>JALGQZ010000002.1:45854496-47054496 GCA_023105745.1 Austropuccinia psidii
AAATCAATTCAAAAAAAAAAAAATTTTTTTTTGGCTTACCTTTTGATATCAATAAATGTTTTTAATTTTTCATTGGATGTAAATTTTGATTTCTGTTTAATAGGATTCATTTTGTCCTTCTCTGTTAAAAAATCTTTTTTCATGATCTGGTTTGGAATCTTTCCAGTATGAAGGATATGAAGAGAGAGAAAAAAATATATAAGATATATAAAATTAAAGTTGTATAGGAGGAGTCTTGAGAGGTATTAATACTACAATGTGATGATCTTGAAAAAAGAAAAATTAGATAGAATTGTATGATTAAATTTGTAAGTAGTAGATATTTATGGTAGGTAGCCCATAACCTGTTATAAGATTAAATTTTTATTTTATTTTATTACTAATCAAAATTCTATGTATATATAGGTACTATCTCTGTTACAAATATTAATATACAATTGATATATCTCCCCTAAAAGAGATAAATACTTATAAGAATAAGAAATAATATAAAATTATTATTTTGATTATTAAATAAAATAAAATAAGAGAAAAGATCTCCCCTAAGGAGAGATCATTTTTGAGTCAAAATTTCATTACTAATATATATTAAAGAATGTGTTAGGCATATGCGTGTACGGATTGTGGTTATGTGTTAGGTTTCAGTATGATAGTAAGACAACAGTCCCTAATATAGATTGTGAATTATAAATTATGATATTATGAGAATTAATGAGAAGTAAGAGAATTGCAAGAATTATGAACTATTACTGATATAAACTACACCAATCCTGATTTTTGATAGTTTTTTTTTGGAAGAGTAACAAAAATCTGAATTTTGGATGATTTTTTTTTGAAGTTTTTATAGAGCTTTAGATTAACTGTGATTAAATATTCTGCAAATTTCCAAACTAAAGAATAACCAGCTGGACACTTGGAGCTTTTGATTCAAGAACATGAGCTGTTGATTAAAACCTTCTTGATTCTTTTGGGTCAGGACCCCAAAAACCAAACTGGCAGGCATTTCATGTTCATCTACTGAGGCCTGAATTTTTGAATTGATTCCAAATCAAGTTATAAATACTGCGAACTTGACTTGATTTTTGTTTTTATCTTTGAGATGAATGAATCGATTTGTTTGACAAGAAATGAGCAAAGGACGAGCAAAAATATGATTAAAATAAATAATAAGACTATTACAACCTTAATGAATGTAGGTATAAAGACAAAATGAGTTTTTATTTTTTTCAACAGAAACAAGTAACGAGTGTCGAGAAACAGTACAGTAGACATAAAATACAACCCTAATTTTTTTTGTTTTGTTTTTTTGATTATTTTTTTTTAAATTTTTTTGTTTTGAGCTTGATGGATGAAGAATTAAAAAGGATAAAAAGCCATTACAAGATGTACAAAAATAGTAGACTTTTGTTATTAAAACGAAGTTTGAAAGTACAACACGATTTTTGAAAGAGACAGCTAATTGAAAGACTTTGAATGAATTAAGAAATCAAGTTTGAGTGATAAATGAATGAATTTGAAAAAAGATTTGATTTCAAGTTGACCGACTTTTAAAATTGAAATGATGATGATGAGCTATTTAAAAGAAAGACGAAAGAGTATAACTGTTTTGATATATAACAAATGATACATTTCCCTGAATGAAATTGTAGGGATGAGTTGCTAAGATTTGACTTTATAAAAAGAAGGTATAGAAAATGATGATAAATGAAAGTTGAATGAATTTGTTTAAAACGAATGAATAAATATATATATTATTTTTTTGGATTATTTTTTTTTTGATCAAGTTGATTGTTAGCCAAAAGATTATGATGATGAATAAGTTGAGGGTATCAAGTTTAAAAGGGAGGATTAAATGCAGAGTTGGCAATGATGATAGGGGGTAAAGGATGACCCCTAGGTGATTGATGTGAAGGAGAAGTAAGTTGTCTAGGTTTAGAAGCTCGATTTGAGTTATTGAGAAATGAATGAGACTTTGAAGAAGAAGAAGGTGTAGGAAGTGATGTTGAAGAATAAGCTGATTTAAGATGTTCAAATACCCTTTTTTGAAATTTCAATTTCAAGTGAGAGATTCTTAAGGGGGTTTCACGACGATCATCATTAGAATTGATTAGTGAAAGCTAGAAAGAAAAGATTTTGTCAAGACTAAGAAATTTATTTTTAATTTTTTTAATGATTAAAATACATACTAATTGTTGAAGATGCCTTTTAGTTAATTTATTAGAATCGCAAGACCAAAAAGGGTCAGAAGATGACTAATATTGAAATCAAATGATTAGAATGAGATGTTTTTGTTTTTGTTTTTGTTTTTGTTTTGAAGGATGAATTATAAAAGAAGATGAAGCATACATTTAAGATTGGTGAGCTCATAGGAGAAGTTGGTACAGAAGAGCAATCTGAGCTAGGAGGTGAAGAAGGAGTATCTGTTTCTTGACCATCATCACTATATAAATCATCGTCTACATCACTTTGATGATCTGATAAATTTTCTTCATCTTCACTATCGTCTTCAAAGCAAGATTTTGAGGTGATACTAAAAGGATCTTCCAATTGAGCGCGAATGGCAATACGTTCTTGACGAGTTAACTCTTGAGCAAAAGTATTAGGTGATTGATTGAAGGAAGAGTTTGGTTTGATTAAATTTGGGAAAGTGACGGAACGAGTACGAGTGATCTGAAATGTAGTACTTTGACTACCGACTGAATGAGTACTTGAAAAGAATTGAAAACTGATGATGCCATTAAAAAGTGGACAAGAACGATATTGATGATCTAGATGAACATCCAAGGAAGCAAAATTTCCATCGCTAGCTCTTAATTCAAATAAAGGATCTTTATCATGAGCAAAGCGACCTGAAACCACTGAAGATGATTAAGAATCCAAGATGAGTCAACAAGCTAAAAGAGTGATTGAGTGAGATGAGTGAGTACGTACGAGTGAAGAAGATAGGATGATTAGTGACATGAAAAGTTCCTATCAAGATTTGTTTGAGGTGAGAAACTGTGAAAGCTCGATGTTGATCCAATTGAATTTTTCTAAAAGGTTGAGCATTTAAACTGAGAGCAGAGAGTAGATTAGCTCCAGGACAGATGAGTAAGATTTCTAGAATTAATTCCAGACTTACAAAATGTGGAGTCTGACCGAATAAGGCTGAACAAACATTTTGATGAGATGAAGCTATCGAATTTAAGAGTTAATTTGAGTTTATCTTGCTCAAGAATGAGATTTTTCAAGTTGAAATTTATGAAACAATCAATTTAAAGTTAAAATCGAGCAAAGCCAAGTTTCCAAAACGAAAACGAGCCGAGAATTTAAATTAATTTTTAATCCAGACGGTCTGAGCCACTGAGCTTCAGCTTCAGCCAAGACCAGCCAGCGCAAGGCAGACCAGCCAATCGAAATCTTTAATTAACTGATGGGTTTTGGCGAGATTTTTAAAAATTGGAAAGATTTTAATTTTAATTTTAATTTTAATTTTAATTTTAATTTTAATTTAAATTTTAATTTTAATTTAAATTTTAATTTTAATTTGATATCGCGATCATCCCAAGTTGAGGGGATCGATATCAAGGAATGGCAGTCTGCACTAGAGAGCAATACTACAACCTCAGTAGAAATCTCAGCAGAAATCTCAGCAGAAATCTCAGCAGAAATCTCCCGTTAAAAGTTTCATCGAAGCCAAAGTTTCAAATTAAAGTTTCAAAATTAAAAATTAAAAATTAAAATTAAATTCACTGTGATCTTAGTTTATTAGCCGGCTGAGGCCAAAGCGCACGTGCCAGCCTGCACACACAGACAGCGCTGCAAACACTCCATCTCTGCGATACGATACAGCTTACAAGACAGAGCAATATCAAACACTACTTGGAAATTTTAAAGGGGCTCAAACGCTGGAGTCTGGAGAAACTCAAACTCGCTGTCACACTAACTGTCACACTAACTGTCTCATTGACTGTCTCATTGACTGTCTCAGAACTGTCTCACCTACCTCAAACTTCAATCTCTCAAACTAAAATCTTAAGGCGTCCAAAATTAAATGTACAGCTACCCTACAGTACATTCTTCCAAATTACGCAATTTACTCTATCTGTGGTGGAGATTTGAACTTTCCTATCTAAATCATTTTTAAATTTATTAATTATTTCAAAAAAGAAAAAAAAGATAAGAAGAAATAACATAAACTTTAATTTTTTAAAAAAAAAATTGAATTAAAATAAAATTAATTTATTTTTCTTTCAAATTTTACAAAGAAAGGAAAAAAAAAATTATTTCAAGAACCAAAAAGTTGATTTCAATTTCAATTGAATTTGATTTACTTATTTATTTTTTGATTTTTATTTTTATTCAACACATATTTGTTTGAAAAATTCAAGAAAATATTTAATCAAAATTAAAATTAATAGGTTTGGTTTCTTTGTATTCTCTCTATATCTCACTCAGCAGTCAACTCTCATTTTGCTTGTTCTTTTTTGTAGGTTAGTTTTGGGTTTAATTCAAAAAACCCTTTTTTAGACTTCCATAAACCTAAAAGCACCCCAAGAATTAATCAAAACTAATTCAAATTAATTTTACTTATTTCTTCTTTTCAAAATGAATTTAATTTTAATTGTTTTTTTTAAAAAATTGGAATTTTATTTTTATTTTTTAATCAAAAAATTCTTACCTAGACTTAAAAACCCTCCTAGAACCTTTATGATTAAGCAAAAATCACTTTGATCAATTGCTTTTTTTTTACCAAATATTCTTTTTATTTTTTCAATAAAACACATTTCTTTAGGGTTTCATAAACCTCCTAGAAATTTCAGAATGGATTGAAAATCATAGTGAGCAATTTTTTAAAACTCATTCAATTTAGATTTTTATATCTATTATTTATTCTTATTTATTCTTTTAATTTAAAAAATCCACTAAAGGCCTTTGTCACCCTTCTATCAACTCAATCATTAATGAAAAAAAGCAAGAACTGAATTTTTGTTTTTTGCAAAAAAAAAAAAAAAAATTAGAAGTAGAACTACTTGGGGATTCTTTTTTTTTTTTTTTTTTTTGGAAATAATGTTCAATAATGTATTACTTTGTAACTTAATATTTAAAAAAAAATTAAAAAAAAAAAAAAAAAAAAAACTTAGAAATTAATTCATCATTAAAAATTTATTAAATAGTTATTAATAAATCAAATTAAATTAAATTGAGAATAATAATTAAGAAATAAATTAAAAAGATTTAAAATAATTATAATTAAAAAAATAAATAAATTATAAAATTAATAATTAATAAATTAAAAAAAAAAAAATCAAAATTTTATAAATATAATTTTTAATTAAATAAATTTAATAATTAATCATAATTAAAACTTAATTAAATTAAATAAGTTAAAAAAAATATCAAATTAAAAAAAAAAGATTAATAAATCAATAAAAAATACTTACAAGTTATTCAAATTAAAAATAAACTTAAAAAAAAAAAATTATCTTTATTTAAAAGATTCAAACTTTAAAAAGTCTTTTCCAAATAAAAAAAAAAAAAAAAAAAACCTTAATATTAAATAATTAAGAATTTTTTTTTTTTTTACTTACTAAAAAATTAAAAAAAATTAAAAATAAAATATATATATATATAAATAGAATTATTCAAGAATTTACCATATATAATAAGATTTTTTTTTTTTAATTTTTTTTTTTTTAAAAAGGATTTAATTGATTTAAATTATATAATTTAATAAATTAAATCTAAATCTAAATATATATATATATATTTAAAAAATCAATTTAAATAAATAATTTATTATTATTATTATTATTGTAATTATTATAATTTTTTTTTTTTTTTTTTTTTTATAAATAAGAAAATTTAAAATTAATTAATTAATTGAGGGAAAATTAAGGTTAATTTTTTATTGAATTAAATTTTTATAAAAAGAAAAAAAAAAAAAAATTCATTTTAATTTAAAAGTTAACAAAAAAAAAAAAAAAAAAAAAAAATTAATTTTTTTTTAATTCAATTTAAATTTTTTTTTTTTATTGATTTATTTATTTATTTATTTATTTATTTAAAAAAAAAAAATATCTTTTAATCAAATTTTTACAAATATTAACTTAACTAATTGGTTTTTTTTGTTTTTTTTTTTTTTTTTAGAACTTTTTTTTTTTCATTCTTAATCATAAATAAGATGATTAATTTAATTTTCATTTTTATTTTTATTTTTATTTTTATTTTTTTAACAAAAATTATTAAAAAAAAAAAAAAAATTTTTTTTTAAATTAAAACTTCATTAAATTTTTTTTTTTTTTTTTTTTTGTAAATTAATCCCTTTTTTTATTTAAGAAAAAAAACTTTAAATAATTATAAAATATATAATTAAAAATTTAAAAAAAAAAAAAAAAAAAAAAAAAAAAGTTAACCTTTTTAGAAATTAAAAAGAAATTATTAAATTAAATTTATTTAAATAATTTAAAAAAAAAAAAAATATTATTATTATAAGTATTATTTTTTTAAATAAAAAATTTAAATAATTTTTTAAATTTAATAATTAATTTTTTTTAATTATTATTTTTTTAAAATTAATCTTAATTATTAAGAAGAATTTTTTTAAAAAAAAAAGAATTCAAAAGAAAAGGAATAAATATAGGGTATTAGTAAAAATATGTAAGAGCTTATATGTTTTTTACTAAAAACTTATAAGTTTTGGCCATAAATTAGTTAAATCACATAAGTTTTTTTGAAAAACAAATAAGGAGTTCCCTGAGCTCATTTTTAATTAAAAATGAAAGACAATCATGCCTTAATTGGGCCAAAACATTCCCAAAAAAGGGGGTTTTCCCCCTAAAACCCCTCTAACTCCCAATTGTTTCAGATTTTTTTTCCCTTCCCCCCCCCAAAAAAAAAGACCAAACACCCCAAACAATCAACATTATCCCCACCTCAAACAATTTTTTTTTTGAAAAACAGCAGTACCAAACCAATTTTTCAAAGATTTTCACACTTTTATTTATTTTTTCTCTCCCCAAAGACTGCATTTTAAACCACAACAAATTACTTTCAAGCCTCTAAATTTCCAATTTTTTACCTTCCCTAATCCATTAATCTCACATTTAAACCAATTTTTTTTTCACTCTTAACTACTTCTGTTCATTTTTAACACCCTTTTTCACTTCTTTTTAACATTTTGATAGGGGTCTTACCCCATTCCAAATCCTCAAATTCCCCCCTTTTTTCACTTTTATACATATTTTTCATTCAAAGATGCTTCAGCCCCCCACTGAAGATGAATTTCAGACCCTTGAGCTTGTTTGGCAACATTTACATAATGCTGCAAGGACTCAGGGGTATGCTGTGTCCACCTTGAGGTCCAATATGACCCACAATCAAATTGAAATAGGTTATGATAGGTCTGGGACCCTAAATGCCAAAAAAAAACAATAAAACTGAATAACCAGGCTTGAAATAATGGTTATTATGCAAAATCAAATGCGTAATGTGAAAGAGGTAAAATTATTTGTACAGTGGGTGGTAACCTGTGTTATATTGCATAATCTATTAGCACAAGTAGGTGACCAATGGAGTGATTTATATGAGGATAATGACCCCCCCCCCCAAGCTCCAAAATATCACACAAAAAGATGATGAAAATGGCCATTTGAATATTCATGAAATAGTCAAGCCCTACACTTTAGATTGGTTCAGGAATAAATGAATAGATGAATTACAAGTGCTGACAATGTTTTAAGATTAATAAAACATGTTTATTTTCAAAGAGAATTATCTGAAGACTAATATTTGTAATACATTTTCAATCCATATCTATGGAATGGTAAATGTTAAGACTGGAATCGAATCATAATTATCAAATGTGTAAACATATATAATCTAAAATATTTACAATTTTTTATTTTTACGTAATCTTTTGTTATCCTGTTCATTCCGCATGATTGGACCATTGACTTTTGTTTCAATTTCTTAAGAGCTGAGTTGTTTGAATTTTTGTCCTGTGAGAAATAATTTCTTGTTTATTTGAAAAGAACAACCAAAGTGTGTGATGGATTGGTGTTCAAGAAATTCTTTTGCTGGCTTGGTTGTTTGATGAAGAAGTTCAGATGTTTTCCAGAGTATTTTAACAATGCCTTCTTTTTTTGGAAAAATCAAAAATGAATTTGTGGTTGGGAAATGATAATCCATGCCCAGAGGGTGTGAAATCTGTAGGAATTGGAATGAAATTGTTTTTATTGATAAAATAGAATATACCATATGTCCATGAATTGATGTCCTTATTATCAGTATGTGGTTTATTGTGGAAGCCATTGAAAGTAACTATAACATTTGAATAAGTTTTGAAATTCGGTGATTTGTTGGAATGCCATTCAAGTTGGCTGAAGTTTGGCAAATTGGCTGCATTCATGATTTCTTGATTGTCTTTAAGTGCATTATGTGAAAAACCTTGAATTCGGGAGTGAATGAATTCATCAAATTCTTGAAGTGTTGACCATTGCTCATTATCTTCATCAATTGTTTTTTTAGTCAAACCCGCTTTCCTTGCATAAACCCCAGCAGATTTACCAGAATCAGAACCCTGACAAAATCCTATTCCTTTCATAATGCCATCAAGCATATCAGAGTTAGTGGTGATATTTTGATGGTTCTTTGCAAGCTTATTTAATGTTATGATCAATTTTTGAAGTTTATGGAAGACTGGTGTTGGACTGCTGAATGGGTGAATTTGATACATGAAAATAGGTAAATAAGGCTTGTTATGTCTATTGATAAGTACATAGGGTCTGGGCAGAAGTTTGTGTGGAGAAAGCTTTAACCAGGAGGCATTCTCATTGTTCTTCTTGTCTAGTGTAATTATGGAGAAGTTGGGATTGTAAAGGCCAAGCTGGCCTGCTGTTTGGTTCATATAAGAAAGCATTCTTCTTTGTTTTCTGGTATTTGAGTGATTATTATTAAGAGAATTCTCTTCTGTTATATCATTCTGATTGTGAGGTTGAGTCCCAACAGGCTTCACATCATGAGTAATTAAAGAGAGTTTGGGAACATTCAGCTCATTGACAATCATCTGGTCATTTGGTTGAGTCCCAACAGTCAAATGATCAGATGATTGATGAGAAATGGCTAAAGAAAGGGGGAGTTGGTTGTTTGAAGGTGATGTCATTATTGCAGATATAATATATTCCAAAATTTTAATTCCTCCCCTAAATTTCAAAAAAAAAAAATTATTAGTGGTATATGTTGTTTCAGCAGTGGAGGAGGTGGTGGTGTGGCATCAGTAATAACAGTTGGGGGGAGGTGGCCGGTTGGTGGTAGTGGTAGTGGTTGCCAATCCGCAGTGAGGGTAGTGGGTGGTTGGTTGGAGGTGGAGGAGGGGGTGGTGTGGCGTCAGTAATAACAGTTGGTGGTTGGTTGGCGGTGGTGGTGATGGTGGATGGGTGGAGGGGGAGGCGGTGGTGGTGGTAGTGGCCGGTCGACGGTGGGGGTGGTGGTAGTGGTAGTGGCCGGTTGGTGGTGGTGGCACAGTAAGCAGTAGTCAGTACCATAATGACTACTGCGTAAATACAACAAAAGAAAGGGCTTACCATTGCTATTAAAAAAAAGCCCCCCAACACGTTTTTTTTTCAAAAGTACTATCTGTGCAGAATGAAAGAACATCAGTGCAAGAAAGTTAAGATCAGTTGCAGTGTATGCACCTACAGCTTCCAAAAAAAAAAAATTTGAAATGAATTGATCAATCAAAACTTGAGGAACTGTTTTAAAAAGAAAGACTGTTGAAAAAAATTACCCAAATGAAGAATTTAGTAATCTTATACAAAAGACGTGTGGTGAATTTTTAATCAAGGGGTAATTATAATTAATTATTAATTAATTATTAATCAAAATCAATTATAATTAATCATAACTAATAATAATTATTCATTATTAATTTGATATAATTTTCATGAAAATTATTTATAATTAATTAAAGTAAATTATAATTAGAATTAATTATAATTAAAAGTAATTATAATCAAATATAATTAACTATAATTATTTATTAATTAATTATTAATTATAATTAATTAAAACTAATAATAATTATTTATAATTAATTTGATATAATTTTCATTAATTATAATTAATTATAATTAATATTATTTGATGAAAATTATTTATAATTAATTAAAATTAATTATATAATTAATTAAAGTAAATTATAATTAGAATTAATTATGATTAAAAGTAATTATAATTAAATATAACTAATTAAAATTAACTATAATTATTTATTAATTAATTATTAATTATAATTAATTGAAACTAATTATAATTATTTATAATTAATATTAAATGTAGAAATTCTAATTAATTCTAATTAATTAAGATTAACTATAATTAATTATTAATTAAAATTAATTATAATTAATTAAAACTAATAATAATTATCATTAATTATAATTAATTATAATGAATTTTAATTAATTTTATTTAATTATCATTAAATGTCATTGATTATAATTGATTTTTAATTATAATTAATTTAATGAAAATTAATTATAACTAAGTTTAATTAATTATCATTAATTTATAATGAAAATTAATTCAAATTAATTATCATTAATTTATAATGAAAATTAATTCAAATTAATTATAATTCATGAGATTTAATGATAATCAATTAAAATTAATTATAATTAATTTAATGATAATTAATTAAAACTAATTATAATTAATGATAATTGATTAAGATTAATTAAAATTAATTATAATTAATGATAATTAATTGAAATTAATAAATTAATTAAAATTAATTATAATTAATAATAATTAATTAAAATTAATGATAATTAATTATAATTAATAATAATTAATTAAAATTAATGATAATTAATTAAAATTAATTAAAATTAATTATAATTAATAATAATTAATTAAAATTAATGATAATTAATTAAAATTAATTAAAATTAATTATAATTAATAATAATTAATTAAAATTAATTATAATTAATAATAATTAATTAAAATTAATGATAATTAATTATAATTAATAATAATTAATTAAAATTAATGATAATTAATTAAAATTAATTAAAATTAATTATAATTAATAATAATTAATTAAAATTAATGATAATTAATTAAAATTAATTAAAATTAATTATAATTAATAATAATTAATTAAAATTAATGATAATTAATTAAAATTAATTAAAATTAATTATAATTAATAATAATTAATTAAAATTAATGATAATTAATTAAAATTAATTAAAATTAATTATAATTAATAATAATTAATTAAAATTAATGATAATTAATTAAAATTAATTAAAATTAATTATAATTAATAATAATTAATTAAAATTAATGATAATTAATTAAAATTAATGATAATTAATTAAAATTAATTATAATTAATAATAATTAAATAAAATTAATTATTATTAATTATATAATTAATGAAAATTAAACAAAATTAATTATAAAATGAAAATTAATGATAATTAATGAAAATATAATTCATTTTAATTAATTATCATTGAATGTCATTAGTTATAATTAATTCTAATTCATTATCAGTAATTTTGATTAATTTTCATTAATTTCCATTAATTATATTATAATTAATTCTCATTTTATAATTAATTTTATTTGATTTTTATTAATTATATTTTAATTATAATTAATTTTGATTAACTATTATTAATTAGAATTAATTTTAATTATAATATAATTAATAAAAATCAAATAAAATTAATTATAAAATGAGAATTAATTATAATTTTATTTGATTTTTATTAATTATTTTTTTCATTATAATTAATTTTAATTAACTATTATTAATTAGAATTAATTTTAATTAATTTTAATTAATTATTATTATATTATCATTAAATTAATTTTAATTAATTATCATTAATTGCCATTATTTATAGTTAATTTTAATTAATTTTCATTATTTTTAATTAATTATAAATAATAATTAAAATATAATTAATGAGAATTTATGAAAATTTATTATAAGGAATGAAAATTAATGACATTCATTATTTTTATGATCTTTTATTTGATTTTTATTCATTTGTTTTGTATTTTTGCTTTATTTATATAAATTAATAAGTAATCAAACAATAAATAATAAATAATGAGTGAATCATTATGAAATTAATCAAGTCTGATAGTGATTTGTTAAATTTCATGCAAATTTATGCATAATGAATATGTTTCCACATTAAATACATCCTAACCCTAATTATTTTATATGGCTTGGGAATGTTGAATTTGTTTTTGATCCACTCTCTTCAAATTAATATTCATTTTACCTAATACATCTTTATCTAATTCTTAATATGAGTCAAATAAGCTCCCTAATAAATCCCAATGAATCAGCCAGTCAAATTTCATGGTCTTGCACAAAAAATAACTCTTCAAACTCCAAAGTAAACCAAAGTCAGATCACACAATGTTATTTTTCCCAAGAAAAGAATGGATACCAGTTATGCCTAGTCAATGGATGCTCAAAGAAAATTAAGCGACATGAAGGAACCAAGCAAAACCTGGTATCTCATTTGAAAGCATTTCATAAGGAACTATGGGCTGAAGCAATTGCCGAAAAGAACACTGAAGGACAAAGTAAGTTATCAAACTCACATGGAAGCAGCATAATAAAAAGTATGAATGTCCACTTACAGATTAATTTCACTGATAATCTTGTCAGCTTCATAATTCAAGATCAACAATCATATGCATTAGTTAAATCAAAATCATTTCAAAAGCTTATTCACACCCTCAACAAGGAAATTAACTTAATTTCTGAAACCACAATTTCCAAACGGATCAAGCAAAAGTTTCTGAATGATAAAGAACATATATTTGCCTTTATCAATTCACAAGCACCACGGTTCTCATTTTCTACTGACATTTGGTCTGGTCCAGGTGGAATGTCGTATATTACTCTCACAGCTCATTACATATCATCTGATTGGAAACCATTCACTGCAACTGTTGGATTTTCCAAGTTCACAGAAGCTCATACTGGTAAAAACATATACACAAAAATTGTGGATATGCTTAATGATTTCTTTATTGGACACTCTCAAAAGCCAAGGGGATCAAAGCGTGATGCAATTGAAATAGATACCTCAAGTGATTCATCTTCAGAAACCAAAAGCAATTTGTCCAATTTGTCAAATGATTTTTATAGTTTGGATATCTCATCCATTGGTAATCAAATCATGGGCATAACATTGGATAATGCTTCCTCAAATACAACATTTATGGACCTTGCTGTTAAAAATAATTTGCTGAAAGGTTTTGACTCACACATTTGATGTTTTGCACATATTCTTAATTTAGCTGCAAAGGATTATTTAAAGGAGCTTGATGGATCAATTGATAAGGTTAAGAAGGTGGTTCACTTAATACATCATTCAAACACCTCATGGGAACACTTCAAAAGCATTTGTGAAAAAAATAAAGAGCCACCAATCGCTGACAATTCCACCAGATGGAACTCAACATATTCAATGCTTTGTTCAGCATTAAAGCAGAAGAGCTCTTTTGATGATTTTATTTATGAGTACAATAACTCTCAAACATCAAAGCAAAAAACAAATCACTTTAAAAGTTCAAGCCAAAAAACATTTAGCAGCAAGAAACAGAAAGCAATTTCCCAGGCAATAGAAAAAGCAGACATTCATCATGATATACGCCTTGTACGTCTGCCTAGTTGATTATTTTTCTGCATAATAAATCTCACTTCATTCCTTTCTAACTATTCAGAATGTAATTTTGGAAGAGGACTGGAAATTTTTTCAACAAATATCAGAATTTCTAAAGGTCTTTGCCATTGCAACCGATGAAGTTCAAGGTGATTCTTATCCCTCACTTGGGTTAGTAATGCCTTGGTACCAAATACTCCTTGAAACATGTCAAAAAACAAAAAATGAAGTCTCAAGGGAATCCCAACTTTACGATGCAGCTGATCAAGCATATTCAAAGCTTGAAAGTTATTACAATATTAGATAAAATTCCTGTGCTATGTGCTTGATTCTTGACCCACAATTCAAGCTTACATGGTTTACTCAGCATGATTTGTTGCAAGAAGATGAAAGAAACAGTGATACCAATCCAATAAGATATAAGGACAAAGCACTCAAACATCTCAAAGAAGTATATGCTGAATATTCTTCTGAATACACAATCAACTTTCCACAAGAACCTCAGGTTTCTGAAACAGTTCCGACTAATCTGAAGCAATTGCATCCTTTTGAAGAAAGAATGTCCCAACGTAAAAATAAAACTAATGAAATTCTTGAATATTTACAAACTGATTCACCACATTATTCAATATGTATTCTTGAATGGTGGAAGAGCCACGAAAATAGGTTTCTGATATTATCCAAAATTGCAAGAGACTACCTTGGAATACCTGCAACCTCAGCACCTAGTGAGTGTGTATTTTCAGAAGCTGGAAACTTGATTACTAACAAACGCACATCACTTTCCTGTGATTCTGTGGAGGAAAATATGTGTTTACGTTCTTGGTGAAATAATGGAATTTATGAAAGTATGTATGCTTGGTATGATAATCTTCAATAATTCCATTTATTATTTTTACTCATTAAATGAATTTCTCTTGAAAACAAAAAATTTAATAAATCCCAGAATTATGCAAATTAAAATATTTTTTCTTATTATTATAGTGATTTTAGATTCAATATATTAATCAGAACATTATTATTTAGCAATTGCTCTAATTAAAATTCAAGTGATATAAGTGTTTTCTGACCAAAAATCACAATTCTATTTTTGAAATAAATAATACTTCCTGTTTGAATTCTATTTTTGAAATAAAAAATCCTTTCTGTTTGAATTATATTTTTGAAATAAATGATCCTTTCTGTTCGAATTCTATTTTTGAAATAAATAATCATAATTATTTTTAAAAAATCCATTCAATCTTAAGAATCAAAAACAAGAAGCCTATATTTTTTTGAAACTTCTTGGGTTGAATGATTGTTAAAATGCCATAAAAATGGTATGAATAGCATCAGCAATTCCATAAGTAACATTAATAGCCTCAACAATTTCATAAGTAATATTAATGGTATCATCAATAATATAAATGAAATTAATGGAATAAAAAATGCATACATAAAATTAATGGCTTGAAGGGAATTAAAAATACCATAAATTGTGTTATGGAATAAGAATTCCATTTATTTCATAAACAAGGAGCCCATAGTGTTTTTTTATGTGTATTTAATAATTTATGGCAAAAAAACTCAAGGGCCAATGGGTTTTTATGGTTTTACCAAAGGCCCAAAAGGGTTAATTATATATAAATGAAGGTGTCCATGAAAACTCAAAATTCACTTCTGAATATTCGAATATTCAAAGGTAGGTGAAATTCGATTCTGAATATTCGGTCATGACAGAAATTCAATATTGAATATTCGATGACCCTTGAAATTCGACGAATTTTTGAAAAGCTATGCATTGATTGCTTAAATCCCACCTCAGTCTCCTTTTTTATCAAACATGTGACACTTTTGTACTCAAAAATAGTCATAATACAAACAAGAAAAAAAATCATTTGAAAAAAAACACTTATTGCACCTTCAGTTGTTGTTCCACAAAATAAATTCCCCCAATTCATGAGCTTCTAGTTCTTTATTTTCGAGATTAAACCCTTAATTTCAAGAAAAAAATTGAAGGAAATTCATAAATGAGAAGTTTTTATATTAATTTTTTAAAACTAGTCATATTACAAATATGGGAAAAAAACATTTGAAAAGAAAACACTTTTTGCACCTTCACTTGTCCCACCAAAAAAAAATTCCCAAAATTATGAGATTATGGTTCTTTATTTTCAAGATTGAACCTTTAATTTAAAAAAAAAAATTAGGGAAATTAATAAGTGGAAAGATTTTAAATGAATTTTCTAAAAAAAAAATATACCATTTTGTCATATTGGCCAAAAAAAAAAAAATATGAAAAAAAATATGAATTTTTTTTTGTGAATATTGAAATCCCATTTTGGGAAAAATATGATAGAAAAAAAAAAAACCTTAAAATTGATCTTGAGGAATTTTTTTTTTTTTTTTTTTTTTTTTTTGAAAAATGAGGTAACTTAAATGTTTTTACTAAAAGCTTATGTGTGTGTGTTTACCAACACCTTAAATTTAATTAGGGGAAATTCAAGTTAGGTTTTATGAGTTAAATTTTATAAAAAACATTCAAAAAAAATTTAATACCTAATTTCTCAACAAATGAACTTTTTAATTAATTAAATAATTCAATTTAAATTCAAAAAAAAAAGAAAAAAGTTTATCAAATAATTCTTTTCTTTTTATTTATTTGAAAAAAAAATATCTAATAATAAATCTTTAAATATTAACTTAACTAAGTGGTTTTTCTTTTTTTTTGATTTAATTTTTTTCATTCTTAATCATAATAAAATGATTAATTTTTTTTTTTTTTTTTTTTTTTTACAAAATTATTAAACAAAAATTGTTTTTTTAAAACTTCATCATCATTTTTTTTTTTTTTTTGTAATTAATCCCTTTTTTTTTTTTTTTTTAAAAAAAAAAAACTTCAAATAATCATCATATATAATCAATTTTTTTTTTCTTTAAAAAAAAAAATCTCCCTCAAAAAATTAAGAAATTAAGGAATTTAACTAACTTTATTTGAATAATCTAAAAAAAAAAAAAAAAATTGAAGAGAATTTAATTAAAAATTTTTTAAAAAGAAAAATATATTATTATAAGTATTATTTAAAATAAAGATTAAATATTTTAAATTGAATAATTAATTTCAAATTTTTTAAATTTACATTTAATCTTAATTATTAATAAGAAATAATTTTTTAAGAAATTTCTTAAAAAAAAAAAAAAAGAGGAATAAAATATTAATTAATTATCAAAAATTATTTTTAAGAAATTTATTCAAAAAAGAAATTTAATTTAAATTTTAGAATTTAAAATAAAAAAATTAAAAGATAATATTAATAATTTAAAAAAAAAATTAAATAAATTAAAAAGAAATTAATAATTTAATTTTTTTTTTCAATTAAAATTGAGTAAATTTGAATTAAATTTATATTATAATTTTTTTTTTGAAGAATTTTTTATTTTTTATTTTCTTTTTTTTAAGGTTAAATTAATTTTAATAAATAATTATTTTTATAAATTTCAATTGATAAATATTAAGAAAATAAATAATTTTTTTTAAATTTTTTTAGGATGTTTTGAAATATTCAAATTTATATGGAAAGAAAGTTTTGATATCTATGTGGAATTAATTTAAGGAACTAATTTCCCATTATTAAAAAAACCAGAATAGAATGGTGAATTATATTTTGATTAAAATAAGTTTTTACCAAAGAAGTTCTCATGTTCTTTTTCAATTTTGATAAAATAATTTTATCTATAGTTTTAGGATGATCTTGTTTATTCAATTATGTATAAAAAATTCTAATTTAATCAAAATAATTTTGAATAGGTATTTAAAATAGAAATATTCTTTTAATAACTTAATTAATAATAATTTTTATTCATTCGATTACTTTATAATTCTAAATTTCTGATTTTTTTTTCAACTAACCTCAATATAATATATAATGAATTCATTATCACATAGGCTGAAAATGGAGCCATACTGTATCCCCTTGGTCAATTCAATTTTTTTTGAGCAAGATGAGGAACTTCTTCTGGAATTTGTTGAATTAATAAGGTATTCTGGTTAAGTACATAAAATTTCTAATTTCTTTAAAATTCATTCTGAATTCCTTGAAGGTGGAATTTGGGTTGAGAAGCTCAGTGTACAATGATTTTATTTCAATAAAAGGTCATATCAATTTGTGAATAAATATATTGAGAAATTTATGGAATATATAAATTAAATACTTACATTAATATCAGAGACTTATATAGAAATACATAACATAAAGTGACTTTATAATGATCTATGAGGCAAATACACAATTTTACTACCTTCAACTGGAACTATTAATAGGTGAAAAGTTAAGAGGAATGGAGAGTCTTTTAATAGATTGAAAGGAATTATATTTAATTCTAAAAAAAGGAATTCAAAACAAAAAATTCAAAAGAAAAATTCATTTTAAAAAATAAAGAAAATCATAAAAATCAGAAATAATTAAAAAAAATTAATTAGAAAAGAAAAAGAATTTGAATTATTAGAGAATCATTATAAGATTTAACCTTAAAATTTTTATTTATTGGGGCTCATAAAGGAATATTGAAAAAATCTTTGAAGGTTTTTTTTTTGTTTAAGTAAAAAAGTTTCAAAATTCTATTAGGTAATATGTTGTTTTTTTGAGATATTAGAATTTTTTTCTTTTTAATACTAACTAATTATTTAAATATATATATATATATATATTTGAATTATGATTTTATAAAAAACATCTTTATGAAAAATTAATTCAAAAATTAATATTAAACTATAATTCTATAAATATTTTAACTCAAAGTTTAAGAGATTTAAATTTATTTCAAGAGGATAAAAAATATTAAAAGAAAAAGAATTAAAATTTAATTAACAAGATATCATTGAGTTTTAGCTAAGAATAATTCAGATGATGAAGAAATCTATAATTATAGAAGAAAAATACTTACCAAGGCTGGCTGAAGAAGCAAGCCATACATCAGAAAGGACCAGGTCAAGCAACTGGGTTGAAATATGAAGAAAGAGGTCAAAGCTGGAATTAAAATAAGCAATAGGAGGATAAAATGGTGAAAATTGAGGCATGAATGAAAATTCCAATATTTTTATAAACCAAGTTTAAATAGCTTATGAAATGAATTAATAGAAGCACTTGAAAAGAAAAGGGGAAATTGAGTCTTTAACCTGAAACATTGAACATTGGAATGAAATTCCCAATGTAAAAGATGAGGGATATTAAAGAATTTTGAGTTGTTTAGTAGATTTTGGTGTCTCTCATTAAAGTGAACTTTTTAATACGATTGATTCACTGATAATATATAACAATAAATGATCATTAAGTCCTGGATTAAAGGAAAGAAATTAATTCAATACAATCATATTTCTCATTTCAAATCTTGATAATATAAACAAAGGAATTCTTTGCAATTATTTTAATTAAATACATATCAATATGATGAAAGCTTAGTAGTATACTAAATTGATCAAATGGTTACTTAAGCTTCAAAAATGATTTTTAATTCTTTTTCCATTTACTCTTGAGACATCTCATCCTTTGGATTCTGAGTGATTTCAGCCAAATTCGCAGAACACACTGCTTCCCCAATCTAATGATTCATTTTTTGTTGAATTTGTTTCAGTTAAAGGTGAACTTTTAGATGAATTTGTTATAATTACTTATTTTTGAATTCAAATTCAAGTTTCGTGCGCATACTGGAAGCGTAAAATTACTTTGTTAATCTCTTACCTGATTCTTCCATGTTCCTATGATTTTGTTTTTATGAATCCTTTTTTAAATTCTGATTCCTCCTTTTTAAATTGCAATTGTTCCCAATTCGGCTCATCTACAAGTTAATCTTGAGAACACCTATAATTATTGTTTTCCACTTTAATATCACATCAAGAGTTTATTTCCAACATCTTAATTTCCTTGTTCCATCTAATTTCGAGTAGCTTTACTTCTCAAGTATTTTCATATTGCGCATGTTGATACAAAATTTTCCTCTTAATATTTTCTAACCACTTATTTCATTCAAAATCTAACCTGTCTTCCAAAACTGACATAACCAATTGTGGCTTTTTTGAAACAAATTTTTCAGTTAAATTGCATTGTGGCCCTGATTTTTTTTTAAAATTTTTCTTTGGAAATGCCCCTGTGTTGAAGAAATTCCACTTGATTCCTTTCTATCAAACTCAAGGAACATTGAGGGAGAACCACTATATGATATTTCTTCTATTTTGGAATCATATTCTTTCAATGGTGCTGATTCCTGATCTTTTTGTGACAGAGATATTCTCAGAATAGAATCTTGCAACACATCATAAACCATCTTTTTGAAATCTTCAACTGATGGCCTATGATACAAACGGTAATTTTCTGTACCTTCAGAATCACTATAAATTTCCAAGTACATCCCTAAAGGATCATAGTGAATCTCATCAGAATATTGATTGTCTCCATTATTTTTAGTCAAACTGTCAAATAAATTGTGACCAACTAAATTTTTTTGTCCCCAAATATCTCCAACATCCACTTGTAACATGGGTAGAGCTCATAAATCTCTTCTTGAATTTTTAAAGTTGATCTGTGAGTTGTTCGAGAACCAAGTAGTATTAACAAATTTACGTTTATAAGTCTTCCAGAATTGCTGAAGATTCCACCAATTAAAATTCAACATTCAAAATACATGATTATAATTTAAGTATTTTTAAAAATGCTTTAAGGAATGTTCCCTGGTGTATTTCCTCTTTCCTCAAAAAGATCAAATTCCACATGAAGAACATAATTATAAACAAATAGTTTATAACCTACAGAAAAAGACAAGGTAACTTGCCATGATAATGTCACTTTTATTCCAAATATGTGCATATGTTTTCAAAGTCCAACTTAACAAACCAAGTATTACTATTGGTGGAGCCCATCCCTTTTGTTTTTTAAATTGATTCATCTGATTTTCTGAAATTTGTTTATTTTTGTGACATATCCTCTTTGAGTGTTTACCTCCTTTTTTAGGTGGACTTGATTGAGAATTTGGGAAAGAATTAACCTCTTCTATGGTCAATGGAGCTAATTGTCTTCCTGTAGATGTATGGAAGAATCCATTGGAATTTGAGGTGCCCCTATCTGGTGGGTAAAAATTGTTTCTACTTGATGCAAGCATTTTGGTGTCATATGTGTGGTCTTGGTAAGAATTAATTCAATAGAAATCATTATTATAATTATAATTGGGCTGATAATAAAGACATTCATTTTAATATATCAACTGATGAAATTAAGTATCAAGCAAAGAAGATGACTTTTGATCTTCATTTCCATTCAAGGTATATGAAGAAGATGATTTTTGGTCCTCATTTCCATTCAGGATTCCAAACACAGGTCTTGAAAGCGGTGAAACAAAAGATGAATGGTGTGACATAGTCTCTCCAATTCTTTAATATAACTGAAATAAGTATAGATACTTAAAGTGGATTGGCATAAAGATGTAAATGGAAAAATTTCAAAAAAATAATTAAAAATAAAATAAAAAAAACATTAAGAAATATCAATTATTGACGAATAATAAATATAAAAAAAAATTAATTAATCAATTACTTTTTTTTTATGATTTGATTAATCAATTTATTGAATAAACATTAACAAAAAAAAATCTTTTCCTTTTTTAAGATTTATCATCAAAAAAAAAAGAAAAAAAAAAGGTTTAAAATGATTAAAATTTAATTTATTTTTTATTTTCATTTGAATTTTCTTTTATTAAATAGAAAAATAAAAAAAAATAAAAAAATTTCATTTCAATTTTAAAATTGATTATTATTTAAATAAAAAAAATTCCATCTTTTTTTTGTTTAAGATCTATATGAAATATTAATAATAGAGTTTAATTATTTAAATTAAGAAATATTTTTTTCTTTTTTAAGAGAGTAATAATAGTCTTAATAATAAAAAAGAATATAAAAAAAATCATTCCAAAATTTTCTTCAAAAATTAAAAACATGATAAAGAAAAAATATAGAAATTGATTTTAATCCCTTTTTTTTAATTTTCAATTTCAAATTGGATTTTAATTTTTTCAAAATAAATTTTCTATTTCCCTTCTAAAATCTGAATAAAAATTTTCATTTTTTTTAAATTAATTCCTTCAATTTTCTAAAAATATTGAAATTGAAATTTAATAGTATAAATATTTAAGTAGATGATTATTGAAATTTGACTGATTTTTTTGGGAGAATTTTTATTTTTCTTTTTTTTGTTATTTTGAATCTTTTTATAAAAAAAAAAAGATTAATTAAGAGAGTTGGTGAATCCAAAATAAAATCAATTTAATTGTTTTTATTAATTTAAAATAAAAAAATTTATTTTAATCTGATACCAAAATAAATTCAAATTAAAAAATTGAATTTAGATTTTTTACATTTTCTTTTAATTAAGTTATTCCTCACCATAGTTGGGAGAATATTTTGAAATTGATATAATATTTTTATATATTAATCAAATTAATCCCAAAAGCTTATAAGACTGGATTAATTTTTGTTTAATATCATTCTATGCTTAAATTTTGATAAAAAAAATTTATATAATTAATCTTGGTTTTTAAAAAGTTGGAATTAACAATTTATTATAAAATATAATTTTCTCATTTAACCAAAAAAGTGAAATTCAAAACTTACTTAAATCAACTTCATTGAAATTTGATCTCAATATTGTTAATAAGAATTTTAATTATATTTTTGGATCCATTTATTTATTTATTAACCAATTTTTGAAAAATAAATTCATCAACTTAAATTCTTGTGACTAATTTTAAAAATAAATTGTGAGTTGTAAAGAATAGCTTATTGATATTATCAATTGAGGGGTGGTTTAAATCAATTTAGGTGTAAAATTATGATGATTATTGGATTTTTTGAGGTTGACAATATATTTGACTACATAGAATAAGTAATAGTAGGGCCATATAATATTGTATTTATGAATAACTTATGAATTCAATAGAATAAACTAATTAAAGTGATTTCAATTAATGAATAAAATTCTCCTGAGACAAGAGCTTTGGAATTGTGACTAAGTTGTGTGAAATTTTGGTGGGGAAATACAAATTAACAATGTCATAATGCTTCAAGAAAAAGCAATTGACTCAAATAAAAGGTTGGATTAATGTGTTGAAATTGAGAATTCATTCTAGTGAGTGGTACAAAGGATTGATGTGGGATTTTGGCTGTTAAAATATAGGATTTTAGGTTTTTTAATATGAGATTTGGAATGGAAAAGGATAGGTCTTTTGTACCTCAAATTACCACATCTCAGCTCTTGAGGTTTGAAATTTAATTTCATACAAAAAAGAAAAGGTAGTATTTTTACCCAAAAAAAAAATTGAATTTTTTTAGAAAAACAATGAAGCTTATTTATATTTTTTTATTTTATCAGTCTTATTTTTAACTTTAGAAAGTTTTTAGATTTTTTCTTTGAAAGAAACTTAACAAAAAAAAAATTAATTAACATAAATTTAAAAGAAATTTATAATTTTATTTGAATTTTCTTTGTTTTGATTTTTGAATAATTAGTTTCAGAAAGATTCATGATTAAAGCTCATTTATTAAGAAAAAAATGTATTCATATATAAACAGGGATTTTGAAATTCTTAATAGGTCATAATTGAAATAAAAAGCTAATTGATAGATTTATATATTTGAAAAATCAAAATATAATCATGAAATCAAATGAAATAAATAATGTATCTTTTTTTTCATTTTTTTTAATTTAGGAATTTATTGAAATAGCTTAATTTTATAGAAAAATGCTTTTGGGGGTACTAATATTCATTATAAAATTTTTTTATATAATATTTAGTTACAATGTTTTTTGTGATATCAATGTGAGAATTCCTTTTCTCTAAAATTCATTATATATATATATATATCTGAAATGTTTTCCTTACATAAAGTAGATCTTTTTTTTGAATAAAGAATTAATTCTCAAGCTTGAAATAAAAAACAGACTTAAAATAAATTAGTTTTTTTCCAATCCAGGAAAAAAATTAAGGCATAAAAGAAGTCACAAATTCAAAAAAAAGAAGAAAAAAAAGCTTTATGCTTGATTTTTTTTTTCAAAAAAAAAACAAATTAATTAAATAAAATCTTATATGAACAAAGAAATTCACCAAATGAATATAAAAGGGGTTGTCAAAGTTACCAAATCCCACCCTAAAAATACAAAGTTTTTTTCTGCCAAATCACACATTGAATTTCTGGGATTTGGGCAATCCCACACCTCAAGAGGTGTAGGATTTTGAGGTACAAAAACCCATGCTTGGATACTAAAATGCCACCTTTAGCTTCCCTTGAAGGAAAATTTTTACAACACACAACTCAGTAAGGGAATGTTAACTTGCATAACACTTCCCTTCTCTTGCATAAAATCTTAATATACTGGCCATTTATTAAAGTAATTGATTTCAAATTGCATTTTATGTAGATATTTTCTTCATTTACCATGCCAAAAGAATCACAAAGGCTACCTTTACTTCAGACCTTAAAACTCACTGCAGTTTGTTGATTCTTTCAGCTCTGATAGTTATTCTGATATCCAGGAAGATATTGCATTATTATTTATGATAAAATCACAAAGGCACATCACTCCTAATAGAAGATATCCATCACATTACATGTAAAAAATGAATGATTTACCAAAATTATAATCCAAAAAGTTTTGCCAGATTTGTAGGACCACACATGAGTCATTTGAAAAATTGGTTGCAAAAATTCAAAATGATAAAACCTTTCAAAACTCATCACAAACAAACAACACAAGCCTGCCATAAAATTGGCTGTGGCACTATTAAGGTTAGGAGTGAATGGCAATGGGGCTTCTTTGGGAAATATTGAAATGTTACTCAGACTGAGCCATGGGGCTATTGTGTTGTACACTCAAAGAGTGATCCAGATATTAATGAATTTGAAGAAAAAAATGATTGTGTGGCCAACAATAGAACAACACAAAGAGATGTCTCAAGTTATGCAGGCAGAAGGCTTCCCTGGGTGCATCATATTTATTGATGGGAGTCTCATACCATTATAACAACGTCCCTCCAATGATGTTGAAGCCTATTTTTATTGTGAAAAGGGGTAAGCTTTTCAATTTCAATTCTTTATTTCATTTTTACTGATTGTTTAAAATTAAGGTATTATATTTCAATACAACTGGTTTCCAATATAAACAAAGATTTCACTGCTCTAAATGTGGGTTGTACTGGGTCACTTCATTATACAAATGTATGTCATCATATGAAAATTTAAAAAAACCTCAAGAATTTTATGAAAAAGATCAGTACTTACTTTCTGATTCAGAATATACAAGCTCTCTTTGGGTTTCTCCATAATATAAGGGATTTGAGGCACAGAATGGAGAAAACCATTTTTTGAATTACTGTATGGCAAAATCAAGGGTCAGAATTGAGCATGCAATTGGAATTTTGAAGGGGCAGTGGCTTTATCTAGGGGAAATGCAAAATAAAATGGGGGATAATAATGAAATTGAATACTTTGTTAGTTGAGTCAGTTCTTGCATGATTTTAAATAATATGTTAGCACAAATTGGATATGAATGGTTTGATTTATATGAAGATGATGATCCACCACATGCAGAAAATCTGTCCAATAACAACATTGGGGAAGATGTGGTAACTATGTGTGAGAAAATAAAACCAATTACTTTGGCATGTAAAGATAATCAATTTTTAATTTCATCAGGACCATTTAGCTATGTACTTAGTTTAATGGCATAAAAGGGACTGTAGATGTTATTGAGAAAATAAAACTATTTACAATTAATACTTTTTAGCTCTTTTTTGGCCCTGCATACTTCTTTCAAAGTACCCATTGACTTTTGAATTAATTTTTATAGGTGTAATTCTCAAGAATTTGTCACCTAAATTGAATAATTGATGGTTGATTTGAAAAGAAAATCAAAAATGAGTTATTTTGTCATGATTGATAATTTCTAGAGGAGGTTTTGTTGTATTATGATCCATTTTTGATGTCTTCCAAAGGATTTCCATGATGCCAGACTTTTTTGAGAAATAAATCTCCATTTTAAATTTGGGGAAGTGCAAGCCATGTCCAGATGGGGTGAAGACATGTGGAAGGGGATGGAAATCTTCTTGGAGAAAAAAGAAAATATACCATAAGTCCAGGCATTGAGATCATTTAAATCTTGATGTGGATTATTGAAAAATTCATCTTGAGTGACAATGAAATTTGTAAAAGATTTTGATTCTTCCTTTGGATTGGAAGAAGTTCATTTTAGTTGACTGAAGTTTGGTAATTTGCCTGCTTCCATTAATTACTGATTTTAATTTGCAGCTAACATGGAAAAATGAGATATTCTTGAGTAAATGAATTTGTCATATTGTTGAATTTTGGTCCATTTCTTATTATCTATTTCAATTTGATGAGTATTAAGACCAGGCTTTTGGGAGTAAACACCTAAAACATTTGAAATTGATTAGTAATTATTAAAATGAAAAGCAAAAAATATCACACACCTTCAGATTTTCCAGGTTCAGAACCAGGACAAAAGCCAATACCTTTTATAATTCCACCTAGGACTTGTTTATTGGCTTTGAACTCTTGTTGATTTTGGGATAAGTACATTAATGTCATAATAAGGTCTTTTAGGATTTGAGAGTGGCCATAAGAATGGTAAAAAGGGGTTCTTTCATAAATGACAACAGGTAAAAATGGATTTTTTGTTTTATCAATGATTACATAAGGATGGGGTAAAGTGTTTACTGATGGAAGCTTTAACCATGAGGAATGGGCTGCTTTCTTGTCAGCTGAAATGGTTGAGAAGCTCTTCTATTCTGTGTTTAAATGGCCAAGGTGAGCCATGATTTGTTTTGAATTATGGATATGTTGTCTTTGGCTTTGGGTGAGTTCTCTTTTATTATTTGTTTTGGTATTATTTCTCTCATCATGTTCTATATTTGGTTTAGTCCTGACCATTACATAAAGAGGAGGAATAATGGCTTCATCATCTTTCAAATGATTCTGATGATGTGCTGAGTATGGTTTAGTCCTAACCATAACATCATCAGAATGATTTTCAGAGTGAGAGAGAGGAGGAGCCTTTTTTTGAATTTCAATGATGGTGGAAGGAAGGTGAAATTGAATGACATTGCAGAAAAAAACTTTATAAATAATCCAACTCTATGTTGACAAATAATTAAAAAGGATTAAAAAAATAAATTGAACACAATCATCAGCATGATAAAATATCAAAAGAGATTAAAACTGAAAAGGATCATAAATGATGATGATTAAAAATAAAATAAAATAGGAATTGATCATCAGAGATATTAATAAAAAAGAAATAGAAATAAAATTCATTAGTTGGTTATGATGATTATCGAAAAAATAAAAAGAGGAAAAAAAATGAAATGAAAGATGATCAGCAATTATCATCATCAAATTTCAAAAAAAAATGATCATCAGTGATGATCAACAGAAAAAACAAAAAAAAAGCGTTAGTTATTATAATCATCAGAATTATGAAAAGAGAAAAAAAAACAAAAGAAACAGTGTCAGTATTTTTATCACTGATAGATGAAGTCAATTTGAAAAAAAAAATGAAAAAAAATTATTTAAAAATGTTAATGGCCTCCAAGAGGCCATTAACAAGTGAAAAATAAAAAAATTCTTTAAATCAATTTAGAATGCTTTCCAAAGAAATTCTAAATTGATTTGGAGCGATTTGAAGTGGTTAATCCATAGAACCTTTCAGAAGCCTTTCTGGGAGGTTCTAGGGTAATTGAAGGATGGATGCTTGCAGATTGAGGTGATTTGGTGGTGGATAGAAGGATGGATGGTTGATGGGGGCTGATAATGAGATGAAGATGGTAGAGATAGGCCTTTTCAAAAAAAATAGAATAAAAAAACTGATCTTGTTAAAAAAAGAAAAAAATACTTTTAAAAAAAACAAAAAAAATCTAATAAAAATAAATAAGTAGAAAATCAGTTTTTGTGAAATAATAGGGAGTGAAGGGATGAAGTTTTTATCAGGCTTATTTTTTGAATAGGAGTATCTTGGTGAACAGGATTATTTTCAATTCAAAAAAAAATAAAAAAAATGAAAATTCAGTGGAGATGATTTCTGTTTTATTTTAAAAAAACTCAACTTGTAATTTAAAAAATTCAAAAAAAAAGCAGTTAAGTGGAAATGATTTCTTTTTTATTTAAAAAGAAAACTTCAAATTGGAAGGGGAAATTAACTTTTTTTTGAAAAGAAATCAAGAAAAACAAAGAAATTCCAAGGAAGCCTTCATATTCCATTTGAACCAACTTGGTCATTATTCTTTGGCACATAAATTCTCAATGCAAAACTTGATCAAATTTTAAATTTTGTAATAAATTCAATCCAGTTTCAAAAAATAGGACCGATTGCAACTTTGTTCCCCAATTGTGAATAAACATAAATTATATTTGACAAATAATCACATGGCATATACCTAATTTGTTACTTTTTATTGATTAATGTCAGAATGCGTTCTAGCTCTGAAACTGGCCTTCTTGATGACAATGCTGATATAGTGAGATCCATCTGGCATTGCTTTTCCTTTGGTTTGAATTCCAAATTCCACTTTTCTTTTTCAAATTAATATTTTTTGGTGTTTTGTTTCTTGTCAAACTCCATTTGCTTTTTTAACTTCACTGCTTCAAACCATTGCTTTTACATATTCCTCACTTTTTCTTCATGCCACCTCTCCCCGTCCAACTCCAAATTAGAATTATCACTGGTTTCACAGGCTAAGAATCATGAATTTTGTAAGTAGGATTGATCAGAGTAACCATAAATTCAAGACATACCCTTTTGCTGTGATTCAAGAAAATTTGCATAAGTAGGTGCGAACATATCCATAAACCTTTTGCTAGATCCACTTTTGTCATTCAAGTTGAGTATCAATGCTTGATTACACTTTTGTGTCAAATGTGGTATCAATATACTTTTCTGGTCAAAGGAGAAATAATCAAGATTGGATTTAATAAATATCAGTCTTAAATGTAATTATTTATTCATCTTTAAGGTTTTCCACTTCAACCAAGTCATAATCATTATTAAGCAAAGGATCCAGATTGAGAGGTGATTACCAATAATTATTCTCCTTTTAGAAAAAATGAGCTTTAATTATCTCAGGTAAAAAGAAAAATAGATGATAATTTACCTCATGAATCAAAATATCATCATCATCACCATTTAAGCTGTCTCTTTCTTGTGAATCATAGCTTGCAATGGGAGTGACATTGGGATTGTGGCCAAAGAGTGCATCCATTTCAGCATAGAAAGGACACATAATTTCAAGATTTTCACTCATTGATTTGATTAATTTACTCTCATCTTCTTTGGTTAGTCCAGCCCCATCTAAATTTTCAATTTTTTTTCCTTCCATATACTTCTTTTTATATGTTTTACATTCATCTTGGATGCTGCTTGAACTAAGGTTTAGGCAATGTTGTGATCTTTTGTGGAACTCAATGGCCATAAGCTGAAACCCTTTCTGCTTTGAAATAGGAGGCCTTCCAATTGATGTGGAACCACTAGTACCAAAAAATGAGTCAAAATTTGATTTTATTGAAAGCCAATTAATTATGGTTAAATAATCAGTACGGATTAAGTTAGCTGATGGATGAGAAAGGCTGGAGGTGATCCTCATATCTGACTTGATTTGTTTTGATTTTGAACTAGGAATTATTAACAGGTGGATTGTAAGCTTATTGGTAATATTGTCAAAAATAGAGTGTGGAAGAATATTTTGTACAGTTGTGAATTGTGAATACTAACTTGGGTTAGGTTTCAAACTGAAATGCCAGATGCATAGGATTTGGTGAAAATACCAGGGGACTCAGTCAAAATGCCATGTGATTTCCACATGAAAAACCTGGGATTGAGTGTTTGGATTTGGAAGTCAAATCCCACATTATTTTAAGGTGGGAGTTTGTGACTTTGACACCCCCAGTAGATATAATAGATAATCTCATTTCTTTCTTGGAAAAATTTAGATATAAAACCAAAAAATGATTTCAATTATAAATTATTGATTCTTTGTTTAAAAAAATAAGATTTAAAGCAAAAAGAATTGAATCAAATTTCCATTAATGTCATCTTGACATTTTTAATGCCATGAATGACATTTTTAATGCCATAAATGACATTTTTAATGTCATAAATGACATTTTTAATGTCATAAATGACATTTTTCATGCCATAAATGACATTTTTAATGCCATAAATGACATTTTTAATTCCATAAATGAAATTTTCAATTTCATTTATGACATTGTTAATTCCATTAATATCATAACTGCAATTTTTAATTCACTTAAAAAAATCAACAAAAAAATATAAAACAATGCTTTTTGGGCCTAAAATTGTCCCATCCAAGAAATATGGGCTTCTAATTTTTGATTCTCAAGATTCTTTCCTTAGTTTTCAAAAAAATTGCAGAAATTAATAAATGGAAATATTTTTAGTGAATTACTCAAAAAAATTTGCCAATTTTGAGAAATTTGGCAAAAAAAATTGAAAAATTACTCAAAGCTAAGCCTGAGGATTTTTTTTAAAAAAATTTGGGTCACTGACATGTTTTACCATAAACTTGAGTGTTTTGGACATAAATTGGAAAAAGAATGTAACAGAATATGTGTATTTACTAAAAGCTTACACACTTTTAACAGAACCATAATTAAAATGATAATCTAAATAAAAAAATTAATCTTATTATTATTACAATCTGAATATAAAAAAAGAAAAAAACTGATTTAAATTGAAAACTTGTTTTTAAAAAAAGAAGTTGTTTTCTTTTTAAAAGTAAAAAAATATTCAAAATAAAAAGAACTAAGAAAAAAAGAAAGAAGTAAAAAAAGGATAATAAATCACAAATAATAATTTGAACTCATTTTTGAATATTTTTTGTTTTTAAAATTTAATTAATAAATATAAAAATGAATTAAAAAAAATATTTTAAATAAGTCAAATATATTTTATTTGGACATATGATACTTTATTTATATAGAAGGGGAAAAAAGAAATATTATCTATTTGTATAATAATTCTAGTTAATTTATTATTTAATTTTTCAATTTTTTTTAATATGGTAAATTTATATCTTTTTCCCAAGAATTTATTGAGATTTTCATTAGTTTTTTGATTTTTTTCATGTTTTTTCATGGTTTTTAAATTAAAGAAATTGATATTTATTTTTATGAATATTTATAAAAAAAATAAAACTATAATTGTAGCTGTTTCTTTTGATGATTAGTATTGGAAAAATTGAACAAAGTGTATTGATTGGGAAAGAAATATATATATATATATATATAGAAAGTCACTTTTTGAACTATTTAATACTTTATAAATGAAAGAACAATGTAAAAAATAAATTTAGATATTTAAAATATTTAAGGCTTTATTAGCTTAATCAAAATGACTTATTTGAAAGAATCATAATACAAAAAATATAGAACAATATTATTGTGAACTTTTGAGGTATTAAAACATGCCCAATAAGTTCACAAGAATAATATTTGAAGGAATTGTTATAATTCTACTTATTATTAAGTAAGATTAGTAAATTTTTAAATAATATTTGCATCAGAAAATATTATTATAATAATAAGTTTTATATCAAAAATATATTAATTTTATCATTAATTAATGAAAAAGTATCAAAAAATGATATTTATATATTAAGTAATAAACGTAATATCATCAATATGGATAAAAATTCAAAAAATTGAGTTTTATCATTAAGTTTATTTATAAAGAATAAAACAAAATTAAATTCAAGCTCTTTAAATCATTTGAAATATAATTTGATTTTGTGTTTTTTTTTGAATATGAATAATCAAAAAGGTATGAAGTTATTTCTTGCATCATTGCTATCATTCAAAATAAGATTGGAATAATATATATAATATTCTAAATCAATTCTAATATTAAATATTAAGATTAAATATTTTGATATGATATTCAAAATTAAATTTAGAAATTTTAATTTTCATTATTATTAGTAATATTTTCAGATCTTCACTAAAGATTCTTTTATATAGAAGTTGTTGTAATTTAAAAATCTCAAATATGAGAAAAATCATGAATTTCATTTCTTTCTCTATGGACTTTTAGTGGACTTTTTTATACAGTTTATGTAAAAATGGTCTTATCATAATTAAGTTAAGCTAATATTTAGGATTAATGATTGTAAGCTACATAGAAAGTGACTAAGTAAAAGAAACATTACAACAATGAGAGCTTTAATTATGTGAGGAAATGATAATAAAAATCAATTGAAAGAGTAATAGGGTACCATAACTTAGTTGAAGAAATTAAGCTGGTTATAATTAATGGTAATTATGTTTTGCCAAGCTTATGGCATCATTAAATAGCTATTGATACTTTTTTTTTGAGATAAAATAAATTATATTATTAAATAAATGATGATAATAATTATATATGCTTATTATAGCTTAAGAATAATTATTAAATCATCATAAATAATTTCTAGAAATTTTCTAATCTTATAAGGTTATTATTTTAGGGTGTTGGTAAACACATGTAAGCCCTTATATGTCTTTACCAATTTATGGCCAAAATACACAAGTGGCCTATTTTTTCAAATAAAATTCCTAAGGATTAGCTTTGAGGATTTTTCTAATTTGTTTCTGCCATGATTTTTCCAACATGGGATGTCAAGATCCCCAAATTTTTTCATTTTTTTTGAAAAATTTCTCCCATTCCGCCAATTTGGAAAAATGGCCTATTTTTTTAAGAAAGAATGCATTGAAAATATTTCCAATTATGAATTTTCTTTTTTTTTGAAAAAAAGGAATGGCCCAATCTTGAGAATCAAAAATCAGAAGCCCATAATTTTGGGGATTTTTTTTGGTGGCACAAGTGAAGGCCCAAAAAGGTGTCTTTTTTTCCCAAGACTTTTTGTTCATGTTTGTAATATGACTATTTGTAAGTACAAAGAACCACATTTTTTATTAAAAATGAGACTGAGGTGGGATTTAAACAACCAATAGGAGTAAGGAGGGGGATAATCTGCCTAAATTGTATATACAAAAAAAATCAATCTGAATAAACCTCCAAAATAATGGGTTTTTTCTGAGGGGGGGAGGAAGATTGGACAAATATAATATTCTGTGTTTATTATATATATCTGAAAACCCCAGGGCTTGTGGCTGGGCATGAAATTCTCAACTCACAGGAATGGGGTGGACAGGGCAAACCTTAGAAATGACAATATTCAATTGAACAAAATGAGAAGAGCTATCCAAGAAACAGATGAAAATGGGTGTATTGTCATTTGAAGGACAGAAATAAAGGAAAAAAGAGAAAGATTGTACTGTGGAATAAGAGAAAACTGGTCTTTGATACTTATTTGCAATTGGCCCCCCCATATCAGGAATGGACATTCACTTTCTCTTTGGAGCCTGGCTGAAATCTTCATATCAGTCAATTATGTCCAAATAAGAGGATAATCAGGGTACCAAAGTGTTCATGGCTTCATAAAAGTCTTTATTTTTTTGAATTGATTCAACCAAGTCACCTCTGACATCAGCCCATTGATATTGAGTCTTCTAAATGTGATGTGATACTGTTCTGTAGCCAGAGTTTCCATCACCCTGGACATTGATGGGCTTGAAGATGTATTTTTATATGAACTTTGAAAGTCCTCTGAGCCAGGTACGTGATAAAAGTAGGTCAAAAAAATCAATAAATATTAAAATAAACCAAAAAATATAAATTAAAATGAATCAGAAACTCACAAAGAGCTTGGTGCATTCATTACTTGTGTGATAATTGCTTTGGAAATGGTCCCAGGTCAAGTAAATTGAATAATATATCTTCATAGTTGTTGCAGCCTTGTGGATATTTCTTTCTGAGGTTTGGCTACCAATTTTCAATCTTCTGGACCTTCCAAGGGGGACTCCTGATTTTCCATATCAAGTGAATTCAGTTTCTGAGGGTAGTGAATCTGATGAAGTTCTGGATTTGGATAATGAGGCCTCAGAATATTCAGATTAATCCACTTCCATAATTTGAGAGGGTGCAATTGACTGTGATATTGATGTTGTCATTATGGTCACTTTTGATGGGGGTCTTCCTCTTCTCTTTGATTGACTTTCAATTATTTAAAATCTTGAGGGATCTCTTTTACTTTTATTTTTGGATCCTTGAGGTCTTCCATGAATATTTTTGAATTATGGTGGGTCTTAATATTATTTATCATCATCTTTACTCTTAGGAATTTTGCATTAAAAACATGAAAATGATGAATAATTGGGGTGATTTCTGCCATTGGCCTTTGAAAAAGGTCTTCCCCAATATCTTCAAATATTTACTCAGCTTAATTAATTATTTTTTTCTCAACACTTTGATAATCACCTTGATAAACATTCTGAGAAGAATATGACAAAGAAAATAAGTTAATATGAAAAAACCTAAGAATTTGAAGATCAAAAAATCCTCATAGGTAAAGTTAAATGCCATTGAGGATTGAAGTCTGATATCTGGAGCCTTTGGCTCTTGGAAAGTTTCTGTTGGGTCTTGTGCTTGCAATGTATGCCTTGACAATTGTTGTATTTGTTAACACATTTGTCATTGGGGGGAAATTTGGTTTTGAAATTTTCTAAGGCCATCTGAAGGGAATAATGAGACACCTTGACATTGAGAGAACAGATGTGTGGAGGAAAATTCTTGACATGGACAATCATTTCTATTGAGATTCTGTTGATTATTTCAATGAATTGTTTCTTGAAAGCTATGTGAAGAGCCCTAAATACCTCCAGGAGAGTAGCAGTGGACTGTTAGAGCCAAATTCTAACCATGGCATGGACACCTTCAGCTCTTGAGGTGAAGCCCACACCCAGGTTGCAATGGTAGTTGGTCCAGGCTGGCATGTAATACTCCTTTAGACAAAGCCAGGTTTTTTCCAAATATTTCAAGACTTCAGTATTTTTGACTTGCTTTTGAGGCTTCTTCCAGTTATCTTTGAAAGGTTTGTCAGTGGATGAATGCATAACCTGAAAAATGAATCCCAAAGTCATTAATGAAAACAATAATAATAATAAGAACAAAGGTGAAAGATAAAAGTATATCACTTGATACCAAAGGCCCATAAAATCATGAAAATCAGTGCCATGACCAGTTTCCTTCATGCAATGGGCAGATACATCTTTATTGATGTGTCAAATTAATAGCATGAATTTTGAGTCTGGGAAGAGCTTCTTAAGGGAATTTTTTGAGGCAAAATCCCTGTCAATAACAATGACTGGAGGGGGAACAATATTTGTGTTGTTGAAAACTTTTTCTATGTATTTATTCTGTAAGGTCTCTCTATGAAACGCTTGATAATAGTAACAAATATCAAAAGTACTATGACTGTCCTCAGTAGAAAATGTAGCATAATTAAATATTATAACCAAAAATTAATATGATTATTAAAAAAATTATATAAAAAAATGAATTTAATTATTATTAAATAATATAACAATAAAAAAATCTTTAATATTTTAATAAATCTTAATTATTCTATCATTATTATGGTTACTGAGAGTTATAATAATAAGAATGTATAAAGCTCTTGATGAGACAATCATATGTGTAAAATAATAATATTTAACCACTGATAAATAATATAAATACTATTTATAAAAAACAATTTAAAAAGACTGTGCAGAGATAAATATTATAGAAAAGTTATATATAAAAGAACTAATACTAGATCAAAAAGATAGAGAATCTTAGAGAAAACTTACCCATAATATTTATTTAATACAACAAGTATAAAAACAGCTATTATATTAGATAATTTTTATAAGTTGAGAACATGCCAAAAATCAATATTTTAAAAGATAAAACAGCTTTATTATTATAAAAGAACAATATTCAAGAGTTTTTAAGAGGAATTTGTGGATTTTAGAAGATATTTAAGACAATAATTTCATATAATAAAATGTATTATTAGTGATTAAAGCAATAATCCAATTTCTATGATTTCAATTCTTTAACTTTAAGATTAATAAAGAATAAAATACTTGAGAAATACTTTAACAAAATATTTTATATTTAATAAAACTTTACCTGTTTTAATTTCTAATATGATTGGAATGATAATTGATTATTGGCAAAAGCAGTTATGTGAAGGCTCTTTTTATACCTGAAGAGAAAGTATCATGATTCAAAATTGATATATAGGGAGTTTTCAGGTCAAAACTAAAAACCCATGCTCAAAAATAAGGTTCTTAACTTAACGTAGCTTATTTTTAATTTCAATTTAAAGTTACCAGTGTTATTCTTAACTCCAAGTATCTTTAACCCTCTTTTAGATTAATCATTTCAAGCTTAAATATAAATAAATAAAGTTTTAAGCAAAAATATCCTAAACTGAAATTTTAATTAATTTTTAAAGAAATCTTAATTTTCTTTAAAAACAATAAAGAAGGTTAATTTCAAGGCTGATTATAAATTTAATCTGTTTACAAAAGATGCTTAATATTTTATGTATTCACAGATAAAATTAAATAGTAAGCTGTGTGAAATATTCAAGCAAATCCATTAAGAACTGGATTTTCAATGAATTATTGAAGTTATTGCTTTTTTCCAAGTGAAATAGCAATACACCCCAAAGCTTAACATTTGATAAGGTTTTGACACTTATAAATTTGAAGCTTTAAGCTTATTTAAGCTTTGAAATTATTTAAAACCTTGATTAAAATATTGCATATTGGGATTTACCCTTTGGCAGCTTGAAATTTCTGTCCAAATTGGGATAAAACCAGTCAAAACTCTAAGGTTGGATCAAAGTCTAATATGAAAGTTTGAATAAGGTGAAAAATCATTAAATACAGGTAAACAACCTCAGTTTAGTCCTTGCAGATCCCAAAAGCTGGGTACCCCAGCTCTATTTGGTCTTTTTCCTTTGTCCCACCTTTCTGCATGGATTTTTCCCTTTTATTTTTTTAAATCCATAATATGGTCTTGAACAATTTTAAATTTATCTCACACAGGATTTGCATTCTGTATTGCAAATCCTTAGCCAATTAAGTAAATATACACAACACCTCAAATTTAACTAAAATTTTGGTAAGCTTGCATAAGCCTTATGGAACCTTAAATTTGAAAATTTTAAAAAATGTTAAAAAAGTTGCAACTGTACTGTGAGATTGTTAAATATTCCAATAAAATAAGAAGTTTCAATTTTTGGGTATAACACCCTATGGTCTACCCTAGGTTATTTTTGGTGTATAGTCCAAAAATGAAATAATAACTAAAAATTTGTTTATAAATAATAAAGTCATGTTTTTTTGTTATTTTTCATTTGAATTGAATTAATAAGTCTGTTTAAGATTAAAACAAATGTATAAGAAGTTATTTGTGGCCTTACGGGTATGTCATACATATCCCACAGGCTCACATATTCAATGCCCAAGTATATAAGGATTCAGTTTCATTCTTCATCAAAAAAAATGCCCCAGAAAAGGTCTTATTTGTTCAGCTGAATCCAAAAATATAAAAAAGGGGAATTTTGTGCTTATTTGTTTTATAAGTAAAATCCATAAGAATCACATGAAGAAAGCCATGAAGGAGTGTTATGGCAAAGGTATGATGTGTCCCTCAGCATCCCTTGCAGAGAACCACACAAAATTTTCTTCTTTGAGAGTGTCAATAAGAGCATCAATGGGCCTTTTTCCTTGCAGTTTGCCTTTCTTGATTTTCTTGACTTTTTTGTAAATGTCTTGAAGGATTACAGGCCTGTCAGTCTCTAGCTGCATAATTGGGCCTGAATTTGCCTTGGAATGAGGAGTGATTCAAAAATTCGAGTTATTTGGGATGTTTCTTGCTCATTGAATTTTCTCAAAGTAGGATGTGCCATGATATTTTCAGTGGCATCATGGCTGTGTTCAGGATTTTTGAATTTAAGAGTCCAAGTGGTACTTTTGGCATATTTCCTGGCATAAAGTATAAATGGAAAGTCAAGATTTCTTGCAGTGACTGTTTTGGAAGTGTTTTTGTGGGAATTAGGGGTCCCAGACCTATCACAACCTATTTCAATTCTGTTGTGGGTCATATTGGACCTCAAGGTTGACACACCATACCCCTGTGCCCTGGCAATATTATGCACATGCTGCCAAAAAAGCTTGAGGGTCTGAAATTTACTTTCATTGGGCAGCTTATTATATAGTGAAAAAGATGTATACATTTCAAAAAAGGGAATTTTGTGGATTTGGGATGAGGAAAGAACCTTTTGAAATGTTAAAAAGAAGGGATAAAAGGTGTGCAAAGTCAAAAAAAGTGGGAAAAGGTGAATGAAGAGGTTTAAATTTAAGAATCAAAGAAGAGGGAAGGTAAAAAAAGGGAATTTTCAAGGCTTGAAAGCAGGTTGGCTTGGAGGAAAATGAAGTCTTTGGGGAAGAAAAGAAAAAAAGTGTAGAAATATTTTGAAAATTCGTTTTTTAATGCTCTTTTTAAAAAAACTTGTTTTTTTGGGGGATAATGTAAATTATTTGGGTTTTTGGTGTTTTTTTTTGGGGGGGGATGTGAAAAAAATTAAACCAATGGCAAAGGGGGGTTTTGGACCAATAAATGTTTTTTGTTTCATTTTATATTTTAACTCAGTCTGAATCAAAATGATTCCATAGAAATAAACTGTAATAATTATTGAAAGTGGACCAAAATAATGCAATAAGTTAAAGAATATTGATTCTAGTAGAATAAATCAATTAAAACCTATACTTACTATTATGGTCACTAGGTGGAGATTTTTTATCCTATAAAGACCCCTTATACATAATAATCCCCCAGACTCAATATTTTAAATTAAAAACTATTATAAAACTTCTTTTATGATAAAAAATTATAAACATGATTATTCTCAATGTTAATTATTAAAAGGGCTTTGGTAAACCCACATAAGCTCTTATGTGTTTCTACCAATTTTTGGCCAAAAGCACATAATTTTACGGTCAAAAAGCAAAAAATATTTTTGAAGAAAATCCTTCAAATGACCTTGGGGATATTATTTGTATTTATTTCTTTGTTTTTTGTTTTCTATGGGGGATTCTCAAGCACAGAACACAAATACCAAGAAATAAATACAAATAAAATATCCCCAAACTTAGTCGGAGTATTTTCTTAGAAAAACTTTCTTTGATGATGTTTGACCATAAAATTATGTGCTTTTGCCCAAAAATTGGTAAAACAATATATTTTTTTCTAAAAAAACATAATATATTATGTGGGTCTACCAAAACCCTCTTACATTTAAGGAATATTATTAATAATTTTTATGTAAAAATTGTTTTTAATCCTTTTTTTGATTTGAAATCCTCTTTCCATGTAAAAAATCAAATTTCTATACTATAAACAGTATTTACTTCCATGAAAATAATTTGAAAATCTTTATTTAACATAAAATTATGTTGAACAGGTTTATTAATGTAAAATATAGTAATTTCCATTATAGTTTATGAGTTTCTCTCTTTTTAATAAACAATTATAGGGTATTGATAAAAACATGTAATTTTATGGTAAGAACACATAAGGGGTGGTTTTTAAATGAAATCTAGCTATTTATGGCATTTCTAATGCCATTAATGCAATTAATGGAATTATCAATGCAATAAAGGGCATTATTAATGCCATTAATGGAATTAATGGAATTATCATTACAATAAAGGAAATTATTAATTCCATCAATGGCATTTTGAAGGTATTGATGGCATTATTAATTCATTAAATGGAATTATTAATTCCTTAAATGGAATTATTAAGGCCATAAATGGCATTATTAATTCCATCAATTGCATTGTCAATTCCATAAATGGCATGAACAATACAATTTATGGAATCAATAATCTAAGGCCATTTATGCCATTTCTAAGGCCATTAAGAATGGAATGAATGACTTTAAGAATGCCATAAATGGCATTTTTGTTATCATTTTTGGCCTTAACAATGCCACAAATGGCATTATTAATTCCATCAATGGAATATTTAATGCCATTCATGGCATTGTTAAGGCCATTCATGCCTGTCGAGGCCAAAAATGACATTAAACTTCCATTTATGGCATTTTTGAGGCCATTCATTCCATTGTTAATGGCCTCAACAATGCCATTTTTAAATGCATAAATGGCATAGTTAATTCCATAAATGGAATTTTTAAGGACATACAATTACATTTATGGAATTGTTTTAATTCCAATTATGCCAATACTATGGCCATAAATGGCATCTATATGTCATTCTTGATGCCATTTATGGCATTATTATGTCATTTGTGATGCCATTTATGGCACCTTTGATACCATTTATGGAACTTTTAATTCCACAAATGGAATTTAAACTTCTACTCCTCATAAATTAAATTTTCAATTCAATTGAGTCATAAATGGCATTTTAAAGTTAATTACAAACATGAACAAAAAAACATAAAAAAGGGACTTTTGGGGCCTACAATTGTCCTGGCAAAAGAAAATCCCCAAATTTTGGGCTTCTGTTTTTTTATTCTCAATATTTTGCCCTTTATTTTTTAAAAAAAATTATGGAAATTCATAAGTGGGTACATATATAATAAAGTTTTTTATAAAAATAGGCCATTTTGCCAAATTTGCCAAGTTTGAGAAATTTGGCCAAAAAAAGAAATATGAAAAAATTTGTGGATATTGACATCCCATGTTGGGAAAAATATAGAAAAAAAAATTGAAAAAACCTCAAGACTGATACTGAGGATTTTTTTTTTGAAAAATAAGGTCACTTACATGTTTTGGCCATAAATTGGTAAAAACACGTAAGGGATTACATGTTTTTACCAACACCCTAATTATAATTCTCCTATTATATTAAATAATAGTATCTTATTAATCTTTTGGTAAAAATATTAATTTCAATATGATAATTTATTTTTATTATAATATATAGCTATAAATTTATTTTAAGAATTAAATTTTTATCATATATTATTATTTGTATTTTATTAATACTTATTCCTTAAAATATGATTCCTCATGTAATTATCAATAATTTGTAACACAAAATATTTTCAGAACAAAGAATATATTATTTGATATCATTAAATGATATTAATTTATGAATATTTCCCACTTATAATGATAAGATTATTATTTCATCTTGTTAATATTGATTTTTATGTAGCTTTAATATTAATAATAAGTATTTTAGATCATAATTCTGAGAAAATTGATAGTAAATTATACAAATTTATTTCATGTTTAAATTTTGTTTCAACTTAAAAAAACTCCAATCATTACCAAAAGATAAATGTGTTAAATTATAATTCAATAATTAGCTTCATTTCACTATGCACATGCTTTTTATATCCACCCTGATTGATAAGTTGAATACCGTATTTTAGTTTTACAAGAAGATTGTGAAAGATGGTACCTGAAGCCATGACTTGTAAATCATAAACCCTATTTATAAATTTTATCACTTTTCAAATTGTGATGAATTCAAATTCAGGAAGTTAAGTCCAGCTAAATATCATTAATTGAGTGAAGTGGTTCCGATTATTAAATATTATCAAACATTTTTTTATTCTCTAGGCTATAAGAAACAGGATCCCTTCATTAAATTAGCTTTAACATTAGCCCAATTAAATTCAAATGGTATTATAGTTTCCTTTATAAAAGTGGGTATCTTTTGTTGTATGGCCAGAGGAATTCATATTATATACTTTTTGGATAATTCAATACGTTCTAAGATATAAGAAATAATATATCATGTGGCCTAATTAACAAAAAAAGAATTGAAAACTATAAATTTTATGCAAGTATAAGGCTTTCCAGGAAGCATTCTATTTAAAAATATCAGTTTGATATCTGTGTTTCAAATGAAAAAAAAGGATGGGGAATAATATTGAAATAGGAAAAAAAATTAATGTCTTGGTTTTCAATTTTGATGAAAAATTCAATATGTTCTGATTGTGAAAAGTATGTATAATCAATGTAAACCCAAATGATTTTTGATATAACCAGAAATTTAATTCATTTGAATGTTGGATTTACTGGTCCAATGAATGATTTTAATTCTTATAAGCATATTAAGATTTCTGAACTACCCGGAAATTATTCTTCAAAAGAGAAATACCTTCTTACCGATTCAGAGTATGAAAGCTTAAAATACATCTTCAACATATAGCGAAGATTCAGAAAACTATGGAGATAATAGTAATTTATAAGATTTTATTTAATGATCAAGAGGATTAATAGAGAATGAGATTTAAATCCCGAAAGGCTATTGGTATTATTAAAGGAAAATATTCAATAAAATGCATAAATTGGACAAGCTTTAGGGGTTTGTGTATTGGGTAGTTTGTTGTGAAATTTTAAATGATATTTTTTCTCAGAGTGGAAATGAATGGGTATATTTTTTTGAGAACGATAATTAAAAAGCTTTGAAAAATTCACCTGAAGATAAAGTTTTGGATTAAAATTTACATTTGAGGAAACAAATTAAAACTTTTACAATAAAGTGATACAATCAAAAAAATCTTTATTTCCTTAAATGAATAAAAAATAATCTGTTAATTTTCCAAACAAATAAATTTTCCTAAAGAGGTTTCAAAATATTCCTGAACTCTTGAGTTATCAAAAATGAAATATTTTCTGACATTTGTAAACCAAAAAAACGCATATGTATGATTTATTCCAACAAAAAGCTAAAATATGAAGTTAGTAAAAATAAAGAACTTTTTTCAAAAATAATTTCATTAGAAATACCTACAAGATATATTACTTTTCTTTCTTTTTGATTAATTATTGAACCTGTTAGCTTCTAATTGCTTGGTAAGGTAGTTGATTTTTAACTTCATGTGGGGATAATTATGAAAATAACTTACAAAAATTAAAGATTTTTTGTTAATTTGAAAGGAAGAGCGAAAACGAGTCATATTATTTTTATGCAAATATTCTGATAAATTTTAGGTGTGATGAAAATCAGAAAACTTTTGAGTGTTTCCATTATTCCTGGTTAATTTGAAAAATCTAATTAAAGCTTGAGTCCAGGGACAAAATCCCATGCAAAAATGGCTGTAAAGGTGTTGGAACAGGTCGGAAATGTTTTTTTTGAGCTAATGAGAATATACCATGAGTGCAGGATGCTGGATAATTTTTACCTAATGTGGTTAATTATAGAATACATATTCAGCTATCATAACCTTTGAAAAGTTTTTAATGAAGTGTATTATTCGTTTAACCATTAAATTTGACAATAACTGGGTAAATTTGCCTAATAGATTATGATTTCATTGTAATTTGAAACTTGGTTCAATTAGTATCCAGTTATTAAATGAATAAATTAAAGAAATCTTTTTAGCTAATTGATATATTGTTTTAAATTTTAAATTTTCTCAAATAATAATCCATCTATTAAATAAAATTCAGATTATTATCTACAATCAGATGATTTCCTGAAACCAATACCCTTCATTATTCCATAAATAAACTCTTTATTATTCGTTCTTTTCAGTCTATTTTCATTTAATTTATTCAATAATTTGATGATATTTTGAATTTTTTGTATGTTTTAAATTTCATTAGTAAAATGATGAGCTTTATAAACAGGGCCTGTTAAGCTCTTATGTTGGGTCTCATAAATTGGGGTATAATTATGTTGATAAGGATGTATTGGCGGTAACTTAAGCCATTATTGAGGTTTCTTCTTTTTTATCATTGGTATGATTGAATATTATGTTAATATTATATATTGAAAGTCACGAGACTTCAATGATTGAGTTTCAGATTCAATGAAACTTCTATATTCTGTTGAAGAAGATTATTTCTTATTCTCAATTTTTAAGAAATTATTAGAAGGATAAAAATAATATTTAATCATCTCATGATGGACTGACATTGGTGTTGTTTCCAAAATGCCGACATGAGATGAAATTACTGAAATATTTGAATTGGAAATAGAAGTGGGATAAACAGCTAATTTTATGGTGATTTAATTTCTTGAATTCAAAAGAGGAAGAGAGTGGTAAAGTATATAGAATTATTGGAATTAAAAAAGCTCAATAATTCCACCACACAAAAGATAAAAACCATTGATGATTAGAATTCAGTGATTGTAATGGCTATGAAGAAGTGATTAGTTAAACAAAGATACAAAAAATGAAACAAATAGATCATATTAGAAAATTTCCCTTTTTCATTATTTATTCAGAAAATAACTGAAAAAACAATTTACAAGAATCTAAAAAAATGTTTAAACATAAAAAATATATAAATAGTCATTATGCTATGTAAATAAAGAAAATGATTAAAGTAAAATTGGTGAACTAATTAAACATTGTTTAGGAATTCATTTTTCATTTAATTAATGAAGCATTCTATATCAAAGCATAAAATTCCTGGGGTGTTTTTTTGATTGAGTGAAGGCAAAGGATCTGTGAAATTATTGAATGATGCGTGGTGAACTGGCGTAGTGGTTGATTTATAGGAATAATCATATATATATATATGATGGGATTTCAAATCTAAAACCTAACCTTTTAGAATTTTCCTATAAAAGTATCATAATTAAGTGATTAATAAAGCTTCTGATCTGAAAAAATAAGATTAATGACAATATAAATCAAAAATTGAATAAAAGCTTAACAGATTTAGGGGGTGAGTGATGAATTGAGTAAAATACTCACTTTATTTTTTGACTAAAACTTGAAGATTCATTTCAATTTTGAAAATAGATAAGCTTTTGTATTTACCTTATATGAGAGTCAATGGTACTTCTTTCTATTAGGAGTTTATTTTAAATTAAAATTTAATTTAAGAAAAATTTAAAAATACTTTTCAATTATCTTTTCTCAAAAATAACTCAAAATATTTGAATTTTATTTCTTGAATTGAATTTATTCAATTTTTAAGTAAAAGAGCTAGAAATATTTAAGATAAGCCGTTCTTTTAAAAAAACAGATATTTTTGAGCTTTTTTCTTTTTTAAAAAGAAAACATAATTATATGTGAAAAAACCAGGTATATAATTTTTTTGAAAAATGACTACCTAGTATCCAGAAAATTTCTCTTTCAAAAGATAAGGTTTGACTCATTCGTCTCTTCAAATAAATATCATTTTCATGTTTCATAAAAAAACTTATCACAATTCTGTTTCAACTCTCACAAAGAGTTTTTAAAATATTCAGACTTATATCTATGTTTTATCTATTAAGGAACATATCAGTTAAGCTTTGGAAAGTAATATTTAAGAGATTGATTAACCAATTATGAGGTCCCTCTTCTGTTTTTTTATTGAAATTCCAGCTCTTTAAAACATTTATCCTTTCCAGATTGATCCTGAATATTCTTTTTCTTTTCTTCAAATTCCGATTGGTGCTGTAATTTTTTCTCTTCAAACTCTTGGTCTTTTCAACCTTCATAGCTTGTCAAAATTCAAATTTCATCTCACTAATAATCCTTTCTCATTCCAGCTTATTTAATGTCTCTTATTTTTATTTATCCAATTTATTTCTATCCCGTTTTCTCATTTGCTATAGCTTCATTTTCCATAATACAGAAAATAAGCTGTAGCTTTTATGACTGAAAATAAATTCCAGCCACTATTTTGCCATACTTCAGTCACATACTTCTGATACAGTGGTAGGTTTTTGTGAATATTAGCTCATGGTTTTCTTGCTTCCACCACTCAGTTAGTTCAAGTTTCAATTCATGATATATCTTTTTCCTTCTAATGAATGAAAATTGTGTTTATCTACCTATTAGAATAAATACAAATCTTGATCTTAATTTAAGCTTTTGATTGTTTAAATATTTCTAAATAATGGAATTTAATCTTCCACGTGTCAGCTTATCAGTAGCTGTAGGTCATCTTTACCATTTTGAGAATTATTATTAGCTAAGTTACAAATATATAATCCAAATTGTAGAAAAAATTAAATTCTTAAATTAAAAATGCAAAATTCAAATCAATAACCTCCCTCAATTCATTAATTTCTCAAGAAATATTTACAAATGATAAAAACCCTGGGAATGAGAGCTTGAAATTGAAGCTATTTTTGTTTTGCTCCTAAATGGGATCTCCATTCTATGATAGCATGGAAGCATGCTTTACAAATTGAAGCCCGGTTTTTTATACATTTCCTCTCATCATCCTCAGTTATGTCTTCTCCAGTAATATTATTGTTTTTTTGGGGGGATATATATTTCCTTATAAATTTGAAATTGATATAGAATAATCTCTGAAGTGAGGTTTAGTATATCTTGTTAATTTTTTATTAAACTGAATTTATATTAACTGGAATTAATTTGGGTTTTTAGATGGATTCTTCCCAGATGAAGCTGAACTTCTAGTCCCAAAAATATACGTTTAAATTGGATTTACTATTAAGCCCATCTTTTATACATCTATAATCCACCTGTTTCGATTGTTCTTAGGGAGGTATAAAGCATCCTGTTGGGCTATCAGGCTGATGGTATTATTATTTTTTTGGTATTGGATTTTTTTAGCCCCCCTTTCAAAAAAAGAGAACTGAACAAATTATATGGGAAAAATGATAAATTTGATTTTATAAGATTTATTGAAGAGTTATTTTAATCTAAGTAAAAGCTTAAATAAGACTTATTTATTGATGAAGAGGCTCTTTTTATAATGAAGGGAAGCTTTTTATAGTTTTAGATTAAGTTTTTTTGGATTAGGGCTTATGTATGAAATCGTGAAATCCAAAAAAAATAAAAAATAATGGGTGTCTCAGTTGAAGAAACATGGCTCTTTCATTTCAAAAATGATGTATTTAATTAATTATTTTATATTTGATAACACAGTAATTTTATTTGGAATCTAAATTATTTTAGATATCCGAATATTATAAATAGAGAAATAAACCAGAGATTCTAAAACATTATAAAACAAGAGATATACGGGCTCGAAGAGTTTTTAAGGATTCATTCAACTGCTTAGTTGAATTCGTAATCAATAAAATAAATGATCCAAATTATAGTAGTCAATAATATTTAACAAGAATAATTTTAACAAGAGTTTTGAAATAATTTAAAACATTAAATCTCATAAAAATAATGTTTGAGTTTTTTTCTAATATAAAATGAAAAAAATGTTTTATTTTAATTTTCTGTTCTTTTTTGAACCAATATTCTTTGTAAAAAAAGGTATTTTGACCATTTTTTTGACAAAAAACCATCATGTTTCTAAATTTTATGCTGCTTCAAGGTATTATAACTTCCCCCAAAAAAACAGAATTTCATTTTTCATAAGAATATGGTCAATTTTTTACAACTTTAACAGGAAAAAAGTAAAATGTTATTCCACTTATGGAATAATTTTATTTTTTGAAGAGAAAGGTAAAGCGTTCCAGATTCTATAAAATGGAAATTATTTCTTTAGGTTCATTTTTTGCTATTGAATTAATGAGAAAATTGTATTAAATTATTTGGGTGACAACATTCTAAGAGATGCTAGCTATGAATCTTATCAACAAAATAAACTCATAAACAAAGTTTCTTTTTCCAGATAAAATGAAATCTTTCAGTTCTACCTGAAAAGCAGATTATTTGGATCCGTAAATGGAACATAATTTCATTTATGTACTTTGTAAGGTGTGGATATGAAACTTTGATAAAATATCAAGTACTTTTCCTGTCCTCAAAATTTGTATAAGGTAAGATTATTTAAAGATAGTAAGAAATAGTATTTTTAAGAGAAAACACACCAATTTCATTGTTTTTAACCTTTTGAGTATAAAACAATAATATAATAAAAATCTATTGTTTTACCAACAATAAAGATTTATCCAAAAATACTCTACAAGAGATATTTAAGGCTACACAAGAAATTTCTTCAAGAGCAATTTCAATTGGAATTAATTGAGCAAAGAGCTGCAAGAAATTAATTAAAGAACAAATTCTTTAAAAGAATATTTAAAGAGAAAACACACCTAAAAGTGACCAGAGTGAATTTGGAAACAAAGTGACAAAGTTAACAGTGATGAAAGGTGCTTTAATTCACTTTTGGGGTGGTTCAGGGGTAGAAATTATTATAAGAGTTACAAACAGTGATTATAATGATTTTCACGTGGTTATAAGGTTCAAAATGTTTAAAAAGGGGTGGCTGTAATCTTTTATTGATTGGTTTAATAGTTTTTAAACTAATTATAAAAGGGAAAAATTCTAACATGAAGAGAAAAGTGGGGAAAAGAAGACATTCTTTTATAGCCATCAATTTTCTTACTCCAAAAGTAAAACTTACTCTTTTCAGTCATGAAAAACAGTCTGACAACAGAAAAGCCAATTATGGCATCATTGAAGCCTGGTTTAGACCACAAAAGGGCTGGTTTTAGCCATTTTAGACCCTTAAATCAGCCATTAATATAGTAATACCTGGTCTAGAGCCTTCAAAACACGTCAGATGTGTGTAAGAGTCGTAGAAACCAGTTAAAACTGTTTTTACTATGATTTTTTTAGCTTAAAGGTAGTTTTACCCTCTTGGCAACAGTTAAAACTGCCCTGGTTGGTATCAAAACCTCACCATCAATTGAGTCACAGACCCTGTGACTCAATTCCAGGCCAAAAGTGATGAACTTTTGCCTGGATTTTGACATCCCACACCTGTCAGCAAGGATTTTGGGGGTCTGGCTCCCCCTTAGAGCTAGAGTTCCTTTTCCCCCCCAAATTTAATCTTTCCAATTGATTTTTCCTTTAATTCCTCATCATGTATTATACTTATAATTTACACATGTAATTCAATTGAGTTTTACAGTACGCCACTGTAATAATTTACACCTAATATGTAAATCAAAGCTCACTTATGTAATACACGTGCACATTTTGACAATCCAATTGAATTCAATTGAAAATACTTCAATCCCTCATAGCTTCTAAACTATACACAACACCTCAATTTTAACACAAAAATTGATTGTTAACACCACATGTGGTGTGCAGTAAATTAAGGTCTTGAGGAGTTTCAACTTTTGCACTCAAAATACTGAGAACTTAATTTAAGCTTATTTAGAGTTGAGTTACAGAAATTTCACTCAGAGGTAACCCCACCTAATTTTTTATAAGGAATTCAATGGTGAAATAAATCTTATATGTTTATTTATTGGATAAAAAGTTATAATAATTTTTTTTCAAATTTTTTCCAAAATTATTTTATTTTGGGTAATTTTTGTTAAAATTCATTTTTACTTAAATTTTTCAAGTAAAAATTTATTTTCATAATTTTAAATTTTATTGTAATTTTATTTTCAAATCATAATTAAGTTTTGATTTTCAAATATAAGTTTGTATTTATATTTCAATTTTAATTTTTATAATATAAATAAATTTATTTTATTTATATTTGTATATTAATTTTTGTTTGTGGTCTTTTGGGTATATAAAAATACCTCTAAGGCTCACATATTTTCTGGTGAATATGAGAAGAATTGACCAATTTGGCCACTTTATATTCAAAATTTAATTTTGAAAAAGGCTTTTTTGGATAAAGAAGCCCACAAAGAAACATAATTCTAGATAAAACCCCCCAAAAAACATATGTAATAAAATTGTCAAAAACCCCAAAATAATACATATTTGTACCATTTTTTTACTGTATTTAATTTTTATTAATCTCAATTTAATTTCATAAATTAAAATTAATCTTGAAGCATATGTTTGTAAGTACTAATTTCTTAATTTGAATTTATTTCAAGAAACTTCAAGTAATAGGATATAAGAAAAAGAGAATAAAAACTTAAGTAAGAAAAAATGAAGATAAAAAATAAATAGTAATGTTTAGAATCTTCATGTAAAAGATGGATTTTTTTATTATGAGATTTTTATTTAAAAACTAAATGACTTTTTTATATCAAGATTTTGATAAAAGAAAAGAAACTCAAAGAATATTATTTTTCATTGATAAACTTTATTTAAAATTGTAATGAGAGTATTTAATTCTTATAATTATAAACCCAAAAGAAGGAAACATAAGAAACTATATAATACTCAAAAAATTATTTTAAATTATGCTTCTTAAGAAAAAATAGCAGTTTAATTTCTTTCTCTTCTATTTTATATTTGATGAAAAGAAAAAGGATTAATTAGCTCCAAGAAATCAAATGTTAAAAATTCATTTTCCTCTTGAAAATGTCTCCCTTCTAAATAAAAAGATAAATCTGTGTGCTATTTTTAAAAATCAAGTATTAATTTTCTCTAATTAATAATTTCAAGGGATGTGAAAATGTGCAGGAATATTTAATTTTAGTCACATATTTCATAATCTATTTAAATTCTTAAATAAAACTAAGATTAAATTCATTGGAAGGAAAAAACCCTTGAGCTTTTCTCGAATAAAATTATATCTCTCTATAAATTCAAAATAATGGATAATTGAATGAAAATTTAAAAGTATTTTTTATAAAAGAAATGTTTCACATTAATATGAAATATTGAAGTAATTTGAGATCTATATATATTAATTTGAATATTATTCAATATAAAATAGATGCAATATAGTTTGTCAAAATTTGGAAAAAGATAGTGAAGAAATATATGGATTTTGTAAATACATCTAAATCTCCTACATGAATTTGATATGATTGGTTAATTTAAAGAAATGAAGCCCCAGGAATTATTTTATATTGCAGTGAGAAATGATTGAAATAAAATTTCTTATTCCATAAACAAAGAAAAACACTTTAACCAACTTTCAAAATCCCATGAAAATTTAAAAAAACAGTTTCACTTGCTTTCAAGTTACCCTTGTTTGTTATCAAACATTTCTTGGTACTTTCCTAATTCCAGAAAGTTTATTCTAATTTAAGGTTTTATACTAAATAATATTCTAAAAATACCGTGTTACTCAATAATTGACCACTTTGGCTTCTATAAACTTCAACACTTTCGGAGTAATTTGAATAATTTTCAATTTAAGATTTCTTTTCCGGAAAAGAATACTTTATTTAATCTTAAAAATAAAATATAGCTAAAATTGTTTAATTTTGAGAACCTCTTACAGCTATAAACAACTACACTATCTTGAAATTCGACTCTAAGTATTGATTTTGATTCTTTTGAAATGTATAATACTCACTCAGTAAGATAACAATTATAATTATTAAAAACATATTCCATTTTAATATTTACATTTGGATAGAATAAAAAAAGTCTGCTAAGTTTATCTTATACATCGTTTTGAGGTACAACTTGAAAATATGACCAGAATTGAAATTTATGACAATATGAAAATTTAATCAGGAAAATCTCCTAAATACAAGAAACCATATATTCATTTGCAGAGATTATTCATATATAAAATCTGCAAGTGAACTTATTTGACCCCATTTACCAGAAAAACTAACCAGGTGTTTGGATTTTATGACATATAGAAGAAAGGAGTTTGGTTTTTGAACAAATAAAGTAAGCATAAGTAAAAGCTTTAAAACTTTGACAGGAAATGACTAAGATTTTAAGTATGATTTAAAAAAATGGATTATAATTTCAAGAGATTGGTGCCTTTTATAGATCCTTATCCAAAATAATTAAATTCAAAAGCTATCTGGTAGAAATATTATTGGAATATAATGCAGGTTTTTGGAGAAGAGAAACTCTAAGAAAGAATTGATATCCAAAAATTTGAGAAGATTTTGAGTTTTTTTTAATACTTAACTCTTTCTTATATCAGTTCATAAAAAATGATAGTTATTTCATTCTATGTTATAAGCTTAGCTGATGCTTTAAATGAATTTCCTAGGAAATTTTTCTTTCACAAGATTTTGAGCTTTACATATATGAAACACTTTCTTATAACAGAGAAATATTTCATTTCATAAAGTAATATATACTTTTTACTCTTTATAATATTTATATAGCAAAGAAAATTTTTCATGTATTTTTTTGATAATCTCGAGTATCTTATCAGGCCTAAATGTAAAAAATTAAAATTTTAAAATAGCCCGTTAAAAATGTTTTTATAATTTCATTAAATCTTAGTTTCAGTAATTCAATACTTAATTAATTTTCTCATTTAGGCTTATAATTAAGATCCCTACTGCTTCTTTACTCTTTCCTCTAGTATTTAGATATCTTGTGGCACTTATTTATACTTAGAAATTTATGGTAAAAATAACCTAATTTCTAATGAAAATCCTTGATTTCCCTTTTTCAAATCTCTGGCCTCTAGGTTTCTCCAGATTATTTGTATCCTTCTAGTACAAAAGACTTCAAAACTTTGCTATAGATAGATAAAAAAGATAGAAAAATTCAAAAAATTATTGATTTACAGTGTGTCTACCTATAAGATTGGCTAATCCTTTCGGGATAGTTTCAGAAGTTTACATTATACCCCTCCTATTTATCATATTAGAACTTTCTTTGGATATGAAACTAAATTTGGAAAAAATAAACCTGCTTCAATTTGAGTCAGATTAAGCTATTTAAGCTCTCATAGAATTCCATTTTCAGCTTCTATCATCTTCTTTATTGAGATAAAAGATTTACAATGATTGAGATCTAAGGTCTGTTTATAATTATTTGACTTAAGATGAAGTATATCATCTCTTCTCAAAAAATATTTAGAGTAAAAAAAATTACCATTTGAGGTATTAACGAAGTTTTTGAGTGAAGGAGTACCAAAAACCGATTTTATTACGTTCTGAGTATAACAAAATGATATTGAAAAAATTTATCCTTCCACCAAAAATAGATATTGATTGGAAGATGTTTCACAGGAAATATTCAATTCTTAAGATGATAAAAAAAAGGAGGCTTAAATCTTTCTTTGTATTTTTGATATCTGATTGATCTAATTATAAAATGTAAAATATTACAAAGTAAAGAAAAAAGATTAATAAAGAGGAACTTATTTCATAAATTAAACTTTTCTTTAGCCAAGGTCAAGCTTTCTTTAAAAAATTATGTTGACCAATAACAAATAACCAGGAATCATTACTTCCTCTGAACATCCCATCTATTTCAACCGATCCTTGTGTTTGTTTTTGTTTTGATATTTTTGATAGAATGAAGATATTTTTATCTTAGAATATGTAGGATGCAAGTACTTATAAGTTAGAGTAAGAAGCTTACAAAAACCTTGTAAAAAATGCTAACATATTAGCTAAGATAGCCCAATACAATCCAGAGTATTTTCCCCCTTTTTTTACCCATCCATATGCTTTGATTTATAATGACTAAATAGATGAAAATTGATCTCACACCTCATCTTATTATTAATAGTTTGAAGTGGCATCTTTTTTGTGTAGAGTTTTATACCAAATACTCAGAGAAAAGAACTTGGGAGAATACTGGAATAATTGGATTAATCATTACTAACACCCCTCAAAATATATCTTTAGAATAAGCTTAATTGAAATAAATAAACTTGATATAAAATGACAAAGAATTCTCAATTAAATTTGAATTCAGCGCTAAAAAATAAAGTATAGAGATTCCTGATATGTAAATTAGATTTCAATAAATTGCTTCATGCACACAAAATTCAATAAATTGGACTGCAACTACTCATAGCTTCTGAAATAGGAGGTAAATATGATAAATTACAAACAAAATAAGGGTTAAAGCCATGAGTAAGGTTTATATTCTAAATTATTATTGATGAACAAGCTTTAATACTGAATCTTATTTGGAATCGATACAAGTTCAAATTAATTAATCTACATCAATATTTTTCAAAGATGGCAAAATTCATCGTGAAATTTTTGGATATGCATGGATGTGTTATTTCATGATATTGTGGCTCAATTTAAAATTCAGTATTTTTGAATTGTTTATATATACAAAAAGGGTGTTTCGGCACATATAAATGCAAAGAAAGAATCAAAGATGTGGTGAGATGATTGAGTTAAAAGGAAGATAAATAGTAGTATATAGGAAGGGAATATTATATTCAGGTTCAAAAAAATGGGAAAGAAAAAGTAAGCCCTTAAAAAAGATCCAAGTTATGCTACGGAATTCTGGGAGTTTGGTTTGAAATTGAACAACCAAAAGCTGCCCCAAGCCATAAATAACTTCCTTAAAGAACATACACCTGCTGAAGTATATAAATGGAGGTTCCTTCTCCCCATCCTCAAATTCTTCCTCATACCCAAATTAATCATTAAAAGTAGAAATTCAACTCCTTCATATTTTTTTGAGGATAATATCCTCATCCAGAAACATTATCTATCTTTTCTTCAATTCTTCACAGTAATCAAGCTCAATAGCATAGCTTTAGTGGCTTGATTATTAATAGTAGCTGATAGAGGTGTAAAATATACCAAATATACTCCTCACAACTAAAACATCTGCCTTACCAACTTGAAATATTTTCAAATACATTGAGAAAGGTGCAAGTGCTACTAGTATCACAGTTATTATTAATATGAATAATTTTATATAATAATATTTGGAAAATTACTCAGAATAAAGCTCATTACAAAAGGAAATTTTATATTGTAATTATCTTTTTATTTTCAGTAACAAAACTGAGAAGCATATTTATTATAATAAATTTCAATTATTTATCAACTAAAACGGACTTTCTTATCCTAAAAGAATAATAATTATCAAAAAAACAAATGAATATTTCTCATCCTGGTGTTGTTCCAGATATAATATTTTTTTAGAATTTTGATTTTGTTGTCATGCCAGTTTTCTAAATATAGCCATCTCTATATTTTTTCTTGTACTGCTTAATTATTCAAGGTTATGATACCTATTGTTCCAAATATATATATATATATATATATATATATATATGATAGATTATGTTGAATAGAAATCCATTACTCAGAAACCATCAAGTAAAATTGAATTGATTATATATCTCAAGTCAAGATAATTAACAATTATTAGGAAGCTCAGTCTAAATTACTATAAGACACAAGGAGAGTAAGGGATCTCATTATTGAAAATAATCTCAATTTTTTTCCCCTATAGATTCCTTGTGGCTATGCCTCATTTATCCCACAAAGAGGATTTTCCAAAAAATGATTAATAATATGGAAATTTTCAGATTACGTTATATATTCCCTCATAGGATATAATTCCATTATTAACTGAATGAAAAATAGTTACTATTAATATCAAATTTGAGATGATTTTTGCATAAAATTATTGTCTATTGATCCTAATTTTAATCAATTTTTGAAATTATTATACTTTTTAGATCCCAACAGTGGTAAATATGCCTGTTTTAATTCTATTAAAAACCCAATGACACTCTAAATATAGCTTTGATGTCTTGGGTATAAGGACTTTCCTTTATATATCACAAGGGAGAACCAATCAGTCCCTTTTAGGTGACTCAGAAAAAGGATTATATTATTTTAACATCATGGATGAGAATTTAATTCAAATAATCCCAAAAAAACTATTATCTTAACATAGACCACATGGTCTGTGGCTACAAATATTTTTCCTAAAATGGAATTTTCCTTTAATTTTCCAATATTTTAATGGGCTCCCATAGAGAGCTACCCATTTTACAAAATAAACAAAAACATACATAAGTAAATTATTTTTAAATTAAGAATTTTTCAAAAATATTAATTTCCCCTTTGAACCAGTTTGAGTGCATTACTTACAAATTAGAAAAGACCAACAAAATCCTATCAAGGTGTCAAGGAAGAAGAAAGTTGGAATATTTGAGATTTTAAACTGTAAAAATTCACTCCAAAATGGGGATAGCCGAATTTTCAGATTGAATGGATAGAAGAAAGATTGGTCAAGATGTTCCTTCAAAAAGGAATTATTCCAGGTTCACAATATTTTTTTCAAAAATATAAATTCAGTTATTCAATATTTGAAATAAATAGTTGGTGATTACTCTGAGAATAAGTTCAAAAAGAGGTTTTTAATAAAATTTTCCAAAATCCAATCCCACCAGGGTTGCTAAAGGCAAACTTCACTCAACTCCGTAGTTAAGAAAAGACCTTGGGTTTCCAGATACAGAAACCCTCTAGCTCCTGAAAAATTAATCAATATGTGTAAAAATTGTGTTTGTAACATCCAAAACAACACCAAACCACCCCTACTCATTAAGAAACGAAACTGTTTCTGTGAAAGCAACAATCTTCCTCCCCAGATAACTAGGCTACAATTTGGAATTGCACATCAAGAAGCCATCTCACTGAAGAAGGGAGCTATGTGTGACTTATAGCTCTCCGTTTTTAGAAACACTGGTGTGGATTCTCTTGGTGAGCTAAGTCTGTGAAAAAAGGAATTAGAGGTAATAATGGGATAGAGAATCTTGAGAAAAACAGATTATGTAGATCCTTGATTTTATTTGAGGATGTATTATAATACCTGAAATGTAAAATAAATCAAAGTCCCCATTTATTTCTTTGTTAAGCTGATATAATTCATACAAAGGAAGCCCTGATACATTTTCAATGAGGACTATAAGATTATGTACTCTATAATTGTTTTTCAAGGGCTTCATTAGAGATATAAATATCCTCAAAGTATCTTTGGGCCTAAAAAACATCAAAAAATGAAGACAAAATTAAATTGGGAAGTCTAATAAAAATTAAAGTTCATGTGGATAGTATGAAGCTATGATTAGCATATTTTTTTATAAAAATCATTGGTGGGACCAAAAAGATTGAGATCCAAGAAGCTCTAAAGATTCAACATTGAGCTGTTTAAAGTTCCCAAAATTGGATACATTTAACAATATTTTAGAAAAATCATTGATAGTGTTTTAACCTTGAGTGGTTTTTGTAAATCAAAAGTGTATTTTACAAATAAAAATATGGATTAATGAGAAATTACTCATAGGTAAAAACAACAAATTATGAAGAAATATTGTTTCAAAAAAAACAAGTATTGTTTCTGTTAAAGTATAAATTGCAAGAAAATTGAAATAATAATAACTTATTATTCAATTTTTGAGAAGATCAAAATAAATTATTTCTTTTATAAAAAAATGATAAGAATAAATAAACAATAATATATAAAAAGATAGTTTCTCTCATTTTGTATGAAAATAATTTATATCTAAGCACCAAAAAAAGAGGCTTAGTGAGTAGCACCACTCAAAAAGTGAAATAATAAAATTAACAAACTCACCTCTGAAAGGCTATAGATTAACTATGTTAGTATTTAAGATAGATTTGATTGAGTAAATTTCATAAGCGTCTTTTAGTATGGGAAAAAATAATTGAACACAAGCTACAGTAATCTTACAAGTAGCCTTCGTTCACTTCAATTAAGAATGCCTTCGTTTTCCATCTATAGATCCAGAAAAAGATCATCCTGTGCGCCAAAGAAAGCCATTTAATAAATTATAGTAATGCAATTTATCTAATGAGGAAGCCTTCTCATATTTCAAATTTCTGAAATTAGAAAATTAAAACGACGAGGTAACTGTGATTAAAAGATGATTAAGTGCTTTAATACTTCCAGTAATTAATATTCTCCTGTATTCAAGCAGAAAATTTAATGAATATTGAAACTTCTGTGATACAATGAGATTAAAAATATTCATCTTATTATAATCAGATGTTTAAAATAGAATACAAGATTCTGTGATACAGCCATTAAGTATTTATCCCTGTTTTAAAAAATTAAAGAAAAGTAGAATAAAAAGTAAGAATAAAAAAATGAAAGCAGATAATAAAAATATGATGATATCAATATTTCAAAAAAATAATTATCGAATTACTGATAGATTGGAGCCAATAATTTGTTAGAATAGTAATAAAAAGACAATATAAACAGAAATGAAGAAATATTTTATTATTCCATGTGTGAGAAGAGCCCAAACCTTTATGTACTTTTATGGAAATTAGGATACAAAGAAATTAAAAATAATACCTATAAAGAGACTTCTTTTTTTATATAAAATCAAGCTATATCTAAGCTTCAAAGCTAGGGTAGCTAGATACAGATAATTGATTCATGATCCAAATGCAGCTGTGAATGTAGGCATTATATATGGGGATCTGGGCCCATAATCTTTAATATTTTGGATGAAATCAAGAAAAGTTTCAGGAATAGATATTATAGGATTTAGAATAGCTGACTATATTTGTTAGAGCTCCCTCAAAGAAAAACATAAAGGAAGAGAGCTCAAGTGGACTCTTTTCTGTAAGGAACTATCTTTGAATGGGTAGATTCACTTTACATATTACTAACTAAATCTGAATAATAAAGTTGATAAAAATTATGAAAATCTATTGATGAGATTGGTGTAGGAATATTTAAATATTACTCACCAATTGAGACTTTAAGACTAGCTAAATTAATAAAATAAGGTTAAAAGTAAAGCTATAGTTTTCTTAAGTATAAATTAGTATCAATAGGGGCAGTAATTCTTAAATTACAATACTGAAAAGGAGGGGTGAAGTATCTATTTTATTGGGAGGAACAAATACGAAGAATTCTGTTTAATTTTTGTATTCCTACCAATAATATCATCCAATTTTTTTTGTCTAGGTTTCTTTCATTTTTTCTGTGAAGTGATTATGTGGCTAAACTTCCAGATATTACCTGCTTTATGGCTAATTAAATAAAGCAATATTATTGGAATGAATTTTTAGAACTTTTGAAAAGTAAAATATGATAGCAAGAGAAAAATAACTCATTATTAGGGCTCATAAATCCCAACTAATTTATGGAGTCAAGTCCTTTAGGCCTAGATACCAGGAATATTTCCAGAAAAAGGACTTTTTTATTATACAAAAGAAGTTTTTTAAGACTTCAAAGTAGAAAATTATCCCCATATAATAATTTTAGATATTTTATTCAAAATCAATGATCCGAGAAACAGAAATAAGCTAGAATAAATGTAGAGGAAACCGCCAATGAATTGTGATTTATTGATCCACATAGATATCATTCCTCTTCAACTTAGTATTTGATTTTATTAGTTGATAGATAAATAAATTAAAAAACTGGAGTTCAATGTGTAATAAAAAGCCAAAAAGTATGTTCTCCTTAGGAAGAATAAGAAAACTCAGAGCTAAGGCCTGAAACTTAATGATGGAATGAAATAGAAAGCATATAACAGGTATTTATTCTTGTCACAGAGCTTATATTTTGTTAAATTTTGTCTTCTTACTAAGATTTTGAGGAAAGAAATTTTTCTTATTCCTGAATATTCTAGGAAAACTTAAGTAAATGATACCATGAGAAATTTATGGAATAAATAATCATTCAGAGATTTTCTCTAAGTAAACGATTGAATAATTATTTCTTTTTAGCTTACTTTTTTTTCCAGGATTCTGATATGGTACCCAAATAGGTATGTGATTTTTTCATTAATTGTATTAATGGCTGGTAATCTGACTTGGTAACTAAGAGTCATATAATAGAGAGAAATGGGAAATGAAAATATAAAGGCAAACACCAATGATTAGCTCATGAAGGTAAAACTCTACCAAAGAGAGAATTTCTTTTCAATTAATTCATCAGAAAGGAAGAATATGCACAAAGCAGATGGTAATGAGACATCAATATGAGGAAATATGAGAAATCTTCTTTTTTAGTCTTCATCCCATTTGAAGTCTAAGGGGCCATTTATTAGATAATATTATACAATATAAATTTCCCAATTTGAAAGCCTGATAAACTCCCTTTGAGAATCAGGATAGGGGAATGAGAATGGTAAGAGACCCTCTGAGAGCTACTGAGGTAGTAGTGAATTTTCATGGGAATATTTTGGTTATTTTTAATGTTTTGAAGCTCAAATATCTGTGACTCTGGATTGGATCTGGTTTAAATATGAGAGAAAGCCCCTCAAAAAGGAGAATATTTTCAGGTGAGTTTGTTCTAGCCGAGGTATGAGTTTCAGGAATTTGATTATGTATGAATGTCCTAGAGGTTCATCTTTGAGAAAATAGTAAGGTGACCCTTCATTTTTCAGGAATCACAATCTAGCTGAAAGGTATGGTAATTGAATGCAATATAATTGATTTATAAAGTATGGTTTGGTGTAGTCTTAGGGAGGTTTATTGAACAAAAGAGAACTACAAAATCACGGAAAACTACACTAAACACTTTTCTAACTCATACCTTTTGATTTTTACAAAATTCTAGGTCACAAAAACTTCCATATTTCAAAATATTCCAGCTACTTTAATTAATATGTATAGTTTAAGAATATTTTCTATTTAATTTATTATTTATTAAAAGTTTAATACTCAAAAAAAACTGTGGCTTTAATTAAGATAATTAAATAAAAAATGAAACATCATTTTTTTTTAAAAAAAAGACTATAGTATTCACCAAATAATTTGAGAGAAGTATTCAGAAATTAACAAAATTATAATTTCTGTGAATAATTCATTAATTTACTACCAAGAGTCAATGCATAAATTGAATCTTAGTCCGTAAGCTGATAAGCTTGAATTTAGTTTTAATAAGAAATAAACTTAATTAAAAGAAGAATATCTTTCTTATCCGGATTCATATGTGTCCTTCAATAAATATACTTTTAAAGATTCTCACCAAAATTAGACTCTTCAGCTGTCCTGAATTGAAAAAAAATGATCATTTTACCTTTCCACATTTATGTTGAAAGAAATCTCCAAGACTCCAATTTTCAGGTTAACTATTACTTAATCTATACTTGTAGTATTTTATTCATTAAGAATTCTCAGATAGATATAAATTGTTAAAACTTGAGATCAACTTAAGATTGATAAATTGGTTCCTTATTGATTTTATAATTGAAATAAAAATCATTTTTAAATTGAATAATCTTTGTTTATTTCTAGCTTTATAAAATGTTGTATTTTATGATTGGGGCCTATGGTCATTCCATATTATGGAAAATGAGGTCTTCATGAGGGGAATAATTTCCAATTCTATGGATTTAATGGGGTAATGGAATGATAAAATGGGCCTCAGGGGAGTTTTTTGGAAACTTAAAAGTAGAAATTTAAGAGAAATAATTGAAGATACTATTAATATTTATGGATATTTTTTCATGTTTGAGAAAAAATGTATGGGTTATGAGATATTGACCCAATTTTGTCCTTGGTTAGTTTGGTGGACTTCTTCTTCTATTAGTTTAAATAGATATGTATTGGTAAGATTTTCAATCCATGAGAATAAATCTCATTCAATAATATTAAAAAGGAAATACCATTAAAATTCATTTCCAAGAGGAGTTGAGAAAATTTATTTTTGGACAAGAGATATCCCACTTGTATTTCATCGAAATTATATATTCCATTCCAATTTAATTTAAAATATTGATATATTTTCATATTCATACCACAAGGAATTTATTCTGTGGTACATAATGCAAGTGCTTCCCCAGACTAAAGCTCACAGGTACTCAATAAAAATATATAAAATGCATCCACAGACAAGCCTGTACCCAATTTTAAAAAAAGAAGTCCCACTTTAATCACAATCCCCTACTATCCTTCCTAAAAAGGACTTTATGTGGCACAGAAAAAAACTTATCACACAATATATATCTAGAGTAAATATCAAATATCAAAAACATTATTTACAAAAATCATTAGATAAAGCTAAAATATTACATTTGTGGGCTTGAAAGCCCTTGTAACACCACTTGAGCTCATTTTACCAACAAAAGAAAGATTCCTTAAAAAGTCCCAACCCCTTTAAAATCCCCAGTTAGATTCTTTAAAGATAAATTAAATGTAAAATCTACAGTAAAAACTCAACTAAACTGGAAGTCCTTTAAGTGGGAGAACACAGCCACCCTTGATTTTCAGATATAAGCCCATAATAAAAACATTCAGGAAAAATCACAAACCCTCAATTCATAAATATAAATCTCATCATAAATAATTTCATTCAATTCAAAGCTAAAGCCCTCAATAAAATATAAATCTTTAACAAATTAATTATTACACTTCCACATAGGCTTATTTAAGGAAGTGTACACATTCCTTAGATCAGAGGCTTTGAATATAAATATTAAATTGTTTATAGCCTCATGAAATGCTGATACCAATACAACTTGGAACAAAAACCTTACCTGAGAACATATTAATCTTATAAAACACTTATAGAGTAGTTAACACTCATTAATTTTCAGAAAACCCTCACAAAAGAGGTGTTCCAATTACCCCAACCAACATCATGTTGGGAATAATAATTGGATCTATTGTGAAAATGAAAATAGTCTATGGGATGACTCTTGTCCATCCATCAACTCACATTATTTCTTATCTTACACCACTAGGTTTGCTGTCATTTGTCCTTGTCTCTCTAAGTACATAATAAGGTACTAATACCTCATTAAGCAGTTTCTTTTATAATTAATCCTCAAGAAGAATATAAAAAGAAATATAGTTTATATTAACTAAAAATAACTTGAAAGAAAAAATATAACCTTACTTATCCTATTCAAAAAATCTCCTCATTAAAGGAGAATACCATAGGATCACATGATTTCCACTTATATGAAATCTAATAATTTGATAAAAATAATGATATGGATCAAGATTTTACTAAAAAGAATATCAATAGAATAAAATAAGAAGATCAAATAAAATCTTAAATCCAATTAAAATATTAAATTAAATATTTATTTAATTCAAATAAAATTAAAAAAAAATGTCAAAAAAAAAAAAAAAACAAATCTTAAAAAAAAAAAATTCATTCTATAAAATCTTAAAATATAAAAGAGGAAATAATGATTTTTAAACAAAAAAAATTCTTATAATAATTAATTAATAATAATTAATTTAATTTATTAAAGATTTAAAAACTTGATAAGAATAAAATTTAATTTTTACCTCTTATCTAAAATATTTATTTTTAAATCAAAAAATCCATCACATGAATTAATTTTTCAAAAAAATTTTTAAAGAGGAATATAAAATTTTATTAACTTAATTAATTTATTTTTTATTATATTGAAAGATATGATACCACTATTGATTATTTTAATATAAAAACTTTTACTATATTAAAAATCTTATTTAACTTCTACAGTTTTCTAGATACCAATTAAGTATCATATTTTATGTTAAGTCTAATTTAAGGCTAAAAAATGATATAAAAATTAAATATTTATATCTTATAGTAAAAATTTATCAAAAAAAATTCTCTTTAATAAATAAAAGTGATAATTTGGAAACAGTTTAAAATACTTTAAGCTTGTATAGATTTGAAAAAATTAAATAAAATGTGTTAACCATCTTATAGAGATCATAAGTGCCTCAAATAAAAGTCACTTTTCATCCCTTTTTCTTAAAAGCCTGAAAATTTTATTAAGGATTTAATGTTACAATCCAATACCAAGTGATATTGTTGGATATCATAAGAGAAAATTGAATTATTAGTCTCTAAAGCCATTAAGATCATTTTTATATATTGATTCCTCATAAATTTGAAGCTAAGTTCTCACAAATTCTTTAAAAAGTTTTTTCTGTGGGATACTCTCCCATATAATCTAATTTTGATTCCTCAAAAAAATTCAAATGATTTTTATAATTTGATTTCCCATAGATTTACTAATCAAATTAATCAACAAGTTTTCTGTACATCATTTATTTTGTTCTTAATTTTAGAGAATACCCGAACCTTCCATTTTTGAGCGGTTTTACCCTATATGGGTGCAAATGGGTCATATTTGGTTTTAAACCCAAATCTGAGAACTAATAATGGTGGTATTTGTTTTATGAAACAAAAATAATTCCATTAGAGTCAAATTCATAATTTTATAAATATGGAAAGATTTATTCTCCTCTTTTTAAAATTATTTTAGATAAGAGTTGGCCTTCCCCCCATCATCTCATTGACTTATTCTTATGTGGTTATACTGTCTAAAACAGAAGTAACCCTGAGATTATTAGGATATAATTATAGTTTTAATTACTTAAGTAATCAAGCTTATGATTAGGTAAATCAGGGATTTTAGTAGACTCATAACCACTTTTCAACTGTAGTAGAACCCTTTTATTCTGATTTAAAACCATTTTTCCAATTCACAGTCATATTCATAGCTTGTGTTTACTGCTTATAGATTGAACCTGACACTTCATAAAAGGAATCCTAACCTAAATAAATATTACCTGAAATATTAAATTCAAACCCTAGAATACCATATGACCACTAACTAACCAGAATCATATTATCAGAAAAGATCCGATCTCCATAGGGGAAATATTGTCACTAAAGATTGAATCACCTGAAATATGCAAGGTAAGTCCTCATCAAAGGATGGAGTCACATTATTAAATCAAGAGTAATTAAGTTAGAAAGATAAATTTCCCATGAATGACCTCTTTGGTTCTTAATAAGTATTAATGAGGGGATCCCTCCCCTGAAATTTGGTATTCTCCTCCATTAATTTATATCCCAATAAATGTTATTAATTCACCCCTTAACTGGAGGGTAGTCTGATATAATTTAGTGATTTTTATTTCCCAGTAGCAAATCCCATTTTTAGAATTGTATTGAAAAATCACCCAGTAGTCAGGTTCAGTGAAATCTGATGATTGAAGGTAGATTCATCTAGTTATCAGAATATCATTTATTAGGATTTTCAATAATTTTACCCTTATCCAAAACTTAACCAAAAATAATAATCAGACTTTATAGCTAAAATCTATTATTTTCCATATCATCAAAATACAAGATTTTAAAATCAAAATAAAAACTTTTACAAAAAAATAATTGAATATTCTAATATTAATTTATTTTACCAAAATATTTATCATCAAAAAAAATTCTCTAATACTAACCAAATAATCAATATGTAAATACTATATTACCAAGAAGAAATAATTAACTCAATCTTCTTGAACCAGCCAATTATTTCCCTTGAAGTTTTGAAATCAATTGCATTACTGAAACTCATCTTACCTCATGATATATTTTGTTCATTAATTTAGCAAGGGAAGGAATTACAACTTGTTACCCTTGGCTATGGGATTGATTAAAAATCTAAAGCTCATTACCAATTTCCCTTCCCCTCTGACAGTCTCAAGGTGCCCCAACAGGCAATGCTGATCCCTCAAGGATTGCATGAGCCATGGTAGCATGGTCCAGGAATTGGGGGCTGCTGGGAATATAAAGAGCTGAATTTCAGTAGCCCCACAACCCCTCTCAGCATCTTTTCTTCTTATTCCCCCCTTTTTTCATCTTGTCAATTTCTATCCTATCACTCTGTTGATTTTTCTTTGATTCCAATTAGTTTCTCTTACCAATGCCTTCAGCAGCACCTTCATGGCAGACTACTCTGAGTGAACTTGACCACACAACTCAAGCAAGCAATAGTGAAACCACCACCAACAATAAGAAATCATGGATGTGGCCATTCTTCACTGAAGTGGATGGCAGGCATGTGGAATGTCAAGTTACAAATGGATCAGGCATCCCATGCAAAAAAAACTCAAACAAAAGCAAACAGGGAGCACAAAATGCAGAACTAAGCACTTGACACTTTGCCACAGGCAAAGAATCAAGCTTGTCTCAATGAAGCCCAACCCAAGTTGGTTCTGCATGTCCTGCGCCACTTTCCGAGCGTTGTAACAACTTACCCTCTCACCCTCGCCGCCGCCTTCCCATGCCCGTCCCATTCGGCTCGCCCTTTGCTTTAATCGAGAGTCACACCGCACATCCACGCCTCTCTGATGAATGTCCCGACATAAGCCCCGTGCCAGCTGGAGCAGCTGTCACGCAGTGGGGGCGTCCATGCTGGGCGCCACACTGAGCGAGGGCAACATCTCCCGTCTCCTGCAATGAAAATGGCCTATGCAACGCCAGACATTCCTTCTAAACAGATCTTTGCCGACTTAAGATTCCGAGTACGGGAATCGAACCCGTCTCTACCGCGCTCCAAGATGAAAGGCGGTCATACTAGCCAATATACTAACTCGGATTGCTTGGCATCCTTAAATACAATATATCACACCCCGAATAATTTTGTGGACAACCACTTGATAATTAGAAATTATGGTAGGAAGATATTAGCAAGTTGTCTCATGAAATATTTTTCATTGTTACGAAAAAGCTTCAACTAATTAGGTAGCACTAAAGATGTTTGTTTGATGCTGAATCCAAATGGGTTTAATAACACTACACATGCGCGCATAAGTAGAAGAAGTGCGGACCTAAAGTGAAGCAGTCAAAATTATCAAGACAAAAATCAAGGCAGCTCTGGCTGAGGGCAGATCACTAGGCAAAGGGGACTCACCAGTTCATGATAGAGAAAAGCTTCAATTCCCTTACCATACAGGCTAGATGATGGGTGGATTTTGAGAGGCTAAGGTTGGCTTTATCAGTCAGCAGCAAGTTTGGACATCAATAAGCACATAGATAGCTCACCACTTTCGTCAAAGGGTTAATGTAGGTTTGATCGGGTTGTCGAATTGCCAACTGAGTCGCCAAGCCGGCTATCAGGCTGTTAAGAAGCGGTGCTGAGTCATCTTCAATACTAAGGGAAGCATTAGGTTGTGATATTTGGAGACTGCTAGACTCGATCCAATTTAATCCAAGTCTTTTGCAGCGGTCTTGGAGCTGCTTCTTGGATTCAAGGACATTATTTATCGATTTAAAATTAATAAAATGTTCTTTACACCACTTCTTCTGCTCAACCCTAAGAGCAGCTGGGGCTTTGAAATTGTCTGCTATACTTCGATAAGCTTTTAAAATGTTTAATAAAATGAGATGATCGCCATCGCGATGTATAAACTTTCTTCTTGCTTCTTGAGCCTGCTCGCGTGTAGCAATAGTATTGATGAGAAGGGTGTCGGAATGTTCAAGCAAAGCAATCAAGTCTATCATTTCTGAAGGACACTTGTTATCGAAAGATGCCAACAGACATCTACCAAGGGGTGGATCCAAAGGCAGTGCAGCAATACGTCGGCCAAGATCATTAATTTTGGAACGTGAGTCTATGGCGCCAAGCAAAGCCAGATGGACTAAAGCAAATTTGACTATAACCACCATTAGTTAGCTTGGGCATTTACATAAGAGATGAGAGGTAAATGGCACATACGATCATTCACTTGGGGTTTGTCCATAAAATCAAAATTAAAGATATCTGGCACCCCTGTTGCCAATAAATGCAAGATTGCAAAAGACAGACTACAGCGCTTTATTTCAGGTTCCGCAGTCTTTGAGAGCGTGTTGTAAGTCTCTCGGGGATAAAGTCGCCAACACATTCCTGTAGACTACATGTATAATCACGTTTATTCAATGTAATTATAGAAAGACTGGAAAATTACTTGAGCTCACTTCTCGACCAGCCCGCCCGAGGCGCTGGTTTGCAGACGATTGGCTAATTGGCTCTGTGCGTAGTTCTTCTATACCAGCCATACCATGAAAGCGTTTAACTTTTGCTAGTCCAGTATCGATGACATAATTAACACCCGGAATTGTAATCGAGGTCTCCGCAACGTTCGTTGCGAGAACAAACTTTCGGACATTAGGAGGGGTTTTCTGAAAGGCTTTTTGTTGTTGGTGCGAGGGCAGCTTTGCATAAAGAGGACAAATCATCATCTGAAAAATCATAATTAATCCCTGTAACCACGATTGTGAATTGATTCAAGGATTTATTTACTTGAGGCAAAGAAAGGGGAGCATCATCTGCATACATCTGCAACTGTGCCTGCATGTTTTCAATTTCATCTTGACCTGAGTGCAGAGGTCAAAAAACATGAAGGATTCAGGACGGGTCAAAATTGTAAATGAAGGCAAATAAACGGCCTAACCTGTCAAAAAAACAAGGACGTCGCCTGGTGGGTAAGCTGAATGTATTTGCAAGGAGGTCTTGATAGCCGACTCAATGTAGTCATCCTGAGGTTGCAAGGTGTAAAAGACTGTGACGGTATGTTGGCGACCTTTAATATAAATGACTTTGGCACTTTAAATGGAACAATACAACACAAGAGTCAATAAGGTGGCCAGAAGCTTAGTGAAGTTTGCAAGTAAAGCTCAACTTGTTGAAAAATTGACTGAATCGTTCGGCGTCAATTGTGGCACTCATGACGATGACCTTTAGGGGACGAGCAGGAGTTGCTGCTTGTGAACACCCAGGATCTTTTGGAAAATTCAGCATAGCGTTGACCATGTCGTTTCGTGTTTTTTGGATGCTTTTCAAAAAACCTAATAGCATATCTGTCCGCAAAGATCGTTCATGAGCTTCGTCTATGATCACAATATCATAGTTTGTTAGGAGTTTGTCGGAAAGCATTTCTTGCAATAACGTTCCATCCGTGACATATTTAAGTCTGGTTTGCTTCTGGCTACAATCGTCAAAACGAACAGAGTAGCCCACTTTAGTCCCCAACAGACAGCCAACTTCTTCGGCGACTCGGGCGGCTAAAGCCGTTGCTGCCACACGTCTAGGTTGTGTGACGACCACCTTGATAGGTCTTGAGCTATCTGATAGGTTCTTGTACTCGGGACCAATGAGGTATTGAGGAATTTGAGTAGTTTTCCCGCAGCCTGTTTCTCCTAGAACAACCACTGTGTCGTTCTTCCATATTTCTTCAATGATAGCCTCTTTGGCTGTCAAGATAGCAATTTGTAAAAGCAGATGACCGCATAAGTCTATGGCACCTTTGAGAGAATTCGGAAGGCTAATGAAATAATATTACCCGTAAAGACGGGGAGCTGTTGCTGGGCTTTTGCAAGTAGCTCGGCCTTTTCTTTTCGTTGTCTCTCTGTTTTTTGATTCTTTGATTTCTCTTCCGATCCAAAGGTGTTCTTTGAGTCATTTTGTGATGCTGAATCGCTGAGTTGGTCATTCTCGGAATCTGATCCATGGAACAAAACCCGCTTGGGCTAAAGGGGAATAAACTGCGTCAGTTGATCTTCAAAGTACCCAAAAAACGTAATCATCGACTAACCCACCGCAAGTTGCTTTGTCGTTTTGAAGTGATTATAAGAGACCATGATCAATTGGTGCTTCGTTATTTTTTTGAATCAAAGATGTCAAGTGTCTTGGCGCCACGCCAACACTGATCGCGTCAAACTGGCCACCTCCTTTTTTTTAATGCATTATTGATTTGGCATTGCGTACATGAATATGCAAAATGGATGTTTCACGAAGAGTGGGGATATTGTGCATCAAATTATGCATTACAACACGGTAGTTATTCTGTAGCTTAATGGATTAATATGCTTGAAAGAATCTTAATCACAGGACAAAGGGGGACATGAGAGATAAACGAAGAAAGAAAAAGAGAAGAGAAGCGAGGGTAGAAAGAGACAAAGACAAGTTAAGATGACAGGAAAAAGGGGTTATGAATTGAGTGGGAAGTTGACGTCCTCTTTATTCCAAGATCAAGTCTTCCTGTTGCATCTATGGAAGTAGTGACTAGGGAATGATTATTGGGTCTTTGAGAATTCTCTGTAGGCTGAACCAGTTTACAAAGATCTCCTTTGCTATTAGAGATTTACTGAATTATGCTTGAGGGGGGTATTCTTTGCAGGCAATGACAAAGTGCTCTGGAGATTCCATTAAGCCACAGTTGGGGCAAGCAGGTGAGCACCTTCTATAATTATTAAAAATAATTACATAAAAAAAATAATTATAATTATTAAATAATTCAATTATAAAATTTTGTTAAGAATTATAATAAATTATAATTATTTTATTATTATTATAGTCACTGAAAGTTATAATAATAAGAAATATAAAATCTCTTAATGAGACAATTCAGAGATAAATCTTATAGAGAAATTCTATATAAAAAAAGATATAGAAATTCAGAGAAAACTTACTTATAATAATCATTTAATACAATAAGTCAAAACAACAACCATTATAGTCTTAAATAATTTTTATAAGCTAAAAAAATTCCAAACATCAATATTTTAAAGGAATAAAAAAAAACTCATTCACGATAAAATAAGATTTAAGACTTTTTAGAGGAAATTTGTGGATTTAAAAGATAATTTAAGAGAACAATTTTATAAAACAAAATCTATTATTGGTGATTACAGAAATATAATATAAATTCTTTGATTTTGACTCTATATTTATAATTTATAAAGATTATAATAACCTAATAATTACTTTAATAATATAAGTTTTTATATTGAATAAAACATTACCTGTTTAAAATGGCTAATTGAATGATCAATTAATTTTTTTCTGGACAAAAACAGTGATATAAAGGCTCTTCTTATTCCTTCAGAGCAGGAATCATAATTAATCATGAATATAGAGGGCTTTCTCAGCAAAAAAATTCTAAAAAATTCTAAAAAATAAAGTTTTTAGCTTAAGGTAACTTATTTTTCAATTAAATTTAAAATTTACCATTGTTATTATTAACTCTAAGTAACTTTAATCCTCTTTTGGTTAAATTGATTTAAGTATAAATATAAAATATATTTATTTTTATTGAATTTAATCACTTGCAAAAACTTAAAAATATCTTGAATTGGATTTTTAATTATCTTTTTAAAGAAATCTAAATTCATTTGAAGAATAATGAAAAAAAGCTAAATTAAAGGCTAATTACCAAAGAATTATGTTTGAAAAAAGATACTTAAAATTTAATGTATAAATCAATAACATTGAATTGTAAGCTGTGTAAAATTTTCAAGGAAATCCATTAAGAATTAGATTTTTGATAAATTTTTGAATTTAATACTATTTTTACATGTAAAATAGCAATACACACCAAAACTTGACTTTTGATAAGTTTTTGAAAATTATAAAGTTGAACTTTGAGCTTATTTAATCTTAATAGATGTTTTACAGTTGTTAAAAAAGTGATTTCAAGTATGGAAAGCACAAAATTCAAACTTTTTATTGAGGAACCGGTCTTTTCTAATTTATGAATCTTCTGAGAAACTTTTGGGAATAAGGTATTTTACTTTCTGAAAGCCAATCATCTTCATGTTGTAGATTTCTATATTCCACCAAGTGGGCTCAATACATCTGCTTCTTATAACATGCTCTAGGTCACCACAAAATTTTTATAATATCCTTTTATGTACCATTTTTTTCTGAAATATCAGAATGAAGGGAAGTTGATCTGTCCTTCTTCTTAAGAAACCAGGACATGGGCCTTTCCCTCTCAATATTAAAAATTGCTTCTTCAAAAGAATTTTACATTTTTAATCTCCAAGAGTCATTAGTCCATTTGGAAATAATTTTCTCTTTACACCAAGGCCAGGAGTGTTTACCATGGTCTTGTCTAATTTTGTCACACCATTTCTTGAATTATTTGGTAAATAATGAGTGTGATATGGAGCTTATTCATTAATATGGTATTTTAAAGTCTTCTTTAAGCATATAAATGGTTCAATAAACTCTATATGATTCTATTCTGCCTCACCACTGAAGGTGGGCCATTCAATCAGTCTTTGAATGTCTTTAAAGTTAAAGACAGTCTCCACTTATGCATTATTACTTGAAGCTGTATGATGATGTAAATAATTATTCAATTTAAACATATTTATGTCTAGAATTGGTGTAGACTGTCTTGGTAAATCATTTTCTAAGGATATATTGTTAATACCTGATTGAATATATCTTTTAAATTCAAGTCATTCTTTATCACTTTTTTCCAATTGTTCTTGGAAGAGAGCTGCATTGTGACCAGTTGATTTTTCCAAGTTTTGAAATTGTATTCTTCATTATTTTAGTTTTTTTAGTAATAAAAGAAATAAAATTTTCCTCTGGTTTATTAAGAAATTTGACTTTGGATTCTATCCTATTACAAATTTGTGTAAAAGACAAAAAAAGGTCTTTATTTAAATTTTCCAGACCCATAATTGTCTTTTGTGATTCTTTCACTTATAAAATTTCTTTAGCCAACTTCTTTTGGATATACTCAGAATTGTTAAGTTTTGTGAAAATTTCTTTCTGAAAAGTTTCAAAGTAAGATACAAGATTTACAAGTTCTTTTCATTTGGGAAGGATTGATTAATTCTTTCCTCATCCTTGTTTTTGAGCTCAATAAATGTTCTTTCCATATTGAACACATTGTCCATGGATGTCCTTTCTTTCTTTGCAATTCTGTGATTCAGGGGACAAGGCTTGTTCCCTTTGAACTTTGCCTTTTTCTTTACCTCCATGTTGGTCTCTGGGGCTTTCTTGTCTCTATTTGGAACTTGTGGAGGCTTGAGAAGGTTCCTTTGGGACAACTACTACTGATTCTCCCATAAAATTATTTGGCTTTTCAACCAAGCTTTTATATTTTAGAATTTTCCTTTGAAAGACATTGGGGTTCATCCTTGCATACACTGTTGTGTCTTTTCTGGGCCCAAGAATTTCTTCACCTCAAGGTAAGATTCATTTTCCCTAGCCACAGGCTGTGAAGTTTCCACTCCTGCTGCTTTGCCACCATAAACTAGCTCCTTTACTGAGACTGGTTTATCTCTACTGTTGCTGCCTGGAATTATTTCATGTCTTAAAACAGGACTAGAAGTGATGTCAGCTTCTGGACTCTCAAGAAGATTATTAAAGGTTCTGCCTAGAATTTTGAAACTGGTTTAATCTCTGCAATCCTCCATTTGTTCCTCTCCTCTGGGATGTAATTATTGTCTTTTGGATTTATTAATTGAATTTCCTGGTCCAGATCAACTTTATTGGATGAAGTCCTTTCTTCCACTTCTAGTAGGAGTAATTCCACATTTTGGACCATATTAATTAAATAATTAAATACCTTACCTCTAGTGAATATCCAGATTTTCCAATAGCTTTTAAGAACCACAAATTAGGCTAAATTCACCAACTCAGCATCTGATTGTTCAGAATTGGAAGTAATTTAAAGTGCATACTCAGAATTACCAATTGATTAGATGGATAAATCTGATTGGTCAGAAAACACCACACCAAAAATACCTCACCAGCTAAAATGACTCAAACTTGGAAAAATTTCAAGTCCCCTGTTTTTGGAAGGGTCTATGGAGTCCCCAAAAGGTATAAATAAAGGTTTTCTCACTGACATTTCCACCCCATGCTTCTGATTCAGACAATAATCTTGAGGATCAATAAATGCCTTCTCTAGTAGGATAATCTAGTATTTCTATTGAAAAAGATCAGTAGTAAGGCTCAGTATCTTATGGTATTATTTATTATTAATGAATGAAAGATATTTATAATATTAATGAAAGTGCTTAATATTATTCAATATTATTACCATTATAGCACTAGTGTTGAAATAATGTTTGAAGATATTATCCTTAGTGATCTTATCAAATTTATCAATAACCCTTATTGATAGAAGTGATATTATCTTACCCTTAAATTCTCATATTTATATTGATAGTATTATTAAATCATCTTTAAGGTCTTGATTAGTTTTTAAGATTATTATTAATATTAATAGTGATCTTAAAAAATAGTATTTAAATATCTCAATTATCCAAAAGGAGTCATACTCAGAAAACAGATTCAATAAAAAATTCTATCATCAATAAAAATCAGTTAAGAAACCCCCATTTTGAAAAAAATATTATCTATTCCCATTATAAGCATAGTGTTATTCTATCAACATAATGATAGAGACTGCTGAATAAAGTTCTCTAATTAAAAATGAAAAAAACTAAATAATTTATTTGTGATTTCATCAAGAAAGGGTATATTTTTTTAGTATATTTAGAGGGGAAGCTAATAAACCTTAGCACCCATGGTTATTGGCTAACTCTGAAATTCAAAAACAGACTCACTGATAATTTCCCCCTAAAGATACTTCCTATTATTTATACCACAACAAAAGGAGTTCCCACAACATTAACTTAAATCAAATTTGGCTAAGAAATGGATGGAATAAACCTTCTGGACCTCTAAATGGTTCTTTTGTAAGTAATTGTTTTGATCTTGGGCTGATTTTAATTTCAACACTTGACTCTGAAATGTTAGAGTCAGAAGAAATTTCTCTGGAATATGAAACTAGAATCCAATTTTAAGTTATTTTTATTGAAAATAATTAATGATAAAAAGAACTTTATACTTCAACTTATGGGATAAGTTTTCTAAAAATTATTTAATGGAAAATTATGTCAAAATAAAGAAAATTTTCTAAAGAGTAAAAAAATATTTTTAAGAAAAGATTTGGTATTTTTTATTTTCTTTAAGTAACAATAATTACTTAATTAATAAATTATCACGAAAAATTATATTATTATCCACCTTATACTAGAATAACTTAAAGAGTATATTACAATTCTGTGATGTGAAGAATCCCCTAGTTAGACAATAAAAAGTTTTTACAAATAACTCAATAGTATATTGTTTCAAAAAAAAAATTTTCAAGAAAAAATAACTTTATTCAAATTATAAAAATTATTCATAAGAAATAATTCTCAAAAAAGCAAAAAAGTTTTTGTCAAAAAACAGTGAGATAAGCTCTATAATATAATTAATGTCCCAAAAATTGGTCAAAATCATGTGCAGTACCCCAAATTTAAGTTTTTTCTATAAAAATCTTAACAATGATTTTTATTATTAAGAATACAAATACTTTCTTCAAATGAAAATATAATATAATTACAATTGTAATCAATATTGATAAATTTAATATTATTAAAAGATTTAATGAGAAAAATTAAAATAATTATACATAAATTAATATAATTATTCTATTTTTATTATAATTCACTACCAGTTGTATAAATAAGTAATTTAAGGCTCTAATGAGACAATTGCATGTGGGAAATAATAATATTGACAACTTATAATTAATATGAATATTATTTATAAAATTAACATCCCATATACTGTTCAGAGATCAATATTATGAAGAAATTCTATATAAAAAACTAATACTAGATAAAAATCTTAGAATATTCAGAGGAAATCTTACTTATATCATTTATATAGTACAATAAGTAAAGCAAAAAAAATTATAGTACTCAAGGATCTTTATACTTTCAAAACACACTAAAAAACTAATATTTCTAAATAATAAAGAAAATTATCTAATGAAATACAATTTCAAGGATTTTTAAAGGAATTTGTGGATTTTAAAAGCTCTTTAAAGTAATAATTTTATAAGATAAAATAAATTATTGGTAATTATAAAAATATAATGTGAGTTCTATTATTTTAATTATTTTATTTAAAGTTTAAGAAGAAAAAAAGACTTAAGAAATACTTTAATAACATAAGATCTTATATTTAATAGAATTATACTTACATAAATGTCTTATTGATTGATTGAAGGATGATGATGGACAAAGAAAGTGATGAAAATGCTTCTTTTATTCCTTCAGAGAAACTCTCATTATCAATAATGGGTCTAGAAGAATTTATCAGATCAAAACCAAAAAAATACCCCCAAAAATAAGGCTCTTAATTTAAGGTAGCTTATTTTTCATCTCTATTTGAAGTTACACCTGTTTTTCTCAAGTCTAAGTAACTTTGATCTTCAATTAAGCTTATTATTTTTAAGCTTTGATATAAAATGAACTTCTTTATATTAAATTTAATTATATTAGCAACTTGAAAAAATATTGCATGTAAAGTCTTTTAAATAGGATTTTTAATTAATTAATTATCAAATAAATCTCAGCTTTCTTCAATAACACCTAAAGGAGGTATTTTCAAGGCTAAATAACAAAGAATCCTACTGATAAAAGATACTTAGTATTCATTCTCTACACAGATAACATTAAATTGTGATATGTGTGTAATATTAAAGTAAATCCATTATGAATTGTATTCTATATTAATTTCTAAAGTTATTGATATTTTTCCATATAAAAATAGAAATACACACTAAAATTTAACTTTTGATAAGGTTTCAAGTCTTTCAGCTTTAATTTTAAGCTTATTTAAACTTACTTAAACTTAAATACGCTTTGAAAGTTCTCAAAGCCTTGATTACAAGCTTGCATATAGGGATTTACCTTTTGGAAGCTTGTAATTCCTGCTCAAAAAGGGGGATAAACCAGTTTAAAATTTACTGTTCAATGAAAGTCTAATCCTAAATTTTGAATAAGATTTTTAATCCTTAAATACAGGATGAAAAACTTATTTTAACTCTTTTAGATACCAAAAGTTGGGTAGCCTGGAACCTTTTGATACTTCCCCATTTCCCACCTTTTTGTATGGATTTTGTTCTTTTATTTATTTAAAGCAATACAATGTCCTTAAATCAATTTGAAATGGGCCTTTTCAGAATTTAAATCCTGTATTAAAAATACTTGGACAATTAAGTAAATATACATAACACCTCAAATTTAATTACATTTTTGTAAGTTTTCATAAACCTTTTGCAGCTTCCAAATTAAGCTTAAATTTAACAATTCAGAAAAATTAGTAAAGATTATTAAGTTGTGTAATTGTACTTTGAGATTCTTATATATTCCAATATCTCTAGAAATAGCCATTTTTTGATATCACATGCTATGAGTCTAGCCTAGGTTATGTTTGGTGTAAAGTCCAAAAATGACATAATATTTATAACTTTGTTTCACAAAAATAAAGCTATCTTTATTCTTGGTTATTTTTTGTTTTAATTTGATTTGACCAGTAAGTTTATGAGTAAATCAGATGTATAAAATTGTATTTGTGCCTTATGGGTATTTCATACTGACCTCACAGGCTGGCAAAAATTTTACTTAATAATTTAAAAAAGACTCTAAAAAAATTAATGCAAATAAAAGGGCTGAATTGGAACCATGCAGATCTTGAAAGAAATATATATAAATTAAAGTTTCTGAAAATTGAATTAAAAACTTCATCATATATCAAATTTTCTATGGGATATTTAATAGAAATTCTTAAAGCAATATATGATTATTATGTTACTGTAAGAATTTTTTATCTTATAAGTACATATTCTAAAGATAAAAACTATAGAAATAGAACCTGTACTTATTTTTAGTTTTGATATAGTTTTTTGAAACCAGAGGTCTATAGAGAATTCAGTAAAGTATTCTTATTTTTTGAAGAAAATATGAAAGAGGTTCAATTATCAACATTGATCAGTCACAGAAAGAATTTTTACTTAGGTATATTTCTTTATACATAAAGTATATTATTTCTCTGGAAATTGAGGTATTTCTTTCAACTTGCCACAATTAGAATATTTATATTTAAAATGAGATATGTTGAACATAAAAGAATTATAATTTATGAATTCCAAATGCAAGAACACAAATTTCAGAAAAAGGCTGGGGAATGAAAGTGAAAATTTAAATGCTCAGATATTCTTCAATTTTTGGGAGTTGAATCACAAAGCTAAGGTATAAAATTTCAAATTCTCAATTTATATTTGATTAAATATAAGTATATTGAGGGTATTTCAGATCATTTTCAACGTGAAGGTACCATTATTCTTTACAGAAAATATTGTTTCCTCCATTTTTGGATAAAATTTATCACACTTCTTATTACTTTGGTCAATTACCTCTTTATTTTTTTATTAAGCCAAATTTGAATTATTCTAATATATCATTATATTATAGCAAAAAATATTTCCTTTGAAATGATGGAAAAAAATGCTTTTTTTATCCTTCTATCAAAATTCACACTTGATTAAAATATTATGTTATAAATCTAATTTTATAAATATTTTAATCATTTCATATAAACAAGATTCATCAGTTAATAAATTTCTATTTTAATACCTTGGAATAAATAATAATATAAATCAATTATTAAGTAAGTCTTTGAGTTAAACAAGAAGAAATTCATAGGAAGGTATAGAGAGATGGTATATCTTTGGTAATTATTTACTTTCTGGGTATCACAGTAGGTCTTGATATTTGTTTGGGGTATGAATTGATTATGGGGAGTAAACTATTAGGTTTCTCTTAATGAGTGAATCAGATAATCTATATTATTTCTCATATTTTAAAAATATATCTATTTGGAAGGTATTTCAGATAAAATATGACATGAGGAAAAATTTTCAATTAAAGAACTTGGGAAAATATTTAATTTTTTATTCTTGAGATTTTTCCAATACTCAATTGTGAGAGAGATACAGGGGCTTTTTTTACATTTGAAAAAATAAAAAATAAATAAACTTAGGTATTTAATACATGGCTTTATAGTGGATTAAATTGGAGCTCTATATATATCACAGATACAAGATCTTGATATGTAATGAATTTCTTTTCTTTAGTACATAAAATCCATGGATGATATAATCTTTGAGCTTATCCAACTGTTTCCAATTGACCCTTAGGATTTCTTATAAATTATATACAAACTTGAAGTTTAGTAACATCTATTATCTTGTAATTATTAATTTGATAGAATAATCAACAATATTTGTGTTTGATAATTGATTAAGACAAGAAATTAGGGGTGAGTTTTCCCACTACCACTTAGTATTTCTATTTGCAAGTTTCAGACTATGATGAAATTTGAATATTTCACAAAATTATGTACAAGTTTTGGATATAATAAAATTTCAATCCCTTCATTTGTTTTGAGAACCTATTTGGCTTTCTGGCTTGGAACTCCTCATATCAAAATGGATTATATATCATAGCAAAATTTCATGGTGTTTTGATTTCACAATTTATCTCTATTTGTAGTCAGAGTCTTCTCTCTTGATTTTACTCAAACACATTTTTAATCATAATCCCATATTTGTCAAATGATCTTACCATAATATGTTTCTCTATGAAATTTGAGGGCTTGAACACATATCTCAAAGCAAATTTTAGAAAGTATTTTGAGGAAGCATATTCAAATAGAATTTTCAATAATAAGGGATCCCAGGACAATAATAAATCCTTCTTAGAAAGAAACAAATTATATATTTTTCTCAATGGTGTTCCAAAGCACCAAAATCAATTATGTTTTAATTTTTTTGAAATTTTCCCCAATTAATATGTATTCTCCTATTGGAGTTTTATATTCCTCCAATTTTTGGTAGCTCCTGAAGGGGTATTAAATGGTCTTTAATTCACAGATACATGTGGAAAGGAGAATTCTTCATCATGGGAGAAATTTATTAATAATTTCTCTATATTGATTAAGCTATATAGGGTTTTGGTAGATATACCTAAGTTTCTTAATACATTCTTGGAAATTATTTCATTTTTTTTCATTTTCTCTTTGTTCAATATTCTTGGGAGAATTTGTAGCCCCAAATAGTCTCTAATAAATTTTTGGTTTGGAGGATGAATTTCAATTCAGAAATTTTACTAAATTGGAAAATTTAACTGAAAAAATTCATAAAATTAGATTCTTCTTATTCATGTTGATAATATTATTTTGGAACTAAAATCCCTTAATTTGAAGAAAGCAGAAAAACTGAGTCAACCCTTTTGAAAGCTTATTTGAAAATATCATCTATAAAATCAGAAAATGAATCTTATTACTGAGTGAATTCCCAAGAAATCTCACAACTTTTTCCTGTTTATTTAGAAGAAATTCTTTCCCCTTGAGATTAAATCATTAGATTCAAGAAGTGGAATCCTCTTTTATGAAGAGTTTCCCTCTTATTATCGAAAATGTATTTCTTTTCCCAAATGATATATATTTAAGACCTTCTTGGTGGTGTGGTATTCTTGAAGAATATTGGCTTTAGAAATTAGAATGTATTTCATTTTTGAATCTTGTTATATCTATTTTTCCTCTTAAAAAAGGTTTAAATTCAATTAGAAACATTCTAACTTAAAATATGATCACTTATAAGCGTTTTTAAAGCCAGTGGTTGTGATTTCAAAGATCATTGGCCCATACAAAAATATAAGGTGTGAAGTATTTGTCCACCCAAAAAGCTACTATATTTAAATTTTAATTCTTTTTAAAGTCAATTATGTGCCTTTTGTGGCTAAACATTAAGCTTTGGCTAGTTAGACTCGTTATTTTGTATTGAAAAATCCATATGGGATTGGGGAAACTAGTAATTAATCATCTCTTTGGAATTAATAGCATTAAACTAAGCTTGGGAGAACACAAACGATGGCTATAAAGTAAGATAGCACACATTTTCTTTTTGAAAATCTCATCCAAATGCACTACATAACCAATTACTGTTATTACTAGGACTGAAATCCATGATACCCATTTTGAATTTATTTTTCAAATAATACTTTATTAGAAATTATTGGTTGAAAGTTTTATTACCAAAATCATATACACAATTTGTCTGAAAGCATATTAAAATAATCGCTTTATATGGAATAGAAGATATGATATTATGTATTTCCCCTAAAAACCCCTTTAGGTATTAGTTCATGTAGATTTAATATTTATTTACTGTTATCAAAAATTTCAAAGGGGTGGTTTATTACTATTAACCTTTTTGAATAAGATTTTAATTGTTAGCTTTAGATATTGAGGTAAATTATTTTGATTTGGGAGATCTATATTTATATAGTATATCATCTGTTTATGGCATTTGAATTCCTTTTTACTTTGGAGGAAGTATCAAAAATATCTTGCATTTTTACTTTTTTAGCTTGGACTATGAGATTATTGGAGGGAGGCTTAAGTTATTTTACTGTCTTAGTAAGGAGAGGTGTTTCTTTATTATTAATGAGTAATATTTATGGTCAGAATAAAGAATTTTTATCAAAAGATAGCAATTATTGTGAAAACCTGTGTGTATCATCATATTAGTAGTATTAAGTAATTCTTTATATTTAAAGGCTATTAGTAGTTCTCTCTGTAATATTGATAGAATAGAGAGCTAGTTTCTGAAACCCCTTGATTCATTTTTTGGCTATAAATCAAAGTCTCCTGACATGAATGATTTTTAAGTCACTTAGTTTTTGTATTCCTATAGAGGGCCATAAAGGGTATGAATATAATCCCTCTGATTTTCTGATAATTTGAAATTAAATCAAATTCTTCAAATCACTTCTTTAAAAGGCCATACTAAAAGATTTCTTGATAAATTAAGCTTAGTAACTAGCATTTGTTTCTGACAGATTGTTGGATTAATTCACTGTGTGAATGATTCTATTACCTGATTTGATTTTATTTAACTCTTGGGCCTTTTAATATATCTAAAATCTCCTTTGAGGGATACAAAAAAGTACTATTGCATTGAGATATTTATTTTTCATTTATTTACTCCATCTTTTCTATAGGAAGCTGCTCATTTGTTGTATCCTCTTCATATAACACAACTAATACCTAAATTCAAGGTGGTCTACCAATTATTCAAAATTTCAAAGTCTGGATGAGAAACGTTTTCCTTGAATTTAGTGTTTAAATCTTGAAATAAATCTTTAATGTATTTGAAATTAAACCATAACCTCAAAGTAGGTTTTCATTATTCAGATCAAACTCAAGTAATTTCAAATACCTTTGAGCTGAATTGAGCATAACCTTCCTTCAAAAAACCCAATTTTACAAAGAAAACCAGGAAAAAAAGGAAGTAGCTTATAAGTTTTGAAAAAAAAGATCGAAATTTATTTCTTGAATTGGTACGTAATTAATTATAGTAAACTATGAATCCCAAAAAAACATTTTAAAGTTGATAGTTAATGAATATCATTATCATGGTATTGGTATTAGTATTACCAACAAGGCTACAAATTATACTGTTTATTGTTAAATAAGCACACCAAAATGGTATTTAGGAAAATACCAACTATTACTAATAGCTGTTATTGTGATAGCAAAATACCTGGATAAATTCAAGAGGGTATATAATCTTTCAGCTTGGATATCTTCAGTTTACCCAATTTATGACTCTTTTCTTTCTATTAACTGAAGAATAATTAAGCAAATATAATTCTTTGTATTATTTTCTTTTTTACTTCAAATACCCTTAGGGCCTTCTATTATTTGGAATATTGGCTCAATATAATCATAATTTTGAAATCTTTGAGACATATCAAATTTTGAATTACTTCAATAAACATTTTTTCAATAGAAGTAAATTCTTATAAGGAATTTCTATATCAATATTTCTTATGAATCCATTTTTAATAATGGAATTGATTTTGTAGCTAATAATAGATATCTTAGCATATTTTAAAAGTAATTTTAGAATACAGCCCATAGCAAGAAGTAATAAAAAGAAATTAATGAATTTTGTCTTTTCATTTATCCTTCTACATAAATCCTTATTTATTACACATGAAGAGGACCTCTACAGCACAAATTCTGTGAGTAATAGTTAGGAATGAAAAATTGAGGTTAGTGGGGATTTTAAAGCCTTTTTTATCAAATTTAATAGAAGGGTCTGCGACTCAAGTAATTGATGTGGTTTTTATAGCCAAGAAAACAAGTTGTACTGGCTTCCAAGAGGCCATAAATAACCTTAAGCTTGAACAAGCACCAAAAAGAGAGTTAAAGTGACTTGAAGGCCTGCACACATACATTCTAGTGAGTCCTAAGCTCTCAGATTTTCATTTTTAATATAATATGAACAGGATTGAAGCTATATAGGATATAAGCAGGATTGAAGCTATATAAGTGTCTCAAAATGAGAGAAATGGTACCTTTTTGGAATATAATTTGACTCAGTGATTATATTATTTGTGTTTAATGTGAGCCTTAGAGGTATTTTAATATACTAAAAAGACCCAAAAAATAATCAAAGTAAGTTATTATTAAAAATAAGAATTTTATTTTAATATAAAAACAAAATTTCAATATGAAAACCAAATTTAAATCCAAAAATAAAATTACAAATGGAATTTTAGTAATAAATTTATATTCAATTTTTAACAAAAATGTCAAAAATAAAAAATCTATTTGAAAAAAATTAATGAAAATTATTATAAGTTTTTCCAATGAAGGAAAATGTGAGTATTATTTCACCATTGTACTCCTAATAAAAAATCAGAAGGGGTCACCTTGGAGTGAAATTTCTATAACTCAACTCTAAATAAGCTTGAATTATTTTTTTTAGTATTTTCTGTATGAAAGTCTGAAAACACTCATACCTTAGTTTAATTTACACCAAATTTGGTGCTAAAGTTCAATATTTGCGTTAAAGTTGAGGCTTGGTGTGTAGCTCAGAATCTATGAGGAATTGAAGTACTTTCAATTTAAATGTCAAAATGTGTTCATGTATTACATAAGTGAACTTAGATTTACATATGTGGAATTTGGAATTACTTTTATTTAATAGAATTTTTCAATTTAATTACATATGTATCTTTTCAAGTATAGTAAATGATGAGGGATTCAAAGAAAAAGAAATTGGAAAGATTTTTTTTTTGGGGGGGGGGGAAGGAATCTTGGCTCCAATGGTGCCAGAATCCCCCAAATTCCTTGCTGACAGGTGTGGGATTTCAAAAGTCATGCAAAAGCTCATAGCTTTTTTTCCCAAAACTTATTCACAAGGTCTGTGAGTCAATTGATCATAAGGTTTTGATACCAACTAGGGCAGTTTTAACTGTTTCCAGGAGGGTAAAGCTACCCTTAAGTCAAAACAAACTGAATAAAACCAGCTTTAGCTGCTTTGAAGTTCTCTTACACAAATTATTGTGTGTTTTGAAGGCTGTAAAACATCTATTTCTATATCAATGGTGGGTTTGGGGGATTAAAATGGTTAAAACAGCCTTTTTTGGTCCAACCAAGGGCTCAGTGATTCCATTATTTAATTTTCTGTTTTTAGTGTCTTGCTCACGACTTATTATAATACAATTTAATTTCGGAGGAAGAGAATTGGTAGCTATAAAGTAATGTCTTCTTTTCCCCTCTTTTCTCTTCATTTGAAAATATCTTACTTTTATAATTAGCTTAAACATTCTCCAACCAATCAATAAAAGATTTCACCACCATTTTCAAACCATTTCAAACATTTTAACCACATGGAAAAATAATTATAGTCATTTTTACCCTTGAACCACCCCAAAAGTAAAGTAAAAAATCTTTCATCACTTTGAAATTTGTCACTTTGTTTCAAAATTTACTGTGGTCACTTTTGGGTGGGTTTTCACTTCAATATTATTTCTATAGGCTCTGTTCTAAGATTAATTCCTTGCATTTCTTTTCTCAATTAATTCCAATCAAAATTGCTTTTGAAGAAATTTCTCTTGTAGAGCATTTTTGGTAAAATAATAAATCTTTCTAATATTATTTCTTATACTAAATGAATTTACAAAAAATAATTTTGGAATTTTTTTCTTTTCATAATCTTCAAATTAATATTGTTACATAATTCTCCCTTAAACAAATTTTGAGGACAGGAAAAGTAATTTATGTTTAATCAAAGCTTCATATACAAACCTTAAATTCATACTTTCAATCTTACTCTTAAGAAACTCCAAATAATTTGTTTCTTGTGGAAAAGGAATTTTAATCTAGAATATAAATCCTTTTTCCATCTTTTGTTTAGATTTTTTACTCTTTTCAATTTTATTATTAGCTTAATTACCTTCAAGCCAATGAATGCAAGATATAAGCCACAATTGTGAAATAAATTTGAGCCTTCTAACAAAATTAAAGTATTACTATACTCATGTACCAAAATTTTTATTATAGATTTAGCCTTTTAACCACTCCAAAATTTGAATTAAATCATCTTCCATTATTCAGCTCCTCTTGGTGTGTTATTTGTTAAGGCGGCCTTTGAGGGGAAACTCATAGGTAACCATATTTTAATTTCTTAAAAAAACCTGTGGAAAACAGTATAAATGGTTTTTTATATGCCCTCTTAAATATATAAAAATAAATAAAACTTTGAAGCTTAGTAGTTAATATTGAATAAAGATAGTAGACTCAAATATAAAGTAAAACACCTGAGTAGTTTCAATCAGGTCCAATCAATCATAATTAGCAATAAAACTGCTGAAAATAAGTAAAAGAATTAAAGATAATTGAGAAATATGGAGTTGTGATAATAAAATGATAGAATTGTATCTATAGGTTTATTGAGTATATAAGCAAAGTACAGAAGTATCTAGTAAAACAAGATATAATATAAAGCTGAGGGGTAAGGAGTATATCTTATATTTTATATTTGAGTTTATTTTGAAATTTGCTGAGAGTAGCTTCTAATGTGATATTTTGATTTTGTTTCTGTTTAATTTTGGTTTAGATTATTCAGGTAAATAATTAGTACTGGTTAGTAAATGTATAATTATAATAAGAAGAACAATATATTTGAGGTTGAGCATTGACATTTCTATAATAGAGGAGGTGAATAATTTCCATAGTAGTTTTGAATAATCAATAATATGATAAAATTAACTTTGATCTATAGATCTATTTGAATAACTTCAATGATATTATAAAATTGCTTATGCGCTGTAAGATGTGTCTAATAAACTGTTGAGAAAATTACTATTAATCAGCAGTACTATTACTTTGCTTATGAAATATAATAAGAAAAATCTTATAACCACAATTAAGCAATTAAGCAATTAATTGTTTCTTTTACTTGTTATACACTACAAGTGATCATAACAGCAAGAATTAATTGTCTACAAGAATCAATTACAAGAAGTATTTAATAATAAAACTTCTTTATTAAAATAATACAATCATTTTAATATATAAATTTATGTTGCAAGAATAATTATAAATATAATTTTTCAAGAAAACTATCACTAGAGAGAAACTTCAAGAATTAATGATAAATCACTCACTAATACTCCAATGAACCTTGAAAAGAGATTGGTAAAGAGATTTGACAGGTAAATTGTGGATTTAAGGGATCAAACTTAATTTATAACAGTATTACAACAAATTATAGTTTATTTATATGATTAAATGAATTTCTGATTGATTTTGAAAATAAAACACTTAAGAAATAGTTTTAACTAATACTTACTGGTTGCTAATAAAGGTATAATTGGATAATAAGATGATTTTGGAAAAAACAGCAAGAGGAGGCCACTTTTAAGTCAAAAACAGCTCAAAGAGTCTTTCCATGGATAAAAATGAAAGAAAAGTGAGTAAGAAAGCAATAAAATTTTTTATCAATGATTGCATCATCTGTTGTCACATAATATTTATTGTAATTACTTAATTAAAGCTTTTACATGACTACCAACCCATTTATGGTTAAGAATAAAAGGATTAAAAGCTATAAATCTTCTTTGATTTGAAAATAAGCGTTAATTTCTCAAATTTATTAATGTTATTGGAAATTCCATCAGAGGTTGTATTTTCTGTGAATTTTTGAAGATTCAGTGTTTCACATGGAATCATCAAAAATGAACTGTAAGTAAAACTTTGAATTTTACTTATGAAACCATAACTATTTTTAGTTTCTTAATGAGTCATACCATTCTCCATTGTTCTCAAAATTTTAAGAAAGATTAATCATAAACTGTATTTTTAATGAATTTTTGAATTATTTACCTCATTTCTATGTAGAATTGCAAATAGCACAATATAGCTGGTTACTATGAGGTAAATCAATGTATACTAGTTTCAAAAGGGTTTCAATTACTATTTTTAGGTTTATCCATGGAAAATTATTAAGAACTTACATGTTTACAGGAGTCTAAGTTGCTCTTTACCTCCTTGTCACATCAGAATAGCAGCTTATTTGCAATTTTCTTATGATTTAATGAGATTTTAACTTGGTAATCAGGTTCCCAAAACGTTTCTTTATACTAATTGGGCCATAATCAGATGTGGATCCAAGCCTTAGAGATATCCATGCCTCAGAGGCATCAGAAGTTGTGTACCCTGGCTCTCTTTGATGTCTTTTGTCCCCTTTAGCTATTTTCATGTCAAAAATAGTAATTTAGGCTTCAAGACTGATATCCACTCTGGGTGAACCAAAGCTGTATGTAAGAATACAATAATTTTAAGTGCCACAAACATGCATAACACTATTGTTAGTGTATATGTAACATTGGATTTCTCAAATTCCTATTATTGTGGTGTGAAATTGAAAAAAGCAAAACTTTTCACAGTTATTTTGTGTTGTATTGATGATGTGGTGTTGAATTCTTTTCCATATTAACACCTCATAGAGTTAATTTAAGCTTATCCACTCTATGAAGATACCCTAGGGGAAATTTTGTGTAGAATCCAAATCTGGAATTAAATTAATGGATTTACTTCCTCACAAAAAAATTATTCATCTTTTCTGGAATTAAAAATGATGAATTTTAAATATATACATGATTCATGAGTTATTCATAGCTCAAATCTTATTTTGAAAGATAATTGTGGCCTATTTGGGTATTTAAAATATACCTCAAGTCTCACATTTACTCCCACCAAAAACTAGAGTTTTACTACAATTTTATTAATGATATCAAGAACAATGCATAGCTTTTCGAAAATTTGTCGAATTTTAAGGGTCATCGAATATTCAATATCGAATTTCTGTTATGACTGAATATTCAGAATCAAATTTCACCTACCTTTGAATATTCAAAATCGAATGTTCAAATATTCGAATATTCGGAAGTGAATTTTGAATTTTCATGGACACCTTCATTTATATATAATTAACCCTTTTGGGCCTTTGGTAAAACCATAAAAACCCATTGGCCCTTAAGTTTTTTTGCCATAAATTATTAAATACACATAAAAAAACACTATGGGCTCCTTGTTTATGAAATAAATGGAATTCTTATTCCATAACACAATTTATGGTACTTTTAATTCCCTTCAAGCCATTAATTTTATGTATGCATTTTTTATTCCATTAATTTCATTTATATTATTGATGATACCATTAATATTACTTATGAAACTGTTGAGGCTATTCATGTTACTTATGGAATTTCTGATGCTATTCATACCATTTTTATGGCATTTTTCATGAAATTCATGTGATTTATGGCATTTTAACAATCATTCAACCCAGGAAGTTTCAAAAAAATATAGGCTTCTTGTTTTTGATTCTTAAGATTGAATGGATTTTTTGAAAATAATGATGATTATTTATTTCAAAAATAGAATTCGAACAGAAAGGATCATTTATTTCAAAAATATAATTCAAACAGAAAAGATTTTTTATTTCAAAAATAGAATTCAAACAGGAAGTATTATTTATTTCAAAAATAGAATTGTGATTTTTAGTCAGAAAACACTTATATCACTTGAATTTTAATTAGAGCAATTGCTAAATAATAATGTTCTGATTAATAGATTGAATCTAAAATCACTATAATAATAAGAAAAAATATTTTAATTTGCATAATTCTGGGATTTATTAAATTTTTTAATTTCAAGAGAAATTCATTTAACCAGTAAAAATAATAAATGGAATTATTGAAGATTATCATACCAATAATACATACTTTCATAAATTCCATTATTTAACCAAGAACGTAAACACATATTTGCCTCCACAGAATCACAGGAAAGTGATGTGCGTTTGTTGGTAATCAAGTTTCCAGCTTCTGAAAATACACGCTCACTAGGTGCTGATGTTGCAGGTATTCCAAGGTAGTCTCTTGCAATTTTGGATAATATCGGAAACCTATTTTCGTGGCTCTTCCACCATTCAAGAATACATATTGAATAATGTGGTGAATCAGTTTGTAAATATTCAAGAGTTTCATTAGTTTTATTTTTTTGTTGGGACATTCTTTCTTCAAAAGGATGCAATTGCTTCAGATTAGTCGGAACTGTTTCAGAATCCTGAGGTTCTTGTGGAAAGTTGATTGTGTATTCAGAAGAATATTCAGCATATACTTCTTTGAGATGTTTGAGTGCTTTGTCCTTATATCTTATTGGATTGGTATCACTGTTTCTTTCATCTTCTTGCAACAAATCATGCTTAGTAAACCATGTAAGCTTGAATCGTGGGTCAAGAATCAAGCACATAGCACAGGAATTTGATCTAATATTGTAATAAATTTCAAGCTTTGAATATGCTTGATCAGCTGCATCGTAAAGTTGGGATTCCCTTGAGACTTCATTTTCTGTTTTTTGACATCTTTCAAGGAGTAGTTGGTACCAAGGCATTACTAACCCAAGTGAGGGATAAGAATCACCTTGAACTTCATCGGTTGCAGTGGAAAAGACCTTTAGAAATTCTGATATTTGTTGAAAAAATGTCCAGTCCTCTTCCAAAATTACATCCTGAATAGTTAGAAAGGAATGAAGTGAGATTTATTATGCAGAAAAATAATCAACTAGGCAGACGTACAAGGCGTATATCATGATGAATGTCTGCTTTTTCTATTGCCTGGGAAATTGTTTTCTGTTTCTTGCTGCTAAATGTTTTTTGGCTTGAGCTTTTAAAGTGATTTGTTTTTCTCTTTGATGTTTGAGACTTATTGTACTCATAAATAAAATCATCAAAAGAGCTCTTCTGCTTTAATTCTGAACAAAGCATTGAATATGTTGAGTTCCATCTGGTGGAATTGTCAGCCATTGGCCGGTTTGGTGGCTCTTTATTTTTTTCACAAATGCTTTTGAAGTGTTCCCATGAGGTGTTTTATCGACGTATTAAGTGAACCACCTTCTTAACCTTATCAATTGATCCATCAAGCTCCTTTAAAGAATCCTTTGCAGCTAAATTAAGAATATGTGCAAAACATAGAATGTGTGAGTCAAAACCTTTCAGCAAATTATTTTTAACAGCAAGGTCCATAAATGTTGTATTTGAGGAAGCATTATCCAATGTTATGGCCATGATTTGATTACCAATGGATGAGATATCCAAACTATAAAAATCATTTGACAAATTGGACAAATTGCTTTCAGTTTCTGAAGATGAATCACTTGAGGTATCTATTTCAATTGCATCACGCTTTGATCCCCTTGGCTTTTGAGAGTGTTCAATAAAGAAATCATTAAGCATATCCATGATTTTGGTGTATATGTTTTTACCAATATGAGCTTATGTGAACTTGGAAAATCCAACGGTTGCAGTGAATGGTTTCCAATCAGATGATATGTAATGAGCTGTGAGAGTAATATACGACATTCCACCTGGACCAGACCAAATGGCAGTAGAAAATGAGAACCGTGGTGCTTGTGAATTGATAAAGGCAAATATATGTTCTTTATCATTCAGAAACTTTTGCTTGATCCGTTTGGAAATTGTGGTTTTAGAAATTAAGTTAATGTCCTTGTTGAGGGTGTGAATAAGATTTTGAAATGATTTTGATTTAACTAATGCATATGATTGTTGATCTTGAATTATGAAGCTGACAAGATTATCAGTGAAATTATTCTGTAAGTGGACATTCATACTTTTTATTATGCTGCTTCCATGTGAGTTTGATAAGTTACTTTGTCCTTCAGTGTTCTTTTCGGCAATTGCTTCAGCCCATAGTTCCTTATGAAATGCTTTCAAATGAGATACCAGGTTTTGCTTGGTTCCTTCATGTCACTTAATTTTCTTTGAGCATCCATCGACTAGGCATAACTGGTATCCATTCTTTGATTGGGAAAAATAACATTGTGCAATCTGACTTTGGTTTACTTTGGAGTTTGAAGAGTGATTTTTTGTGCAAGACCGTGAAATTTGACTGGCTGATTCATTGGGATTTATTAGGGAGCTTATTTGACTCATATTAAGAATTAGGTAAAATGAATATTAATTTGAAGAGAGTGGATCAAAAACGAATCCAACATGCCCAAGCCATATAAAATAATTAGGGTTAGGATGTATTTAATGTGGAATAATATTCATTATGCATAAATTTGCATGAAATTTAACAAATCACTATCAGACTTTATTAATTTCATAATGATTCACTCATTATTTATTATTTATTGTTTGATTACTTATTAATTTATATAAATAAAGCAAAAATACAAAACAAATGAATAAAAATCAAATAAAAGATCATAAAAATAATGAATGTCATTAATTGTCATTCATTATAGTTAATTTCAATTCACTATAATTAATGGTCATTAATTATAATTAATTTTCATTAATTCTCATTAATTATTATTTATAATTAATGAAAAATAATGAAAATTAATTAAAATTAACTATAAATAATGGCAATTAATGATAATTAATTAAAATTGATTTAATGATAATATAATAATAATTAATTAAAATTAATTATAATTAATAATAGTTAATTAAAATTAATTATAATTAAAATATAATTAATAAAAATCAAATAAAATTAATTATAAAATGAGAATTAATTATAATATAATTAATGAAAATTAATTAAAATTACTGATAATGAATTAAAATTAATTATAACTCATGACATTTAATGATAATTAATTAAAATTAATTAGATTTTCATTAAGTATCATTAATTTTGTTTAATTTTCATTAATTATATAATTGATAATAATTAATTTTAATTAATCTTGATTAATTATCATTAATTATAATTAATTTTGGCGGTCATAATTTGACCAACTTTTTATGATTACAGCCAAAGCTGTATTGTGCCTGGACCTCAATCAGATACAGTTTTCTCTGTATCTGAATGGGTCTGATGGGATTTCAAGGAGACAAACCAATTATGGCCGTAATTGGTTTGCAAGTGGTACAAATTATGACCGCCGGTCATAATTTATTAATTTTAATTAATTATCATTAATTATAATTAATTTTAATTAATTTTAATTAATTTTAATTAATTTTAATTAATTATCATTAATTATAATCAATTTTAATTAATCTTAGTTAATTTTAATTAATTTTAATTAATCTTAATTAATTATCATTAAATTAATTATAATTAATTTTAATTAATTATCATTAAATTAATTATAATTAATTTTCATTATAAATTAATGATAATTAATTAAGCTTAGTTATAATTAATTTTCATTAAATTAATTATAATTAATAATAATTATTATTAGTTTTAATTGATTATAATTATAATTTCTTTTAAATTAATTTTAATTAATTATAATTAACGTTCTACATGTAATATTAATTATAATTAATGAAAATTATTCAAAATTAATTATAAATAATTATAGTTAATTATATTTAATTATAATTTACTTTAATTAATTATATAATTAATTTTCATGAAAATTATATCAAATTAATAATAAATAATTATTATTAGTTATAATTAATTATAATTAATTTGATTAAATCAGAATCTATTGGAATTTTGATTACTAATAATTCTAATAAAGATTTAAATTCTTTATCAATTCAATTAGCTTTAAATTTAGCTAAATCAGGTTATCATGTCTTCTTACAAGTTTCAACTCAATCTCAATTATCTAATATCATATTTCGTTGGCAAAGATTAAAATCAAAAATTTTAAAATAATCTAAATCTTTAAAATTAATTTGTTTATTTTTATTTTTTATTTTAAACAGTTCAAATCCTTCAATTGAATTTAAATCTCATCATCCTCATTCTCATCTTAATCGTCAAAATCTTATCAATCATTTAAATTTAAATTCTCAATCAAATTCAAATTTTTCAAATATTGAAGATTGTTTAAATAATTTAGAAACTTCAATTCCACCGTCGACTGGGCTGACTACCACCACCACCACCGCCAGATTGGTTGAGGCCCTTCGGTGATTGTTCTGTTGCATAATATTGGGCTTTTTTTCAGTACTTACCGTAAGACGGTAAGTACTGTACATCCTTTTTTTTATGTAATCAATCATTACATAAATACCTAATTCTAACTGTCCCACCAACACCACCGATCCAACACCTCCACCACCTCCTGCACCAATCCAGCACCTCCACCACCAACACCACCAATCCACCACCTCCACCACCAACACCTCCTCCATTTATCCACCACCACCAATCCATCAAACCTCCAGCTCTATCACCTTCACCTTTGATCCACCATCTCCACCCCCAATCCTTCAATCCACCTCTACCCTCTTCACCACCACCTCCCCCTCCAACATCTCCACCACTGACCATTCCCCCTTTTTGTCATGTGCTTTTGTATGAAAAACTGATTAATACTTTTGTTTCATACACTTTTTTTTCTTTAATTTAGAGGAGGAATATTTCATATTTAGCATATATTTAGTCTGAAATCATTATGTCACCATCCAACAATAAACCCTCCCCTTCTTTAGCCTTTACTCATCAATTATCTGATCATTTGACTGTTGGGACTCAACCAAATGACCAGATGATTGTCAATGAGCTGAATGTGCCCAACATCTCTTTAATTCATAATGATGTGAAGCCTGTTTGGACTCAACCTCACAATCAGAATGATTTAACAGAAGAGAATTCTCTTAATCATAATCACCCCAATACCAGACAACAAAGAAGAATGCTTTCTTATATGAACCAAACAGCAGGCCAGCTTGGCCTTTATAATCCCAACTTCTCCATAATTACACTAGACAAGAAGAAAAATGAGAATGCGTCCTGGTTAAATCTTCCTCCACACAACCTGCTTCCCAGACCCTATGTACTTATCAATAGACATAACAAGCCTTATTTACCTATTTTCATGTATCAAATCCACCCATTCAGCAGTCCAACACCAGTCTTCCATAAGCTTCAAAAATTGATCATAACATTAAATAAGCTTGCAAACAACCGTCACAATATCACCACTAACTCTGATATGCTTGATGGCATTATGAAAGGAATAGGATTTCGTCAGGGTTCGGATTCTGGTAAATCTGCTGGGGTTTATGCAAGGAAAGCAGGCTTGACTAAAAAAACAATTGATGAAGATAATGAGCAATGGTCAACACCTCAAGAATTTTATGAATTCATTCACTCCCCAATTCAAGGTTTTTCACAAAATGCACTTGAAGACAATCAAGAAATCATGAATGCAGCCAATTTGCCAAACTTCAGCCAGCTTGAATGGCATTCCAACAAATCACCGAATTTCAAAACTTATTCAAATGTTATAGTTACTTTCAATGGCTTCCACAATGAACCACATACTGATAATAAGGACATCAATTCATGGACATATGGTATATTCTCTTTTATCAATAAAAACAATTTCATTCCAATTCCTACAGATTTCACACCCTCTGGGCATGGATTATCATTTCCCAACCACAAATTCATTTTTGATTTTTCCAAAAAAGAAGGCATTGTTGAAATACTCTGGAAAACATCTGAACTTCTTCATCAAACAACCAAGCCAGCAAAAGAATTGCTTGAACACCAATCCATCACACACTTTGGTTGTTCTTTTCAAATAAACAAGAAATTATTTCTCACAGGACAAAAATTCAAACAACTCAGCTCTGAAGAAATTGAAACAAAAGTCAACGGTCAAATCATGCGGAATGAACAGGATAACAAAAGATTACGTAAAAATAAATAATTGTAAATATTTTAGATTATATATATTTACACATTTGATAATTATGATTCAATTCCAGTCTTAACATTTACCATTCCATAGATATGGATTGAAAATGTATTACAAATATTAGTCTTCAGATAATTCTCTTTGAAAATAAACATGTTTTATTAATCTTAAAACATTGTCAGCACTTGTAATTCATCTATTCATTTATTCCTGAACCAATCTAAAGTGTAGGGCTTGACTATTTCATGCATATTCAAATGGCCATTTTCATCATCTTGTTGTGTGATATTTTGGAGCTCGGGGGGGTCATTATCCTCATATAAATCACTCCATTGGTCACCTACTTGTGCTAATAGATTATGCAATATAACACAGGTTACCACCCACTGTACAAATAATTGTACCTCTTTCACATTACGCATTTGATTTCGCATAATAACCATTATTTCAAGCCTGGTTATTCAGTTTTATTGTCTTCAATTGATTTCAATTACCTTCAATTTATTGAAATTCATTCGAATTTATTGAAATCATTTTTAAATACTCATATTAATCAGGGTTATTGGTCAACCCATGTAAGTAATTTGGCAAAACATTTAATCCCTTATGTGGATTTGCCATAAATTGCCAAAATTATGCAATTATTTAGTAACAAAAATAAGGTTTGTCTTCTAGTTGAAGTTAAGCTAAAGAATACAACAGTTGGTAAAAGCCCAACTTATGGCATTGTTGGTTCCATAAATTGCATAAATGGAATGATTTATGCCAGCAATAGGATAAGTGCCATTGTTGATGCCATAAATATTTTTTGAATACCATTTATGGCATGGTTATTCTGTGGCTGATGCCATAAATATTTCACTTCTTTTGAATAATGAATTATATTCATAAATCATTTTTTCAACCAAAATTCGAGATTTTTGTTTTGAATTTCAATTTGGAGGTTGAAAAATTTGAATGGATCCTTTTTTCATAATTTTTTATTTGAATTTTTGGGTTTTCATTTTGTGGGCCAAAAATTCGAATTTGAAGACGAATCTTTCGAATAGTGAAAATCGAATTTTTCAAATAGCTATGCCTTGATCAAGAAGAAAAAAAGTCCCCAAAGGGGGTTAATGTCCACTGTCCAACCTCTTTACATTACTCAGATCAAGTAATTTAAAGCACATTTACAAAAATATTAAGGCTTGTGGCCTTCTTTCATGTCTAAATCTTCTCAAGAGCTTATTGGATTCAGGTATTTCTGATTCTGCCAGCCATTAATCTTCATGTGCTGGATTTCTATACCTTACAAAAATTGTCTTTCATTTTTACCCCAAATTCTCCTTTCTTTAACGACTTTCTTTATCTTTCTGTCTTCACTCTGTTTCACTAGTGGTACAGTTCAAGGAGTTGGGTTCCTTAAAGGAAAAAATTCTTTATCAGCTGGTTTATGAGGTTTCATAAAGCTGACTGGGAAGGTGGGGTGTTCATTTCCAATTCACCACTCAATTCCACTTGAACTAAATTTGTTCCATGTAAGGAAAAAATGACAAAAGGTCCTACATAAGAATATATAAGTTTCTTTGGGCCTTTGATATTATTAAAATTCAGCTTTGAAACTAGAACTAAGTACCCTACTTTGAAGTCTGGTACTTTGGGACTCTTGTCCCACTTATGTTTTGAATAGTCAAAATGATGTTTCACCTTATCAAGAAGAATCTTGAAGCTGGAAGCTGTAGGATGGATGTCAATTGAGTCTTTCCTCAGTGTGTCCTCTGGGATTCTTGGCTTCCATCCATTTTCTAACACAGGAGGAGTTTGACCTGTGGAAGAATGCACTGATGTCTTATATGCCAATTCTAATTCAGGTATTAGAGTGCACCAGTAATGGGTAAATCCAGCTGAGTGTTTTAATTCTAAGCCATAGGCCCATAATCTCCTTATCATGTCTTCTAAAGTTATAATAATTCTTTCTGCTCAACCATCAGTTTGAGGGTGGTATGCTTTAGAGAATGATAACTTGGTCCCAAAAAATCTATGAAGATTGGTTCAAAGTGCAGATGTGAACTTGGGATTTCTGTCACTTATAATATTCTTAAATAACCCTGTATGCAAAATACCTCTATTCCAAAGAAGAAGAGCTTTATCCATAGCAGTTTCATTCTTATGACATGGTAAGAATATGGGAGTTTTTCTGTATCTGTCTACAATGACTAAACAAGAATTATAGCTTCTGTCACTTCTTGGAGGAAGTTCTGTGACCCAATCCCTTGGAACAAATTCCCAAGGGTATTTTGGTTCTTGAATATGAATCATAAGTTCAAGTTTATTTCCTGTACTCCTGTTTGCTTTCTTGCATCTGTCACAGGTGTGGAAGTACTCAATGGATTATTTTCTTTAATATGTCCACCATTTACAGTTATTCACTTTTTCAAGTGTTCTGTCTTCTTACAGGTATCTAGAATAGATGCTATCATGAAATTCATTAATAATGGTATTGATAAGAAATATACTGCATAATGTCATTACACAAGAATTTTAGGTTCTGTGGTAAATTATTCCATCAAAAAAGTGAAATCTTCCTTCAGAATAGGAATTTTTACACACTTCATCCAGTGAATTAACAAAAGCTTCTTTACAGTCTTTTTCCAGAAATGATGTAAAGATATGGAAATTCTTTTCTTGCTTATAAGACTCTCTGACTTCTTCAAAGAATTCAGTCCTAATTTCAGTTATGCTAATGCCTTTGATCGGAATCTGTGGTTCTGCTTCCAAAGGCACATAAGCTTGGTTATAAGGAGTATTGGCTAATTACCACCTACTAAGTCTATCATCATTCTTATGAACTATAGTCATGTTACCTCTATATTCTTGAATTTCTATCTGCCATATCAGCATATGTCTGTTGGGTTTCTTCATGTTAAGAAGTGATTTAACGGCATTACAGTCAGTTATCACTTCAAAAAAACTTCTATCAATATAATAGTGTAATTTCTCAAATGCCCATACCAAACATAAGCACTCCATTTTTCTTGAACCATATATGGATTATTTTGGTTTTATTTTCCTTGAGATGTATCAAACTGGTACTTCTGTAGGTTTGTCATCAATAACTTGGACTTGATTTAGGGCTGCCCCTAATTCATCTCCACATGCATCAATGTAAAAATTGAAAGGTATATTCCAGTCTGGAATGAGGAGTAAAGGTGCTTCTGTAAGAGCTTTCCTTATCTTCTCATAGGCTTTAATTCTTTCCTGTTTCATCTCAAATACCATCTGTTGATCACAGATTCTATATAGTGATTTTTCCAGAATTGCAAAGTCTTTCAGGTTTTTACTGTAATAACTGTAAAATCCAAGGAAAGACATCATTTATTTTTTATTCTGGGATATTGGCTTAGGTAATACCGCTACTACTTTGTTTTTGTCAATACCCAAGCTTAAACCACAAACAATATGTCCTAATGCTTTAAGTTCTTCAGAACTAAATTTACATTTCTTGAGTTAAATTTTCATATTCACTCCTGAAAATTTTTAAAGTACTCTTTCAAGTCTTTCAAGGTTTAAATACCATGAATCTGAACATATAATAATATCATCAATATAGATAATGAGCCATCCTTCATATAATTCTGTGGGGAAGATGTTATTAGTCATTCCTTTATAATGATATGGAGCATTTTCAATACCAAATGGCATTATAAGTGCTCATAAATACCACAGTGAGTGATAATTCTAAGTAATTTTCTGGCTTTGGGTATCAAAAAAATCTTATGAAAGCCTTTCAATGCATCCATGGATGTGATATACTTGGCTTTAGATAATTGGGTTAAAGTTTCCTGAATTCTAGGAATTTTATACCTATCTGGAGCTGTGTAGGTATTCAATTCTCTAAAATATCCAACCATCCCTGATTTATCATTATTCTAAGAAATAATAACAGGAGTTGTAACCTCAACTTCCTCATTATGGCCTACTTTCCTTAGTGAACCAATTTGTATTAACTCTTGGATATGTTTTTCTGAGGCTTCCCTAGCTCTGGGGCTTTCTGGGTAAGCTGGTCTTCTAAGTACTGGAGGGTATGGTCTGTCAATATTAAGAGTAATATCAACTTCATGTCCTCTAATGGTGCCTAATGGTTGATTATATGAAGAAAATGAATTCTTATATGTGTATAACACATCAATAAGCTCATTCTTAATCTTGGGTGATAATGATGGATTAATCTGTGCTTCAACAAGTTGATTGGTTACAAATTCTTCCTTTTAAGTATCCTTATTTGGAGTTACTAATGATATTTTTTGTAAATATTGGAAAAAGCAAATTTCTGTCTTTTATTTTCTCCAATTGTGAAATATCTGTCTCTATGGTTGTTGATGTCAATACCATAAATATTCAAGTAATCATTTCCAAGAATGATACTTTGAGATGTACAATTGTACATTACTACTATCCCTATCTTTATTCTCACACTTCCTGCAGGATGTGATAATACAAGATTAGTGTCTAATATTCCCAAAGTATACATATTATTACTGGAACTAGTAAATTGCACACCTTCTATTGGTAATAGATGGTTCTTCCATCCAGGGAGTATGGCTTGAAGGTAGTCTTTGTCTACAAAAGTGAAAAATTCTCCTGTATCCAAATTTATTTTGAATTAAACAACATTCATCAGTATTGATGTGATAAAAAATTCCCCAGCAGTGTATCCTTTGCCTTTAGCAAGTTTAGTCTTACACATCCTGGAATCTTGGATATTGATAAGTTTATAGCATTATTTACTATATTGTGGCAAGTGAGTATGGACTTCAGTGACTTCAAGAAAGCTGTAATATTTTCAATGGGATAGTCCTCTACTGGTGTGTGTTCAGAAACTGCAGAATCTTGGTTTGATTCTTCTTTTTATTCAGTATCCTGAACCGCTTCAATGACTTGAACTTCATGGATTTTAGTCTTTTTGGTACAAGTTTTGGCTAAACGTGAAGTTCTTCCACATTTGTGACACTTTAAGACAGGTCTTTGTGGTCTTTTATCCTCTATGGAATTCTTTGGGACCATTTTGGACTCCATAGGGTTTCTAGTACAGGTTTTGCCAATCATTTTCCTAGTAATGATATCTTCCATTGCATTAATGTAGTCCTCTGTTTAACAGGGCTCTACACATCTACACTTGATAGAATGTTCTAGTTCTCCTCCACATTTTCTTAATAGCTTAATATTAATAATTGAGTAAGAAATATCTGGGTGTGAAGCAGATAATTTGTCTTTTTGTTTGAGGAACCATGTAAGCCTGTGACTCAAAACAAGAGCACAAGCATGATAGCCAAATACCATAAATCAATGGTATAGCCAAGATACCACCAAAACATGGAGCTGAGCCAAATCAGTGCAAAATGTATAACCAGAAAGAGGAAACTCATCCCTTTCCAAATAAACAAGTCCCATCATCACAGGACAAAGGATAACAAAGTTATTCCTTCTCAAAGTTGTTGCTGAGCACAAACCTTAATTTTCAACTCTCATCTAAATAAAGAGGAAGAGGCTTAACCCCATCAAATGGGTATTCAAAATGGATCTCTAAGTAAGGGCTATCTAATGGTACTAGCCAAACTGAGCTAGTACCAGAATTAAAGGAGCTATGACCAAAATAAGTTCAAATAAGAGTGATTAAAATATTCACCTCTCATCTAACTTTGACAGTTTTAGTGGGAGATATCTAAAGTGGGGTCTTTTTGGAAAAGGAACAATCAGGGCTATCTGATGGTGCCATCAATTTCCTAATCTCTGATCTAGAACAAAAGCTATGGGGCAAACAAGCTCTATACAGTTTTTAAACAAAACATATATATGTACAAAAATCTTGTACATGGCATCACTTTGCCCTATTTAATGATAAGCATATCAAATGAGGTACCATTGTGTAGAACACATCTAGGGATACACAATGAGCCATATTTCAACTTTATATCTCAAAGACTGACAAAGTTGTGGCAGTTTTAAGCTCAAAATACCACAATTAGACCAATACAGTCTTACTGTGGGATATTCTCCCATAAGTATGATTATGAGGTGTCAAACAGATGAAGGAGCATGTTTATACTTAAATAAATCATAATTAATTCAATACTGGGGTCCCATACAGGTTTTGTACAGCATTTTATATGTCATACACATCAGAAGAGGGCTATGTGGTCCCCAGATGAAAATTTTCACCCTGTACTGGTGAAAACTGCCCAGATGTGGTTTCAAAACCACATCTGAGCTCAATACAGAGCATACAGGCACTATTAAAACCACAAGAAAGTAATCTGAAGTGGAAAACTCTTCACTTCCTCTACATGGATGGTCTAGAGGACCATTCCACCCCATTTTAGTATAAAAGGAGGCCTTTTCTCCACCAGAAAAGGTTTCCTCATCCTGCTCTTGAATTCCTACATAGTACAGCTTTCAAAAACAGTTATAGTCTTGTAAAATAACCAGGTTATACCATAAACTTTAGTATTGTAGACTTTATTATTGTAACCCAACAGGTAAAGCTGCACCCAGGGCTTTCAACAGCACTCACCACCACTAATAATAATTATCAAAGCCCTTTCATTTTATTTAAAACCTATTTTTAACATTATTATCCATGTCACAGTCATAGTTTAGGTTGTAAATACTCTTTATTATCACCTCTTCATAGACTCAGCCTAACAAACCAAGTAAGTGGTCTATCCTTTTCTAAGTTAAAAATGGCACTTTCAAAAGAATTTTCCATTTTAAATCTCCAAGAATTTTTGGCCAATTTGGTAATTATCTCAGATTTCTGCCAAAGCCAATGATGTTTACCATGGTCTTGTCTCATCTTGTAATGTCATTTCTTTGCTGTTCTGATAGACAAGGAGTGTAATTTTCCCACTACTATTTCACTAGGTATATGAAAATCCTCCTGTAACATATCAATTGTTCTGATGAGCTCAATATGGTTATATTATCCTTCACAAGAGAATGTTTTCCATTCTTCCAATGTTGGAATATCTTTTTCACAGATTGCATTTTCTCCTAGAAAAGGGGTTAAACTTCCTTTCACAGAAAGTTTTTCTTCAGTTAAAGGTGTAGAATGTCTGGCAATATGTAAATTTTCTTCATAATTCTTATGAATTTTCTCCACATTTGAAATTATTTCATTCTTCAATTTCTGTTTTTCACTGTCATTTCTTGCCAAATGTGTGGCAAAAAGATTGGTATTATTAACTATTTCTCCAACATGAGTTCTCAAAATTGCATGTTGGTAATTAATCTTATTAATGGGAAGATCTTCCAATTCATTATTTTGTTCTTGGAATTTACTTTAAATTCTGTCATATGTGTTTAAAATTTACTCAAGTTTGGCTTTTTTCACTTTATGCCATTCAGCAAAAGTTCTGTCATTCTTTTTCAAGTCATTAATATCTGATATTAATTTATTAAATTTTGCATTAACATTACCAAGTTGTACATCAATACTAGATTTAATAAATTTCATCTCATGTATTATTTGAGTGGAAAGGTCCTTTTCATCCTTTCCTGCTTATTTTCTGTGAATTCCATAAGGTTTCTGCCCATTGCTGAAGGCTCCAATTTGGGGATCCTGTACCCTTATTGGTAAGGTCTGTGCCAATTGGATTTGCCTTTTCCCTTGCCTTTATTGTTCTTGGGACCTCTCTGCTTCTTCTGAGGTCCTTTGGGCTTTTCCATGGACACTTCTGGAGCTGTTTGATGCCACTGGGCCTTCTTTTTCTAAAGCTGGAGTCATTTCCAACTCTTTCTTCTGGTCTATGGATAAAAGACTTTGGTTATTTAACAAATTCTTTATCTTTTTTTACCTTGCCTTTGCGAGAGAATGGACTCCATCCTCCTAAGAGCTATATGATCTTCTCCTGACCCAGAAAGCTCTTGATGTGTAAGTAAGATTTCATAGCCCTCTTCCAAAGGCTTGGGCATATTTCCAACTCCTCTTCCTTGGCTGCTCTGTACCAGTTTTTGTACTGGGACTGATATTTTTCTATGGATTCCACTTGGAAATGGTTCATCCCTTAAAAAATTACCTTGAATCAGTTCAGACTTGGAGTTAATGTCAAACGTTTTAGGTACAGACCTTGGGAAATGGGAGAAACTCTGGCATCCTCCAGACATTTCTTTCTTGAGGAAGAATTTTCAAATCTGGTCCTGGTATTTCATCCTCCCTGTCCACATCCATCTGTTTGGACTGAATAGTTGCTCCCATTTCTGGTATGCACCATTTTCACATCAATTTAAGATAAAATAAAGAATAAAGACTGAAAACACAAACCTTTTGGTGGTTGTTTGGATATTTCTGCCTTGAATAAAGTGCCTCTTTTTGCAATTTGAACTTCAATACTCTTTTCAGATTCTGGAATATTTATATATCTCTTCCTGAGCTTATTACTATCTGAAATATACTTTAATAAAGACACTAGAGAAAAATTGATAAAAGAAAAATTATTTTTAATACTTTTAAAATTTTTTTTACAATTTTTTTGTAAGTTTTATTATTTTTTAATATTAAAAAGATATTCTATTTAAAGAAAAAGAATTGAACTTTAAGATTTTGAATCAAAATTAATTCATAGTAGCTCAAAGAATAATTTTATAGTTTTTTTTGATGTGGAAAAGCCATGTGTAAAACAGTATAAAATTAAACCAAATTCCTCAATGAAAAGGTTTTTAAAAAAAATTAAAGATAAAAACAATTTTAACTTTAAATTAAAAGAAAAAAATTATTAAATTAATATATTTTAGAGCTTAAGAGTATATTAATTAGGGGTAAAAGGTTCAAAAAATATGACCAGGCCCCTAAATTTAAGATGTGTTTATTGAACTGTTGATAATATTCCTATTGATCAACAGTACTATGACTGCTCTTATGAAATATAATTATAATTATTATGATAACCACAATCAAAAAATTAATTCATTAATTGTTTCTTTCACTTGTTATACACTACCAGTGATTATAACAGTAAGCAGTAATTGTCTACAAGAATCAATGACAAGAAGTATTTAATAATAAAATTACTTTAATATATAATTATCTGTTGAAAGAATAATTATAAATATAATTCTTGAAGAAAGCTTTAATAATTAATAATAAATCACTCACTAATACTCCAATGAACCTTGAAAAGAGATTGGTAAAGAGATTTGATGGGTAACTTGTGTATTTAAGGGATCAAAATTGATTTATAAAATTATTTCAACAAATTATAGTTTATTTCTATTATTTAATGCCTTTTTGATTTATTCTGAAAGAATAAAGCACTTAAGAAATAGTTTTAACTAATACTTACTGGTTTGTGATAAAGGTATAATTGGATAATCAGATGATTTTGGAAAAAACACCAAGAGGAAGCCTCTTTTAAGTCAACAACAGCTCAAAAAGGCATTCCATGGAGAAAACTGAAAATAAAGTGAGTTAGAAAGAAATAATCCTTTTTTATTAATGATTTAATCATCTGTTGTCATGTAAGATTTATCATAATGACTTAATTAAAGCTTTTATGTGACTACCAACCTAATTATGGTTAATAATAAAAGGAGTAACAAATTTAGATCTTCTTTTATATCAAAATAAACATTAATTTTTCAAAGTTATCAATTTTATTGGAAATTCCATCACAGGTTGTATTTTCTGTGAATTTTTGAAGATTCAGTGTTTCACATGGAATCATTAAAAATGGACTGTAAGTAAAACTTTGAGCTTTACTTATGAAATCATGATTCTTTTTGGTTTCTTGAGTAGTTATACCTTTCACAATTGGTCCTGGAATTTCTAGAAACATTTATTAATAATTGTATTTTTAATTAAATTTTGATGTTTTCACCTCATTTATATGTAGAATTGCAAATAGCACTATATACCTGGTTTCTATGAGGTCAATCAATGGATACTAATCAAGAAAGGGGTTTAATTACTCTTTTAAGTTTTATTCATGGAAAATAATGAATAATTGACATGGTTACAGGAGTACGAGTTGCTCTTTACCTCCTTATCACATCAGAATAGCAGCTTATTTGCAATTTTCTTATGATTTAATGAGATTTTAACTTGGTAATCAGGTTCCCAAAAGGTTTTAGTATACTAATTGGGACATTATCAGCAATGGATCCAAGATTTAGAACTATCCATGCCTTGGAGGCATCAGAAGTTGGGTACCCTGGCTCTCTTTGATGTCTTTTGTCCCCCTCAGCTATTCTCACATCAAAAATAGTAATTTAGGCTTAAATACTGATATCCACTACGGGTTTACCATACTTTTATGTGCCACAAACATGCATAAAACTATTCTTGGTGTATATGTAACATGGTATTTCTCACATTCCCATTATTTTGGCGTCAAGTTGAAAAACACAAAACATTTCACAATTCCTTTATGTCATATTGATGATGTGGTGTTGAAGTATTTTCCATATTACCACCCAATAGAGTTAATTTAATATTATTCACTTGATGGAGCTACCCTTGGTGAAATTTTGTTTAGAATCCAAATCTGTCCTGAAATCCAGGGATTTACTTACTTACAAAAAAGTTATTCATCTTTTCTGGAATTCAAGATGATGAATTTTTAATATATGCATGACTTATGAATTACACATAGCTCAGAATTTATTTTGAAAGATAATTGTGGCTTATTTGGGTATGTAAAGTATACCTCAAGGCTCACATGCACATTTTATATACATCAATGATATAATTTAGACCTTCTTTTAGCTACTATAGACTACAAATGACATGGGATAGGCTACTGAGTCTCTAATACTTTAATTATAGCTAGCTTAACCTTTTAAAAAGGGATAATTAAGTTTTCTCTTTCTTGGTTCATAATCTAAAATGAGGTAATAAGAGAATGATTTGGTCAGAGAAGGGTACTGTTTATGGTGGATGAGGTGCCCATGTATCTCCATGGGAGCTTGCCTTTTCAAAAAAAAACAAGCTTTATTTTGACCTTGAGGTCATTCTGCTTATGTAAAATTTCCTGATACAGTTCATGAAGCTTATTTACTGCCATGCCTCAGTAATCTTTCAAGGCAATGAGCATTTCATGATAGTGATTATTTTTTTTGAAGGTGTCAGGTAACTTTGAATTTTTTAGGGAATTTCTTGAAGTTTTTCATTTCAATTTTAATGAGGTGTGTATTTTCCTAGTCTTAGCTTTTGTTTTTTGCATGATCTTATTTTGAAGAAATTTTCTTTTTGTCTAATTTAAGCTATGAATCTTGTATGTTAATTTATGTAGGCTATCTGCATCTTCCTGCATGCAATTCTCAATGGAATGTTTTTTTTTCTTTAGAATATGATTTTATGAAGATGATGATGCTGTGAACTGTATTTCAAAGAGGATTTTTAGCTGTATTATAATGAAGATGTGTGGTTGAGCTTTCAATTGAAATCTTTTTTATCTTTTGAGCTGCTTTTAATGTTTCTATCGAGACTGTTTATTTATGTAAAGTCTCCTTTGGTTTGAGGCTTCCTGGTGGGTGCACTACTATAGCTTCAATAAGACTTTAATGTTTGAAGCTCCTTATGAGTAATAAAGTGATGATGGATGTGTTGTCATGTTTGTGTTATATGTAAAATTTGGAGGCTTTGAAAACAGTTTTTATGGAGAAATTCAGAGTACTTCTTCATTTTGTGAAGTTTATTTTGTTGATTTGGACTGTATTTGAGTGGGTTGAGCTCATTTGGTGGAGCTAAAGTGGAGTTGAAACCAATATTAAGGATTCAATTTTTGTGTTAACTGTTTTGAAAAATGTGAGTGCATTGCTCAAATGTCTATACTTAATGGTTTAAATTTCTTTTTGGATAATCTAAAGCATTGCATGAGAAGTTCCTTTGATGTTGTTCATTTAAGTCAAGTATATTACCCCTTGGTTCTTTGACAAATTTATTTTTTGTCAATGAGGTGGGCTTTAAGCTAAGAATTAGTTATGGAACACCACAAGATGACTTTAAACCGGTAATTTATCTCAAAACCTTTTTCTGGTATATTTCTGAATATTCCTTTTTAAAAATCCATTTGAATGTTGATTTCTTGAAGTCATTTCCTCAATCAATCAAAATAATAATTCTTGAAAAAATTATCTTTAGTCTTATGTAACCCTGTCAAATTATTTTTCAACAAATGTTTATGAAGTTATAATTCACCATTTTTTTCAATATAAAGTGGATTCTTATAGATTCTGGTAAATAAGACTTTATTTATCTTTCCCCATCAAATAAAATAAATAAAAAATGGAGATCAATTCAAGACTATTGTTAGGAAAGAAAGTCAAAATAACTATAGAAAAGAAGAAAATAAAAGCTTAAAGGTCTCAAAAATCAATCAAAAAAATTACTTCAATCCATCTTTCCAGGTACTACCTCATTTATTCTGTAAAGAGGAGTACTTTACATTGGGCCTGTAGGATTTTAATAAAATTAAAAGCTCAAACAAGGGGTTTTCAAAGTTCTAAACTATCCTCAATCAGCTATAAGACAGCTCTATTTATCTAACAAATTCTTGGGAAAAATATTAGAACCTATTTTACAGATAAACCATTAATTCTTGATGTTGAAGGTATTTCTAAATCTTTGTCCAATTTTCCTTCAATAACTTCAAAATGAAGTATTAAATGAAAAATCTTAGGAATATATAATGGTAATTAGGTATCTTATTCACTCTAATTAAAATTAAGAACAACTGCTTTGAGAAGAAATTTTTCCTTAGTTTATCAAAAGGGTAATTTATTCTTAAAATCATTTCCTAAAAGATGAAGAAGTATTTTTTGTTTTTTTTTATTTACAAAGAGTTTTTTCAGATTAAAATAATAATATCTTAATTGAATATCCCTTCCAATAGCTATTCAAGGGGGTAGAGAAATTTGGAGGTGCTTTGATATCAGGTTTATGTACTTCTCCAAGTTCCATTTAAATGAGATTTTGATTCAATTTAAGGTGACAGAAGATATTACACAAACATTTCATTGTTTTATTATAAGCCAAAATAATTAAAACAGTAATTTTCAAATCTCCTTCCTATGCTCAATTTCAATAGATAAGAATGAAATGATAAAGCTGAAAGAATATTACAGAGAAAGAATTAATTTGAAAAAGGTGGTAGTTTTTTCCATATTAATACTTTTTTACCAAGGATAAATAAATATGCTTTCTTGAGGTAGTAAATGGGAGCTTTGACCATCCTTCTTTAGAGGGGTTTTTCTCCCCTATTCTTTTAGTTGTATATGTCAAAGGCTTTCTACCATTTTTGGCTCTCATGTTATATATAAATGGGACAATAATTTTTTTTGGATCAGATAGTTTTTTCAAGAGCATAAAATGTGGTGATAATCCTTTCTTGATATTTTTATAAAAATTCTCATTCCTGATAATCTTTGTTAGTAGAGCTGTAGTTCTTTGAGTTTTTTCCCCGTGAAAATTAAAGTTTTTAGGTGTTTTACTTTCATATTCTCTGGAAAAAAAATTTGAAGTACAGCTTACATTCTTTGTAATAACATTTTTTTCTTGAGAAATTTCAGGAACTTGATTTCCAGAGCTGTAAAATCCTATTTCAATTTTGGCGCAGGTCATATTTGACCTCATTTTGAATATAAAATATCCTTTTCTCTAAACTTATTTCCACACTTCCAATTCTTTTTACAGCTTGTAACATATTTTTTCAAGAAACTGATAAATTTTCTTTAAAGACACATTATGAGGATGAAAAATTTGGATGAAAGAGGCACAAAACTGGCAACAAAAACAATCTAAAAATCGAAGATGAAGAGGGGAGGAGATGGTGATGAATTGGCAGACATTTTAATGAATCTGGAAAGGGTTTTCATCAAAAAAAATAGGGCTTTATCACTCAAAAATGAATGGACATGATGTTTGGGGGAGATGTAGAGATTGAGGAATGAATTTGCCAAAAATTGAAGAATTAAGGTGAGAAAAGTTAATTCGTGTTTTTGGGGCGAAAAGGGTATAAAATATTCTTTTGAGGCAGGAATAGCATGGGAAAATCTAATTTGATTTGGGCTCAGGAAACTGTTTATGGGTCATCACCAGCACCTTTCATAAATCTTAAGATCTCAATTTGGTCTGAATCACATAGTCAAACTTGAGTTTATTCAAAAATATTTTATTTAAATTTGCTTTGCTTTTGTATTTTTTTTCAACACAAAAAACCAAAAAACATGCAAAATATTCTGTTTTTTGCTGAAAAACACAAAATAAAATAAGAGTCAATCATTTATTTCAAAAATATCTGATAAAGTTCAAAACAAAATCGAGATTAAAATTCACTTATTATTATTATTATCAATGGTTGCGTAAATTTCCAACCAATTAATTTTTTCAAAAAAGGCACCAGATAATAGAATTATGGGGTTTCGCTTGAGTATTAAAATTTATTTATATCGAGAAAATGGGTTAATTGGTCCAAGTATTGCGGTGAATGACATTTATATAACAACTGTAGACATCGGGTTACTTGAAACGGTGTTTTTTGGCCGGAAGCCCTAGAGAAAGACTTACTGCTTTGCTTCTTCAGCAAGACGTGGAAGGCTTACTTCTAGTTTCTTGAATGAATCGAATTCCCATTGAACAGGGTTATTTTTGGCTTTTGGGATCTTTCTGTAGTTTGCCATTGAACCATTGGGTCCCTTCTATAAATTTGTGGCCTGATTTTTCCCCGAACATTTATCACTAATAAGGACTTTCTTTTTTTGAAAAAAAAAACAGGCATAAGGGTTAAAGCTTGGCTTGTAAGGTTAAAAGGAACCGGTAAAGCTACTTTGAACTTGAGAAATAGATGCGCAGCAAGTTGCACTGGCACTTTCTTTCGTAGTCACCCAAACTTATTCCCAATGTCTTTATTTTATTGATGAACTCGCTTATCTTATTTCCATAGTGTTACCTTATTTAAAAATGAATCGTGCTTTGGTGTCATGGCAAGAAAATACATTCTTTCAACCACGCTTTTTTTTTGTAAATCCCTCCATCTTTTAAACCTTGATTTCGATAATTTCATCTCAAAAGAATTTACCTAGGACTTGCGACTAATTAGCGAAAGACATAAAATATAGGTTATGTGGTTGAGATGTTTCCAAACATTGTTATTCAAATTCAAGTAATTCAGCAACATGATTTTAAGCATTTTTATTTAGTTGGTTCTAGCAATGACTTTGATGAAAATTGGGTCCTATGTAAAAAAGTGAATTGGAAACCCAAGATGAAGAAAAGTTGCAATATTTCCGAAAAATTTTGACTGAAATCTAACTTTGGTGACACCGAAGGTGACCATATCAGGAATGGGTGTGGTCAGGAAAATAACACAACATACAGCAATCATGACTTCGAAACAGCAGTAGATAATATATTTTGAAGGTAGCTGTGCCAACCCGACTCATCTAGGTAACCATCAACATCAAAAAAGTCTTTGAAATGTGGTTTCAATTTAGTTTGATATACTTTAGGGCCTGATTTTTTACTTGTCTCGTAAAGTACTTCTAGTTGGTAGATTGGCTGATGGGATTCTACGTCAGTAGAAACAGTCATTTTATCCAACCCAGCCTGACACAAATGAGGGAAGCAAGTCGTCAAGAAAGAAATGGTAAGTAATAGATTAAGGAAAAATCTGCGTGTATCCAACTCACTCCATTTGTTTTCGAAGGTCTCGTGCCAGCGTAAATGATCTTCTTTTCTACAGTAGCAGAGAAGATACTTCCGGCAGTAGAGAGTAATAAATAACTAAGTTGTGTTAAGCCCAAGTCGATTCCAAGAGCCAAAAGGATGAGTAATTTGATGTTAATGACGCATCAACCACGCAGATTATTGGGAAATATTCCTTCTGGAAGGATAAACTGACGCTGCAACAAAATAACCCGTAATATCTTTCGTTTTGTCCCATCCAAAATACCAGCCAGCCAAACTAATTCCACCAGCCAATATGCTTGATATCCACCCTAGCGTGAGTTTTACGTCTTCTCGAAAAAAATCCTGTTGGAACCCTGCTTTGGTGTTGAAATAAGTCTGATATGGCGTCAAAGAAAAAGTAAACGGGATCAGAATCATTCAAAATGATTGGAAAGAAAAATGTGCAAAAGCTCAGCAAGACTATGAGGACTATTCCTTCGCTGTTTTCTTGTGAGTTGCTTACCTTTGTAGCATCATCAAGAGCATTCTTGAGCTCTGTGAGAGAAGCATTATTGACTTGGATGGGCACGACTAAAACGATCCAAAGTGACAGTCTGTCAAGTTACTGGCTGGACGAGCACGAAGAACAAATACTCACGATCGTCACCACCACTGACTGAATCGTCGCTGTCTGACTGGACGTCCGAGCCTGGCTCATTCCTTGAGGCTTCTTTCAAAGGGGTTTTCTCATTTTGATTGTTCTTCTTGGATTTCGATTGAGCCATGTTCGTAGGAATCGCTAGGAGATGGGCGATGAGAGATTTTTTGAGCCAGCCAACTGGTCAACAGCGGTCAACAAGGTCAACAACGGGCGACAGCGATCAACAGCCACGTTTCAAAAATTTGCCGGCCACGATCAAACACAACACGACAGACAAGGGCACGGTTTGAATCACAGCTCTAGGTAGTAAAACATCACTCATCTTCTATAAAACAAGAATCAGGAACTGTAAAATGATGTGGAAGAGTTTCAAATTCAAATATCCTACAGCAGCATGGGGTCCTTTAACCTCAGCTTGGACAACCTTAGGTATTGATAAAAGAATATTTGTTCAAGAAACTGTCACCTCTTTGGGTTGGCATGGCTGGAGGAACAATGGAACCATGCTTTGGAGTGAAATTTTACAACAAAGTTCTTGCTGGAATCAATTAATTATAATGAAATTTTGCTTTTAGATCAAAGAAAACTGATATGAGTATATTATGCCAATGTTTGCAATCCCCAAAAGGCAAGATTGGACAGAAAATTAAATGGTATGATGTTGCGCAGATAATCCATATCATAATTCTTTTCAGATCAATTTCAAAAATGAATCAAAAAGTAAATGCAAAAACATTAACAAATCATTTTACAAGGAGCATACCAGATGACATACCTAAGCTTATATCATTTGTAAACAAAGACTAAATAAAACAAATTCTTTTAGCTTACAAAACTTAAATAAAGTTTTGAAAGGATAAATGATCATAAAACTCTATAAAGCTATTAGAATGATATTGGTATAACTTGGAAATTGTAAAAAATAGGCTTAAAAAACTCTTAGGGATAAGATTCAAGTGTTTAAGCAAATTTGTAAATCTCTTTGAGAAAAATTTTCAATTAAACTTGATTGTGAAATTTTCAAGGAAATTCAGTTTTTTTCAAACTCCTTTTAACACCCATTGAATATCTCTGAAATTTATTTGTTAGATTTATATTTTTCTTATAATCAAAGAGTTCTTGATGGTTTTAGCTTTATAAATTTGAAAGAAGCTTAATGTTAACAAGAAAATTCTTGAAATTAATGTTAATTTATGAATAAAAATATCAAGAAATAAATATTCAGTTTATATGAAAAACTAAATGAAAGACATGTAGAGAAACTGTAATAGAAATTTTTAGTTTTATCATTTTCTTTGTATTCTTATTGGAAATTTATTTCTTTTTTTTTCAATTAAAGATATATATATATATATATATATTGAAAAAAAGAAAGGAATATTCCAAAGGGAAAATTAATTAAATACAAAGAGTTTTCCTTATTGAAACAGAAATTGGATAAATGAATTCTATTTATTCCATTCAATTCAATATTTTATTGAGAAACAATTTGAGGATTTAATACATATATTGAATTGAGGAATTGTATTTATGAACCACATTCTTGATAAAAATATCTATTCAATTTATGTCTATGTGTCAGTTTATTGAGCTATAAGTTAATGATGATTTAGTTTATTTCGAATTTATTTTCATCCAAAAAATAGATAAGAGAATTACTGAAGTTTCTTAGGAAATTGATTATACTAGGGTGTGTTCAAGCTACTAAATATCACATTAAATTTCACAAAAATTACATGAGAATTAATGGGGGGTAGGAGCTACGGAAGAGGATTGGAATAACTGAATGCATGTTGGTATCCAGAAATGTGGAGAGAACATTTCATATATTTAGCTATATTGATCTAATTTTTTTCACAAAACCAAGTTTAATACCTTTAATGTTTGTCATATTCAATAATAGAATTAAAGCTTGGATGCTAGGCTCAGATAATACCATCAATCTATATAGTTCATATTATATTCATAGTTATATTTCCCTCTTTTTCTTTATATTTTTAACCAGAAAGGAAGGAACCCTCAAGTATCATCAGGAAGTGATGGTGAATATGATATTGCAGCTTTATCACTTGAATTGAATCTACATTCTTTGTAGTACAATAGAAATTAACAATTTTGAAATTTATTTATTAGTATTTTTCAGAATAAGAGCGTTCAGTTTCAAGTAAAATGAAATCCAAACTGAGATATTTAAAGAAATACAGTAGGTTTTAGGAGTCAATTTAAATTACTAAATATGTTCTTTCAGAATCTTAAATATTAATTGAAATTATTCTATAGCTCATGTGAAGATTATAAGTAATATTTCTAAGAATTTCTTACTGATTAAATCAGAGAATATACGCTAGATCTATAGAGGATAATGGTGATTCATAATTGAGATGAGATAATATTAAAATAAATAAAGAAACATATTCCACAAATATGGAATAAGATCAAGAAAGGGTTTTAAATGAATGCAAACTTATTTCAAATTTTAAAAGAAGTTTAAGATATATAATAAATGTATTCAATTATATCGCTTATTCCAATCTAATGTTAGCCTCAATAAAGCAAGAAGATATTCTTTTTTAATTCCATGAAATATTCCTCAAGCTATAAATCTAAGAAATATTCATTTCTCAATGTCGCTGAATCCAGCCAAAATAAGATATAATGAAAATATTTCTTCCTCAAAAATAAAACCAAATCCTAATATCAAAAGATACTCCTATATAGAGATTCTTACTATAATTCTTAGATTAATTTGACTTGCTTGCTTATCATTTTAAGCTTAAGATATTAGATAAAGAATTTAGCTCATGGGCCATAATTGTGGCTTAACCCCTTTGTGTTTAATATGTATTTTTCAATAAAAAGAGAATAAAAACGAGTAATAAAGATAAATTTATCTACATACATGCATATTTATAAATGTGTGTTGAAGGAGAAAATTTTTATCATTAATCATCATTTTGTTTAATTTAAGGGATCTGATATATCTCAAAATATCTTTAAGTATAATCTTTTTCCCTTAAAATAAAAAATAACTTGATTAACTATTCAAATTAAATTGAGAGAAGATAAAATCAAAAATTAGAGAAACTATTAGTTCAATTGATACAGTACTTACAGACTGTTTCATACATTTTTCACTCTTATTTGATATATTAATTGGGAATGATTACAGTTTATATCATTATTTCATCTGGATCAATACTAAATACATATTTGTAGCTATAGTACATGGCTAGTCAATAGTTCTTAAATTGTAATATACATATGTTATTATTTAATATTATTGAATCATTCCTAAATTTTCCTTTCACCTCACAGTTTTTAACTCAAAATATAAAAGTTTCATAAATATTAAAAAACCATTAACTCTAAATATTCTTTGAATTAATAATCCACTCTTGATTAATCTTAATTTTCCATCATTCAATACTTATGATATTAATATAATAACAGTTTTTATTAAAAGAAGTATTTCTATAAAACTACTTGGTAATTTATAGTCATTATACTAATCATACTTCAAAATAGTCTTTCTCAATTTATAAAATTACATCCAAAGCTCTAAATGAGGAAGAAAAAATATCCAAAAGATACTATTATTATTCATTTGAAAAATTGAATTTCTTTTCTCTCTATTTTGAAATAAGTCTTTGTTGATTTTTGGAAAGAGGTTTCTTTTTATCTTTACATTGAAATGCTTTGAAATAATTATGTAATTATAGCTTTCAGGCTTATGATATACTTGTATTGCATATTCATAACCATCAAGTAGACTCAAATGGTTTGGGTTATAGCAATAGCTAGCCATAATAGTGCACTTAGTTATTTCTCTTCCTTTTTTAGTTCTTCCATGAGATATTGTATATATCAACTAAGAGGCTTTCAATAGGCTGAGAATACTATATGAGGTAAGTTTTTTGCATTTATATTGGAGAAAAACAACATAGAAAGATTTTAGAAAGCTTATTAATAAATGGAAGAAGAGTTCCACTCATTGTTTAATATTGAATATTGAGCTTCATAAATAAGAAAACTTTTCACTTGTAAATTGAATTTCAAAGTTAATATTAGGGGTTTTTGAATAAAACCAAATATATCCCATAAGCATTGAGAATTTTGATTTGAAAAGATATTTATTTAAGAAAATTTGAGCTGTTTCCTACCTCAAATTCTACAGAAAAAATCAAGAAACCTTCTAATTAAAAGATCTCAAAATTAATTGATGACAATCCCTTTTTATAGGCTTTAGTTATTTTGAATTCCCTCATTCAAGAAATGAATTTTAAGTATAATTATACACCAGCTCCTAATTAATATTTCCATTAAAAAGAGCATTTATTTTGATCTTGAATCTAATAGAGAGCTGTTTCAACCTCAAGAAAAATTGTGAGCCTTAGAGGTATGTTTATATACTCAAAAGACCACATATGATAAATAATGTTATAATTTTAAATAAATAAATTTATTTATATTATAAAAAGAATGCAAATATAAATATAAAATTAGAATTTTAATTATAATTCAAAATTCAAGTTAAATTGAAATTTAAAATTGTGAAAACACATTTTTACTTGAAAAAATTAATTAAAAATGAATTTTTAAAAAAAAATATTAAAATTAAAATGTTTTTTGGAAAAAAGTTGAATAAAAGTTATTGTAAGTTTTTATCCATTGAAGAAACTTATGAAAATCATTTCACCATTGGATTCCTCATAAAAAATAAGGTGGGTTCACCTCTGCGTAAAATTTCTGTCACTCAACTCTAAATAAGCTTAAATTAAGTTTTTAGTATTTTCTGTACAAAAGTTGAAAATCCCCAAAACCTTAATTTGATTAACATCTCATGTGGTGTTAACCATCAATTTTTGTGCTAAAACTGAGGTGTGGTGTGTAGTTTACAAGTTTTGAGGAATTGAAGTATTTTCAATTGAAATGTCAAAATGTGCATGTGTATTACATAAATGAACTTTGATTTGAATATGAGGTATCAATTATTACAGTTGTGTAATGTAAAAACTCAATTGAATTACATATTTAAATTACAAGTATAATACATGATGAGGAATTAAAGAGAAAATACATTGGAAAGATTAATTCTAAGGGGGAAGTGGAAAATTGGCTTTAAGGGTGCCAGACTCCCCCAAATTCCTTGCTGACAGGCATGGGCTGTCAAAGCTCATCAATTCCTGTATGACTCAATTGATAATGAGGTTTTGATACCAACCAGGGTAGTTTTAACTGTTTCCAAGAGGGTAAAACCACCCTTAAGTTAAAACAATTTTAGTAAAATGAGCTTTAACTGGTTTCAACGGCTCTTACACACATTGTTACAGGTTTTGAAGGCTTGAAACCAGTTATTTCTATAGAAATAGCTGATTTAAGGGTCTGAAATTGTCGAAATAAGAGAAATGGCTAAAACCGGCCCCTTTTTGGTCCAAACCAGGGCTCAATGATGCCATAATTGACTTTTCTAACTTCAGAGTGTTTTTCACAACAAACAAGAGTAAATTTTACTTTTGGAGTAAGAAAATTGGTGGCTATAAAAGAATTTCTTCTTAGCCCCACTTTTCTCTTCATGTTAGAATATTTTCCTTTTATGATTAGTTTAAACACTGTTAAAAAAATAAATGAAGAATTAAAACAGCCCTTTTTATATAATTTTGAAGCTTTTAACAATTTTAAAAAATAATTATAATCTTTTTTTGTAACTCTTATAATCATTTTTACCCATGAACCACCCCATAAGTGAATTAAAGCATCTTTCATCACTGTTACCTTTTTCACTTTGTTTCAAAATTCACTCTGGTACCTTTTGTGTGTTTTTTATATTTAATAGTCATTTTGAAGAATCTTTTCTTATATTAATTTCCTGCAGCTCTTTGCTCAATTAATCTCAATTGAAATTGCTCTTGCAGAAATTTCTTTTGTAGCCTTGAATATCTCTTGTAGAGTATTTTTGGATGAATTTTTATTGTTGGTAAAATAATAAATCTTTATGATATTATTTTTTTATACTTATAAAGTTGAAAAAAATGAATTTGGTGTGTTTTCTCTTAAAACTCTTAAATATCACTATTTTTAATTGAATTGTACCTTATACAAATTTTGAGGACAGGAAAAGTACTTGATTTTTAATCAAAGTTTCATATCCACACATTACAAAGAAATTACAGTCAAAAAATAGATATTTTATACTTCAATCACTTCTAAAAGACTCATATTCAATTTCTTTGAGATTCTCTGATTTAGCTTTGATAAAAATACTATACAATCCAGGTGATTTTTCTAATTCAGCCTGAGAAATTTGGGTTTCTAGTATTGATTTTCCTTACCACAATGCATAAAATGAAGAATTGAATTTTTTATTAGTATTTTTTGTGAATATAATACTTCTATTCTCTTTTTCTAAAATTAATTTCCCTTATTGGAATTCATATAATAAATAAATGATAAAGACTGTATAGAAACTTTGGTACAGTGAGACTTGAGTACTATTGGCATATTTATCTAAGACAATTATGATTCACTTATTTGGTAGGATCTAATTTTCCTTTTTTGTTCAATTTATTATTTACTATTAATATACTGAGCCTGAAATATTTATTTCATTAAATTTCCTGAGAAGGAATGGGGTTTGAGCTTTTATTGAATCTTTACTTCAATTATCTAATATATCTATACCATCATAAATAAAGAGATTTAACAAGTTATTCTGAGGCCCACTCCATACAGATAAATGGGTGTCAAATTTATTTCAATATATGACTCACTCATGATGTAGTTAAGCTGAAATTGCTGTTCCAATTCATTAAATTTATAATTCAGAAATGTGAGTTTCATACCCTTCAATTGAAACAAATACCAATTAATAAAGATAATCTTCTTCAAAGAATTTGTTTTTTTTGAAAAATCTTCAAAAATTAATATAATCTACAAAGGCCGGAGTTTTTTAAGTTTTGATAAGACCAATTGGGGAGTTTTCTTTTTGGGTTTCATTATAACAAGAGTTATTTAATAAGCTTTTAAATATTTGACCTGTCCAATAATTCATTTATATCAAGATTGGGAATACCATCTTTAGATATTGAGCTACTCACAATTTTTTTGAGTAATGTTTTTCTTGGAAATATTTTATTCTTCAGGTGTATTATTGATCAACTAATGATGTTTACCAAAAAGTGGAATACTTTAAGTAATTTTGAGAACATCCTGAGCTTTGATAGAGATTAAAGATATAAATTTATGTTTTTATATCCTATATATTCGTGATGTGTACTAGGAAAGATTTTAATAATAACACTTTTGAAGTACTAAATGATTTAGGGACGACCAGAAAGGCCCATGGTTACATGGGAAAATTATTTTTAAATGTTTCTAATCCAGATCTCCTTAAAATAATTCAGAGGGTTTAAGACACCAAAAAGATCTTATATTGTTATATTGTAATTCGGAGGAGGAATATATGTGTTGATGGATTGATAAATTGAGTACTCTCAGATTTTTACATAGCTAAAAATCAGTTTACTAAGCTTATAAACCCTACTATTCTTACCAAAAAATTCAGAACTTTAAAGAAAATATATACTGAATTTACTTCAATCATTTCTAGAGATTAAAAATCATTTTTGAAAAATACAGGCTTCTTGGACATGATTATGTGACTATGCTTCATGTGCTAAGAGGAAATATTTTGATATTCAGATGTCTGCATTGGGACAGTAATTAAATTGGAGAAATATTCAATTTTAAACAACTAATTAAGATATTATTGACGATTCAAGAATATTAATGATTATATATTCCTCTTTCCCAGTTTTCAATGAGATTTAGTAATCATCAAGTCAAAGTGATATGCTTCCTATTGGGTTAGAATGAAGATATTTTTCCCTTTTTTGTGTTTTGTTTCTGAAACTTCGAAAAATGAGGGCCAGGGCTGGAGTTAATTTTCCTCTTCCCTGAGAAAATTTTGATATGAAAATGGAATGAATTGAGTTTTTTATGTAAATGTTATTGAGATTAATTTGACGGCTTACTTGAAAATAGCTACATCTATTCTTTACAATTTTAAATCCATCAATCAAACATATATTCCAAACACTTCTTTTGATGGTGGGTCAGTATGGTAAAAATGATCTTTGGGTTGATGAAATGGATTAAAATATGCGTATATCAATATATCTGAAAGGTTTCAATAAAGTCTCTAAGGGATTTATTTTAATAAATGAATCTTCTGCACTTCAAGAGGGGAAGAGCTTAGCTTTTCTGATCAAAGTATCTTCCAGGTTTAACCAGATTCTTAGAGATTCAAGAGATAATCCAAATTATTGAGCAATTTTTTTTCATGAGATGAAGATAGAAAAATTAAAGAAATCCATTGAGTTTGAGTATTTCATGAATGGGAGCTAAATATCATTATGATAAAGATAATGAATATTCAATTTCCCGGTGAAATAATTTTCCACATTAAAACAGGAAATTGAGAGAGAAATATCTGGGATGTTCATGATAATTTTCAGAAAAAGGGGATCCATATTTATAGGAAAAGTCTCTGAAGATGTATAATGACTTATTTCAAAAATGAACATTCTATTAAAATATGGTTACTAGAACAAATATATTTATGAAGTTTTCCAGAGAAGAGGAAAATCTTCAGAGACTTTTTTTTAATAGTGAATATTGAAGATTAACTTCAAAACGTTTTTGGGTACCTCTGGTTTCTAATTTTCAATGAATATTGGCTGTTTGAAGAAATATTAGTTAGATTTTTAAGAAAGATTTATTATTTTAACCGGATAAAATATTATATTTCTTACACCCTTGTTTTGCTATGGAAGATAAAAAAGCTTTTATATTATTAGCTTAAGAATATTCATACTCAATACTATGAGATAAAACCAAAATTATTGATTAATATGGATGGAGGGGCCTTTCTAATAGAGACTATTTACCCATTGAGACACCATAATGTAATTAATTTTCAGGATAGATCCGGATTTTGTAGTCCAACAAGAGATCAATATTTCTGGATGACGTCACTACCTCTCTGATTTTATTGAATAAGAATGCTGATAATTTCAAGCAATCTGATCTTAACTGATTAGTTTGATAAATTAAGATCACTATCACGTTTTATCCAGATCACTGACACTACTTATTCTTCACGTATCCAACTCTTTACTCTATAATATATCTTTATCTGGTATTATTACTATTCATAGCTCTCTCTCTCAGAAATAATTAATTGTTGATTTTTGTGTATTTCCTTCTTATATTATAGCATTTTATCTCACATTTATCATCTTATTTCTTTTTTATAATTAATGAGCTATGTAAAATAACTAGACTGATCGTTAAGCCAAAAAAAGCTTTTAAAGCTATGTTGTCGTGGGTCCTCCTTACTTTCAGCTTATACTTAAAAAAACATAATTTATTCATAATCTAACTCTCTTAACAGTCGTAAAAACTTTCAGACCATCTTTGATACAATATGAATATATCTTATTTATTAATATTACTGTTTAAATTTTTGGTATATCAGTTATATTATATTCATCTCAGAACCTTTAAAACACATAATTTTGCCTCTAGCATTAATAAGAAATATTTATATTGGATTAGAGTTTTATTATTCAAAGGGCTAATATTAGAATCTTTTTTCATAGTTTATCTGAATAAATACTCATATTGATATTTTAAAGAAAGACTAATTAAGTAGCGAAATTTAAGCTCAGAAACATACAAGAAATGGCTAGCTTTTTTTCTTGATTAGGATAGGAAAGTGAGTTTCAAGTAAAAATGAAATTGGAAATCTAGATTAACGAAAATTCTATCATATTTTTCATGCAAAGAATTAAAAATTTATCCATTATTTATTGAAATTCTTAGAAAAATTTGTGGTATATCATCAAAGACTTTTATTATTTTCATTTCAATTTTTTTGAGACAGATCTTTGAGAATTAAGCCTAATTTTATAGTAGCTATGCAGAAATTCATAACTCCGTATTGTTATCATCATAACTTTATTGTATATTTTAACAGAAGAAAATATTGGATTTTCAGATTATTTAAGCCAAGGAATTTTATCTTAAAGATATACACACAGTTTTTGGTAGTAGTAAAATCAATTCCAAATCTTATACCTTTAATTCTTTTTATATTAAGTCAGCAAGTCCCTTTTTAAAAAAATTTATACTCCAAAAGCAAGAGAGGATTTAATCTGAATATTTCTGAGATTTTTTGTAACAGCCTCGAAATGTATTGGATGAAGAAAGAGGAATAATCAGGTTGGGGAATCCCGAGAGTTTTGGCCTTTAAATTATCAAATTTATCCCACACCTTCTTGAATTAGCTTTTGGATAAGACATTGAATAAACTTACAAGGAATTTTGAAAGATTTGTTGGAGGATTTAGAAGCTGGAAAAATTCAATAGGATATATTCTTAATTGGATTTAGCTTATTTCTTGTAATTATTTTATATTTGGTATATAATCCTATACATCCCAGAGCATTAATAAGACCTGAGAGAAATATTCATATTTGGTAATTTTTTGGGGAATCTGATTCCATATTGGAATTTTAGAGCAATGAAATCAATGAAGGTACACATAAGTGTTGAGAATTATCTATGGTGTTTTCTGATATTCTACATTGATAATATCCAGTATTAGTGAGTGTATGAGAAAAAAGATATGAGCTGGAAATACATGATTTTTGAATGATTTTGGTTAGAATTTTTACCTATCAGCAATAAATTGAGGATATATTTTTTGAAAAGACAAGGAAAAACGCAGAAAGAAGAAAACCTCCAAAGATAGTTAAAATTATAGAACATATTTTAAATTATGATGATGAGGTATGAGACATTAGCTATAGTTAAGCTAAATTAAGAGAGGAAGTAGAGATACAAAAAAAACTATGAAATATCAAGTAATATTAAATTTTAAGATAACGTGATAGAGGGAATTGGATAAAAGCAGAAAAATTAGAAATTTCGAGGAAATAAATATTATATAGTCTATTAATAATAAAGTGATAATAATGATTAGTTTGAGAGTATTTTAGAATGTTTTTTCTCTTATAATATACAGATAACACAAAGGTTATATATTCAAAAATTAGGATTTCGACACAAAACTATTAAAATATGCATAGCGTAAAGATGAAAATATTGAAATAAATGATACTTTTTAATGATAAAAAATAAGATGGGATGAATTCTCAATTTAAAGAGTAATAAAAGCTAAAGATCTTCAGAGAACTCAAAAGAGGTTTTACCTTCACAGTCATAAAGTATATTAGATTGAACCAAAGAAAAGCTTACAGATCTTGAGAGAATAGAGTCAGTCCATTACCTAATAATCAAATAGGAACACCTATTTATTTAGGGGTATCTAACAAAGCTACAAAGGTGAGTCTAGATTATTTTTGTGGAGCTAAGCTGTTTATTCTTCTTTTGAATTCTAAATTTAAAGCATGAAATATTCAATGATACTTGATATCACTAAGTACCAGTTTTAGAATAGGAAAGTTTTAAAAGACAAATTTAGAGCCCGAGTAAGTCCTCATGGGTTTTCACCTTTCTCAGATCACAAAAAAACTCCAAGATAAATATTCTACCGGAAGTCTTTCATTTAATAATAAATTTAAAGTCTCTCAGAAAAGAAATAATATATACTGAGTATCTTATTATAAAGGTGCATCAAAAAATGAAGATTAAATATGAACATTTTCAACAGTATCAAAAATTAAAAATAACTTTAGCTTTGATGATTGATATGTATTCCAAAGCACAAATGATTAATTTATTCAAATTTCAGATTAATATATATTATATATATTACCAATTATTCTAAAAAGAGATACGGTTCAAACTACTATAACTAATCAATTGTTGAGGGATTTCATTGAGCTAGGAAGCTAAAAAAATTTATTTTATTTCATATATTTGTATATAAATTGCCAATATTTTTCTTTTTTAGAAGATTAATTTTTTGTTTTTTTATTTTAAATTCTGATCTTCCATACCTGACTTCAGTCCATAGCCAAAGAATAAGGAAATATAGAAAAATAACCCAATTATTGTACATATTAGCTTATTAGTGAAGCTAAAAGCTCCTTCAGATAAAGTTATTATAGATCTGATAGTCAGAAATTAAAGTGATTCCTTTTCTAAATATAATATATAATAGAGATATAATTGTTAAAAAGAAAAAAATGAGATTATTTAATGATTATAGTTCTTTTGAAACCTAAGAGGCTCAGCCTTCATTTTGAATAAGTACTTTCAAGAATTATAATTAGGCTTGTTTTGATATGAAGATCTCATTGAGCTTATCTTGAATTAGAAATATCTATTATTATGATTTGACAAAAATAAAACTGAATGGTTTTCAGGAGAGGTTGAATTTATCTTATTAGGAATGGTAACATTAATTCATTTACATAAAGCTCTTTTGAAAAAAATTCATAGTTAAAGATATTCCGTGAATTCATATATATTATTTCAAGCTTGAAAGCGTCTACAAACGATTTCTATCTATACTTTGGATATTTCCGATGTGCACCTACAGTCCGACCACAAGATCTTGCTACAGCATATCATATTTTTTTCTATTTATATATAGAAATAAAGTTATTTAACAAGATTAAAACATGCAAGCTTATTCCATTATACCTTTGATAAGATTTAAACCCAGATTTCAAATCTCTCAACTAGCATTAGTCTAGTGAACTAAGCCATAATTTAATTATTCCATTGTGAAATTATATTTAATCAACCGAAATAAGGATATGGAGCAAATGACCCCTCTCTAATATTAATATAATCAACTTAAAACAAAAATTATTTCACCAAATTCTCATTTCATTTCATAAGAAAACATCCCAGATGGATAGCCTGAAGATACCTTACATCTATCAGGCCTGATTACCAGATATTAATTTCCAATTTATTATAAGCTCTTCATAATCCCAGAAAACCAAATAATTACATCTGTAATACAAATGAAGTTTTTCTCCTGATATTTTATATATTTCCATTGAGCTATGCCCAGAAACTTCCAATTAAATTCTCATTTATTTTCCTATTTACATTTTCTGATTTGAATTGTAGTCAAAAATTATATATATTTCTCAGTGAGTACCCTCACTGTCTTATAGTTTATTTAATTTCCAATGATTTAATATTCATAGAAATTTAAATTTGGAATTTGAATCTACCTTGTTTAAATCTCTACACCCCGAAGATATCTGCCTTAATATATTTCAATAATTTCCCCCACAGCTCATTGGATTCTCAAAGTTTAATCATCTTCATTTTTGTAGTGTTTGTCTATGAACCCCCTTAAAGTATTATAGTTTATGAAGAGTACTATAAAGTTAACATGATAAATATAATAAGACCCTATTTTAGCCAAAAAAAGAATAAATTACTTGTTTATACCTTTCACTTTCTATACCCTACTAGTAACTTAACAGTTAGTAGTAATCTTCCACTGGAATCATTTATAAGAAGTACATGATTATATAGCTTATTTTGAAAATACTATAAATAACTAGAAATGATAATTATATTTTTAAATATTAATTATGATTAATCGCTTAAGGAAAAACAAAATTTAGAGAAAAAAAACAAATTAAGTTGAAAAACTCACTAACACTTCAAAAGAAGCCTGTAGATAATCTTAAGAGGGTGTATTGAAAAATAATTTATAAATTTGAAGAAGAGAAAGTAGATACAAGATCAGAATAGAATACCTGTAGCTGAAATACTATCTAATACAGCTATAATTATTTATTTGAAAATATTATGGATCTTCTCTAACCATTTAGAGCGATTTATAATTACTTATCGAAAACATATAAAAATATATCAAAAATATGATGTTTTAACTAAATTGTACTACTAACTATTTGAAAAAAGAGCATAAAAGGCTAGTTTTGAGACTTATGAGAATTAAAAAGAGGAGCTCAAAGGAGTAAACTGGATAAAAAATTTGTGAGAAAAGAAATACCTCATTAAATTTCATAATAACATCATCTTTTTAACATAAGATCATCTTAATTACTTGATTAGGAAGTTGTAAATGAATAGAAACCCGTTTTTGTCTAATAAATGATTAAGTTACATCTTCAAAGCTTGTTTCATTTTGAAATTATTTTTTACACAAAAACCATGAATGATATGTTAAATTCAAATGAAGGTTGTATTTAATGTGAATCTTTGAATATTCAATCATTAAGAATAAGTAGAAATTTAATTCAAATCATAAACCCATAGTTAATTTTGTTTTTAATTTATCATTATTTGTGAAAGCTCAAAGGTTATTTACCCTAATTCTGTTTTAAATATTTTTTTCTGAATTTTTACCCCAATTTTTTATCCTATGAAGCTTACATGTAAAATAAAAGCCAGTTTCCATGAAATAATTCCATGGAAAATAGTCCAAAAAGGGTTTTAATTATCCTTTTTTGTGATATAAAAGAAAAAAATCATTAATTTACATGGTTAAAGGAGTCAGAGATGCTCATTACCTCCATGGCATATAAAAATAGAACTTTACTTGCTATTTTATGATGATTCAATGTGACTTAGCTTTGGTAACAAGGCTCCAATTTTTTGAATTAACAAAATAATTAGTAATTATCCATGGATAATTGTTTTTAATATGGCTTTTTCTCAGAGGCCTCGGAAACTGGTGTACCCTGGATTTCTTCACTTTCTTTTGTTCCCTTTAGAGATTTTCATGGAAAGATGATTAATTATAGTCTTAAGTGTGGAATTCAGTAGGGGTCAATAAATAATCTATGTACCAGTAAAGTAATTCTAGAATATAAAAATATGTGAATGAAATAAACAAAATGGGTATTTAATATGAGGGTTTGCAAAACTCCACTATCTTTATGTGAAAATGAAAGAAACAAAACCTTTCTGATGTTATTTATGTGATATTACTAATGAGGTTTTGAATTAATTTTCATTTTAAATTTTCATCAACTTGAATTTTTGTTTTGCAGCTTATGGATCAAACATAGATCAAATTTGATGAAGAATCCAAATCCATTCTTGAATACATGATTTACCTACTCTAGAAAATTCTGATCATCTCTTTATTTGTAATAAATGCAAAATTTTGAGTTTGAATCTGATTTTTATATATTTTAAGCCTATTTGGGTAGAAAATGATATCTCAAGGCTCAAAATATCAAATCATTGAAAACCTTTCAATCCATGAAAGCACCAAACCTAGAGTAATCTTTCTCAAAAGATCTCAGCTTGTAATCAAAAGTAAGAAATAGAATGAATCCAAGTATCAAATAGCTCAATAGTTTTCAGTTATACATAAAAATTCCAGAACAGATTATTACTTACTTGAGTAATTTGAATCATAATTTTGGGTGTAATAAAGCTTCAAAAGGAAATATACAAACCACTTTACTAAATCTCTAATAGAAAATATTCTTTCAGAGTCCTTGAGTCAAGCCCTCCCAAAATATTGATCATTCTGAATCAAATTCAGTTTATCATCAAAGCTAGACCAAAATACATGGTAATCAAATAATAAAATTGAATTTAAACTGATTAAATAGGTTATTATTGAAATTTTCTAGATAGGATCAACGTATTTCTAATCAAAAAAAAATCCCTAAAAATCATCTAGTTACAATATGTGTGATTTACTGTTCAAGCCCAAATGTTCTTCTCCTTGGCTGAGAAAATCAATAGAAATATTCTTGAAAATAAAAATGATATATTTTATTGGGAGTATATATATTTATATGGACAAAAAATCTCTTCTGATGTTGGGGTATTCCATATCTCTTTTTCAGGATAAATCTCACAATAGCTGAAAAAAGCATCATCACACCATAGATTTGATATAAAGAAACCAATTTTATCCCTTGATATACACATAGTTTCTAATTTAATGGGTCTCCTCATGGTAAAATATTCATGGTTTGGGGGAACTGTCCTTTTAAGATATGAATATGCAATATAAAAACCGTATGAAAAAACTACTAGTTACAACAAGACTGGCATAATGAACCCAATTTTAAACAAAAGAACCCCTAAACCCATGCATAAAAAATACATCTAGTAAATATCCCATTCATATTTTCAAGACCCCCTGAATCCTTTATCAAAAGTTTGATTAAACTTAAGCTACTTAAGAAATAATTGATACAGAAAAAATGAATTTACAGCTGAGCTGAAACTCACAAAACCTCAACAATTCATATTACAATCCACCTTTCTGTATAAAAAACCAAACCGCCACACCAACCTGATACTATGAATAAAGAGAAATAACGGACTCTATCAATTGAAATTAATTTTGATCTGTGTATAAAATAAATTGAATAGGTTTTACAGCCTCATCCAAATTTTAGCTACTCAGATTGGCCATCTCATATAATCAAATCCACATTATCTAAAACATTTTACCCAGCTAAACCCTTTAATCTCAACTTGAAAATAATCATCAATTGAAAGAAGGAAATTAAGAAAAAGCCATCAAAAAACCCTTCCAGATGATAAAATGAAATAATATTCAGACCAAAAAATTTAGCTCAAGGCTGTGCAGGAAATATCAACATGTAACCACACTCAAAAGACATATAGTAAATTAGACCCTTCATATGAAAACATTCAATAAAAAGAGTTATAAATTGTAAATAATATGGCCAAAGGAAAAATACAGGATTAGATGACACCCTTTTTGGAAGTACTCACCAGAAAATATGTCTCAAGGATGTGCAAATCTGTGGTTAAAATATAAATGAAAGATCAGATGGTACTCTTGAGGGGATTGAAGCCAGAAAATATACCTTGCATCTGTGAATGAGCCATAATATGATCCAGTGCACAAAAAATACTCATTAGGAAAATAGGATCAATAATTTTTCCCCCAGTTCAAGGGAAAAAATGAGAAATTAGAGCTTCCATGCAGGACCCCTTGGTTCGTAAAAGCTATAGATAAAGGAAATACCTTTCCTACAAACTGTCTTTTTCTCATTTACGTATGGAAATAATTTAAATATAAGCCTGTTCTTTTACCTGGAGGTATTCTAGTACCTTTTTAATTTAAATTAACAATTAGACAAGCGCAGTGAAGCTATAATCGCTTTATGTTATCCAGTATCCAAGATAATTTGTAAGATTTTATCAGAAAATATTTACAGTCCTTGAAAGATTCTTTCTATGAACAATTATAGTCCTATTTATTTGATATTTCATTTTATCAAACAAATAACCTTTAAGTCACCTTTACCTTATCCCCAACTTTATATTACTGTTAAATTAGCCTTATCAAACATCAGAACCCTCATAAAACAATTTATCACAAACAAATCAAATTCAACTAGTTTTCTAGAGTGCTACTTTCTACCTAAAATGACAATAAAATCTCAATCCTTAGAAAAAAATTCATACCCACCTGAAAGTCTATTTTATCTATCCCTGATAGCCATATTATTGATACATTCAAAATCAGTAGTAATTGATAGGATTTATAGACACTTCTTACTTCATTATTGTCTAGTTCAAAAGCCATATAATAGCTTTTATCTTTATTTGTGAGCTCCAAGAAGATTTTTTCAGTATATCAGGATAATCTGGAAATAGATTTGGTACAGTAACTATTAGTGATTCAAGAATATCTAACTTCTGTTCCTCATCCAAACACTTTCTAATGGAATTCTAAACAGAAGGAGCTCCTAAAATATAATATACCGGTGCCTAGCTATATCGATATATATACACAATAGCCTTTTCTAAATGGAATCTTAAGTGCACAAAGTCCATCTCTGACTTGAAAAGTCAAAGGAAGACTAAGCGGAGATATAAGCTATTCCTCATATTTATCAAAATAAGACAACAAGTAATCTTATTGACCATTTTGAAAGATAAAATCAAATCAAATTCTTTTGAATTATAAAGGAATAATGAATATTGAAATTGATACTGGAAAATCTCATCTCATGTAGCTGTTGAATAAATAGTAGCAAAATAATTGGATTCAAAACCATTAAGTTGATGGAAAAGGCCGAATAAGCGATAGTTATTTTGCATCAAGAACTCATAGGGAACATAGAATTATACATAATTTTATTCTCATTCATTCCAAATTCTCTAGTTTCTGGTAGTGTTTGTCCCAAAACCATATTTTGGGAATGGTTTTAACCAGCCACAAAATTCTTTTTCTTTTTATTTTGATTAGGAGACCTATAAGGGATCTTAAATAGATCTTAAAGATTATAAATCACCAGCATATCCCAAGAGTATAATTTCTGATAAAGAATTTTATTTGGTACTTCTTGATTTTCCTCACGACTAATTTGGCAGGAAAAATTAAAATTTCATAAAGAACTGCTCAAAATACTTTTTGGAGCCATATTTTAAAAATGAAATAAGATCCTGAACTATATTTTCCAGATATCCAGAGCTGGAAGATTGGGTATCCAGAGTATTAAACTTGAATAGAAATACATCTTAATCGACCCACCAGCCCATAAATAAGAATTTGCTACCAAATAGGAAGTTATGTATCCTCCTATTGAAAATAATACCAGGCCCCGTGTTCAATAAGCCCAAGCCTATCTGAAATACTCATCCAAAATTTTCAATTGTGAGCTATCAATAGTTTTTGAAAATTTTTGGATTTAATTGCCCATAAAATATATCACACAATAAATGATGATGGCTCTAATAAATTCTATACCTTCTCTCAATCCACTTTTTTGGAGTATCTTTATAAGAGCCAGGGAATATATGTAGAGCAAGTCTGAAGATATTAATAAAAATTAAAAGGACCCTCCTTTCTCTCAAAACTTAATAACTGTGTAGGTTTATCTCACCTACCAGAAGCTTAAGCCTTTTTCCAATTTTTTTCTTTATATTTTGTTGATACTTTGATTGAAAGTTTAGCTTGACTGATGATCCTGATAGTCTGGCTAATAAAGCATTTATTATCTCTTTATTTGTGATCTTATGCCTAAACACATATTTTCCAATGAAAATCATGATTTTTGTTCCTTTTCAGGACTGACCTTCCCATATATTAAATATGAAAATTGATCTCAACCGATCAGAAATTAAATTTCCAAATAAAATGATATTGAATCTAAAGAGGTCCCAAAGTGCTAATATATCCCTATTAGCCTTTAAAGACCTCAAATATTAAGCAATAAATGTAGAAGTCACTCTAAATATTCCAAAACCATCCTGAGAAATATACAAGCTGTCTAGAAATTTATAATGAAAGTGATAGATTTTAGCCTAGATATAAATACTTCATACAATAACCAAAAAATATAATGATCACTTCTGAAAAAAATATTAAAACAAGAATTTCTAAAAATAAACAAAATAATTCACAAATTAATTTTTATATTTTTTCAAAAAGACAAAATAATCAAAAAATTAGGCTTAATGAAGAAACTTGAATAATCAATCGCTTCACTTCACATTTTTGATATATTTTTAACCTGATTAATTAGTTGTTGGTTTTTTTTACCGTTGATTTCAAGCCTATGCATCCCTAACTTGTGAATAAATTTATTTTAGATATATTCAGTTCACTGTCTGTTTTATATGTGTCTGTAATGGTATTTCAGACGGATTTAAGATATAAATTAAGGCTAAAAATAAGTGATCTAATAAAATAAGACAGTATTTTTCCAGATATAGCTGGTAGTCATGGTCATTAATCACAAAAGATTCTTCAAAATTTCATTTGAAAGATTTTTGTAATGCACTTCAGGCTAGCAGTATTAAGTCCTCATCAACTGGCTGGAAAAATGGATTCATGTTGCAAAATTGATTGATTCTCATATTCTACGGTTGTTATTTTTTCTGAAAATTAATCAAAAGATATATTGAACACCATTTTGATCACCCAATATTGCACAAATCCAGATGTCTCTTTCATAATCCAAATAACTGAAATTTTCAATACGAACTTTAATTGCTTTATAATAATACTTTTCTATCAGAAAGGAACTTTTAAGATAAAAAAACCAGGATAACCACATCAATGGGCTAGACAATATTCTCATGAGACAAAATTATAATTTAGGATATTTCTCTCATCCTCAGTAAATTTATATATAGAGTTATTTGCCAAATATCTGAGATGATAATATATATATTGTTATTATCAAATTCAGAAAAATTGCTTTTTGAACCCATTATCAATTATTAATGTATTTAGATTCATATGAATAGGTTTGGTATTGTGGTATAAAATCATATTTAAGCTGAATAAAATATTTCAATTTTATTTGATCATTTATGTGAAGTAAGGAAACAGTAAAACTTAATAATCTCTAAGGGAAAGTTGTGAAGTAATTATTAGATATAGGAGATATATTCACAAAAGAAAATTGAATTCAGGCTTTTTCTGTCCGTCCCACCCCACTGAGCTATGTAACACATAGATTTGAGGATTCCTACCCAAAACAAAGTCACTATTCAGGCTTCTTTAAATATTTTTTCATTCACAAAATATCTTTATTGTAAGCTTTAATATCAGTAAAAAATCAGAGTCACAATGAAAATTCCAAAAAACATATATCAGAGCTTAAGACATTATAGGGTGGTAAAAGAATTCAAGGTGTGCATTAAAAGAATTGTTAGGCATAATTATTCGATTAAATGCTTCTTTATTGGAATGGCCCAACTAAGGACGGTTTTTTCATTTCCATTTTCATTTTATGTAATTTCAAATTTGTTTTTATGAGATTTATAGGAGTTTTTTGATAAGAAAGGACTGTATTTTATAAGCTTATGTTTTTATTATGTCTTTTCATTTTATCCTATTGAGGCAAATTTTATGATAAGATATATTTTAAAGAATCACCGTACAAACAGGTTGAAAATCTGTGTGGGTGCATCAGGTTAACCCAAAATTTACCTCCTTGCGTGCACTATTTTTTCCTTCATACCAATTTTACAATCCTATCAAAAAAGCTTCTGCCAAAGCTAAAATAAAATGGAAAATAAGAATTTTTTTTGAAAATAACCCAGATATTTTAAGTGTTTTTTATTTAGTTAACTCAATTGGGACAATATATATATATATTTTCAATTTATCGTGATTATAATCCTTCTTTGGGGAACTATAAGCTCTATAATATTCTTTTTCCTCTTATATCATAAAAAAAGTGTCCATAATATTCCAGATCTCATGGTTTTTCCTTGAATGGAATAAAAAAAATTAAATGGCTTTTGAATATGCTTTATTGGCCTTAATTTCTTCCTTCCAAGTCTTAAATGGACTATAATTAAAAAAACTGTGAGTATTATTCCACATTTTGTGGAAATTATTCAGTTTGATTCTGCATATAATTTCTTCCAATTATTATGAGACAGCCTAAATACCATGAAAATTAATAGGAAGACATTTTTTAAATCAAATTTTTTAAGCTGCAATATGAAACACTTCGATTCTGTATCAGATTGTTGAAAGTCTTAGGTGGAATTTTAAAATAATTTTGCAAGATAAAAAAGGAAATAGCTTGAAATGGAGGGTTACCTTGCTAAAGGAAAGAATTAACTTACTGAGGATTGAAAATGGGAAATTTTTCAATAATATGATAAAGAAAACTCATTGAAAAAATATATATAAAAAAGAAACCCCTGTGGCAACTCCTCTCATTAAAGATAAAAATGAGTCAGTACCTTGAGGGGGAAATTATTAATAAGTCTGTTCTGAATTTCAGAACTTCCCAATAGGCATAGGTTACAATATTTTGGATTTCCCCTTGAAATGATACTGAATATTCAGCCTATAGAAGCTCACAATATAAAATAAGATTTTTGGCTTTAACAGATAGAGAAAACTTACAAGTAGTATTTAAATCAGACCTATCAGTAATACTATAGTCAAAGATCTCATTTAAAACTATATTTTTTTGATAAAATGAATACTAGTAATTTTATTTGCCATAAGAATATCTTTTGAAAATAAAGTAAAGTTTAAGAATTTTTTTTTTGAAATATAAGCTCAATAATATTGATAAGAGATCCTGAAAAGTACCAGTGTTATTTAATAACACTAATTTTTTTTTCTTTTTTTATGTTGGTTATAATAATTATTTTGATATTAATATTAGTAATAAGACTGCTATATTTCATACTAATAATTATTATTCAATGACTTCTTTAATATTAATTTGTTATATCACTACCACTTCTTTTGATACTACTGAGATTCTGAGCAAAGTTACTATGCTCTAACTAACATTATACAGCTGCCTCCTAATAATAATAATAAGTTAATGAGATTTCCAAAGCTGAAATGCTAATAATAATCTAGATAGCCTGCTAGTTCAGGGATTTTTGCAATCCTGGAAACTGGTAGCTTCTCCTATTATTTTTGGAAAAATGAGGGAGAGATAACCCTTATTCATACCTTTTGGGCCTCCATAGAGCTTTTCAAAAAAAGTTACTTATTAAACTTAGTTTTTATACCTTGTAATTAGCAATTATTAGGCTTTGAGGTATCAACATGAAATGTCCACTGAGTTTCTGACCAATCAGATTGAACCATCATATCCAACTATAGATGTTTTGAATGTGAATTTGTAATTATCCTTAATATTACCAATAATATGGTTTTTTGTGATTTTCTTATGTGTTTTCCAAGAGAATTTTTCTAATTGTGGCTTTTTTATTAAAATCTTATGATGTCATTGAGATAATTTGGTTGGTGAGACTTTTTCTTTTCAAATAAAGTGGAGGACATACAGCTCCTGACAATTGAAATTACTTCTAGTCATATAATATCTTTGAGGGAATTTTTCTGGTGAAATTTTTCTTGGAAGTGGAAAAAGTGGAGAAAATAAATTATTTATTATTTAGTGAACTTCCATTAGATGTGAACAAAGGTGGGAAAATTCTTTCTTTTAAATTTACTTTCTTTTCATTTATCAACAATTTCAACTTAGATATGCAATCTTGAGAGAATTTTTCTGGTGGTTTCATCTTATTATTCTATGATTTCATGTAGATATTACATCATTTCTATAAAGCTTAATGTGTTCTATTATTACTAAGAAAACATTTTTTCTTGAAAAATCCCTTGTAATTTTCTTCAATAGCCTTGAGGTGGAGATAATACAGCTCTGATTCTGTTCTCAATATTGAGTTTATCTCTAACGAGTTTTGTAATTTTGCTATGAATGATGCAATAAGGTGGATAAATTGTGTGGTCATTTGCTTTTTGGGTGGGTTTCAAATATCTGAGCCATATTATTGTGCAGTGTATTTCTATAAACTCTTATGAATTGATCTGTTCTTGAAGGCTGTTTAATACCTATGTGGTTGATTATCTGATAATGTGGAGAAGCTGGTATTTCCTTTAAATTGAAATTTTTCTGGTTGAAAACTTTTTCTTCCAGACTTCCAAATTTCTTTATTTATTCCCTGGGACTTCTCCACAGTTTAATTTAACCAGCTCCAAGGTTCTGCAATTTGTTTTTCATCTTTGGAGCTACTATGTACCTCATCTGTAATTCTGAAATTGTATTTCCATCTCTGAAGGTATTCCAGACCTCTTTTATAATTTGGAAATATGAGATTCATTACCAGAGCTATTCTGTACTTCTTCCATAACTGTTGAATCTTATTTCTATCTCTAGAGTTATATCATACCTGCTCAATAATTCCAAAATCTTATTTCAATCCCCTTTTCTTCTCTTTTTCATATGATTTGGTAAGATTGAGGCTGTTATAACGGATATTTAATGCCACAATGTGGAGGGAGAATTAGCATTGAACTAGTTTTTAATTAGTAACAAATCTGTAATCAAGGGTGACAAGGGATTGTTTCCTTCCCCTCCTGAAGTACTGAAAAATCTTCCTTGCAGGTCAAAAAATAAAAAAATCCAACTTAATGGCTTCAGAACTAAAAGAGAAAAATTCAGAAGTCTATAATAAGCTCTATTCACTAAGGGATAAGAGAGGATAAGCTTCAGTAATACAGTCTCTTTGAGCTTAAAAGGGATACTTAGGTGGCACAAAGGTGTTCATTGGTTAAATTGGGTGATTAATTTCTCCCTGGTGATAGAATATTGATAATTGGATTCTTGAGGATAATTTGGGAATTTTCATACTGTTAATTATGGGTTTGGTAAGATGAAATAGTAGAATGAGATTCAAATGGTTTTTAAAAAGTTCTGAATTTTGGCTTTGAATATGTGGAGTTGGTTATATAGAATAAGGGTAATAATAGATTTTGAATATAAAGGGGGATGAATTTGATATTGGGTTGTGGCTAAGGGTAAGTGGTTTCAAATATTGATTAATGATGTACTGATAGGTAGATATTTCTCTTTCTTAAATAATAAACGTCAACCGATCATGTCTACTGGGTGGGTTTTTAAAGCTATGATACCTCTGAGTTTAGCTACTGTGTAATAAATTATAAATATGAAATAATTGACTACCCCCCTGGTGATGGACAAATTGCAATTCATGGGGGGAGAGAGCCCCTCTATTTATACCTTTTGGGAGCTCTTTCTTTCCACTTTGATTCCTCTTTATTTCATCATTTTACTCTATTCTGGTGAGGACATTCCTTGCATTTATCAGGTGATTTAAGGTTTGGAAAGTATTTTCTTTCTGAATGGACTCTATTTTGTCATATAGTTCTCCTTTTGGTGAGCTGCCTATCACATGATCTTCTTGGGGTTTTCTTGCATATATCAGGTGATTTCATTTTGGCTGGGGAATTTTGTTTTTAAAAGCCTCTTCTGTCACATGATTCTCTTTTTGTGGGGTAAATATCACATGATTTTTTTGGATTTTGCTTAAATATGGAAGATTTTGAGCTTGGAATAAATAAAAATAGCTATGAATTCTATTCTTTAAATTTAAATTCAGGTCAAATGAAATTGTCTTGAAGTGGTGTATTTCCCGATATGTATAAGATGGTGATAATCTCTAGATCTACAAATGATGTGCTTAGTCATATATTGTATATTCTTCCATACCCTTATTGGTCTGTTTCATTTAATTGAGTGAGTCTACTTGGGAAAAAACGTCCCAGTAATATAATTTTGACTCTAACTCCATGAAAAACCCTGAAACCATACAGTACAGCCCAAAGTTTCAACAATCCTCTATAAAATCATGAACAAACCAGCATGGAAATCAAAAATCCTTAAATACTCGAATTTACACAGATTATTGGAAGAATTACATGTAGAATATACAGTACCATCCTAAATATCCTGGAATAACTGAAGAGTATCCTGATTACAGCCTTACCCAAGGTAAATAAGTAATTACAAAGTAAAAAACACAATTAGATGGAACAGCCCACTTCTTCCATACCCTTATTTCAATGTGTCATTTAATTGAGTGGTTTGACTTTGGATATACTTCTATATATTGATTCAGGCTGTAATTAGGGTTATCTTCAGTTATTCCAGGGGATTGAGGATGGTATAGCATATTTTGTGTGTAATTCTTCCAAGAAAAAGTGTAGATTGAGGATCTAAGGAGGTTTTTTTCTTTCCATGCATTTTTTTCATGATTTTATAGGTGATTGTTAAGATTTGGGGCTTTAATGTATGGCTTAAAGGTTATTCCATGGAGCTGGAGTGGAGATGATATTACTGGGATTATTTGTCCTCTTTTTAAATTTTATCATTATTGTATATAGGTGATTGCAAGTAATATACTAGTAAGTATCTGATTTTATAAGTTTTGTTTCATTTTCTGTGAATCTTCCATGGTAAACTTGGGAGTTGGGTTTAGAATACTTATCTCAGAATCTTTCAATTATAAGCTTCCTGAATTATTCCTGCAAATTCTTGAAACTTCTGGTATTATCTGAAATATTATATAATATTCCTAAATGTTGTAGCAAATTACTTTCTAAACATACCCTGGATTTTCAGAATTTTTCCACTTTGGCTTGAACCCTTGAGCCTGCAATATTCTATCTTCCAAGATCATCCTCACCAGCATAACTGCAAAAGAGGTGATGAAAAACCCCACACATTGCACACTCAGGGGGGAATGCTCATAAAGAGTTCATCTTTTTTCAAAAATCAGAACACATATATTTCACAATGCATACACACTGAATTTTTTTTGACAATTCATAAACACTGATAATTTTTTTCTCAATTCCACAAAAATGAAATTGAACAATATACTTATGTTTTAACTAATTAAAATTAAATCAAATTTATGTACTTTTAATCTTGGGAGATCTATTTTTACCTATATTACTTTCTTTCTTGACTCATTTTGAAAATGATTTTTTTTCATCAGCTTAAATCAGTAACACAATTTTTTCTTTGGAAACTCAAATCAAGGATTTCCTTGTTGACTTAGAGAAAGATGTTTTTCTATCAGATAAAATGAAGGTTTTCTTTTTCAGACTAATACATGATCTTGATTCATCAGTTAAAATTGAAGCTTTTATTTGTTGACTCCAATCAATCCAAATTCAGCGCATGACCCAAAGCTAGAGAGAAAGAATTAAATTCAATATTACCCAAGAAGGAGTGAAATGAACCCCTTTAAACTTTATTAAACAAAATAAAAGTATAACAAGGCCACAAAACCAGATATCAGAGCCTGAAAAGGTGAGTTTTTGTTTACATGTAACCATTCAAAAGAGGAAACCTTCCCCTTTCAGAGAGTATCATTCTCATAACCAAACAATAAAAATCTTTCAAGTTATTAAGGCTGTAAACTCTCTCTGAGCATAAACCTTAATCTTCACCTCTCATCTAAAATATATATTTCTGATGACAGATATTTCATGTATTTTCTGCTTCTAAAGCTATTAATGAGGGCTAGTAATTGGTACCAGCTCCAATACTTTAGCACCACTGGATTAGAAATTACCACAAAAATAATATCTGAACAACTTGGAGAAATAATAGCATTTTTCAACTTTCCTTATAGCTTACACAGTTTTGATGAGAAACAGGTCAAGTAGAATAAATTCTGAAGGAGCTAAAGCAGGCATACATAGAAAATTAAGCTTTATTTTTATATATTAAATAGACCAAAAGCTATTGGTAACTTCTTTCAAAAGACCAATAATTCTATTTTTCAACCAATTAAAAGTAATCTTAACTGGTATATCTGTGGAATACTTAATGAAAACCAGAAAATGAGCAGCCATCATGTAAATATTGCTTTTACCTACAGTTTGAGCTACTTTGAATCTCTTTATCTTGAAAACTAACAAAGCTATTAAGGATTTAAGGTTATACTCCCACACCAAGTGGTGTTGTGGGATACTATCCCATACAATTGAGCTATGAGATTTCGAACCCATTCAATTGAGGTTTTGAATTGATTACTAGGAGCCTTATGTATAAAATTCCCCCAGATGTAATTCTTACATCATTGGCCACATGCTGACTTTTAGAATGCACCTAAAACTTCCATTGGTGAAAATATATAACTTGTTAAGGCCTAAAAGGGTGAGATGTGTCTCCAGAAAAACATCTGGAATACAATACAGGTACTATTTGTTGTGTTAATCTACAAAAAAACAACATCAGGGAAAATCTTCACTCTCTCAAAATGGAAATAGGTGGAAAGCTCCTTTCCGCACCGATGTCAAATAAAAGGAGGATTTTCCCCCAGAAAAAAAATCCCATCATATTTTCAGGTTATTCTTATGTGGTTTTACTTTCTTACAGAGCCCTAATACCTAGAATATATCATATAAGCTTATAAGCTCAACTTTTTTAGTACTAATCATAGTGATCTAATGGATAAACATTGAAACCAGGAATTTCGACAGACTCATCGCTAATGTTTCTTGATAGTAGAGTCCTTTAATCTTATTATTTTACTATTATTACATCTTAGAGTCATATTTAAAGCTTTTGATTACTGTCTTATAGCTTCTAAATAAACTCAAAAATTACATTTTGGGGTCCTCACCATGGATTTAACCTATTTTGGATTCAAATACTGCAGTTTGGAAGATACCATTCCTGAAGGAGAGAAAGTTTTCATTTTGGATATTCTCGGTGTTTTTAATCTTCTTATTTTATCCCTATATATATATATATATATTTATTATTTTTCCTTTTACATTAAAATAATGATAATATAAATATAATATAATATCATTTTAAATAATACCCAATAGAGAACTATTTTTTTGTAATTCATTATGTTCTAATTTGTAATATTGATAATTTGAAATCCCACTAAGCTTTTCTACTTGAAAGATGTTTTTTATATAAATTATATTATTAAAGCTAAGATTAATGAATCGAAATATTTCTTTCATTTCTAAGGTCAAACCTGATAGGTACAATTTTGAAAGGCATTTTTTATATTTAAAATTTATTCTGAGGTTGAAAAAGAGCTTGAAATATATTTTTCTTCATCTTTGATGTGAAAATTGATAAGGTCAAATTTTAAGTCATTTTTTATGTTTAGAATTTATTCTAAGCTCCAAATAATAACTCAATATATCTTTATTCATTTTTTGAAGTGAAACCTGATAATTTTCTTAGCTAATTTTAATAGTTAAAACTTATCTTTGAATATCAGAATTTCTTTTGAGTTGTAGGAAATAGCTGAAAATATACTCTTTTGTCTATTTTTGACATAGGAAACTTATATTTTTAACTCTTTCAAGTAATTTTCATATTTTCAATTGAATTTAAGCTCAAAGTAATAGCTTGAAACCTATTTCTATCCATTTGTTTGGTGTAAAAGCTGAAAAATTCCAAAGTTTAAAGTAAATTTTATATTGAAAATCAAGCTTTAAACATTGAAGTATGTTTCAAGCTATAATTAATAATTTTAAATTAATTATCATTCTTCCTTGGCATTGGAAATTGATAGTTACAGTTTTTAAAGTCACAAAAATATCTTCTTCCTTTTCTTTGCCATGGGACAACAGAAAAATCTAGTAAACTGACTTTGGACTTATACCTTACTGCCTTATAGTGAGAGAAAGCTTATTCCCACTTTAAAATAAGTCACATGGAAACCCCTTTTTTAAACCTTCTGAACCCACATCACATGTGCAGAGGAATAAAAGCAATAGTAATAGTGAATTCCTCATCAATAATAAGAAGTGGACACCTATGGATATTCAAATGGCCAAAAGACCCAGGAACACAACTGCAGGAAAACAACTCTGATTATTTTTGATGATAAAATTACCATTATTAATTTTTTTTAACCTCTCAAGGCCAATTTTTCAAATCATTATAACATGAGTTTGCACTAGCCACAGTAAAGGGTAAATACCCTTTGAAATAAAGCTTTCCACTGCCTTAATTAAACTGATTAAGATATCCCCGGCACCTCACAGAGAATTTAGATCACCAAGGAAACAACCAGGAGCAATAGCCAGATCTGGAAGAGGAAGAATATCTTGTAATGGAAAAAGTTACCAAAGATGAAAAACTTTGGGAGAAACTTTCCCAGCCAGGCCATTTCACCTCACCTTAAACAGAGGTTTCAACCAGAAGATTGGAAAGACCTGGCCCAAGTTCTTCAAATCCACAAACTACTTTGAAAAATGTTCCGATGGATAATGGAGAGCAAAATTTTCAGATCTTGAGCCCAATTGGCATAAGCTGGAATAATCACCCATGAGATATGTGTCAGAGATATTAATGACTTGAATGGAATTGAAACAAAGAGTCAATGGATGAATCCCCATTAGAAAGCCCAAATGATTGTATGAGAGAGAATACATAATCAAAGAGAATAAGGAATTAATTCAATCCATAGAAAAAAGGTGTAAAAAGAAAATGTTTATTCAGGAAGGTACACTTGTGGAAAAATAAAACCAAAATTTACCAGCCATGCACCAATAAGGAGCCCACAAACCAGCGGTGGGTTCCTTCAAAACTCCCATTCTTCTAAAAAAAGGGGAAGAGGAGAAGAACAAAACCCCCTTCAAAAAAAGGAATAAGTATAAAGATACACTAATGAAGAAACCTATGGCATTAGTACAAGAGGTATCTGAAAACAAGAAGTCATTTTACTTACAAATGCTCTAAATAGTACAGATACTCTTGACCCTCTATTCCTTCATAGTAATACTGAAATCCCAAACTGTATTAAACCAGCCACAGAGAGATCCATAATTGATATGGTTAGTAAACCTTTATTGTTCAATATAGCTAAGCTAATTGAATGGAAATTATTGAAAAGAATGTGAAATAACGTGAATGGGGAAAATGCCTGAGAACCAAATAATTTGAAAGGCTAGAATTGAACTCCAAAATAATATGTTTAGAGCTTGAAGTGACTAATGGAAAACATAACCAGCGCTTCGAGGAGCAGCACCAATCCAAGAGAGAAATCAGGAATCTCCAGAACCAACTGTATGAAAATTACAACGATTTCAATCAACTTTTTCAGGTAATGGAGCTCAATAATTCAAATATTCAACAGCATACTGCTATTTAGGGACTTCCCAAAACTAGAAACCCTCTTGGTACTAACCAAGAGGACAGAGTTTGCAGACTATATGAATATGACATTAAGCCAGACAATGTTTACAAAGAAGGAGAATGAATAATCTACTCTGACAGATAAGCCCACAAAAAAATCTCAGAAGTGGCCTATTGGACTAAATTCTGAGGTACAGGAGAGTACAGCCACATGGAGCATATTGACTACATTGATAGTCTACTCATTGATTTGCCTAGTATTTGTGATTACTGGATTAATTTCAGGTATAAAACATCCTTCAAAAATCATTCCAATATATGGTACAGTTAAATAAGTCAAACCCAAGGAAAAAACCTTGTTCTTGGTGGAACACCCAAATTATCTAGAGGTACAGTAATGCCACCTGGGTATGTAAAAAGACAATTTCTTTTGACAATGACATATAAATAGGGGAGAAACATTAATTTGAGTGGTGTTTGAGGAAATACAAAACTCTGAAAGCTATTGAGCCCCCCATTACAAAAGATGAGGAACCACAAAATACTGGAAAACCTGCAAGGAGACTTGAATAATTAAGTGAAATGCAGTTTCACAAATGGGGTAACCTGGATGATATTTCAAAAGCCTTACAAGAAGTAAAGAGAATGGCTTCAATAGTAAAGTACCTTCAGGTATAAGCCTATGTTAGTCCCAGATACAAGGGGGTAGATGCTTAAAGAAAGAAGTAATGTGTGCCATACTTGTGGAAGATCAGACCTCTATGCGAATAAGTTCCCAAAACCCAAAGAAATCTATGTCATAGATGAAGAGAAATCTGACTCTGATAGCATGAGGAATGGCCAAAGGGATCAATCACACAGTGAATATGTAAATTCAGAAGAATACATACTATGAAATTAAAAGGAAACCTCCTTGTAAATACAAGACATACAGCTTTAATATGGCATCCCACAGGAAGCTACTGATGAAACACTCAATAGCCACACTAATAGTTCTCATCAATTTGTAATTAAGCCTACCAAGGGAATGGGACACATTAATGGAACCACATCAAAGCTTCCATTGCTTATTGATTGAAAGAAAAATTCACTTATTACCTAAACAGGAGCAGGATTCTTTGTGGTGACTAGGAACTGCTTGGATAATAATTTTCCCGAGTGGGGACCAAAATTTCAATTCACTAAAGCTAAGAACTCTACTGTTGCATAAGGAAAGATGAATCCACTTGGGGAAATTGCCAATAAATTAATTACAATTTATAGGAAAGGGAATATTAGAATTGAATCAGAATTTTTACTGCTTGAAACTGAACACGTCAGAGGTATTATACTAGGAACATGATACCAGAGTATGCATGGTATAGACATCTGTCATAATATAAGCAGGCACCTGTAATTTGGGACAGAAAAAGAGAAAAAAAACTATCTGATGTTGCCATACTACAGAGCCCAATAGGACTCACCTTTGATACTCTCTTAGAGTATCTTGAAGAAGCTCAATATGGAACCTTAATCACACCAAAGCAAAATTTTGAGCTACTGAGAGTTCTTAGAAGTCAAAGGAGTGCATTCTCATTTGGTAATGAACCCCTAGGGGGAATTAAAGTCTATGACATAGAGCTATCTGTTGTTTTAGAAATACCTTACCCACCCATGCTAAGGAAACCCCCCTATCCAGAAAGTGTGAGCCTTAGAGGTAATTTCATATACCCAAAAGACCACAAAATACAAAAATAACATATTAATATAAATAAAATAAATTTATTTATATTATTAAAACAAAATTAAAATATAAATATAAAATTATATTAAAAATAAAAAATTAATTACAATTTAAGAATAAAAATACATTAAATTTTGTAAGTATAAAATTACATTTATACTTGAAAAAATTAAGTAAAAATGAAAATTTAACAAAATTGTGAATAAATAAATAAATTTGGAAAAAAGTTAAATAAAAATTATTATAACTTTTTATTCAATAAATAAACACATAAAAATTATTTCACCATTGGATTCCTCATAAAAAATCAGGTGGGGTCACCTCTGAGTGAAATTCTTGTAACTCAACTCTAAATAAGCTTAAATTAAGTTTTTAGTATTTTCAATACAAAAGTTGAAAATCCCCAAAACCTTAATTTAATTCACACCACATGTGGTGTTAACCATCAATTTTTGTGTTAAAATTGAGGTGTTGTGTTTAGCTTAGAAGTTATGAGGAATTGAAGTATTTTCAATTGAATTCAATTGAAATGTCAAAATGTGCGCATGTATTACATAAGTGAACTTTGATTTACATATTAGGTGTCAATTATTACTGTATTGTACTGTACAATTGAATTGAATTACATATGTAAATTATAAGTATAATACATGATGAAGAATTAAAGGAAAAATAAATTGGAAAGATTAAATTTGGGGGGGAAAAGGAACTCCAGCTCTAAGGGGGAGCTAGACCCCCAAATTCCTTGCTATCAGGCATGGGATGTCAAAATTCACGCAAAAGTTCATCACTTTTGGCCTGGAATTGAGTTACAGGGTCTGTGGACTCAATTGATGATGAGGTTTTGATACCAACTGGGGTAGTTTTAGCTGTTGCCAAGAGGTTAAAACTACCCTTAAGATGAAACAATCATAGTAAAAACAGTTTTAACTGGTTTCTACGCCTCTGACACACATTCTGACGTGTTTTGAAGGCTCTATGTCTGGTATTGCTATAGTAATGGCTGATTTAAGGGTCTAAAATGGCTAAAAATGGCTTAAACCAGCCCTTTTTGGTCTAAACCAGGGTTCAATGATGCCATAATTGGCTTTTCTGTTGTCAGAATTTTTTTCACGACTGACAAGAGTAAATTTTACTTTTGGAGTAAGAGAATTGATGGCTATAAAAGAATGTCTTCTTTGCCCCACTTTTTTCTTCATGTTAGAATTTTTTCCTTTTATTAATTAGTTTAAACACTGTTAAACCAATCAATCAAAGATTCCAACCACAATTTTTGAATCATTTTAATCCTTTTAACCATGTGAAAAAATCATTATAATCATTGTTTGTAACTCTTATAATCATTTTTACCCCTGAACCACCCCAAAAGTGAATTAAAGCATCTTTCATCACTGTAAACTTTGTCACTTTGTTTCCAAATTCACCCTGGTCACTTTTGGGCGTGTTTTCACTTTAATATTTCTTTTTAAAGACTTTGTTCTTTAATTAATTGCTTGCAGCTCTTTGCTCAATTAATTCCAATTGAAATTGCTCTTGAAGAAATTTCTTTTGTAGCCTTAAAATATCTCTTGTAGAGTATTTTTTGGATAAATTTTTATTGTTGGTAAAACAATAAGTTTTTATAATATTATTGTTTTATACTAATAAAGTTATAAACAATAAAATTGGCGTGTTTTCTCTTAAAAATAATATTTCATACTATTTTTAACTGAATTTTACCTTATACAAATTTTGAGGACAGGAAAAGTACTTGATTTTTAATCAAAGTTTCATATCCACACCTTACATTTGTGGGCCCAGCCGTGATATTTTACCTGTGACATATTTTTTTTACTCTTTTTAAATCTTTTTTCTTATATTGAAAAATTTAAAAACATATAAAAAATACTTATAATTCAAAAAATCCATAAAAAAATATTTTTTTTTCATATTATAAGTGAGGCTTATATTTTTATTTCCTTTTTGAAATAACCTTTTTTTACTTAATTAATTGGCTTTTTCATTAATTTTAGTGTCTGACAACGTGTTAAGACAAGAAAACATTGAAACAGCCTCAACAGTCACCAGCATTGTTCCTGCAAGCACTATTAACTCAGACCATAATAGTACTGTCATTGTGACTCAAAATAATCAACCTGAACCAATATCTTCTGAATTGATTAACTTGGACATAAGTAATACTCTTCAGAAAGCTAAGAATTTGGCCAATAGTAAGTTTTTTGACGTAAAAATACTATTTTAAGCCTTTTTAAACCATAATTATGCCTTCAACCAGGTCAGGAGCCAGCTACAACCCCTCAAGCAGCTCCCAAAAAGGTAATAGACGTGATTATGGCAGAGGCCAATCAGGTACAGAAGGAAAAGGGTCAGTTGATGACTTCCAAACAACTAAATTGGGTCATTCTGAAGCTGATAATACTATTTCACCTTCAAAAAGAGCTGACACCGCCACAACAAGCCTCTGTGGACATATACAAAGCCAGCCACAGTGCATACAACAATGCACTTCAGCTAAAGGAGTACCAGATCCTTGCAGACCTGTGGAAGAATTGCATGAATTCTTACCTGACTGTGAGAAAATTCCTGGGCCATCCCAACACTTGCAAATTGCTCAATGGATGGCATCCATTGATGGAGAAGAAAAACATGATGCTTTTGACAATAGAATGGAGGAAAAACAACCCTCCACCACCCAAACCAGTGCCAAAAACAGCCCCAGTGGCCAGAAGCGACAATTCCAACGTGAAAAAGCAGCCACAAGCTCCAAACAAGGGCAAAGGGAAAGCACCAGCCCCAAAACCTTACAGCCAAGGCTACAGGATTCCAAAGATTCAGCAGGATGCCATGGAAAATGTATTCCAGATGGCCAGAACCATGATGGAATTACAGAAGAAGGAGGAAGCCAGATTAAGATTCCAGAAATGATTTCTGATATATTTGATTCCATCCCATAGTTGTATGATGCTATAAATGACGTGAAAAACATCTTTCTGATAAAAATGAAACCATTTGTAACAACATTAAAACAAACAACCTGAGTCTGTGCCAAATTAATGAAGCACTTATGTGTTTTGAAAAAGTTTTAAGAACAATTAGCAATTGTAATAATGAAAATTCTTTCTAACAATAAAATAAATGAACAATCTGCCATTATTAAAGAATTAACAGATAAATATTCTAAATTCAATATTGATGACATAATTGAAACAAGAATTAAACAAGCCATAAATATTATCAGGACAGATAACAAGAAAGTCCTTGATGACATTTCAAATTCATTTACTGAAGTAAAGACATATACCATTGCCTTGAAAAAGTGTTTTGATGCTTCACAAGAAGAAATATCAAAATCATCAATGAAATTGAATCAAGTCACTGCTGATAATACAAGACAGACAGAGTTATGGCAAGAACTGACACATAAGGAAGACATGTATAAAATTGAAGTAATAAATTTAATACAAAGCTTCCAACATGAATACAGAAATTCCCAAAGGTGTAGCAACAGTAAAATGAATGACATTGAACAAATATTGAACACCTTACCAAGAATGTCTACGCCTCGAAATCAAAATGAGGGCACAAGAATTCCAAATCCACAAGTATTGGATCCTGATAATTCACAATTAAAAAATAAATTATCCACTTCTTTTCATAACTTGGAACCATAAATGGGCCAAGCACTCTTGAAAGAAGTTCCAAAACTTAAATAATGGCCTCACTTCAGTGGTGAGGGAGAGTATGACCATATGGAATTCATTAGAGGTATTGACATGATCAAAGAGGATTTTGAATTCCCAGACAGATTGGTAACAGCCAGGTTTAACACCTTGTTTACCAGATCAGCTCACAGATGGTACATCAAAATAAGACAAGCACATGGACACCAGAGTTGGACTTGGTGGAAAAGCCAAATCATCAACAAATGGGCAAATAATGCTTGGAGGTTTAAAGTTGAAACAGCCTTTGAATCTGCCAAATTTAATGCTGATAAAGACAAAGCTTTACCATGGTTTTGCCAACAAAAGGACAGATTAACAGCATTATATCCTGACATGTCAGAATTTATGATCCATAGAAAAATTCTGAGACAATGTGGAGGTGACTTAGAGCATTCTGCCAAAAGCAGGACTACTGAACAATCTTCAGCAGAGGATATTATCAATATACTAGAAGAATTAACCACCAGAACCAAAATTGGTTCTAGTAGGGTGAATCTCAAAACAAGGTTTAATACACCTTGGAAAGATTCTGTGGACAAAAACCCCAAAGAAAATTCTAGTAATATTAAAGATAAATCTGCAGATACAGTCAGAAAATGCCATATTTGCCAAAGCACCACCCATTTAGCCAATACATGTCCAAAAAGGGGGAAAATAAATGAGATTGACAATGAAAAGGGACCAGATGTTGAGAAAGAAGACATAATTGAAGACAATTCAGATGATAAGTCATCCATATTTTCTGAATCTTCAAAAGATATAGAAAATATCAATGCCACTTTTGACATCATGGAATCATATTCCCACTTACCACAATTAAGCAATGGTCAAGTTGATTTATCAAAAGTTCAATATTTACAACTTATGAAGACAAAACCAAACAGAGGAAAAGGTTATACAGCTGGTAGCTCCTGTATAACAGAGGTGGTGATTGACAACAAGCCCACCAAACTTTTGCTTGACCCAGGAGCCTTCTGCTCTTGTGTTGGAAAATCTTTTCTTAAGACTTGTGTACCAAATTTTGAAGACCAATTGTTACCAATTGATGGTATAAAATTCAACAGTGCAAGTAACCCAATGAAAGCATTAGGAATATTTGAGACCAATGTCATATTCCCGCACATAAATGGGAATTTAAGGATCACAGTTGAATTTGTTGTTATGGAAAATTGCTCTAGTACCCATTTTATATTGGGAAATGACTATTTAATCATGTATGGGATAGATTTACATAATAACAAAGACAGATACTTTACTATTGGAGACAATAAGCGCCAAAAATTTGCCTTTTTACTATTTAAAAGACAAATTACAGTAAACAAAGTATCACCAGTCAACTTAGAGTTAGAAAAATTTAAGTCTGAACAGTTAAATGAGGCTGAAATAAGCCTTGATCTGACTGATAAACAAGAAAATGAACTTTCTTCCCTTTTGTATGACCACAGAGGAGCATTTGCTACAGACAAAGAACCTCTAGGAGCAATTATTGGTCATGAAGCTGACATCATTCTTAACATTGAGAGACCTTATCCACCACTCTTAAGAAGACCTGCATATCCAGCCAGTCCAAAATCAAGAGAAGCTCTAGAAATTCATATCAAAGAGCTTCTGGACCTTGGTGTAATAAGAAATGTAGGCCACAATGAAGAATTAGAAATAACTACACCAGTCATAGTGGCGTGGCATAATGGAAAATCCAGAATGGTTGGGGACTTTAGAGCTCTGAACACTTACACTGTTCCAGACAGATACCCAATACCAAAAATCCAAATTGCCCTTACTCAAATATCTCAAGCAGTGTATGTAACCACTATGGATGCCCTTAAAGGATTCCATCAAAATGTGGTAACACCAAGAGCAAGAAAATACTTGAGAATTATTGTTCATTGTGGAGTGTATGAATACTTAAGGATGCCCTTTGGTATCAAAAATGCACCTTCACACTTCCAAAGAATGATGAATGAAGTCTTCCCTGAAGAACTCTCAGAGGGATGGTTAATCATTTACATTGATGACATTATTATCTGTTCCAAGACTTGGGAGGAGCACATGTACAGATTATCAAGAGTTTTGACAAAAATTCAATCAGTAAACATGAAAATCTCCTTGAAGAAATGTCATTTTGGATTTAAAGAACTTAAAGCACTAGGACATGCTGTATCTGGTTTGTCCCTTGGAATTGACAAAAACAAAGTTGCAGCAGTATTGTTAAAACCCATGCCTCAGAATAAGAAGGAAATTCAGTCATTCTTAGGTTTTGCAGGATATTACAGGCAACACATTAAAGATTTTGCATCCATAGCAAGACCACTTTATAAGCTGTGTGACAAAGACACAGTATTTGAAATGACTGTTGAAAGAGTCAAAGCTTTTGAGTCTCTAAGAGAAGCATTGACCACTGCTCCACTCTTACTGATGCCAGACTTTAAATTGCCTTTCAAACTGTATATTGATGCATCAGGGGATGGATGGGGTGCTGCACTTCACCAAGTTCAGATCATAAATGATAAACCTGTAGAAGGACCCATATGTTTCATATCCAGGCAAATCAAACCAACTGAAGCCAGATATGGAGCAAGTCAGATGGAATGTCTATGCCTTGTCTGGGCCTTGGAGAAATTGAACTACTTCTTAGAGGGATGTGTTTTCGAAGTGATAACAGATTGTACAGCTGTCAAATCACTTTTGAACATGAAAACACCCAACAGACACATGCTCAGATGGCAAATAGCCATACAAGAATACAGAGGCAATATGACTATTGTTCATAAGGATGGGAATATTCATAAGAATGCAGATGGACTAAGCAGATGGCCATTACCAAATAATATTGATAATCCTGCTTATGTGCCAGAAGAAGCTTCACCACAAATTCCAATAGAAAGAATAAGTGTTACAGACTTGAACACCACCTTCTTTGAAGAATTCAGAAGTAGTTACACTCAAGATAAGAATTGTAGCATCTTATGCCAATTACTTAACAAAGACTGTAAAGACAACTCTCTAATACATGCCTTGGATTAAGTATGGAGAAAATCTTATGATGAAGAAAGATTTCACCTACTGGATGGTATAATTTACCACAGAACCAAGCACACATGTGTCATGACAGTTGTAGACAGGTCATTAATCAATCTTGTACTGAAAGAATGCCATGATAGTCCCTTTTCAGGACATCTGTCTGAAGACAGAACAAGAGAGAAAGTAAAGACCTGCATATGGTGGCCAATGTGGCAGAAAGATGTTGCAGAGTATTGCAAAACCTGTGACAGATGCCAAAAGGCAAATAAATCCACTGGCAAAAGACTTGGAAATATGATGAAAATCCAAGAACCAAACAGACCTTGGGAAATTGTCCATATGGATTGGGTAACTGGCCTACCACCAGGAGGTGACAGGAGCTATAATGCTTGCCTAGTAATTGTGGACAGATTAAGTAAAACTCCAATCTTTTTACCATGTCACAAAGATGATACAGCCATGGATACAGCTCTTCTGATATGGAATAGAGTAGTGTCATGGACTGGGATATTTACAAATATCATCAGTGATAGAGATTTCAAATTCACTTCAGCACTATGGACAAATCTTCACCAATTATTTGGCACTAAACTGTCTTTCTCTACAACCTACCACCCACAAACTGATGGCCTGGCTGAAAGAATGATCCAAACCTTAGAGGACATGGTGAGAAGATTTTGTGCATATGGCCTTGAATTCAAAAATTGTGATGGATTTACCCATTATTGGTGTATTCTGTTGCCAGCACTGGAATTAGCATATAAAGCATCAATCCATGCCAGTACCAATCAGGCTCCTGCTATTTTAGAAAAAGGATGGAACCCCAAGTTACCCCAAGATTCCTTGAGGAAAGACTTAATTGAAATACATCCCACAGCTGCTAGCTTCAAAGGAATGCTAGACAAAGCTAGAAAACATGCAGTAAGATGCATGGAGGACTCTTTTGCATATGCTGAAGACAAATGGGATAAATCACATGCAACTCCAGATTTCAAAGTGGGGGACCTAGTTCTTGTATCCACCACTAACTTCAATAACATCAAAGGATGTAAAAAGTTTAAAGACTCCTTTGCAGGACCTTTTGTGATTAAGGCCATCCATGGAGAAAATGCTGTTGAAGTAGAGTTATCTGAAGAACTTAGCAATAAGCACCCTACATTTCCAGTAAGCTTGATAAAGCCATATAAATCTAGTGATTCTGAGAAATTTCCCTTGAGGAATAAGATTCCCCAAGCTATACCTCCTGTTGAGACATCTGGTACTAAAAAAATTACCAAAGTTCTTAAAGAAAGGAAATTAAGAACCAAGAAAGTAAGGGAATACCTTGTTACGTACAGTGACCCAACTTGTGAAGATGAATGGTTAGAAGAAAAAGATATACCAGAAGCTACCAAACTCCTCAGGAGATTCAGACACACTAGAAACACCAATATTACAAAGTAATATTCTTTTTTAGGGGGGGGGAATGTGAGCCTTAGAGGTAATTTCATATACCCAAAAGACCACAAAATACAAAAATAACATATTAATATAAATAAAATAAATTTATTTATATTATTAAAATAAAAATCAAAATATAAATATAAAATTATATTAAAAATAAAAAATTAATTACAATTTAAGAATAAAAATACATTAAATTTTGTAAGTATAAAATTACATTTATACTTGAAAAAATTAAGTAAAAATGAAAATTTAACAAAATTATGAAAAAATAAATAAATTTGGAAAAAAGTTAAATAAAAATTATCATAGCTTTTTATTCAATAAATAAACACATAGAAATTATTTCACCATTGGATTCCTCATAAAAAATCAGGTGGGGTCACCTCTGAGTGAAATTCTTGTAACTCAACTCTAAATAAGCTTAAATTAAGTTTTTAGTATTTTCAATACAAAAGTTGAAAATCCTCAAAACCTTAATTTAATTCACACCACATGTGGTGTTAACCATCAATTTTTGTGTTAAAATTGAGAAGTTGTGTTTAGTTTAGAAGGTATGAGGAATTGAAGTATTTTCAATTGAATTCAATTGAAATGTCAAAATGTGCGCGTGTATTACATAAGTGAACTTTGATTTACATATGAGGTGTGAATTATTACTGTATTGTACTGTACAATTGAATTGAATTACATATGTAAATTATAAGTATAATACATGATGAAGAATTAAAGGAAGAATAAATTGGAAAGATTAAATTTGGGGGGGAAAAGGAACTCCAGCTCTAAGGGGGAGCTAGACCCCCAAAATCCTTGCTGATAGGCGTGGGATGTCAAAATTCACGCAAAAGTTCATCACTTTTGGCCTGGAATTGAGTTACAGGGTCTGTGAACTCAATTGATGATGAGGTTTTGATACCAACTGGGGTAGTTTTAGCTGTTGCCAAGAGGGTAAAACTACCCTTAAGATAAAACAATCTTATCAAAAACAGTTTTAACTGGTTTCTACGCCTCTGACACACATTCTGACGTGTTTTGAAGGCTCTAGGCCTGGTATTGCTATAGTAATGGCTGATTTAAGGGTCTAAAATGGCTAAAAATGGCTTAAACCAGCCCTTTTTGGTCTAAACCAGAGTTCAATGATGCCATAATTGGCTTTTCTGTTGTCAGACTGTTTTTCACGACTGACAAGAGTAAAGTTTACTTTTGAAGTAAGAGAATTGATGGCTATAAAAGAATGTGTTCTTTGCCCCACTTCTCTCTTCATGTTAGAATCTTTTCCTTTTATTAATTAGTTTAAACACTGTTAAACCAATCAATCAAAGATTCCAACCACCATTTTTAAATAATTTTAATCCTTTTAACCACGTGAAAAAATCATTATAATCATTGTTTGTAACTCTTATAATCATTTTTACCCCTGAACCACCCCAAAAGTGAATTAAAGCATCTTTCATCACTGTAAACTTTGTCACTTTGTTTCCAAATTCACTCTGGTCACTTTTGGGCATGTTTTCTCTTTAATATTTCTTTTTAAAGACTTTTTTCTTTAATTAATTGCTTGCAGTTCTTTGCTCAATTAATTCCAATTGAAATTGCTCTTGAAGAAATTTCTTTTGTAGCCTTAAAATATCTCTTGTAGAGTATTTTTTGGATAAATGTTTATTGTTGGTAAAACAATAAATCTTTATAATATTATTGTTTTATACTAATAAAGTTATAAACAATAAAATTGACGTGTTTTCTCTTAAAAATAATATTTCATACTATTTTTAACTGAATTTTACCTTATACAAATTTTGAGGACAGGAAAAGTACTTGATTTTTAATCAAATTTTCATATCTACACCTTACAGAAAGCCTGAGAACCGGGAAAAATTGAGAAAAAATCAATGAACTAGTGGAAATGGAGGTAATTAGGAAAAGAAGACTTAATGAAGTAGTGGAAGCTACTACCCCAGTACTGATATTATGGAATGATGAGAGATCTAGGATATGTGGAGAGTTACAATCACTGAATATGTGAACAAAGGCAGATAGGTACCCTATACCAAGGATACCTCATGCATTTGATAAATGGTCTAAAGCTAAATTCCTAACCAATGGGGATTTCATGAAATGTTTACACCATAATGGAGATAAATCAAAGCCCATCAAATTTCTACAAATTATATTTCATATGGTCATTTATTAGTAAACCAGAATTCTGTTTGGAATTACAAATTCACCATTCCATTTCCAGAGGATGATAAACAATATCTTTTAAAAATGTATAATGTAGGTGTGGATGGTGGTTGAAATTCATGATATCATCCTCTACTTGGAAAAAATTGAAGACAATGATGAATAATTCAAAAGAGGTTTGGGGAAACTTACACCAATGAACCTGAATATTTCACTCAATAAGTGCAATTTTGGCAAGAAACAACTACTTGAGCTAGGACATAAATTCTCAGGAATAAGTGTATCTATAGACCAAAAAAAGCAGAAGCAGTACTACAGAAGCCAGTACTACATTAAAATATCAAATAAATGTGATCTTTTCTAGGGTTTCCTATCTAATACAGAAACCACATCAAGAGCTTTTTGCACATTACCAGTGGTCTTTACAAAGCTTTCTAAAATGATGTAGCTTTTGAAATGACAAAAAGAGAGGAAATAGTAATATTAGAGGATCAGATATGAACTCACACATGCACCATTATTAATGATGCCAGATCTAAACCTACCATTCAATCTGTGAATTTATGAAGAATGCAGCCAATGACTAGAAGAAGCCCTCCACCAGAGAAAACTAGTGGATGGTGGACCCAAAGAAGGGGTAATCTCCTATATTTCAGGAAAATCAAAGACTTGGAATCCAGGTATAGAGTCACCAAGAAATAATTCCTCTTCCTAGTGTGGGCACTAGAGAGACTCCACTATTACTTGGAAGGATCATTATTTGAACTATATACACAGACTGAAATGCACTCAAGTCCCTGCTACACATTAAAACTACCAAGGAATACATGTTAAGATCAAAGATAGCCATGCAAGAATACAGTAGGAGAATGATCATAATCTACAAAGAAGGAAAAATTCACAAACATGAAGATGGCCTGGGTAGATGGACACTGAATAATGATAAATCCAATCCATCTAATGACATGGACATAGGGACCAAAACACCTAGACAGTATATGAATTTTGTTAGAAAAAGACACTTCAAACTATCAAGCTTGGATTTTTATAATAATGAGACTAATTCAAGTAGAGGGTTAAACTTGGAAATAGAGACTCCCCATATTAAATATAAGCTCATCAGAGCTTCATAAGGAGTTTTTCAAACCATTTCAACTAGATTATTAATGACATAAATAATGAATAATACTGTTAAGCTTACTTTAGGATAAGTGAATTATACCTAAAATGTAAAGTCAACTAGAATAGCCATGGTAAGCTCATTTTAGAGAGAAAAAAATTCTTCCTCATTTATTATTCACTATATCATAGGGGGAAGCACACTAGTTTCTTAGTCATCATAGATAGAGATAAAATATAAATGATCCTACAGTAATTTCATGACCATTGATACATGGGACATATGAGTGAAGACAGGAACATAGATATAGTGTCCAGAATATAATGGTTGCCCAAGTGGAAAGCATAGTTGAGTTAATAAATAAAACACTTCTGGATATTCCAAAAGGCTAATAAAGTTCATGGAAAAAGGTATTTTTAGCTCCAAAATATTGAAGAACCCAAAAAACAATGGGGAATAATCAAAATACACTGGTTTAAAGTACTTTTACCAGTATGGAAAGATAGTTTTAATTCCTTTCTGATAATAGTGGACATATTTAGAAAAATCTTCAGATTCCTTCCTTATAATGGTGGAAATCTTCAGAAAAAATTTCCAGATTCCTTCCTTGTCACAAGGAAGATAAAGCCATGGACATAGAATTTTTTTTGGAGAAACATGATTGCACACTGTGTAGTATCCAGGATCATTATAAGTGATATAGATCTCGAATTTCCATCTGAATTTTGTACAAAGTTTTCATGAGATTTGGATCAAACTGGAATTCTTTACAGACTTTTAATTTTAAAAGTATTACCTCAATAAAAATATATGGTATTTAGTTATTTGGATTTTGTGAGATTTTTTCTTAAATACTCTTTACACATACGTTTTCAGCTTATTAATCTGGAATGTAGGATTTACATAAAAAACTTATTTATATAATATAATTTGGTTAATTGTTGCTTTGGATACCTGATAATGTGCCTAAAGATCAATTAGAGATAGACCCAAGTCAGAAATATCGCTGGTATTCTGGTAGATACTAGCTTAATTCCATCTTGAATCTCAAGCACCTTCCAGTAAGCTCAGTGGTTTTTTCATGGTTTATGGTGATATATTTTGGCTATCAAGAGGTCATTGTATAAAGTAGTGAGGAGGAGTCTCTCATATTTAAATTATTAAGCTTTTAATCTTTTGATTGAGGATTGAATCTTGAAGTAACTTTATTAGTAATGCTTTGACTTAAAATCATTCTGTGGTTTTTTTAATTCTATATTATCATATTCAGAAAGTTTTGAATAATTATAAAATGAGATTAAATGTTTTCAAAATAGTTTTTAATGATATTGGTGATCGTTTAGCCAAAAATATACTATCATTAACCATTAAGTGCTATGATTATTTAGAGAGTGAGATATTTTACTTTATGGAGCTTTTAGAAGAAGATATTTTTTATACCGAGGTTGAGGTGGATGTAAGATCTGAAGGAGAAATTTTAACAGGAAAAATCAACTTCTGTGAGTAGCCATTGAAATACTTATTTTGGTGATATAAATCGAATAGTGATCCTATGGTATCATTCGTAATATGCTGACATATGTGAAATTTTGATAGGGTAGAGGTGAAAGTTAGTTTTAAAATGAAAGGGAGGATTATATTATGAAAAATAATTTTGGTGAGAAATTTCATTAATTCTTACATTATCTGTATTGACATATAAATGGTGCTGCATTATTCTTAGTAATCCGCTTAGCAAGCCTCACTTACTATGTGGATAAGGGACTCAGGTCTTCAGTTCAATTTACTCTATATAGCATATCCTTTACCTTTATTCAGCACAGCCTTTCCCTTTTTTAGCATAGAATCCTGATTTCTAAATTTTTTCAAAGTATTTATTGAAATTTCATTGAAATACCCAAGAAGCTATAAATAAAGGTTCTCTCCCCCATTTTTCCCTCTGCCAATGTGGATTTTTTCTCAAGGTCCTTCTCTGGGGATCTATACTAGAAGTTTGTTTTGAAAATTAATATTGCTACGTTAAATTCCTTTTTGAGAGATATCAAGAGAGCCAAAAGCTTGAAAATACTTTCATTAATCCCTAACTCTCACTTATTTGAGTACCGTATTAAGAGCTCAAGCTCTGAAGCTTGTGAGGAAGGTGTCTCGGGAGAATATTTTTTAATCCTTAAGATCAATTTCTCATCTCTTTGAACAGAAAAACAGGCCTAAAAGTATTTTTTTAAATAAATTTTCGATCTATCTTGAGTCATAAGCTCCTTAAATTAATTTAAATCTTCTTGTTTCAAAAGAAAAACTTCACTATCCAAAAGTAATTTTATTGCTATTTGTCCTGAAAGACTTTCTTAGAGCTATACATTAATAAGAATATCAAAAATTATTATTAACCAAACCAAAAACGCAGAAAGAAAGAATCAATTTTAAATATCATAAGGCCAAAATTAACATTATGTAGCTCAGAATCAACTTGTAAAGTTATTCTTGAATATTAAGAAATAAGCTTAATATTAAACCAACAACACCCTTTCACATAAATTGTTGAAGAATTGACTAAACATTAGCAATATTATTATCACCTATTTATATTATATCTATAGTAATTTAAGAGCTCATTAGAGTTATTTGTGAAAAAGAAAAATAAGATATTAGCTATTAAATTTCAGTGTAGCCAATATCACTTTTTCCATAATTGTTTTGTGATACTATTTGGTAAATCCAATCAGCCTTCTGAGACTTATTAGAGTTATATCTTTTTTTAGATTTCTAATAATAATTCCTTTTAAAAGAGACAAGTCTTATCAGATATTTTTTGGAAAAAATTTCTGATATATTGCGTATCAGTAAATAGAATTCATTGTTTTACTCATTGGAGGTAGCTTAGAATATTAGGAAGGGAATCCCAAATCATCCTAGTACCCAAGAATAGAAAGGGTAATAAATTCTAATGATAAAATAAAAAAATCTTTCTATGTCCCTTTTCACTTACTGCCTTGTTTGATGAAAATATAGGATTTCAAAAAGTATGTTTTGTGAGGAAATATAAATCAGAAGGTTAATTTTATTGATACTGAGAATCCTAATCCCGAAATATCTTTATTGGGATCAATTTAAAGTAAGTTTCTTTCAATAAAAGTCCCCTCCTTCCTCCCATAAGAATAAATACAGGATATATGTGAGCCAAAGAAGGCTATTTGTATCAATATTTTATATTTGTGAAAATATCTGTAGGATTCATTTCCGCAATAAATTAAAATGAACCCTAATATGCTTATTTTTCTCAACGATTAATGCTGATAATTAGATCAAAAAACATGATTCTGGACTCTAAACTCCTGATAGAGCATCGATAAATTAAAAAATTAAAATGTATAAAACAAATTTCCTAAATCTGATATCAATAAATATCTATTTCTTTAAAAAATGTATTTAAATAATCTGAATAAATTTGTAATCAATTAAGTACGCAATTGAATTTCACATTGAAATATTTTCATTCATGAATTTAAAACTTAATAATAGTTCATCGCTTACCTTACTCCAAATTATATCACAATTGATCTCCAATATCATTTTATCTTGATAGTTTATTGATTACGAAACTTGACATACTCTTGTTCTAAATATGATCTCTGGAGATCAAAGGTTTAACCTCATTGGATGTGAATATTCAAGTTAAATGGGAATGGTAATGTGTTTGATTATGATTTATATCTTGATAAATAGAACAAGAATTATGATTAATATATGTTTTTGAAAATTTATTTCTCCTTACGAACACAAACTTCTTTCTCCACCATATTTAATTGTGATTTTTTGAAGTAGTTTTATCAAAACCAAAAGATATGTGCAAACACAAGCTCTCAGCTTTCTTAACAAAATACAAGATCAATTTCATGAAATGAATTATTGGATTAAATATCTTTTAATATTCTTGAGTTGTCAAAGGATAGCAGAAAATAAATCTTCATTGTGAACTAATTTCCCAATTTTTAAGAATAAACTTGGAAATAATATCAATATAATTTAGTACTTTGGTTTCAAATGAATATATAAGTGATATTTTAAGAAAAATCTTTTTCCTCAGAAATTTATTTCATTTTGATACTTGAGAATATTTGCAGTTTTCTATTTAAACTATCAATTTTTATTTTTTTCTAAGAAATAGTAACTGAAAAATGTGATTTTTTTTCAAACTAAATAATTTTTCCTATTATTAATTCCTTTGTTTGAAGACCCTCTTTTTTTCTTGGATTGATTCTTTCAACAGATTTGATAAATTTTCAAAGAATTAATTAATAATTTTATAATCAATTTTCTTTCTTCTAAAAATTATTAATTGACTTTTAATTTGATTTTCAGCTACTTTATATTAAAACTAAAGTATTTTAATGTTTTAGAAAAAATTATTCTTTTGAATAACCAAAAATATCATTCAAGAATTAGAATTTTCAATTTTTTACTTTATATAGATTATGTCTTTTTAAAAAAAATTCAAATATTTCATTTTTTAGGGTTCAATCTTATTCAAAAATTATATGAATAAGAAGTTCACTTAATCCATAGAAAATTGACCTTTTTGAAAAAAAAATTGATACATAAGTAAGAATTTAATTCTTTGTTTCTTAATTTGGATTTTATCTTTCAATTGATTGAATAAATTCTAAATATTGAATAAAGAAGTCAGTTTCAAATGCTTACTATCTGAATTCCACATATAGTCCATAGTGAGTTATTTGTGGAAGATATATATAGATCAGTAGGTGAACTCTGAGGTATCTATTCTACCAGTGGCTTATTTTTTCAAGTGAAAAGATAAAGAAATTTATTCATTAAGATCTTAATATGAATATACCTATCATATATTATATTACCTATTTTAAGCTTAGAAATTGAGATAATATCAAATACCATGATTAATTCCAAAGGTAATTAGTGATTATTTTTGAAAACAAAGTTATTTGTGGAGAAAAGTTTTAATAAATGAGAAATGTGATTGTTTTTATTATATTCTTAAATTATATGAAAAAAGAATTATTTTAGATTGAAGTTAGAACAAATATCCTTATCATGATTTTTTATGTATCAAACCATGACTGTTTCAATATATGACCTTTTTTTTAGAAATTGAATATCTGTAATAAAGTTATTGTAAGTTGTAATTCGGAAAAATCAATATTTGAATATATGAGAATTCTTGTTTAAACTAATCAAAGGTATTGAAGAATTCAATTTTATATTTTCTATAAACCCTATAGTATACTTCAATAATCCCTAAAATAGCTCATTGAAAAAATTTGATATAATAAATAGGACTAATAGAGATAATATATAGAATAAATTCCTTTTGTTAAAAGTAAATTTAAAAATATGTGGTTCCCATTTTACAAAAAATTACTTCGAAAATTTTCTTAATAAGGTCAATCAATTTATTGAAAACCTCACCTGACTTGATTTAAAAAGAGTGAAAAATTGAAATTGAAATGGGGTTGAAAGAAAAAAATAAGGGAAATCTGCTATCAAGGCTTTAGAGATGAGGAAGAAATATATAATACAAATTGATTTGTTACTGATTTAATCTCTCAATCTAATTTAAATACTTCATTAATTTCAAAATAAATCATTTGAAGATTACCAGAAAGCTATTTATTACTTGAAAGCTCACAATTATCTATGACTTGAGCGTAGGTGAAAATTCTGGATAAGTTTTTCTTGTTTTTCAAATAAATAATCAAGTAATATTTTAGTAAAATTCTAACATATATATATGCTGGGTTGAACCTCAAAAGATGGATTTAAATTTTCTTAATAGAGATGACTTATTTTAATAATTATTGGAGAGAAATTGGAGAGATTTTTGGAAGCCAAAATAAAGGATATTCTTTATCAAAATCTGATATATTATTATAATGAATATGTGCGAGTTGAGTTCGATACTTCGTGAGTTTCTTGATGACATCCAAATACCTCACCAGATTCAAAATATTATTTATGATTAAGATTTAAAATTTATTCATCATTAAGAATTTATTTCTGATTTTGGATCTTAGTATAGACAAATTTTTTAAACATTTCCTTTAGGTTTGAACTAAAAAAATCAGCTAGAGTATAATATAAAGCACATTAATTTAGAATTCCCAAAGATTAAGCTTCATTATATGGTAAAGTTAGGACAAAAAAATTAAAAAACATTAATTTGATAAAGTTTTTTCTTTTCAAAAATATAAAAATTTGAATTTCAAGATCTGGCTGAATATTAAAAATACAATTACTGAGATTTGAATTAATTATTTTTTTCTGGAACTAAAATTTTTTAGCCAATTATTTAACCAACTTAATAAGTTTCAATTATTACTTTTCATAATTCCATTCAGTTTAAAATAACATCAAGAAATATGAGATCATATATCACATATTGATTTGTCATATTAAAAATTTAAGATACTTCTGTTGATAAAAACTGAAAACTCCAATTTAATGATAGATTGATTTTCATTATTAAACATGGAAATATCAAAATTGGAAAAGAAAAATATATGTAAAAAAGATACTATTTTTTTAATTTATGAAAAAATAAATCAAAATTTAAAAAAAAAATTCTATCAAAAAGAATTGATTAATTTTTTTCAAGAAAATTCATATATAAATGTATAATTCTATCAAGATAAGTTAAGATTTTTAAATCATTATCTCTTTTTGATTTATCCCAAAACCAAAAAATAGCATATAAAACTTATCATTAAATGGGTTTTTTTGTTATTTCTATGATCTTAACAAGTTTTGGGGCTGACTGAAATGATGCCAGGATATTTCAATTCAATTTTTAATTGGTATAATATGGTTTTTAATTATGAAAAAAACCTTTTCTATTTAAAAAAATTAAAAAATAAAGAATTTATGCATTTTATATCAAAATTTTTTTTTCATTTTCAGAAAATTTCTGTATTGAAAAAAGAAAATCTTCCAAAACAAGAAATATTTTCTGGAATTTTTGCTACTAATATTTCAAAAAAAAAACTTTCTAAAAAACATTTATAAGTATTTTTCGATAAGCTCAAAAGGGAAATTTGATGAAACAAAAGTACTCTTCTGTATTTTTTTGAAAAAATTCATATCAAAAGAGGAGTATCAATCAATCAATAAAACAATCAAAATAAGAAAATCTACGAAAAAGAGATTTTTATTACTCAATTTTATGTTTGAAAATCTGAAATTGGTTCAATCTCCCCCTTTATTTTATTAGAGTTTAACTATTACTTTTCAAAATTCATGAATCCGATCTCTTGATAACTTTTTTAATTACATAATGGACCTAAAATCAGTTATAAAATTTCAAAAATAATTCTATTATATAATTAGAATAATTAAGCTCACAGAATTCAGTAACCCTATGTTTTTATAAATAAATTCAATTTTGGTTTTCAATAAATTAAACTTTAAAAATATCAATTAAAGAAAATTGAATATAAATTATTCAATTCTTGCATAGTATTTTTTATAAATAAGAAAAGTAATGATACATCATTTGATTTTCATGTTCAAATTAATTCTTATTCTAATTGTTGAACTATAGATTTTGTTTTGAAAGCAATTTTTTTTCTTGTTTTTATCAAAATTAATTTATTTTTTGGAATTTAACTTGTTCATTTTTGAAATTATTTTCTTATATCAAAATTGTTTTGGATTAACCAAACACAATTTGGGTTCTCTTAGAGAGACTTTACTGGATTTAAAGCGTGTTTTATGATTTTCATTCATAGTTTTTATTGAAACATAACAAAAATATCGATGTTTTAGTATATATATTTTTTTGAATAAATCAAATTATTTTATCATCTTAATTATGTGAGAAACTCAACTTCTTACAAATGATAATTTTTTAATGGAAATAAGGAGCTAATATTCAAATATTAATATTTTCTTTCTTCAAATTCTTCAAAATTGAATCTGTTTCAATTGTTAATTCCCATACAGATTTCTCAAATATAGCCCATAATAGGGAGTATCAAAATTATGAATTAGGGCGGCTCAAACATTTCAAATCCCACATTGAAGCTCATGCGGTATTTTGGGGCAAAATCGCACATTCAATTTTTGGTATCTCGCAAATCCCACACCAATTTATTTATGGGATTTGAGAAACAAAAAACCTAATATTTTGGATACCAAATCTAGAGTTTCCATTTGCAAATTTGTGAATTAAATAAACCTCTCATATTCTAATATTATACTTCCTCATCACAGCTCCCCTTTTTTCAAACCCTCTTTCATAATTCCCAAAGGAAAAATCTATTATGAGCTCTTCAATGATTTATAATATCTATATGATATAAACTTGTTTGAAGAAAAATATGGAATTAAATTGAAGAAGATATTTTTTTCTTAAATACAATTCACGAAAAATGGTACATTCAGCCACATAAATCAAATACTGAAGAATATATAACAAGAGACTTTAGAAGCTTAACTAAAGAGAAATTAAAATATCTATTGCATATCATGTATGTCTTTTTCAAAGAGTAGCTCATATACTACAGAATAATTCAATATTTTGACATTTTCAAGATTTTTAAAATGAGATCCTTCAATTCAATTGGCCATTTCATTGTGCATATTGGGATCTAATTGGAATGGATCAGAATTGGGTAGAATTGATATGTTTTTTGCGGTTAGCCAGGGAGCTATTCTGTTATATACTCATAGGGTTATTTCATTTTTGGTTAAATATAGAAGAATTATCAAGTTTTTTAATGCTAATAAAGGAGCCAAATATTTGTAATTAATGAAAAATGAGGGTTTTCCAAGATTTGTTAGATTCATAAAATGGATATTGATATAATTTCCACAAAGGCGTTCAAAGGATGTTCAATTATATTTTGATTGTAAAAAAGGAGAGTCTTGAGGAATCTGTATGTTTTTAAATGTGAAAAGTCTTATAAGAACTTATATTTAAAATCAAATTTGGGTACTCAATTTTACTTCAGATTTTCTGTGATATAAGCAAACATTTTATTGAATTACATGTTGCTTGTACTGGCTCATTGAATAATTAAAATTTGTATCATAAAATAAAGATAGAAAAGGATGGGTATTTTCTTTCCAATTTAGCTTATTTAATCTCTCCATATATAGGCCCAGCTTATAAGGGCTCTATAGCTCACAATGATTATAATAGTATCTTTAACCTCTTCCTTGCACAATAAAGAGTGAAAATTGAGCATTCTATAGGAGTTCTTAAGGGTTTCTGGTAATAATTACACAGAATGTGTAAGCAGATGAGGAATTATGTTTATATTCAGAGGCTTTTTGATTGGATGGCTCTCTGTATTTTCTTTAAGAAAATTTTTGAAAAATTGGGGATCAATGGAAGGATCTGTTTTATGATGAAGACCCTCCAGAGCTGCAAAATTTTATTAATTACAGCCATGTCAATGAAAATATGAATTTGAGGGAAAGATTCAAGCTATTAGCTTTACAGTTGTATAATAATTAATAATCTTTGTTTGAGCTAGTATTAGTTACATAAGTAATTCATTTGGGCTAAAATCTATTATCACATAGAAATAAAATCTGCTTCTCTATTTCATGTGATAGCTTCTTTGGTTGATACAATTCTTAGTGTTTAGTATCATTAATTTAAATTTCTTTTCATAATGGTTTAATTTTTTTTCAAATTAATTTTTCATATGATGAAATGTTTGAAAAAATAATAAGTGAGGCTTCTTTACTAACAGGTTTGTGGGCACAATTTGGAATTACATATGATACAAAATGGTTTTTTATTAAATTCAATTTACTGGTTGAATTTTTGATAGCTTCTACTTTTCATGATAAATTTAATTCTTTGCAAAATTCATAAAGTATTATATATTAGTGATAGAAACTGGCCACAAGTTTTATTCTTGAAATAAAATTTTTTATCGAAAAACACCTAATTCATTTAGGGTGTTGGTAAACCCACATAAGCTTTTAGTAAAAACACGTAAGCCCTTACGTGTTTTTGCCATCAATTGGTAAAAACACGTAATTATATGTTAAAAAGACATAAGGGGTGGTTCTTAAATGAAATATGGCTATTTATGGCATTTTTAAGGCCATTAATGGCATTATAAATGCAATAAAGGGCATTATTAATTCCATCAATGGAATTGTTAATGCCATTTATGGTATTTTGAAGGCCATTAATGCCATTTATGGCATTGTTAAGGCCACAAATGACGTTAACAATGCCATTTATGGAAATTTTAAGGCTATAAATGACATTAACAATGCCATGAATGGCATTTTTAAGGCCATTAATGCCATTTATGGCATTACTAATGTCATTTATATCCTTACCAATTCCATAAATGGCATTTTTAATGGCATTTATAGCCTTAAAAATTCCATAAATGGCATTGTTATTATCATTTTTGGCCTTAACATTTTTAGTAAAAACACATAAGGGCTTACGTGTTTTTACTAAAATCTTACGTGGGTTCACCAACACCCTTCATTTAATTTAAAACAAATAGGAAAAATATACCAATTACATTATGTTTTCGTTTTTGGCTCTTTTGAAATATTTTCAATTCCTTCCTGTTTGATCAAATATCCTTTATTTCAGTTTTTGAAGGGTTAAAGCCAAAGTATGCTTACCAATATTAAATAACTTTGAGTAATCAAAAAGGGTGATTCATGGATGATTTTTAAATTAAATTGGTGGTTTTTTGATGCAATATTTTAGATTCTTTCTAAAGTAATTCTATTTATAATGGTTGTTTTGAAAATTCTATTGTAATATTCAGAGCTGTAAAATTAAGTCGATGTACTTTATAGTGGACTTCAGTTGAAACTGGAAGAAATTCATCTGTTTGAATAAAAAATAAAATTTCATATTATCATGCATTGATTTCAGTTTCATCCAAATTAAACTTATTATGGAAGCTATTCTTAGTGATGATTACATTTGATTAAGATTTTGAATCATTTGATGTTTCCCATCAAGCTTTACCAAAGCTTGGAAGGTTTTCTTTATTCAAAATTTGGATATTTTCTTCATGTGAAAATTTTGGATAAATTTTTATTTCTTTATTTAATAAATTTATTAAAGTTTTTTAGTTTATTACATGCATGGTTATCATATTCAATTGCTTATATGGTTAGTACCGGTTCTCTTTTATACACCCCACCACATTTGCCTTCATCAGAACCCTGTCTAAGATCAATACCTCTCATAATACCCCCCAAAAAGTTTCTATTTGTAATAATTTTTTGTCTTTTAATATCTAATTTATTTGAATAAACTATAATATTATTGAGAGATTTAAATATAGGGAATTACTTATTTAAAGGATGGACTTGATAAATGATGGAATGGTTTAATTAGTTAACACATACGGATTTTTATGACAATTTATTGATGGAAGTTTAAGCCATTATTTATGATACTTATTGGCTTTTATTGATAAGAATGTAAAATACTTCAGTTTATTTTGTTTTTCTCCAGAAATATATAACAAATTTCTTGAATATTTAATCAAACTTGTTTGTTTTGTAGTGACTGAGGTATATTGGTATTTACTGGATAAAGAGTAATTCTCACTTTGAAGCACTTCTTGATGGTCTAACATTGGTTCTAGAAGAACTATTAAATTATCAAGTTATCTCGAAGTATGTTAAAGCTGACTGGAAGAAGGAATAATAAAATAATTTCTAACTAATATTGGTTTTGGCAGAACCATGCCATCATGAGCTTCATTCAAAAGATGATCAAAAGGAGGGTATGAAATGGGATTTTCATTGGATCTTATTTCGTTAGCAGGATTGGTATTTTTAATAGATATAAAGGCTCAGGGAGATCAGAAAATATGATGATAAGATGAAATAAAATTCCTTAATTATTCTACTAATAGAGTAATCAATAAAAAGAGAAAAGAACATCTCTTTATTATTATGGATTTTGGTGCATCAGAGATTATTTGTAAAATTTATGATAAAGTAAGAGTAAATATTATGAAGTTTTGTAAAGTTATTATTAAATATTCAGAAAGAAAAACTATTATTAGCTTTTATAATATATTGAAATGATAAATGATTTTGTGTTTTTATGTATTAATATTATTAATAGTAGATAATTTTTACGATGATAAACCATTGATTAAGAAAATAAATATTATTTAATAGCTAATTACAGGTTCATTTGAAGTAGATAAAATGTATATTATTCTTCTCCTAATGATAAAAGATTCTTTAGTTAAATAAATATTAATCTATTGATTATTAGAAAGTATACTTTAAATAATAGATTTATCAAAAACTGACTTTAAAATTCATTAAAAATTAATTTTGAAGCAATTTTTGATAGTTATATAATATTAAATCAAGAAAATAACACTATTAAGAAAAATTAATTAAGACAGACCTTGTAAGAAATTTGGAAGCACTTCCAAATTATTTAGGAAGGTAATTAATTCATTTTTTTAAATATTTGGTGAAGATAATAAGAATAGGAATTTAGCAATTAGAATAAATTGACAACAATCACAAAAGAAAAAGTTACTCCAAATCAATGCTGGATTGTTTTGGATCCTTTTGGCTTAAGCACATTTTGTATTTAAATTATAGAAAAGATGGAAAAAATTGATAATAATTAAAAAAAGCTCTCAAGTGAGTTATAATTGATTCAAATTTGAATTGGGCTGAAGTGACCATTGGAGGCCTTATGAAGCTGTTTTTGAGGCTTTCGAGGCCAAGTGAAGGTTTGGTGTTAGGCTGACAATGTACATTGAGAGAATCTTGATGGTGGGTGTGTTGTTGATAGGGGAAATAGTTATTTACAATTTATGATTTATTTGATAAGGAAAATAAAGAAAATCAACATTAGAAATACAAATAATTAGACAATTTTCATAACCCTTTTACTCCAAAAAATTAATTTACAACCTTATTGGTGAGAAACCTAGAGTGTAAGCCTGTGAGTCAAAACCAGAGCACAAGCATGACAGCCAGATACCATAAATCAATGGTATAGCCAAGATACCACCAAAACATGGATATTAGCCAAATCATCTCAAAAGGTATCAAAATAAAGAGGAAACCTACCCATTTCCAAATATACAAGTCCCATCACCATAGCACAAAGAATAACAAAGTTATTCCTGCCGAAAGTTGCTGCTGAGCATAAACCTTAAATTTCACCTCTCATCTGAAATAAAGAGTAAGAGGCCTAACCCCATCAAATGGGTATTAAAAATGAAGCTCTAAGTCAGGGCTATTCAATGGTACCAGCCAAACTGATCTAGCACCAGTATCACTGAAGTTATGGCCAAATTCAGGCCAAATAAGGGTGAATAAAATATTCACCTCTCATCTAACCTCTACAGTTTTAGTGTGAGATACCTAAAGTGGGGTATTTTTGGAAAGAGCACAATCAGGGCTCTTTGATGGTTCCATTAATCTCCCCATATATTCTCTAGAAAAAATCTATAAGGCAAACAAGCCCAATACATCTTTTGCCTAAAACCATGCATATGTACAAAAATCTTGTACATGGGATAACTTTGCAATATCTAATGATAACCATATTGAATTAGGTACGATTGTGTAAAGCACATACAGGGCTAAACATGGAACCTATTTTGAGGTTGATATCTCAAAAACTGACAAAGTTATGGCTGTTTTAAGGTCAAAATCCCACAGTTTGGGCAATACAGCCTTACCATGGGATAATATCCCATAACCATTATTATGAGGTGTCAAACAGACAAAGAAGATTTTTTTACTTCAATACCTCATAGTTCATTTAATACTGGGGTCCCATACAGGTTCTGTACAGAATTCTACACGTCATACACGTCAGAGTCAGGCTGTGTGGTCCCCAGATGAAAACTTTCACCCTGTATTGGTGAAAACTGCCCAAATGTGGTTTCAAAGCCACATCTGAGCCCAATAAATGCTATACAGGCCTTTTTCAAGCCACAAGCCTGTCCTGGAGAGTGAAAAATCTTCACTTCCTCCACGTGAAAAGGTCTAGCAACCTTTTCACCCCATTTCAGGATAAAAAGGGGCCTTTTCACAGCCAGAAATGGTTTCCTCATCCTGCTCTTGAAATACTACATACTACAGCTGTCAAAACCAGTTATACTCTTGGAAAATAATCAGGTATACTTTAAATTTAATTATTGTAGTATTCATTATTGTAATCCAACAGGTAAAGCTGCACCCAGGGCTTTCAACAGGGCTCACCACCACTATTCCACAATAGTAAAGCCCTCTCATTTTATTTAAATACCTTTATTTTAAATCTTTATCACCGTGTCACAGTCATATTTGAAGCTTTAAATAGTTGAATTACTGCTTCATCATAGACTCAGCCTGACATAGAGCTTATAAAATTGAAAGAAAGGATTATTTTATTGTGAGTTCTCAGGGAATAAAAAAATACATTACTTAAAAAATTCCTATTGGGGATCTTCTTTTTGATGGTTTTCTCAAAGAATAATATAGTTGAATGAATGGGGCGGGATTTAAATTTATTAGTTTTGAATAATGAAACAGCTTTAAATGAGAAAGGTTTTTTTTCTGAGTTTAGTTGAGAAATTAATGAATGTTTTTTCTTAATTGAGTTTCTGGTAGTGAGAAAAAACTCCTATTTATGATACAGTGTTATCAAAAAATGGCTTGTTTTTATGAAGAAATAGCTGAATTAAAATGAAAATATCTTACATTAATTTTCATATAAAAACTTCTATTTGAAATTATTCTTCAGTTTTTTAAATAATTCACTTGGTTGAGCAATTTATTTGACAATTATTCAAATTGATACATACCATAGTCACAATTCACTTCTTTACACCTCCAAACACTTCTTTTTACATTTTATTAAACATGAAGTTTGCTTTGTGTTTAATAAAAAATCAGTTGTTTGCAAAATTGAACCAAAAATTTTACAAATTAATACATACTACAGACTACAAAACAGTTTTTTTACTTCTTCTGATAACAATTTTTTCAACATATTCTTTTTCACAAATTTTTGGCCTTGTACTCAAAATAATTTCCTGATTATTGCAAGAAAAATAAATAAATTTATGAAGAATATATCTTTCCACAGGTCAAAAGTGATTATTAATTGATGAAAATATTTTCTCTCTCTTGGACAAAGGCCTGGAAGATCTCATAGCTTCAATTGTCAAATCCATATGATGTTTCTTTCCTTTTAATTCCATTTCCTTTTTGAATTTCTCTTTCTCAAAATTCAATCTATGCTGAATTTTTCTCTCATAAAATTCCAATTTATGCTAAATCTTTTTCTTTTAAGAATTCTGATCCTCAATCTTCTTCTCCCTATTAAAATCCATTTGAATTACCTTCAAGAATTTTTAATGTTTTATTTTATTGAGCTCTTCCACTTTTTTTTTCATGAAATTTTTTTTTATCCCACTCCAACTGTTGATTTTTAGCAGCTTCACAGACTATCAAAAAAATGAGCATTAAATAATTCAAATAACTCATTTGAACTCACTATTTGATTTAATTTCTAATGAATGTGTGTATGATGGTGAAAAAAATGCATAGATTTTTTCCTCTGACGACTACAATCATTCATGTTGAAATCTGAAAAAATCTTCTGATTTTTAATTGTATCATTATCTGAATTTTGTAGCTATAAAAATCATTGAAGCCCATTAGACAACTGAAGAACTTGTAGATTCATAATATATGATACTTGCATATTTTTCCATCAAACTTCATTTCTCCTGTAGCTTTTTACTCTCATGAAATGCTTCATGAGTTATTTTTTCAAGTTCCTCATTCTGAAATTTCACATGATCCCAAATATTAGTGTTGAAATGAAAATACCAAAAACAAAATACTGAAATCAATATTTGAATACAATTTCTCCTTTTTTTTCACAGCCAAAACTTCCTCCTGAAAATAAAACTGAGATCTTTATGTGATATTGGGCTTGTGACAAAATAAATTATCTCTTTTAGTATAACATGGACATATTCTTTGAAAATTCTCAGCCATTTTCTTGATAAAATTTATCTTGTCATCCTTGGTGACCCCTGATCTAGTATCATTCTCAAAGTGTTTTTCCAATTTAGATCTCTTTTTATATTTTGACCATTTGCAACACATACTTTATTCAGTAAGATCTAAGAAGTTGTGGAACTTCTTATTGACCTTGATAGCCATAAGCTGAGATCCATTTCTTCCTTAAAGGTGGCCTTCAAACTGAAGCTGTACCACTTGTCTCAAAACAAAAATAATAATTTGATTTCTTCTTTAGAAAATTTATGAAGAATTGGAAATTTATGTTATTGAGATGGCCAGAAGCTTTTAATTGTTTTGGGGTTCCTTGGTGAGGTGGATTAACTTCTTAATATTTGATACATGGAATCTCACAATAAACCTATGACAGAAATGATTAAATTTAGAATTATTTAAGAAGAAAATATTAAATTTAAAATTATTTGAGAAGAAAAAATCTAATTCTTAATCCAAAAATATGAGTTTGAAAAAAAAGGTTCTAATAATATTCATTGAGGATTTTTGTATACAATTTTAAAAGTGGATGATTGTGTCACAGGGGCTCTTATGGAAGTAAGAGTGGCCTGGCACTCAGTAATCAAGAGCTCATTTGGAGGGCTCCAAAAGAATATATTTCTTTAAAGAAGAATAAAAGGTAAAGACAAGTATGCCAAAAGATAAAAGAAAAGGAAGCCAATGGCCAGGATAATAAGAAGCCAGATGCCAAAGAGCCAACCAAATGAATCCTCAATTCACTGTTTCAACCTTCCAGAAAGAAAAATGAAATTAGTAAAGGATATGACCACCAATATCCACTGACAGGAAAAGAAGAAAAGTTGCAAATGACTTACTTAAGATTATCAGTATTTACTTTAATAAGGTAAAAGAAAATAGGGATAAAAATAAATCCAATATATTGATTAATTGGGGAAAAAGTCCCCAGGTGATGAAAGGTGGCCAGTATATGTGAGAAGCTTAAATGCTGATCCTGGAAGGTGAATCATATGTCTGTATTGTCTTAATTGGTCTGATACAGATCTGGCCATCTTGAGAATTGAACTGTGTGACTGAATTCCCACAGTGGAATATGAATTGGCCCAATTGGGCTAAGGCCATACAGGATGCTTGATTACTACCTGTATGGACCAATTGAGTTGTCCAAGGAATACTGAGTACTTGATGCCTTGACAATGATTGAATATGATTGATTACGTCTGAGAATTTCCCTTAGAATAGTCCTGGTGAGAATTGACAACCCAACTCCTGCAGGGCCAGGTGGTTGGGGTCCTTGAATGGTCTTCTGGTAGCCGCCAGGGAATTTCCAGACTGAATAGCTGAAAAGTGCTCCTTCAAAATTGTTTATGGATTTGGGACTTGATTTGTAATCACGTAATTGGTTCCTGAAAGTGTCACCATTGGATTTCTGAGCAAAAATGGTGCATAATGGTATATTATACCATATATGCACCACTCCTGGTCCTTGAGTACAGAGTGCATTGAAGAAAGGGAAGTCTTTCCCAGGACTGTAGGGGAATCCTTTCTTGGAGCTTATCTGGTGGCCTCTGATGGTTTCCAGAAGCCATGGACTGATTTTATGGCCAATTTGGGTCTTAAGGTGGGTTTTGGCCATTTGGGGTTGATTGGGTTTTAGGGTCAAAAACTCACTCAGGTGGGCTTACTTGTGGTTTGGGACCCACCTGGCTTTGGGGGCTGATGGACTGCCCCCTTGGCCCCTTTTGGCCTCATTGGAATTGGGCCAAAAGGGGCCTGAGGGTCCCACGGACTGCGGGCTGTAGAGGCCAAGGGGGGCTAAATGGCCCAAAAAAGGCCATTTAGGCCCAAACCTCCCTAATATAAAGGGTTGGATAAAGGGCCCTGATGGCGGCTAGAGGGGCCATAGGCCCCTGAAAGACTGAAAAGATCTCCCAGGCCCAAAAACAAGGATAATGGCCTGGGGGTTGGTGAGGTGGAGAATTGGCCAGTGAGGCCAATGAAGGCAGGATATGGCCAGAGAAGAGGTGAGATGGCCCAGAGGCCATAGAGCACCAGAGGGGTACAATTGGCCATAGATGATCTGGTATGGCCAATTGGCCCTAACTTGGGTCAGGCTAGAATTTCCGCAACACCCATTGAGGGGGGTGATTATTTGTGGTTGTGACAGATTGGGGGATGACTGAAATTATGTAAATTGTTGTATACTGGAAATTTTTAAATTTGAAAATGAATTTATTAGGTTTCAAATAGAAAATCCCAAGTTTTTTTAAAAACTCAGGTGTGGGTGAAATTAAGGGTCCCTCAGTTAAGGATTCAACACTTTAATTTGAAAAAATAGGTTTTTTCTATTTGCAATTTCCTGAAAAAACACAATTTCTTCATGTGGGAGTTGGTAGGTTTTAGATTCCCTCTTACTTTGGACCCAAATCCTCCATTGAAAACTCTAACTTTTGGATTTTAAATCCCATGATTTTTTAGCTTAGTCCCCATTCAATTTTTGAAAATCCGGAATTTAGGTGTTCAAAAAAAATTCAAACCTGACTCAATTACATGTTAAAGTTAAATCAAAAGGATTATTATTATTTTCAGAAAAGTTAAAAAAAATGATCATTGAATTTTGTCATCTTAATCTTTAAAATCATATCCATACATCTCTTTATCAAACTTTTAGCTCCTCTTTTGTGTCTAATTTACTCTCAATTTGTTTCAAAAGTAATCTCATTCTTTAAAATCAAAACCTCAAAATTTCAGTAAATTTCCAGCTTATTTTTTGAATTCAAATCAGCTTTCATAATTTATTCTTATGGATATTAAATCAAAAAATTATACAATCTCTATTCCTTTTTCTTTTCAAAGCTAAAAAGCCCCAAAAATCTTTTGTCTTACTTTTTTTGTAGTGTAAAAGTGGTTTTTAACGCTATTTTCTCTGATTTGATGAGTATGACTGGCCCAGTCTCAGTATATCATGAGGGGTTAAAATATTAATCTTTTAAAAGTGGCATAATTCAATATTATTAATCACTTGAGAAAGAAAATAAATAGATGATTCTTATAATAAAAAGAATAACTTTTTTCTCATTTCACTAGTTTTGTTTTCCTAAAAAAATCTTGGATATCTAATTTTTTTATTTTTTATTGATTCAATTATTTGGATTAGATTTAAATTAAATTTAGTCCTTCATGATTAAAATTCAAAGGTATTTAATCAAAATATATTGAATGCTTTTAGTTTTTGAAAAACTGAGTATATCAATCAAAGAATAAAGAATATTTATGATCTTAAGATTCATATTAAGCTCAATTATAAATACAATAAATTGTAAGTTTAACATTTCTGAATTTGATTTCAATGACAAGGAAAAGGAAATCAAGAGAGATTTAAGGTATTTCATGATGAAGCTTAATGAGAGTACTATTACTTAAAAATATTGGGATGAAAAAACATACTAAACCAGCTCAGAAAATTATTATTTCCCTGAATTATTCAAATAATTATCTTATTTCAGCCTTATATTTTTCAATAAAACATATTTCTGCTGATTTTTCAGAACAAGTAAACCCCAATTCTTTTATCAGTTTTTTTTTATTTAAATCCATTTAATTCCCCAATCCTTAAATATCATTTTTTAACTTTAGACATCACTATTCCATGCGAACAATCATGCATTCAGTAGCATCAAGTCATTTGATAACTGAAAATTAGTTGTGTATAATTAATTGGCTTTCAGTGAAGTCCAAAATTTATCCTTTTTTTGGAGAATCGGGAACAGCCTCCATAGGTTGGCCACCCTCCTCTAAACAAAATGGCTTTGACCAGTTAGAAACAGAGTTTAATAAAAATTCTTGTAGTCAATTAAATCTTATTGAAACCAACCTATGTGAGAAATAAATAGCATGCAATAAGAGATATATGTTTTCAAAATCCTTTTCAAGAAAATACTGGATTTGGGATTACTCCTGATTATCACAAAAAAGGTAATGAAACAATAGCTCAAAAGATTGATTCTATCTGTCCTTGCTTTAAAGAAATGGATGTGTTATGCTTGGGGAAAAGCAAAATGTGACTCCTTTAGTCTTGTTACATTCACAAGATTAAGGCTCCGATTATGAAGCTCCACAAAAGTAATCAATAATTATTTACGAGGTAAGCTAAATCAGTATTAACTGGATAGTGTACTCATATTACTTAATAATTTCTGCATTAGGTTCATTCTTTTGAAAGGAAATTGATTGAGGCACCAGAGAACCATTTTTCTAATAGTGATATTGTTCCGTAATTAGGGAGAATGGATTAAAATATACTGTTTGAAGAAGCTTTAAGCATCATTCATATATATAAGTTTTTGGAATACTCAATCATCACTGTGAAAGATTGAAGATTAAAATTAAACTGCACCCTCAAAGGTTATTAAACATATTGCAAATAATATAAATAGTCACTCCATGCAAGATACTGAGGCCAATAATAATGAGAGAATTATTTGGATATAAAACCTTTCAAGGACCAGACCTTCAATAAGATCTTCTAATAATTCCAAAATTTTCAGTGGGTAACACAAATAATTACATTATTAATTATCACAAACATAGACTTATTTTATGGATTCCTGTGAACAAGGTTAGTTCTTTCTTGAGATTATTTAATACATATGCATACAGAATGTTATTTTAAAAGACCTTATTATGTGATACAAACCTTAATGAATTCTTTCAATCAGTGAAGCTGAAAGTGAGGGAGTAAAAACAATCAGAATTTCTGAAAATTAATTAAGGTTAACAGGAAAAAATATTTGAGATCTCATTTGAGAGAGAGAATATTGAAAATGAATTCAACTTTCAGAAAATTGAAATTATTTCACATATAGAATTCAAAGAATCCAAATTTCAGATTCAGAAGAAAATTGAGATATATAAGTGGGATAAGGAGCTGTAATTAAAATAAAAACAAAAAAGGTTTATTTGACAGTGGCCATAGTGAACTCAGGAAAGTCTTCATCAGAGCTAGAAGGAATTTTGAGGTTTATTAATCACTCTTAGTTTGTAATTTTTTTTTGATTGGTACTTAATCACTCATTAATTGATTAGATATTCCTCATATAGCTCTCAGAAATGTGTTCCAATAAATTTTGAAGTCATATTGAATTAGAATTCTGAAATTCAATTTTGTTTAAACAGAGATACATTATGATATTCAATCTCAAGAGTGGTGAGTATATTTTCAATTTTTAACTTAATTTCAGACTATCAGATTCAATCAATTAAAAATTACTTTCTACCAGAAATATTATCTTAATTCAACAAAATTCATTATTAAATAAATTATTTAAAAATAACTCATTCATCTAAACTAATTCCATCATCTAAATTTTGTAATAAAATACTCTTTTACCAAACCCAAATGGACACCTGTTCTAATTTATAAGTCTACCTCTTGACTTAAATACTACTTTTATCCAAGATCTGGGGCCAAACTTCCTTTAAAATTAGTTTTGATATATCTCTATTCCTTATATAATTTCCTTTGGGCTGAAAGATTTCTTCTATTTTTCTTCTGAAACCCTTTTATTGTTTCCATTTTTTAGATATTTAATATTACTATTTTATTTAATAATTATTATTTTCAAATATTTGTTACATTAAAATATTACTGGTTTCTTGTGATAGAATTCCTAAACCAATAAATTTTAGGCTATAATTTTTTTGATCATATTTAAATTGTTAAAAATTGTTTCAAAGTGATCATTTAAAATAGAAAAGAACAGCTGTCCATAACAAGCCTTTATTACTACTTTCATTTTAATAGCTAACCTGAATATAATTCTAAATTAATTGATATATCCCATTATAAATCAACCAAAACATCCTTGTGGAATTAAAATAAGCTCAAGAACTTGGCCCATTTAATCACAAGCAAAGTATAATCTTAATATAATATAAAACAAACATCTTTTTATAATAACCACTTTGATCCAATTCCTAAAAATGAGAAAACAAGAATGGAATTTTGCTTCATTTGGATTACCAAATAAATTTAATTCTCATCTTATATCAAAAGCCCCTCTTGTACCATTGATCAAGGATTCACTTTTTTATATGATAAATTATCCAATATATCTTCTGAGAATTTTCTTAAAACTTTATAATTATAACCTTTTGTTATAATTAATTGGGATAAAAGATATTAAATCTGGTTCCTTTACACATTACTCTTAACACAAAAAGACTTTCTTGGTAAATTTCAACAATTTGGCAACAAGATTCATGGTTCCATTTATGCAATAGGATGGTGCCCGACCTGGGGTGGTAAATAGTTCTTCTCCAAGAAAATTTCTTCAAATATAAAGGAGTATCAAGAGTTTTTTTCTTTCACCAAACAGGCCTTTTTTATTCTCAAGACTCACTTTAAAAGCTTTTCACTCACAATATTAAACCAAAATAAAGAAAATTCTTAGAGTGTAAAATACCTGGATTTCAAGACTTTAACTTCTCTGAATTCTTTTATTATTCATAATTTTCTAATAAATTGACATATACTCTTGATAAATCTTATAATTTTCCTCAAATTTCTCATTCTTCCTTAGAATTTTCATATTTTTTCTCAATTCCTATTAATAAACAAAATGGTCAGCTTTCTCTTAAATATTTTGATTTATTTGATTAATTTTTTCCTTTTACAGATCATCTTTTGAATTTCAATTTAATCACTTAACTGGTCTGAGATCTTGATTTTTTTTGAATGGTATGGTTTTCTGGTAAGATACAAGATTTAAATTCATATCTCCAAGTTGGCTCTAGTGAAAACTTTTTAAGGCTCTCAACGTCAATAAAAATATCCCTAAAAACCTTTGATATTTTCAAATAACTCAATCAAGTAATACTTTCCAAATTAAATTTTGATGATCAAAATTTCATTGTAAATGTGATTTCTCTTACTTTCCAATAGCTTATAATGGATCTTTGAGCTTACATATGAAAAATGAATATAAAAGAATCACTATATGAATTATGACTTTAGTGTGAGGCTTTAGGTATATTTTACATACCCAAGTAGGCCACAATTATCTTAAAAAGAAATTTTGAATTATGCATAACTCATAAGTCATGCATATATCCAAAATTCATCATTTTTGATTTCAGAAAAGATGAATAACTTTTCATTGAGTAAGTAAATCCATGGATTTAAGGCCAGATTTGTATTTTACACAAAAATTCACCTAGGGTAGCTCCATAGAGTGAATAAGCTAAAATTAACTCTTTGAGGTGGTAAAATGGAAAATACTTCAATACCACATCATCAATACCACATAAAAGATCCGTGAAAATTTTTGTTTTTCTTAATTTCACACCAAAATAATGGGAATGTGAGAAATCCCATGTTACATATACACTGAGAATAGTGTTATGCATGTTTTGAGAACTTAATATCATGGTATTCTTACATGGACTCTTGGTACACCCATAGTGGATATCTCACTGAGCTTAAATTTCTATTTTGACATGAAAAATAAGCAAGGGGGACAAAAGACATCAAAGAGAGCCAGGGTACCCAACTTCTGAGGCCTCAGAGGCGTGGACAGCTCCAAAGCTTGGATACATGGCTGATCTTTGCCCAATTAGTAAACTAAAACACTTTGGGAACTTGGTTACCATGTTACAACTACAGTAAATCTTAAGAAAATAGCAAATAACCTGCTATTTTGATGTGCCAAGGAGGTAAAAAGCTACTTAGACTCCTGTAACCATGTCAATTCTTGATTAGTTTCCATGTATAAACCCCAAAAGAGTAATTAAAACCCTTTTTGGACTTGTATCCATTGATTTACCTCATAGCAACCAGTTAAACACTGATATTTGCAATTCTACATGGAAATGAGTTAAAAACTTCGAAAATTCATTAAAAATACAATTCTTAATTAATCTTTCTGAAACTTTCAGTACCAATGTAGAACTGTATTATCCATGGTACAACCAAAAATAATTGCAGTTTCACTAGTAAAATTAAAAGTTTTACTTACAGTCCATTTTTGACTATTCTACGTGAAACACTGAATCTTCAAAAATTCACAGTAATTACAACCTGTGATGAAATTGGAAATAACATTGATAACTTTGAGAAATCAATGATTATTTTGGAATAAAAGAATATTTACAGATTTTACGCCTTTTATTCTTAACCATATTGGGGTTGGTAGTCACGTAAAAGCATCAATTAAGTAATTATGATAATCTTACGTGACAACAGATGATGCAATCAATAATCCAAAAGGGTTTATTGTTTTCTCACTCACTGGTTTTTCAGTTTTCTCCATGGCATGCCTCTGTGAGCTGTTGTTGACTTAAAAGAGGCCTCCTCTTGCTGTTTTTTCCACCTCATCTTCTTATCATCATTTAAATCATTATTACCAACAAGTAAGTATTAGTTATAGCTATTCTTAAGTGTTTTAAATCTTTCAGAATCAATCAGAAAGACGTGAAATAATAGAATCCAACTATATATTGTTGTAACACTGTTATAAATTAATTTTGATCCTTAAAATCCACAATTCCACGTCAAATTTCTCTACTTTTATCTTTCAACAAGTTCTTTGGAATATTAGTGAGTGATTTATATTTTAATTCTTAAAGTTTTTCTCTAAAATTAGTTTTCTTCAAGAATTACCATTATAATTATTCTTGCAAAAGATAATTATATATTAAAATAATTTTATTATTTTAATAAAAGAAGTTTTATTATTAAAATCTTCTTGTAATTGATTCTTGTAGACAATTACTTATGCACTGTTAAAATCACTAGTAGTGCTTAACACATGAAAGAAGTAATTCCTTAATTATTTAACTGTGGTTATAATAACATTTTTTCATTATATTTCATAAGAACAGTCATAGTACTGTTGATTAATAGTAATATTAACATCAGTTTCATAGACAAATCTTACATTTAAAATCAAAATTAAATAATAAACAGAATTTTTGGGAAACTTAAATATTTTTTATGTCAAATTTGAAAAAAAGAAATTAAAAAAAATGAATATAGATATTATTTATAATTCTTATTTTAAATATTTCTTTTAAATACATTTCTAAATTTTAAAAAAAAAAAAATTCAAGTTGAATTTTTCCAAGTGATTTCAAAAAATAAATATCACATCCAAAAGATTTTATAAAAAAATCAGTTTTTTAATTAATCATATCACTTCATTCCAATTTTGAAAACTTTGTCTGCTACCAAATCTTGTAAAAATGTCTATTATTGACTAAATCAGGTACATTTTGAAGGGATGATGGATAATTCTCTTCATAAATCTTGTCCCATTCATATTCAATCTTTTCCAAAAGGTTATGAATAATTGAAAAGCTAATAGAAACATCAATGAATAGTTGGACTTGATTTATATTTTGAATTTCTATCAGGTATGACTATTGACCTTTAAGTATTCCAATTTCATGTTCAATCATTACTCATGATTTTACTAGGTAGAAGTTGAATTTACTATTATCTGGATTAAGTTCTAAATTTCCTTTGTATTCTGGAAAAATTATAATTAAGTTTCCATAAGCTGAGCCAGCCAAAAGATTATTTTTTTTTGGAAAAAATATTATTTGGGCATTTTATGATTCTTCATATTTTGATATACACTTGAGTCATATACTTATCCTGGAAATCCAACATTAAATGAAGTAAAATGACAATTGAGATAAAATATTAACTGGACTGACATGGAGTAACTAAATAGAAAGCCACCATCAGTTTCACTCATACACTTTATCCAAATAAATGATATTTTATATTATATTAAGGAGCCATAAAAGAGACAAACATAATTATATTTATGAAAATAATAAGCTGTCCATCATTAGGTGGCCTTTTGGGATAATGAAATGAGACTACCTTCAGAAAAACTAACACAACCAAGTAAGTCCTAATATTCCATAACTTGTAAAATTTCAATCCTTTCTTGCTCATTCAGCCATGAGATGTATGTGTTCTTTAGCTTTATTAAGTATGAAATGACTGTCAGCCTGTGACTCCTAACCAGAGCACAAGCATGACAGCCAAGTACCATAAACCAATGGTAGAGCCAAGATACCACCAAAACATGTAGCTGAGAAAAACAAGCTAAAAAAGTATCAAAAGAAAGAGGAAACTGACCTCTTTCCAAATATACAAGTCCCACAATCATAGGAAAAGGAATAACAAAGTTATTCCTGCTCAAAGTTGTTGCTGAGCATAAACTTTATTTTTCACCTCTCATCTGAAATCCAGAGGAAGAGGCTTAACCCCATCAAATGGGTATTCAAAATGAAGCTCTAAGTTAGGGCTATTCAATGGTACTAACCGAATTGAGCTAGCATCAGAGCTACTGAAGCTATGACCAAAATAAGGTCAAATAAGGGGGAATGAAATATTCACCTCTCATCTAGCTTATACAGTTTTAGTGTAAGATACCTATAGTGGGGTCTTTTTGGAAAGAGCACAATCAGGGATATCTGATGGTGCCATCCATTTCCCCATATCTCATCTAGGACAAAAGTTATAGGGCAAACAAATTCCATACAGATTTTAAGCAAATCATACATATGTACAAAAAATGTTGTACATGGCATAACTTTGCCATATCAAATGAGGTACCATTGTGTAGAACACATCTAGGGCTACAAAATGAACCAAATTTGAGCTTTATATCTCAAAAACTGACAAATTTATGGCTGTTTTAAGGTCAAAATCCCACAGTTAGACCAATACAGCCTTACTGTGGGATATTCTCCCATAACTATGATTATGAGGTGTCAAACAGACAAAGAAGCCTGTTTATACTTCAATACTGGGGTACTGTACAGGTTCTGTACAGCATTCTACACATCATACACATCAGAAGAGGGCTATGTGGTCCCCAGATGAACATTTTCACCCTGTATTGGTGAAAACTGCCCAGATGTGGTTTCAAAACAACATCTGAACCTAATACAAACTATACAGGCCTTGTGAAAACCACAAGCCAGTCATTGGAAGTGAAAAATCTTTGCTTCCTCTACATGGAAATGTCTAGTAGCCTTTTTCACCCAAGTTTAGGATAAAAAGGGCCCTTTCTCCACCAGAAAAGGTTTCCTCATCCTGCTCTTGAATTCCTACATAGTACAACTGTCAAAAACAGTTATACTCTTGGAAAATAATCAGGTTATACTCTTAATTTTAGTATTGTAGTTCTTATTATAGTAACCCAACTGGTAAGACTGCACCCAGGGCTTTCAACGGTGCTCACCACCACTATTTTATAATAGTAAAGCCCTTATTACTCCATTTTATACTTTTATTATCTATAATCCAACCACTCTTAAATTAATTTTACCATGTCACAGTCATAGTTAAAGTTGTAAATAGCCCTATTACACCTTCATAATAGGCTCAGCCTGACAATGACCCTTTGTGTAAATAAACATACTGCACCATTTCTGATACCAAAAAATTCTCCAATCTTCTCAACCACTGCACCATTAACATTGCAACCAAGTCTTTAAAGGGCCATTTCTTTTTGAATTGCTGGCTCATGTTTATAATAGGTTGAATTGCTGTGAAAGAATTGATCCTTTCCAATAAGAGATATCAAAGAAAAAAATGAGCTGTAGGCTGTACAACATAGCTTCTTGGACTTTTTATGAGGGAGAATTTCCAAATCATCTTCTTTCATTTTGATAAATTTCATGTAAAACCTGGATATCATCTTCAAGCTCTTTATCAAACTCAATTTCAGTTTCATGTGCTAATTTTTCTGCTAAAATATCACATTTTGAGTAAAAATATTGATGAGATCTTTGGTATTTTTTTTTTATTATGAAACTTGAATTTATTCATTTAATTGTTTCTGGTTGTATATGAATAAATTAAAAAAAAGACATATGATTGAACAGTAAAAGTAAATCTGTACTTAATTTAATTGTAAAATAAATTGATCTTCAAAAAAAAAGCTATGATTATAAAAATTATTAAAAATAATCAGGATCTGGGAGAAATAATTGAGGATTTAGGATTAAAAGAATGGGTTTATGGTGACTCAAAATACCATGGCTGATAAGGTGTGGTATTCTGAAAATGACAAAAATGAAATTCAGTGTTTGGAACTCATGATTTTTTATATTTTAACCCCCTGTTTAAAGAGATTTTTATGATTGCATGTTTAGAAATCAATATCAATTGAATTAGTGGTGACTTGAAAAAAAAATACAGTATAGTTTTATAAAGGTATTTTATTAGGATCAAACAATGCTAAAACCTGATATTTAATTTGTTAATTCTCTCTTATTTGTAGTAATTAGTCTGTTTCATATCTAGCCTTTGTTATGTATATACTTGTTTTATATTCTGTTTCATCTTTCTTTATTTCTTCTGTTAGTTAAAAACTGTTTTGTTGTATGCCTTTTGTATTTATGTAGCTTTTATAATGTACCTGACTGAAGCAAGTAATATTTTTTTGAGAAATCAATTAACTAAAACAAACCAATGTATAATGAAAGAATTTTATTGATAACAAAAGACTTTTCAGAAATTTCTTTAGACCAGATTTTTTGATTAATAAGAATTTTTTCCCAAGATTTTCCACTGGATTGCTGCCAAATCTGACTTGAGAATTGAGTGGAGAACTTTCAATTGAATACTAATCTAGAACTTTAGCAGCTGGTGCATGTGGCTTAAAGTAGTTTGGCCTGCTGTAAGGATTCACCCAAGACTCTTGATGCGCAAGTTTTTGCGGCTAATGAGCTGAAGCCTGTTAAAATTTAATTGATCAGTCAAACTAAATTCTCGATTGGTCTGCTCTCACCAAAAAATTAAATTTTTTCACGCCTGCTTGGCTTACAAATCAACTTTCAATCTCATGAAAATCTTAGTCAGCCGATTTCACTCTCGATTCATGAACTTTAACGACCTTCATCAAGTTTTGGATCGATTTAAAGCGTAAAGTTTCTTCGGCTCTTGACCGAATCCCAAGATTTGATATAAAAATCCAAGTCATGAATTTCGACGATCGTTATTCTCCAACTCCAACTCCTTCTCCAGGTCCTTCTACCTTGTTTTCTTCGCTCCTCATAAGCCCTGAGCCACCTGATGCCGTCATCGAGAAACAACGATTGTCGACGTCTCGTCATTCCGCCTCGTTCTTACGGCCTTTCGCTCAGTATTTCTCTCCTTATCCGATGCCATTGCCTTTCACCCACAGGAGATTGATCTTGCCGATCCCAAATATATTTTATCCTTCTTCGCCCATCTTAACTCAAAATTTTAGATCGAATTCAAATTTTTCATCCTTGTCAAGCTTTAATCGTCAAAGACACTTCGATAAAAGATCTTGTCGTCTTTCTTTGTTTTATCTCTTCGTTCTCATCACTTTGATCTTCTTCACCTTTAGTAAGATTAAATCGGCAATAAAAAATTCTTCTCGTCACATCCCTTTGCCTTTTCAAGATCCTTCTACTTTAATCTTTTCAAATCATGAAATCGTCAAAATTTGGCAATGGGAAATCTCTCTAGGTCATTACCCTTCTTATCGCAAAACTCCAAGCAACTTACAACTCAATTTAAACCCAAATCCGAGTTTACCTAAAAATTTCAATCATCAAAACTTTTTATCAAACTTCTCATCTCAATCGTCTCTTCATAATCTTAATCTTAATTCAAAAATAATTTCTCAACAACAACCTCAATCTCAATCTCCTACTTCTACTTCTACTTCTACTTCTACTTTAATTAATGACATCATGCCTATCGGCCCCATTAGGAATTATCTTGATATCCCCTCCCCCTCTGTATTCAAATCCAATCCGTCATCTAACTTCTCCTTTCCTTCACCTTATCCTCCTCGTCCCTCTCCGAATTCTATAATTGATTTAGATATCATCATGGATTATTGTGATTTTTCTACAAATCAATATGTTAGAGATTGTCTTGAAATCTTAAGAATGGGTGCTGGCTTAGATCTCGAAAAACGTGTTAGAAGAGGCAAAACTAGTCGTTGGAATCACATTTATCATGAAAAACTCGATCATGATCAAAATAAAATTCCTTCAATCAATTCAAACTTTGATTTAAATCCTTCATCAGATCAAGACAATGATGATCAACCCATCAAAGATCCTTCTTATCAACCAACCGATATCTTAAATTTATTACAATCTCAATCTTATCCTTCAAAACTTCAACAAATTCAACAACAAACTCATAACACAGCTCATTCTCGTAGAATCTCTTCGATTAAACATCCCACTCATCCTACTTCCGATCCAACTTGCGATGCTGATTATCCAAAAATCTTTCATATCTTTTGGGCTGGCCCATTTACTGATAAACCTTATTTGGCTTTATCATCCTTCTTATTCACTCAAAATCTTGGTTTAGATCTTCCTCTTGAAAAACCAACTCCAAACAATCAATCAAAACGCTCAAAATTTCTTTCGACTACCTGTCGACCTCAGCTTTGGGTTTGGATTAATCCAGGTCCAGCGGCAGCAATCCCAAATCCAAATGCTAGAAAAGAAATGTTAGACGATTTGAAAAAAAATCCTTGGAGCGCCCCATTTCTTCATCACAGATTCAGAGAAGTCATCAAATTTAAAATGTGGAACACAACAGAACAATTAGATGGCGTACCTGAATTAAAAGATCATTGGCGTGAATTGCCTTTATTTAATAGCGGTGGTGTTAAATACGGTTCTGCTCCCATTACTCCAACTTCTCACTCTCATCACTATCAATCTTCAAAAACAAATAACTCAACATTAAAACCTCCTGTTAAGATTGGTATCGTAGTACCTGAAGAAAAGGCAAAATTAGCCGATAAGGATGGTGATGGTCATGGTGAAGAACCTGATGTAATCGAAGAAGAACTTGGTCGATTTGGGAATCATACGAGAGGTGAAGCTGCCGTTGCCGAAGACATGTCAGTTTCACCCCAAAACCCAAATCAAGAAATCACTCAAACCGCTAATTCCTCATCTTCTACATCACCACCTGTCATCGCCACAAAAGACTCAGAAGATGAACTATTTCAAAGAGTCGGTTCAACCTCTTCAAAAGGTTATGATCGACTATCAGTAGTATTATCTGATATGGCTAGATTTGTTTTGTGTCATCGGTTTGGTGGAATTTATCTTGATGCCGATACTATTCTCCTACGAGATTGGGAAGAATTATGGGGTTGGAGAGGTCAATTTGCTTATCGATGGAGTCGATTAGAAAAATATAATACAGCCGTCCTAAGACTTCATAGGCATTCTGCACTTGGGAGTTTCTTGTTTAAGACTGCTTTAGCTAATGGGCTAGATTTTCATCCCATGACGATTTCTCGGTAAGTCTCTCATCTCTACGCATCAATTTATTCACTCTTAAAAAACTGGCAATTGTCTCCATTAAATTAATGAAATGAAAGCTAAGTTAATATTGAAATCAATCTTAGGTATACAAAAGATGCTCATCTTGATGGATTACTTTTAAGATTACCTGACGCATTATTTGATTCTGCTTGGTTGAACACTGAATATTATCAACGTGATCGACCAGCATTTCCTTACTTTAAACGTTTTGAAGATTTTTTTGATCCACCTAAAGAAACTGATGCCGGTCCCGCCGCCATTGGATTTGATGGCTTCTTTAGAGGAGCATTTAGTTATCATTTTCACAATTTTTGGTGGTTTGTTTTCGTTTTTTTTATGAAACTGTTTGAATGTCTTGAATATTGTCTTTTTCGTAATTACTTTGATCTTATCTGAGAGTGATATGGTTTTGTTTTTCTTGGTCATTCAGGATCCCTTTTGATCCATCACGCAATTGGCCAGATTTAGGTCCAAGGTTTGAAAGTGGAGAACGATCGGCTAGGGCCAAACTTGCTGCATCAAAATTGAATGGGAGGAAAAAAATGAATTCGGCCAATGGGGCACGCATCTCTCATAATAGCCGACCTGGGGATATTGAGATTGAAGATGACCAGTTATCAGTGGAAGATCTGGAAAAAAAACTACTTCATACGATAAAGCTTGATGAAGATGATGTAGCTGATGACGAACGAGACCTGGGCTGGGCAACAATTTTGAAACGGACATTTGAAGCTTATCTTAGATGTGAAAGGCCAAACATGTATGGAGAATGGCTGGTATGTCGGTCTTTTGAAACAGGATTTTTGGTGTTATGAGTGCTGACTAGACCGTTTACTAATTAGGATTGGCAAGACTGACAACGCAACGATTTTAAAGGGTATTCAAGTTCATGACCATAGATTGAGGACAAAAATTAGTTTCTTTTTGCTCATCAACCGAGCTCTTGATAATTTTTTTTCAAGTTTTTTTCAGTTTTAGTTTTTGATAGTACTTGATTTTTTGTGTCAAGCAAGAGGATTAAGAAGAATGATGGGCGATGAAAATATCACCAAAGAAGAGGGAAGGCCACAGGCTCAGAGTAAATGTTGGATTTGTTCGGTACAGTAGAGGACATCGCATATTCAGAGGCAACAAACAATTCGGTACTTTCTTATATAAATTAATAGATCTTTTTGGGAAATTAATCTGGTTTTTCTTTGATCACTGACAAGACCATTTGCATTCGATGTGATTATCTGCTATGAGTTTCCTCTTATTTTTGTAATGCAACGTTTTTTAGAACTTTTTTGCCTCAGTTACCTTTGATCTCTAGTGTGATCGAAAAAGAAGCTTATTTTAGCCTTGATTTTCTTTCGATAAATCGTCAATAAACTCACCGTCGTTTGATTTGCTAGTTATGTGGATGGATTGAACTCGTTTGAGTTTTCCAAACGAGAATGTTGAAAAGTCTTTTAGCGTTGTTTCTGAAAAAGGAAAGTCACTGAATAATGTCTCTGGATTTTTTCGAAATACCTGCGCTGACAACTAAAGGGTCCCGTTGTCTTGAAGTGGTGATCTTGTCTGAAAAGAAATGTAGAAGCTTTTGTTATGAATAATGTTTTGCTTTTTAGTCCTACAATCATTAAAATATTTGCGTGTATAAAATACACCCAAGTAAGAATCTAACAACGCTGAGGTTATCATTAAAACAATCAAACTGATTTTAGACACGGTAAATGTTTTTGTTCTAAAAATTAGCTGATCTTTTGTTTTCATCAAGTTGAACATTTAAAAAATCTAGTAAATACATTTAAGGAGTTGATGAGATGAAATTTTTGATTAAATTCATTTTTTTGAATTTTTTGTTCACTAATTATTTCACTTTTCTCTTAATTAATTGATTCCTAAAGGAAATTATGAGAAAACTTTAAGAAAATGAGGTTAAAGAGTAAGTAAAGGTAACATCAATAATTTTTTATTTGATGGGAACAAGGTAAATTGATAAAGTATGTTTTATTCTTTCAAAAGTTTTTTCCAAATTGAATCATCTTGAAATTGTATAATAAATAATAAACTTATCATCAAAAACAACAATCCTTTTGAAAAAAGATAAGTTATATTTATTATCCCTCTCCAAAAAAAAAGAAAAAAAATTAATGAAAATCAATTTTCAAAATTAGAGTTATTTTGAAATTAGTTTATAAATTGGTTTTCAATTTAATATCATAAAAAGTCTTAAAAAACATAAATCATTTTATTTTTTTGATTTTAATTATTTTTCAATCAAAATTCAAAGTAAATGTGAGGGGGTGTCAAATTTATAAAATCTCACTTTTTTTCTCTCCCAAATCCCAAATTAAGATTTTGGGATTTTGAGGTACTAAAAACCAGAGTCTTTGAGTCTTAATCCCATACTTTGAGGTACTCCAATCCTGCATTTAGCTTCACCAAAAGGATCATTTTTCATGCACACCTCAGCAAGGGTATTGTAACAATCACTAATCAGGGGTAGGGGTATTCATACTTACACCCACTCAAATACCTCAAACCAGCAAATCCACTGTGTGTATCAGCATTCAGTTTCAGCAATCTTTTTTGCTGAAACATGCATACAGCCTGTCAACTTTGTTACAGGCTGGAATTACCCAATACAGTTTGGATACACCATCCCCAAACTGTATGATCACTCAATACCACTGTTGTAAATGGGGTTTCAATTAATTATATTTCAATTCTGCCTCAAAGGTTTTTTTTATAACTAGTTACAACATTTTTGGTCCAGGTTTAACAGAGGTTGTCTCATCATCTACTACCCAGTTCCTACACTCCCCCTCAACCTCTGTCCCCTCCAGTATCTTTCCTCTTGACCATCTTATTTTATTTGGTCCTAGGCGCTTGGTGAAAATGTCCGCCAATTGATCTGAAGTAGGTACCCATAAAACTTTTCCATTATATTTCCATATAAAATCATTTACAACATAAAAATTTTGCTCAATGTGTTTTATTCTCCCTTTCAAGCCCTCCAGAACCAGTGTCTCTGCCTTGTTATTGCAGAATATCTTTATTTCAGGCTGCGCCAAGCATTGTGTCACTAACTGCACTAAATATACAGTCATTTCCATTGCCATCCCCAGTGCAATCAATTCTGCACTGCATATTGACGTGGCTACCACCTTCTGTTGCCTTGAGCCCCATGCAATGGAACATCCAAAGATTCAAATTAAGAAACCTGATGTTGACCTATGAAATTCACCCCCCCAATCAGCTTCACACCACAACTCCAAACCATTATCATTTACATTAAATTCCAACTCTTTCACCACTGTTGACTTCAAATAAGCCAACAAGTGTTGCAATGCCCCCCAATTCTCTTCTGTTAGACAGGTTGAATATCATGCCAAATGATATGTCTGGTCGTGTTCCCAATGCTAAGTAATTTAGTGATCCTATTACAGATTGATACCATGTCTTGTGTACTGATTTCTCCTCTTTGGTTGTTAGTTTTTTGTCAGGCAATGCCGTTGAAGTATGTATTAATATTGTCCCTGTTGCCTCTTTGTATTGTTGAATGATTTCTGTAGCAAAATGCCTTTGCAATAAGATCAATGTCCCCTTGTGTTGTGTAATATTAATACCCACTATTCTTGTTAATTCAGTTTCCCATCATATTTTCAACCTGGCCTTCAATTTTTCTCTCAAATCATTCACAATTTCTACATTGTTCATGAATATAATCCCATCGTCCACATGGGTCCAAATGTAAACCATTACACTTGCATTGTGGAAAAAATAAATGCTCTGCTCCAATTCTTCAACAATAAAACCTAACTCCACCAATATCAATTTAAAATGTAACCACAAGCATTGTCCAGCCTGTTTAAGGCCATACATTGCTTTCTGCAATTTCATTACCTTGCCCTTCAAGTCTGGTCTTAGCTCTATGTGTGCCTCAACATATATATCTTCATCCAATTGACTATGTAAATAAGCTCCCGATATGTCAAAACACTCCATCCGCCAGCCGTTCTTCACTCCTAGAACCAGAAACAGTCGCAAAGAAGACATAGAGGCTGTTGGTGGGCACGCTTGAAAACAATCAACACCTTGTTGTTGATTGAATCCCCATGCTACCAGCATGGCTTTAAATCGTATTCCCTCCTGACCTATTCCACTCTGTTTCACATCAAATACAAATCTGGTCTTTATTACCTTCTGATTTGCTCTCATTACTGGTGTCCACACCTCCATTTGGTCAAACATTTTGAGTTCCTGTTTTATATCAACATGCCACTTTTCCCAATCTTTTGACTTCCTTGCCTCATTTATGTTTTGTGGTATTTTATAGCTGCTTCTCGTTGGTATCTTTTGGATCATCTTGTCTTGCTCATTGCATATTTGATCTGTTTCTTCTTTCCCTAACTTCAGTTTCACTTGGTTAATTATGTTTTGTATCTTCATCTTCTCTTGTTGTCCCCCATTTTGTTTATGCTCCTCCAGAAAAGTGACATAATTTGAGTTTATTATTTGTCCCATCTCAGGAATCCAAAGAAAATATCCTCTACTGTCATCCTGGTAACAAATTAAGATTGCCATTCTCCCCCTGTCTTCAAGCTTGTTATGTTTTTCTGATGGTACATGTACAATGCCTTTTGCCCCAAAATAATATATTTGGTGTGCCTGAGGTTTCCGCCCACACCAGAGTTCCAATGGAATCATCTCTCCTGTTCATTTGTTTGGTATTTGATTATGTATGTATGTTTCTGCCTTGTAAGCATAAGACCAGAAGCTCGTAACATTGTCTTGGTGGAGTCTCCCAATGTTCTATTTAAATGCTCTGCCTCTCTGTTTTGCTCAGGGGTATACGTACTTGTATAAATCATTTGCATCCCCATTTCAATCAACTGAATACAGAACTTATTTTCCATGTATTCCTTGGAATTATCTGACCAAAAAAATTTCACCGGTTTCTCAAAAACATATTTTATCAATTTGAGTGTGTCCTCTAATTTTTTAGCCACTAAACTTCTTGATGCTAATGGGAAACAGAATGAGAAGGTAGAACTATGATCACGCAGAGTCAATAGATACTTGTTTCCATGAAAGTCTGGTATAGGAAATGGTCCCATAACATCAGTCACCATTAAATCGCGGGGTGAATCTCTTGTAATCTCTTCTTTTACAGTTAACTGCTGTGGCATGATCTTACAGATCTTGCAGTGCTCGCACACAAAAGGCTCCCAACTTCTTAATTCGAATTCTGGGAAATGAATTTTTAAAAATTGGCAAACAATTTTATCAGATGCATGACCCAACCTGCAGTGCCAAACATAGGATTCATTACTCTTGATTGTGCATATGTGTGATAACAACTTGTCTTGTATTTCTGTTTCCATCACACCACTCTGAGAATTCTCCACTAGCCATGTTCTATTTCTTAACTTTGCACAAAACATCAATTTACCCTCCCTAGTCCTCATGATAATGTCTTTCCCCACAAACTCCACTACATTTCCAAGCAATATCAGTGTCCCCTGCACACCACTACAGTAATATACATTACTCAGTTCCAACTTGGTCCAGGGCAATTTTATCGTCCCCCTGTGAGTCGCAAAAATTTTCATGGAGGGAGAAGCCAAATTCAACACCAGTTTCTGCCCCAATAGTCTGATATCAGTAAAGAAATCCCAAACACCACTCACATGGATTTGTGAGCCGGTGTCAACACAACTTGAAGTGCTACTGCTAGCAACTGCACATATTGCCAGCTCATTTTGTACAATAGGTGGTGGTGGATCACAGAGGCCCAACAGCTTCCTGATAGCAGGGCATGTAGATACCCAATGTCTCTGACTGGGTAATGATTGTTATTTAAAATAATTACACTCCAGTCCATGTTTTTTCTGCTGAGATGATCACAGCTGTTTGTTTCCCATCTTGATACAGAATTCAGCTTGGAATGTTTCTTTGGCAGTGGGTCGTCTCAAATGAACAAATTGTTCCTGAGACACTGGTCCATTAATTCTGGTATAGGTGTTTTACAATGGAGAGCTTGATTGTTTTGTAGCTGAGGAGCTAATCGCATCACAGCTTGGTTTTGGGGTGTGGTATTTTCCTTTATTGAGCTGAGATAACTGTTTATCAGTTTTTGCAGGTCTTGTGGCCCATAAGTACCTTTCTGCTCCAATTAAGACATTATTGAGTGATACCATGAGGATTGTGTTGTGCCCGGAGGAGGCAGCACCAAAACTTGCAAAAAAGTTCCCTGCACCTCTGGTGGTAGAATTAGCCCTGATGAGTTCATTTTTGCAAATAAAGTGAATATCTTGTTCATTAACTCAGGAGTTCCTTCACCCTCCTATTGTCTATACACCTCAAATAATTCAGTTGATATTTCTAGTTGGGTCACACATGTTGACTTCATGAAATTCTTCTTGATTGACTTGAATACAACCCTTGGCAATAGCTCGGTTTCTATCATCTCCTGAAGTTTGTCTGGGATAGTACGCCATATGAGATAACAAATTGCCTTAGAGCCACGTGTTACAAAATAAAAGTTTTCTAGATTCTTTGTGAACTGTACAATATCAAATATGTAAAGTAGAACACCATTTAGGGCTTTTGTCCATTCTGTAAAGTTGGAGCCATCGGGTTTCAAACTTGGAATTTCTGATACAAATTGTCGTGAATTTTTGATTAATGATGTGACTAAATAATCACCATCATCATTCATTTCCTGTTTCACAGAGGTTTATTGTTGACTCATTATGTTGTCACAGATATAGTATATGTCAACAGAAGAGGTCTTATAAGAAGTAGCAGATGATAATTTTTTATAGTCCTTTCCACTTCTCAATGGCATGCAATTATAAGGACAAATCTATTTGTTTTAGAAGAAGTGAGAGCAGGCTTTTAGCCTTTTGTAAATGGGTTTTCAATTAATTATATTTAAATTCTGCCTCAAAGGTTTTTTTTATCACTAGTTACAATGTTTTTGGTCCAGGTTCAACAGAGGTTGTCTCATCATCTACTACCCAGTTCCTACAGCCACCATTACTCTTGTACAGATCCTGTACAGCCGTAAAGGACCTGTATTAGTCAGACTAAATTCAATCATCAAGTATTCTCATGAAAATTCTCTGTCTTGATCAGGGCTGGTGATTCTCACATATACCAGCCCCTCTTTCTCCCCCCTGGGGACTTTTCCCCAGTTAATGAATTTAGTATATTTATTATTTTATAATTATTCTTATCCTTATTTTGGGTATTATAATTATTTGATTTTGAGTTAGCCTTAGCCTTTTTTCTTTCTTTTCCTGTACAGTGTGAGCTGGGTGACTATATCCTTATTAACCCTTTTCTTTCCATTCTGACAGGTTGAAACAGTGGACTTGGACTTGTATGTGGTTGGCTCTTCTATTCTTACTTATATTCTTTGTTTCTGCTTTTCTTATATTATTTTATTTAGTAATTAATCTCCTAACACTCTTAAATGAATTCTTTCTTACCATATCCTGAGCCCTCCATAAGTAAGTCCCAGTATACTGAGTGCCAGGCCCTCTTCACTTAGAAGAGCCCCTGTGACAGGTATGTATATTTGCATAAAATTTGGTTCCACTAGTAATAACTTAAAGTAATTTTCCTGATGCACCTCCTCTAAACATAAATTTTAAGAAACTTAATGCTAAAGGAATTCAAAATACTACCTTTAATTCAAACTTCAAAAGCTTTGCGTTTGTCACAGGGGCTCTTGGGGAAAACAAGAGTGGGCTGACACTAAGTAATCAGGGAACTTTCTTGGAAGACTCCAAAGGAATAAATTTCTCCAAGAAGATGTGAAAGTACAAGATGAGATAAAATAATATAAAAGAATCCAAATGGCCAAAGAGCCAACCAAGTAGGTCCTTAATAACTGTTTCAACCTTCCAGAAAGAAAATTGGAATTAGTAAGGACATGACCATCAAATACTCACTTACAGGTAAAGAAAGAAAGGTGAAAATGACCAACTTAAGAATATAAGTATTCACTATCAAGATGAAATAAAATAAAGATAGAAATAAATCAAAGTATATTAATTAACTTGAGGGAAAAAACCCCTTAGAGTCAAAAAAGAGGCTGGTATATATGATCAGTTGAGAGCTTGACTCCTTCAGGTTGACAGCTGGTCTGTATTAAATCCTTGAAGCTGTATTGATTTATTTATGAAGTGTATACCTTAGCAAATTAAGAAGTTAACTTAGTTAAATGATCTTCTCAAAGTTTATGATTGAAATAAAGGTATTTATGAAAAAAAATATTTTATTGAAATTAATTTGGTTTTTTAAGGTGAATTGATGAAACATTAAAACTTGATTTTTTTTTTTTTGGAATTAACTTTTTAATATCCTTTTTGAAAATTAAATTCTGAAAAAGTATTACCTTGAATTAATATTTTATAATCGAAAATATTTAATTACTATTTGATTAAATGATTTGTATTTAAGAATAATACTTTAAATTTATCCTTGATGACCTAATTGAATGTTTTAATAATATTCTAATATTAGAATCATTAGATTTTTGGTAGAAAAAAGGTAAATAATGATTTATAAAACCATTTATGATCTTTTGAATTAATTTTAGGAGGATAAAAATAGAAAAAAATGGAGTTTGAGTAGCTTAAGAAATTTCAAGGGTGTTTTATGAAAAGTTTTGGTGTTTTTTTTTGTCCAAAAACAAGCTTTAATGGCTTTGAAACTTTATTTTTTTAATGTTGAAAAATATTTAATTTAATCCTCAAATGGATTTATATTTCCATTTGGGAATATTTCCCATATTAAAAAGGAAATATGGAGTTCAATGTCTAAATGTGCAAAAGTGAGAAAATTAAACAAAACCATATTTTAAGCTTAAAAAGCATAATACAAGCTTTTGTGCTATATTCACCCCATCAAATTGTAAACTACTAAAAGGAAGGGAATTACCATAAATGAAATGATGATGGTGAAGGGGCCAGGTTGGTCCCAGATGATAAAATAGCCATAGAGGGCCATAAAGGTGAAATTTTTCCAAATTGCCATAAAATAGATATGGCATTGATATGCCATAAGATGGTCCAAGGGAGTATTAACCATGGCTGTGATAGTACTCCCCCAGCTTTAATGTTGAGCTCCTTAGAACAAAAACAAGGTAGAGCTTGTTAGAACTATTTGAAAAGATTTTGAGGTAGGGATTCAAGAGGAATTATTGAGAGAAAAAAATTGAAAGTGATATTAAGGATTTAGAATATGAAATAAGACTTTCTCTGTCTTCTTTTGAAATTGGCTTCATGATTGATGTAATTTTGAAAATGAGTGATGATGGTTTATGATTTGAATTTGAAGTAAATAAAGAAAAATTCTCAAATAAAGAATTAAATGAAAGAAATAAAAGAAATCAAGGAAAATAAATTTTGAGGAGGTTCCAATCTTGATTACTGAAGTTGATTATTTACTTGAATTTTCCAAGGACCTCAAAAAGAGTATTTGATTCCAGGTGCTCACAGAGTCACCAAGGTGATTTTTTGACAGATTCTAGGCCCCTCAAGAAAGTTCACACAAGCAGAGGAACTTACTTTTGGTAATTAACACTCCAGAAAGTGCCATAAAAAGAAAATAAATTTGATGAAGGAATGATTTGGAAACTGATTTGGAAAGGAATGGTCCATTTTCCCAAGTAAAAATGGCAATAAAGATTTGAATTGATGCTAAAAGCTTGGTCAGAGTTCTGTGTCCATAAAATTGACAAGTGCTCACAGAGTGGCCAAGGTGAAGCTTAAACAAAGGTAAAATACCTCTAAAGGTGAATACCAGGAGTGGTAAATTACTTTAATCAAGTCCTCTCCCCACCAAGAACCATAAAAATTAAGCTCTTGAAAAATTTGGTCCTGGCTTGTCAGGATACAAAGAATGAAAATCCTTGACAAGTTCAGAAAAATTCTTGAGGTTTTCAGTTGGCTCCCAGGTGGATCTTTCTAGTTATTGAATGAAACCTTTCAATTCCAAAAGATACCATAATATTCCTCTCTTGATCTTGGAATCAAGTATTTGAGAGACTTCCCATTCCTCTTCTTCTTAAATGATCATTTGAGGAGGAGGCTCTTGATGCCAATTTGGGATTGTTGATGTCTTGACTGGTTCAAGGAGGGAAATGGTGAGCCTTTGAGATATGAAAAGATATACAAAAAGGTCACAAAAACAACTTTAAAATACTTTTTTTAATAATAATAATTGAAATTATCATCTTAAAACAAGTGAAAATTCCATAAAAAGGCATAAAACCTTAATTATATCAGAAACCAAGAAATAAACATGTAAAATGAATTATACCATTGGATTCCCCACAAACATATACACATATAAAATTTTTATGTCATATCTGAAAATTCAATACTTACTGAGATAAACTGAATATATGCACTTTTAGGATCTGCACATATATTCATGGTTTTCAGCCCATATCTTTTGAAATATGAATGATCAAGAGTTTAACCAAAAATAATGTTACCAAATAATTACCATAAGAATACAGATATAAACTTCATTTAGAAAGCTATAAGAAAGGTTATAAATTACAAGGGTTTATTGAGCAAAATAGTTATAGCTGTTGACCACCTTGTTGTGAAAGTAGTTCAAAATTAAAAAAAGGAGATATTGAGATTATACTAGCTTATATGTTACAAATGATTTAATTTTAATCATTATATGAAAGTTATAACTCCTTGAAATCATGGTTTGAATTTTGAAACAGTAAATTTCAACAGAAAAGATGAGTTACAAGAAAAATAATTAAACATAGATTTTTTATTATATAATGCAATTCTCTTTAAAGTTTGGTAAAGAAATTTCCAGCTATCAGATTTGAAGCTCTGAATTTCTGTAGCATGTATAACTCAGAAGTCATTAATGATCAAAGCTTAAGCTTAAAAATGATCATTTATGATCACTCACTGTAACCTGATTTTAAGTTTAACAGTTCTATAAGTGATAAAACTGGTGAATACTAGTATATTAAGATTAATACTAATAGAATACACAAATTTTAGGCTTCTATCAACCCTATGATGTCAGAAAACTTAGAGTTAGAGTTATAGCTCTAAGTAATGGTGTAATAATGAGATAAGATGGTTTAATTATGATGTAATCATCACTAAGCCTTAAAATACTGATTGATTACAGTTGATACTATCAGTAAATGTCTACTAGAAGCCTTATGGACTCTAGGAGGGAGAATTTTACTATATTTACAGATTTTTTTATGTGAGCCTTTGAGATATGGGCCCATATCCAAAAAGGTCACAAGAAAACTTTACAATAATCATTCTTTTAAAATAAGTGAAAGTGCCATAAATAGGAATAAAATATTAATTAAATTGGAATCTAATGAGTAAAAATTTGAAACAAATTATGCAATTATATTCCTCATGATTAAATACACATATATCATTTTTATGGCATATCTGTAAAATCAATAATCCATGAATAATAAGTAAGAGTACCATAAAAAAGACATAAATTCTTATTCATCTCAGAAATCAATGAAAAAAAAGTAAGATAAATTGCACCATTGGAGTCTCAATGAAAACTACACATTTAAAATGTTTATGAAATATTTGTAAAGTAAATATTTAAGGAAATAACCTGAAGATATTCACTTTTATGATCAGTGCATATATTCATGGTTTTTAGCTCATATATCTTAAAATACACATTATAGAGAGTTAAACAAAAAATAAAGTCACCATGTAATTACTATGGCAATACAGATATAAAATTTATTCAACAAGCTATAAAAACAGTTATAAATTGTAAGGGTTTATTGAATAAAAATTGCTATAGCTGTTAACCACTTTGTTGTGAAAGTAGTTGTGAGCCTGTGAGGTATGTATAACATACCCATAAGGCCACAAATCATTTTATAAACAGTGAATTTTGTCTTAAACAGACTTTTTAGTTGAAATTAAAAATAAAAAATAACAAAAAATAAGTATAACTTTTTTTTGGATAAACAAAGTTATAAATATTATGTCATTTTTGGATTCTACACCAAAAATGACCTAGGGTACATCCATAAGGTGTTATACCCAAAAACAATTATTTCTTGTGTTATTAGAAGATTTAAGAATCTCACAGTAGTAATGTAACTTTTTTAACATTTTTTTAAAATTGTTAAATTTAAGCTTAAATAAGCTTAAATTTAAAGTTGCATAAGGTTAATGCAAACTTACCAAAATTTTAGTTAAAATTGAGGTGTGGTGTATATTTACTGAATTGGCTAAGGATCTGCCATACAGAATGTAAATCCTGCGTGAGCTCAATTTAAAAGGGTTTAAAGCCATGGTATGGCTTTAAATAAATAAAAGGGCAAAATCCACGCAAAAAGGTGGGACAAAGGAAAAAGACCAAATAGAGCTGGGGTACCCAACTTTTTGGATCTGCAATGATTCAATTAAGGTTTTCCACCTGTATTGGAGGATTTTCAACCTTATTTAAGCTTTAAGATTAGACTTTGATCCAGCCTTAAGGTTTAAACTGGTTTTATCCCAATTTGGACAGGAATTTCAAACTGCCAAGAGGGTAAATCCCAATATGCAGGCTTGAATTCAAGGTTTTAAGAACTTTCAAAGCTTAATTAAGCTTAAAACGTTAAGGTTACAAGCATTAAAACCTTATCAAAACTTAAGGTTTGGTGTGTATTGCTATTTTATGTGGAAAAATAGCAATAACTTCAAAAATTCATTAAAAATACAATTCTTAATGAATTTGCTTGAGAATTTCACACAGCTTACAATTTAATATTATCTACATATAAATTAAATTTTGAGTATCTTTAATAAATAAATTTTCTGGGTAAATAGCCTGGAAATTTACTCTTTTAATTAAAACTCAAAGAAAATTATAATTTCTTTAAAAATTAATTAAAAATTGAGTTTAAGAGATTTCTGCTTGAAACTCTATGTTTAAGTTGTTCATGTTATGAACTTTAATATAAATAAGCTTATTTATATTAAAAACTTAAAATAATTAGTTTAAATGAGGATTAAAGTTACATGGAGTTAAGAATAACCCTGTTAACTTTAAGTTGGAATTAAAATTAAGTTACCTTAAGTTAAGAACTTTAATTTTAAGCATGGTCTTTCAGTTGTGACCTGAGCACGCCCTCTATATACATTATGAATCATGAGAGCTGCTCTGAAGACATAAAAAGAGTCTTGTCATCACTGTTTTTGTCCATCATTCATTATCAATCCAATCATATTAGAAATTTAAACAGGCAAAGCTTTATTATTTATAAAATCTTATTGTTAAAGTAATTCTTAAGTTATTTTATTCTTTATTAATTGTAAATTAAAGAATTGAAATCATAGAATTCAGATTATTGTTGTAATCATCAATAATATATTTTATATTATAAGATTATCATCTTAAATATCTTTTAAAATCCACAAATTTCTCTTAAAAACTCTTTAATCATATTTTTTATTATAAAAAGTTGTTTTATCTTTAAAAATATTGATTTTTGGCGTGTTTTTTAACTTATAATTATTATTTAATATAATAACTGTTGTTGTTTTACTTGTTGTATTAAATAAATATTATAAGTAAGTTTTTCTCTAAAGTTCTATATTTTTTTATCTAGTATTAGTTTTTTTTATATAGAATCTTTATTCTATAAGAATTAATTCTACATAGTGTGTGTTTAATTCTTTTATAAATAATATCTATATTACTTATAAGTGGTTAATATTAATATTTTCCATGTGTAATTGTCTCATTAAGAGCTTTACACTTCTTATTGTTATAACTGTCAGTGACTATAACAATAATAGAATAATTATAATTTATTATAATTTTTTTTTTTATTATTAAATTTTTATAATAATAATTAAATTAATTTTTTTATATAATTATATTTAAATTTGTGGTTATAATATTTTGTTATATTATATATTTCTACTGAGGATGGTCATAGTACTCTTGATTTTGGTACTATTATCAAGAGTTTCATAGACAAACCTTACATTTGGGGGCCTGGCCGTGATTTTAAACCAATTTTTGGGACATAAATCATATTATAGACCTTATTTTACTATTTTTTGACGTAAAATTGCCATATTTGTCTTAATATTGGCTTTTTTGGGACATATCCCTTATAAATAATCTTTATAATCTTAATAAAGGTATTTTTTTCTTAAGAATATTGTTTGAAACAATATACTATTGAGTGACTTGGAATAAATTTCTTTTGTCTAACTAGTGGCTTTTTCACATCACAGACTTGAAACTTATTCTTTGAGTTATTCTAGTATAAAGTGAATAATAATACAATTTTGATTAATTAACTTGTTAATTGCATAATTATTATTTATTTAAATAAAATAATAAATCAAATAGAAAATCTTTACTAAAAACATTTTTTTCTTTTATCTTAGACATTTTTTTCTTTATTTTTGATGTAATTTGCCATAAAATTACATTCAAACAACTTTATTTAATAAGTTGAGTTTATAAGTTATTTTTATTATTTGATAAAATAACTTATATTTTCAATTTTCTCTAGTGTCTTCCATCAGAGAAAATTCTCCAGAATCTGAAGCCTCAGAGTCCAGTATTGAAATTCAAGCAAGCCCACCACCAAGGGGTTTGATAACCAAAGAGCCCTTTAAAGGTCCTGCAGGTGAATTCAATTCAATTTTACTCTATTTTTTATTAAAATTGACGTGAAATGACTCCTACTAGAAGTGGAAGTAACTACTCGATCCAATCAAATGGATCTGGACCAGGACATTCCAGCCATAAATCCAAAAGGCAAGAGTGTCCTCCCAGAGGAGAGGCACAAATGGAGGATGCCAGAACTTCCACCAGTTCCCAAAGGTTAGCCAGCACCTTTGAGCCTTTTATTGAGAGTCCAGAAGCTGACATAACTGCTATTGCTGTTAGACCTGAACCATTTCCAACAGGCAGCTGTGGAAATTTATCAATCTCAATGGAAAAACTTGTTCTTGGTGTCAAAACAACAAGAGTGGGAACTTCTCCCAAGTCTTTGGATAGGCACCATGAACTCTTATCCTCAAGTGAAGAAGTTCATGGGACCAGAAAAGACAGAAGATCTTCTGATGGGTTGGACACCCATGTCTGTCAAAGCACAAGTCCAACAGATAAAAGCTTGGTTGAAAAACCAAAGCATGTTATCAGAGGATCAGAAGAAGAAGTTGGCCCAAGGGAAGGAAAACAGCCCAGTGGAAGCTCCCCAAGCATCCACCAGCAAAACTCTGCCTCAACAAGTGCCAAACAACCCCAAGCAAGCCACAAAGACCAACCAGAAGGGCAAGCAAAAGGCAAAGGGAAAGGCAAAGCCCAAGTGGAACAAGCCTTACCCTCAGAATTACAGAATCCCAAAGAAGGAAAAGACAGCCATGGACAATGTGTTCAATATGGCAAGAGCCTTGATGGAATTCAAAAACAAGGAGGAGGAAAGATTGAACCAATCTTTCCCAAAGAAATAGATCTTTTAAAACTTGTAACTCACTTTGAATCTTGTAATAAAGAAATTATGACAAAATTTAAAACATTTGATTATGTCCAACAGAAGTTGGGTAATGAGATATTAAAAGTCAAAGAGCAGCAAAAGACCATTATTGGCCTTGAAAATGTTAATAAAGACAATATTGTGTCTTTGACACAAATTTGTTAAAGACTTGAGTCTAAAGTTACCTTACTCAATTTCTTTTATAACTGGACAGTTAAGGGAATTGAAAATACAAGTTCAAAACTTGGAAAATTAAACTAGTCACGATGCAGCTCTTTTTCAAGAACAATTGGAAAAAAGTGATAAAGCAAGACTTGAATTGAAAGAAGACATTCAATCAAGTATTAATAATATATCACTAAAAAATGAATTGCCAAGGCAATCCACACCAATTATTGACAGAAATGTTCTTAACTTGAATAATGATTTACATCATACAGTTTCAAGTCATGATGTGGAAACTGCTTGCAATTTTAAGGACTTTCCAAGATTAGAGGAATGGCCAACCTTCAGTGGTGAAGGAGAATATAATCATATGGAGTTTATGAAAACAATTGATATGTTCAAAGAAGACTTTAACATACCGGATGAATACATAAGTGCCAGATTACACTCATTATTTACCAAATCAGCAAAGAAATGGTATTATAAAATGAGACAAGACCATGGTAAACATTCTTGGCCTTGGTGGAAAGAAAAAATTATTTCCAAATGGGCAAATGATTCCTGGAGATTTAGAATGGAAAATTCTTTTGAAGAAGCCATTTTTAATATTCAAAGGGACAGGCCCATGACTTGGTTTCCTAAACAGAAGGACAGGTTAACTTCCCTTCATCCTGATATGTTTGAAACAATGGCACATAAAAGGATATTAAGAAAATGTGGTGGTGACCTTGAGCATGCTATAAGAAGCAGATGTATTGAGCCTTGCTCTACAGAAGATTATATCAATGCCATGGAGGACATCACTACTAGAACAAAAATTGGAAGAAATTGGTCCAAAAACCCAATAGACAACAAGACTAGTGGGAAACCAATTTCAAAACCAAATAAACCACATGACAGACCTCCTTTGAAATGTCATAAATGTGGAAGTACATCTCATTTGGCAAACACTTGTCCAAAAAAGACAAGAGTCAATGAGATAAATGTTGAAAAAGTGGAAGACACAAAAGAAACTGATGTATCTTTACATGAAAGTGATTCTGAGCCTTCAGAAGAAGAAGAGGTATCAGAAGAACTTGGTATAGAAAATATTAATGTTTCTTTTGAAGTCACTGAGGTACATACTCACTTACCGCAGTACAGTGATGAATGTATGGATCTAATACATGTGCAAGATGCCAAAATGCAAAAAACCAAACCTGCCAGAGGTAAAGGTTATACAGCATCTTGTATCACTAATATTGTGATAAATAACACAGAAGCCAAGATACATCTTGACTCAGGTGCTTTTTGCACTTGTGTTGGGAAAGATTATCTTGACAAAATTTATACCAATTGGCAAGACAAGTTAATGCCAATTGAAGGTATAACATTCAGCAGTGCTAGCCAAAATATGCACCCTTTGGGTATATTTGAAGCAGCAATCATATTTCCTCATCCTGCAGGAAGTATAAGATTGAAAGTTGAAATTGTTGTTATGAATAATTGTACTTCACAACACTTTATACTTGGGAATGATTATCTCAATATTTATGGTATTGATATTAATAATCATAAAGACAGGTATTTCACTATAGGGGAAAATAAAAGACAAAAATTCTCTTTTCCTCTAGAAAAAAGAGAAATTACTGTCATTAAACAAGTGAAAAATGTTGATAAGGAAAAATTTGTGTCAAGTCAATTGATTGAAGCACAAATTAGTCCTGAATTAACACTGGAGATGAAGGAAGAGCTTATTGAAATTTTATTTCAATACAGGGAAGCCTTTGCTTCAGATAATGAACCACTTGGGGCTATAAAAGGCCATGAGGTGGACATTATGCTTAATGTGGAAAGGCCTTATTGGCCACTATTAAGAAGACCAGCTTACCCAGCTAGCCCTAGGGCTAGAGAAGCATTAGAAAATCATATTGATGAACTAATGAAACTGGGAGTTCTTAGAAATGTTGGACACAATGAGGAGGTAGAAGTCACAACTCCAGTAATCATTACTTGGCATAATGATAGGTCAAGGATGGTTGGTGATTTTAGAGAACTGAATACCTATACTATCCCAGACAGGTATCCAATACCTAGAATTCATGAGACTTTGACTCAATTATCCAAAGCAAGATTCATTACTTCCATGGATGCTCTAAAAGGCTTTCACCAGAATGTTTTGACACCTCATGCTAGGAAATTATTGAGAATCATTGCTCATTGTGGGATTTATGAGTATTTGAGAATGCCTTTTGGTATTAAAAATGCACCCTCTCATTATCAAAGAATGATGAATACCATCTTCCCACATAAATTATCAGAGGGATGGTTAATCATTTATATTGATGACATTATCATTTGTTCAGAAACCTGGCAATTACATTTAGAGAGACTTTCATTAGTACTTAAGAAAATTCTTCAAGTGAACATGAAAATATCTCTTAAAAAATGTAATTTTGGGTTTCATGAGTTGAAAGCTCTAGGACATGTAGTCTCAGGACTGAGCCTTGGTGTTGACAAAAACAAAGTGGCTGCAGTTTTACTAAAACAAATGGCCCAGAACAAAAAAGAAATGATGTCTTTTTTAGGGTTTGCCAGTTATTACAGGCAACACCTTAAAGATTTTGCTATCCATGCCAGATCATTATACAGGATTTGTGATCAACAAACTGTTTTTGAAATGACACAGGAGAGGATTCAAGCATATGAGAAAATCAAGTATGCCTTGACCAATGCACCATTATTATGGATTCCAGACTGGAAACTTCCTTTCAAGCTGTATATTGATGCATGTGGTGAAGGCTTAGGAGCTGCTCTTCATCAGGTTCAAATTGTCAATGACAAACCTTATGAAGGACCAATTTGTTTTATTTCAAGACAAATTAAACCTACTGAGGCCAGATATGGAGCTAGCCAAATGGAGTGCCTTTGCCTTGTTTGGGCTTTGGAAAAACTTCATTACTATCTTGATGGTAGTGTGTTTGAATTAATTACTGATTGTAATGCAGTAAAATCACTTCTTAACATGAAAACTCCAAACACACACATGTTAAGATGGCAGATTGCTATACAGGAGTATAGAGGCAATATGACCATAGTACATAAAGCTGGAAGTATTCACAAAAATGCTGATGGCTTAAGTAGATGGGCATTACCCAATACACCTGAAGATCCTGCCTATGTTCCTACAAGTGCAGAACCTCAAATCCCAATTGAAGGAATTAACATCACAGATGTGGGAACAGAATTCTTTGAGGAAGTTAGAGAAAGCTATAAGCAAGATAAAAATTGCCATATAGTTACTGCTCTACTTGAAAAAGATTGCAAAGATGAAGCATTGGATAATTCTCTGGATGATATTTGGAAAACATCTTATGATAATGGAAGATTCCATTTGTTTGATGGTATACTATATCATAGATCTAAACACACATGTGTCATGGTCCTATGTAGTAGAATGCTAATTAACACCATACTACTAGAATGCCATGATAACATATATTCTGGACATCTGTCTGAAGACAGAACTATGGAAAGAATTAAGACATGTGCCTGGTGGCCATCTTGGAGAAAAGATGTCATTGAGTACTGTCACAGTTGTGATAGATGCCAGAAAGCCAATAAAGCTACTGGTAAAAGATTTGGCTTAATGATCCATATCCAAGAACCAAGTACCCCATGGGAAGTGGTTCACATGGATTGGGTAACTGCCTTACCACCTGGAGGTGATAAAAGTCACAATGCATGTCTTGTTATTGTGGACAGATGTAGCAAAACACCAATCTTTTTACCATGTCACAAAGATGAAACAGCTATGGATACAGCTCTTTTGATCTGGAACAGAGTAATATCCCATACTGGTCTCTTTAAAAACATCATTAGTGACAGAGACCCAAAATTTAAATCAGCCTTATGGACTAACTTACATAAGCTTTTGGGTACAAAACTATCATTCTCAACAGCCTATCATCTGCAAACAGATGGACTGGAAGAAAGAATGATTCAAACCCTTGAGGACATGATCAGAAGATTTTGTGCTTATGGGTTGGAGTTTAAAGATTCTGATGGCTTTACCCATGATTGGTGTACTCTTATACCAGCATTGGAATTAGCCTACAAGACCTCCATCCATGCTTCAACAGGCAAGACCCCTGCAATGTTGGAAAAAGGATGGAACCCCAAACTTCCAATTGATACTTTGAAGAAAGATCTGGTTGACATTCATCCAACTGCTTCAAGCTTTAAGCTATTTCTTGATAAAGTGAGACATCATGCAAATCAAAGAATGAATGATGCCTTTGAATATTCTAAGCAGAAATGGGATAAAAGTCATAAAACCCCAAAATTAAAAGTAGGGGACTTAATACTAGTTTCAACCTTGAACCTAAATAATATTAAAGGTCCAAAGAAATTGAAAAATTCCTTTTCAGGACCATTTATTATTAAAGCCCTTCATGGGACAAATGCAGTACAGGTAGAACTGTCAGGAGAACTGGAAAATAAACATCCAACTTTCCCTGTCAGTCTAGTAAAGCATTACACTTCAAGTGATAAGGAATTGTTTGCTTTGAGAAATGGAACACCCTTAGAAGTACCCCCACTAGATCAAAGTGAGGAGAAAAAGGTACTAAAAGTCTTGAAAGAGAGAAGACTTAGGGGAAAAAATGAAAGAGAATACTTAGACAGGTATAAAAATCCACAACATGTAGATGAATGGATTGTAGAAAGCAAAATACCTGATTCCCGAAAGTTTCTCAGAAGATTCAGACATGAGAGAAGACCAATTGCTCAATAAAAAAGTTTGAATTGTGTGCTTTACATAAAAGTATAAGTAGAGAGGTTGGACAGTGGATTATACCCCCCAAATAGCTTGGGGGTATACTACAAAAGAAAAATTGTAGTACAATTTTTTTTTTGGTGGTAGGGAATGTGAGCCTGTGAGGTATGTATAACATACCCATAAGGCCACAAATGATTCTATAAAGAGTTAATTTTGTCTTAAACAGACTTTTTAGTTGAAATTAAAATAAAAAATAACAAAAAATAAGTATAAATTTTTTTTGGATAAACAAAGTTATAAATATTATGTCATTTTTGGATTCTACACCAAAAATGACCTAGGGTACATCCATAAGGTGTTATACCCAAAAACAATTATTTCTTGTATTATTAGAAGATTTAAGAATCTCACAGTAGTAATGTAACTTTTTTAACATTTTTTTAAAATTGTTAAATTTAAGCTTAAATAAGCTTAAATTTAAAGTTGCATAAGGTTAATGCAAACTTACCAAAATTTTAGTTAAAATTGAGGTGTGGTGTATATTTACTGAATTGGCTAAGGATCTGCCATACAGAATGTAAATCATGCGTGAGCTCAATTTAAAAGGGTTTAAAGCCATGGTATGGCTTTAAATAAATAAAAGGGCAAAATCCAGGCAAAAAGGTGGGACAAAGGAAAAAGACCAAATAGAGCTGGGGTACCCAACTTTTTGGATCTGCAATGATTCAATTAAGGTTTTCCACCTGTATTGGAGGATTTTCAACCTTATTTAAACTTTAAGATTAGACTTTGATCCAACCTTAAGGTTTAAACTGGTTTTATCCTGATTTGGACAGGAATTTCAAGCTGCCAAGAGGGTAAATTCCCATATGCAGGCTTGAATTCAAGGTTTTAAGAACTGTCAAAGCTTAAATAAGCTTAAAACTTTAAGGTTACAAGCATTAAAACCTTATCAAAACTTAAGGTTTGGTGTGTATTGCTATTTTACGTGGAAAAATAGCAATAACTTCAAAAGTTCATTAAAAATTCAATTCTTAATGAATTTGCTTGAAATTTAACACAGCTTACAATTTAATATTATCTACATATAAATTAAGTTTTAAGTATCTTTAATAAATAAATTTCCTGGGTAATTAGCCTGGAAATTCACTCTTTTAATTAAAACTCAAAGAAAATTATAATTTCTTTAAAAATTGAGTTTAAGAGATTTCTGCTTGAAACTCTATTTTTAAGTCGTTCATGTGATGAACTTTAATATAAATAAGCTTATTTATATTAAAAACTTAAAATAATTAGTTCAAATGAGAATTAAAGTTACATGGAGTTAAGAATGACCCTGTTAACTTTAAATTAGAATTAAAATTAAGTTACCTTAAGTTAAGAACTTTAATTTTAAGCATGGTTTTTCAGTTTTGACCTGAGAACGCCCTCTATATCCATCATGAATAATGAGAGCTGCTCTGAAGACATAAAAAGAGTCTTTTCATCACTGTTTTTGTCCATCATTCATTATCAATCCAATCCTATTAGAAATTTAAACAGGCAAAGTTTTATTATTTATAAAATCTTATTGTTAAAATAATTCTTAAGTTATTTTATTCTTTATTAATTGTAAATTAAAGAATTGAAATCATAGAATTCAGATTATTGTTGTAATCATCAATAATATATTTTATATTATAAAATTATCATCTTGAATATCTTTTAAAAACCACAAATTCCTCCTAAAAACTCTCTAATCAAAACTTTTACTATAAAAAGTTGTTTTATCTTTAAAAATATTGATTTTTGGTGTGTTTTTAACTTATAATTATTACTTAATATAATAGCTGTTGTTGTTTGACTTGTTGTATTAAATAAATATTATAAGTAAGTTTTTCTCTAAAGTTCTATATTTTTTTATCTAGTATTAGTTTTTTTTATATAGAATTTTTATTCTAGAAGAATTAATTCTACACAGTGTGTGTTTAATTCTTTTATAAATAATATTTATATTATTTATAAGTGGTTAACATTAATATTTTCCACGTGTAATTGTCTCATTAAGAGCTTTACACTTCTTATTGTTATAACTGTCAGTGACTATAACAATAATAGAATAATTATAATTTATTATAATTTTTTTTTTAATTATTATATTTTTATAATAGTAATTAAATTAATTTTTTATATATAATTATTTTTAATAATTATATTTAAATTTGTGGTTGTAATATTTTGTTATATTATATATTTCTACTGAGGACAGTCATAGTACTCTTGATTTTGCTACTATTATCAAGAGTTTCATAGACAAAACTTACAGTAGTCCAAAATTAAAAAAAATAGAAATTAAGGCTCTAATAGTTCATAAATGAATAATGATGTATTTTGTATCATTATATTCAGGTTACAACCCCTTGAGATTATGGTTTGAAGTTTAAAATGATGAATTTAGACTGAAAAGATAAGTTACAAGAAAAATCATCAAAAATAGATTTTTGATGATGTAATGAAATTCTCTTGACAGTTTACTTATAACATGCTAAAATATAATAATAGACCCTCAAATTGATTTTAGCATGTATAACTCAGATATTATTAATTATCAAAGTTTAAGCTTAAAAATAATCATTTATGATCACTCACTGTAACCTTATTTTAAGCTTAAAAGTTGTAGAAGTGATAAAAAAGGTGAATACCAGTATATGAATATTAATATCAATAAAATACACAAATTTTGGGCTTCTTCCAAGCTGATGATGTAAGAAAACTTAGATTTATAGTTATAGCTCTAAATAATGGTGTAATAATGAGATAAGATGGTTTAATTATGATTTAATCATCACTAATCATTAAAATGCTGATTGATTCCAGTGAAAGAAATCAATAAACATCCATTAAAAGCTTTCTGGACTCTAGGAGGGAGGAATTTACTATGTTTGGAACTCTTTTTACCTCCATTTCCCCCTCAGACACATCAAAAACATTAAAATATTAAATCCAAAGGTAATAAATTTATTCTTTTTATATCATTATATTATATTATTAAAGACTTAAATTAATCTTTATTTTAATAGTAAATTTTGTGTTGATTAAACTAATATTCAATTTATTTTGTTAATTTCTCTCTAAAATCTTCAATTCCATGTAAAATTAATAATATTTGTAATTTATTTTATTTTTATTTTTAAATACAATTTTAATAAGTTTTGTTTACATTCTTTGATGCAAAATAAATCAAAATTATTATATTAAGTGCTAAAAGTATGTTATTTTCTTTTTTTATAATGATTTATCTTTATCATCATTTTTAATAATTCTTTCATTAATATAAATAGTATTTATATTAATATACAACTTCAATATTGGTAATATTATAGTTATAAATTGTTTTGTATCATTAAATAAAATTTTCTGACAAATTCTTATTTATTTGTAACAATAATAAATTTCCATAAATGTATTAATTATTAAATATTAATATATCAGTTTTTATAATATAATTTATATTATTTCATTTATTTAAATAATATGAACATTTTTATTCTGTAATTATAATATCTCTCTATTATTATGATTCTTTATATTATTTATTAATTTAATAAGGACATTAAGAGTAAAAGAAGGAAACCTTTAGTAATATTACCTAGTCAAACCTTACAGAAATATGGAAGACTGGGTGAATGGATTTCCATTGGGATGGAAGCTTGAGATGGCAGGCATGAGTACTGAATTTCTTCAAGATTGGAAAAGGACAAAAAAACCTTTGTGATAGTTTGTTAGTGGGTCTTGTTGATTTGATGTTCTTGGAGGAAAGCTATACCATGTCACCAGGATTGAAAACAGGGGAACTTGCTCTACTTTAATCTGTATACCTCTTAAAATGTTTATGGAAACTTCAAGTTCTCTCTCGAAATATTTCTCTACTGATTGTAATTTTGTTGATAAATTTCCAGAAGGAGTGTCTTGAGTAATGTGAACTGAGTAAGAATGAGGATCTCTTCCATAAACAGTGAAAAAATCAGATTGTTTTGTTGAAGAGTGGTCAGAGTTATTGTAAGGAAATTCAGCTAGAGGGAGTCAGATGTACCAATCATTTTAATGATAGCTGAAATATATACAAAGGTACTGTTCTAGTATCTGATTTAACCTCTCTGTCTTTCCATAAGCTTCAGGATGATAAGCAGCTGAAAGATCTCTTGAAATCTTGAGCTTCTGACATAAAATGGTCCAGAAAGAAGAAAAAAAAAGAGAACCTCGATCACTGAAAATTCCTGAAGGGAGGCCATTCTTTGAGAAAAAATTCTTTATGAATAAATGGGCCAAATATAATGAAGTGATTGAAGACATTGTTGGAATGAAAATTGCCATTTTTGAGAATCTGTCCAATATGACAAGAGTTTAGTCAAAGGAATTGGACAGTGGCATTTGATTAATGAAGTCCATTAAGAGACAAATCCAAGGACCATTTGGAATTGGAAGAGGCTTTAGTAATCCAAACTTATTGTGGCAAATATTCTTGTTTCTCAAGCACTGCTGACAGGATGGGACATAATTCTTGATAAATTGAGTCATGCAAGACCAGTAAAAGTCCCACTTTACAAGTTTGAGAGTCTTCTCTTGGCCAGGATAGACAGCTAGAGGAGAGTCATGGCACTTTTGGCGTATGCTGAGCTGAATTGTGGGGTCATTTGGGACAACCACCCAATGTTTGAAGGGGAATCAAGAGAATAAGCTTGCAGAGATTTACCTCTACCCAAATATTGAAGGAGACTGCTTTATTGAGAATATTTCCATAATGATCTCTGAATTTATTAAATCAAATTTTAAAATGATTCCACCTTGACTGAAAACAATTTTGAGGCTTGAATTTCATCTTGTTTAATTATTTGCTGATAATTCATTGGTTTATTGGTGATGAAATCCCCCCTTCTGGGTAAATGTTTTCCTTACCTGAAAAAGCATCTGGGAGGGTTTCAAGGTGGCCGGGGAAGTGGGTTATTGAAAAATGAAATTCTGAAAGGAATTAAGCCCAGAATTCTTGATGGAAAGTGAGAATCTTTGTGGACATGGAGTATTGAAGGGAGGAATGATTGGTGATAACTTCAAAAGGAGAAGAAAGGCAAAGAATAAAAGCCCTCCAGCGCTTGAGAGGCCAGACTATGCCAAGGATTTTCTTGTCATTAATACCATAATTGATCTCTGCTGGAAGAGGTTTGTGGCTATCAAATGCAATAGGATGTTTTCCTGAGTCAGAAACCTGACTCAGTACAGATCCCAAGGCATAATCTGATGCATCAGTCTCTACAAAAAGTGGGTAGAGAAGGATTGAAGTGTGAAAGGATTGGAGCAGTGGTTAAAGCCTGTTTGGATTGATGAAACTGTCTAAGAGATTCCTCAGTGAGGGAGAAACATGAATATCTCTTGAGGAAATTTGTGAGTGAAATAATAGTCTTTGAATAATTCTTGATGAGCAGAGGTAGAAGCTTGAAAAACCAAGGAATTATTGGAGAGCCTTTAGGTTTTTTGAAGGAGGCCAATTGAAAATTTGATGGAACTTTGCTTGGTCCATCTTGAGGCCTTCAGAAGAAACAACATAATTTAAATATTCCACACTTGAGACATGGAAAAGGCACTTGGATGCCTTAGCAAAAAGATGGTTGGCTCTGAGTCTGGAAAAATTAGTGGACACATGAGTCTCATGTTCTTCCTCAGACTTGGAAAAAACCATAATATAATCTAAATAAACAACTACATAGACATCTAGGAGATAAGAGAAAATATGATTAACAAGATTTTGGAAAGAGGCAGGAGAATTGGTGAGCCCAAACGGCATAACTAAGTACTCATGAGTTCCATATTTAGTTCTAAATGCTTTCAAATGCTCATTATCTTCCTTGATTCTGATCAGATTATATGCACCACACAAATAAATATTGGATAATATAGAAGAAACATTAAAAACAGTAAGAAGCTTATTGATAAGAAGAAAAGGATACTTGTTCTTCCTAGTGAATGCATTGAGTTTGTGGTAATCAACACACAAATGGTGCGGGAACTCCTGTTGTTGTGGGATAAATGATAGGCAGTACCTTGAGAGGGAAATTATTTGTGAGTCTGTTTTGAATTTCAGAATTAGCCAATAAACATGGGTGCTAAGGTGTATTAGCTTCCCCTCTAAATATACGGAATAATAAACCCTTTTTGATGAGATCACAAATAAATTATTTAGTTTTGTGGCTTTTAAATTAGAGAATTTTCTTCAGCAGTCTCTATCAGTCTTTCAATAAAAGATCACTATTATAATAATGGTAATAGTTAATCTCTGTTTAATAATTGAGTCAGATTAACTTCTTGCTATTGATTATGATTCTTTTTAATTAATTATTCTAGCATTCCTTTTTTAAATTCCTGAGATATTTAAAGAATATTTTTCAAGATCACTAACAATATTAATAATAATCTTGATAGCTAATTAATAATTTTGAAGGTGATTCAATAATACTATCAATATAGCTATAATAATTTAAGGGTAAGATAATTTTTTTAAGGGTGGTTTTGTTTAATATAAGGGTAAGATATAAATTATATAATAGTAATATAATACTATTAGGATAAATATAAATATAATCCAATATACCTAAAAGGGTCATGATATAAGGTATAAGGGTAAGATGATATCCCTTCTATGAATAAGGGTTATTTATAAATTGGATAAGATCACTAATGATAATATATTCAAACACTACTTCAACACTACAACTAGAATGGTAATACTACTATATAATATTAAGCTCTTTCATTAATATTATAAATATCTTTCATTAATCAATCATAAATGAAAGTATGAGATCCTGAGCCTTGCTACTGTTCTTTTCAATATAATACTAGATTATCCTACTAGAGAAGGGATGGATTGATCCACAAAGTTATTGTCTGAATCAGAAGCATGGAGGAAAAAAGGGAGAGAGGCCCTTTATTTATACCTTTTGGTCCCTACATAGAGCCTTCCAAAAACAAGGGACTTAGAAAAAATTTCACCTTTAGACATTTTTGCTGGTGGGTAAATTAAAAATGGTGTCATTTGATCAAGATATTGCACCATATTTTTGGTTGATTGCACCATTATGAACCTTATTAATGTTTGTGCACAGCCTTGAGACATTTTTGCTAGTGGTTAAATTTGGAATGGTGTCATTTGTTAAGGATATTGCACCATATGTTTGGTTAATTGCACCATACTTTTTGAATTATACTGATATTTTAACTAAACTTTATTCTTATTATGCACAACCTTTAGGCATTTTTGCTAGTGGTTAAATTTGGAATGGTGTCATTTGATACAGATATTGCACCATATGTTTGGTTGATTGCACCATTTTTTAAAACTGTATTCTTATCTCTACTAACCTTATTTTTCTTCTTCACAGCCTTGATTTGTATTTAGTTTAGTATTTTTCTTTGTAAAATTCAATTTGTAAATAATACCTGTAATTTTTGTTTATGGGATTTTAAGTGGGGATTGAGTAATATAACATTATGTTAACTTATATGTAAGTGTTTTTTCATGTCAAGAGATGTAACACATGATGTTGTAAGAGTAATGGTATCACTTATGTAATATTAAACATGTTTATTAATATTGAATATTTAAACAAGCTGCATTAAGCTCAAGCATATTCTTGTACCTAGCATAGAGTGTATAGTATCATTTCTCTTCTTTAATCCATCATATCTAGAGAAGTATTTATGTTATGGGGTTGAGGAAATATGTGACTATAGGTAAAATTTGATGTAGACTCCAGTGGAATACTTATTATTGTTATTTTGATATAAATATCTTCCTTTTTTTTGCAAATTCTTACTTTTATCTTTCACTTTTTATCCTTATTTTCTTCTTATATATATATATATTATTGATTAAATTTTCAGCTTTGACATTGTTGATTTGAACCTTGGCAGAACTGGTATGCAATAACACCCCCCTCTACATTTGATGCTGTCCCCAGCATTGAAGGTGATAATCCACTTTTTTTCCAAAAAACAATCAAACATTTCCCCTTTTTTTGAATAAAAGGATTTTTATTCATAAAAGCCCTCTTCATCTTCAACTTCCTTTTATCCTTCTTCCTCTTCTTCCTCTGAGTCCAACTCTTTCCCTCTTGGATAGAACTTCTTTATTTGACTTGCTGCAAACCTTCTTGCTACTGATTTATATCTTGCTGCACCATTTTGGTAATCCATTATATATATCACTGATTTTATTCTGTTCTTTTCTTTATTATTTATTATTTTATTTTTATTTTTTTTATTTTTTTTATTTTTTCATTTTTTTTTGTTCTTTTAAAAAAGACTGGTTTTGTTAAAATTAATATAATATCACTTGTATTCTATTTATTAATTCTCCTTACTTTAATAATTTATTAAATTAAATAAATCTTCACTTCTTTTATCTCTTTCTGTCCATATAGTTGATGTTGCAATTTTAGGTCATACAGGACCCTACAACTCAGGTGTGCAGACCCTGTATATTAGGTATACCAAATCCTGCCTTTCTATGTCATACAAGGAGAATAAGACCCCTTGTCCATTTCTTCACAAAGGAGAAGTTTCCTGTCATGCTGAGGACCTCCTGGTGCTCAATTTGACTTTTTCCAAGGGAAGTATTTTGTCTTTTTTTAAGCTGAAAGATTCCTTATACTAATATCAACTTGAGCTACCTTGAGGCTTAATAATTCATAAAATATTTGTGTTAATAGATATTTCTTTCTTATTTTCAGTAATTACCAATATCCTTGCATATTTTGATTCTAAATATTTATCCTTCTTTCTTCAATCTTTTATTCTTTGCCCAATTTATCACATATATTTGAAAATTTTATTTGAACCATTTCAAATCTGACCTCTTCTTTCTTCACAGTATTTCTTTAATACCACTACTCCTTTCATGGAATAAAATAAAGAAATAGATTATAAGCCCTCAGGTGTGCCACCCCTGTAGTTTTAAGTCATACAAGGACTTAACATTCCACTACTCCATTCATGGATTCATTAAATTGCCAATTTTATATATTGAAAGAAATTCTCATAATTTTGGAGTTGAATAGACCTTCAGGATGTTTTGATGATGAGTTCAAAAGAAAACCAGTCTATATTTATCATCTTCCATTCATTATTATGAAAATTCATCATATCATGATTGAACTTTCAAGAGAATATTAAGATATCTTTTTTTATTATTCTTTCTTCTTTCTATCTGTAATATTAATCTTCAGGTTTGGGATAAGACCTTCTCTCTATTTAAATTTCTGTAGTTGGTTTCTCTACTTTTTTTGTATTTTGTCTTTGCTTCTTGTAATATTTTATTGAGGAGTTTTAATTTTTTAGCTTTATTATTATTATCATTATTATTGTGAGTCTTATTCACACTAAAAAGAGGGTTTAATTTGTGTGGTGGCCTGACACTATATAGTGGCAGTCTACAAGGCTATAGCAATAATCAACTCAGACATATTTCCCCTCATCAGACCAGGTCTGACCTTGGCTGCTCAGTGTGTATGTATTTTTTCAAGTACATACAGACCAACTGTCCAAGTGCCACCTAGAACAGGAAGACCATTAAAGCCTCTCTTTTCTGAATGATATTTTTTTAATAATAATATTAATAAGAAAAATCATATTTCTAATCTTTAAGTGCTTTATAATTCTTATTGTTTCTTCTTTTTTTTGAGTATATAAATATTTTTTACTTTTTCATATATAATATTTTATATTATCAAGATTTTGATATTTCCAGTTTAAGGTCATGGTGGATTCATATGATTGAATCTTCATTTATTTGAAAAATGATCGATGAAAAGTTCCAGTTTATAGTTTATATGAAATTTGAATATTTATTGAGTAAAAAAAAATAATTAAAGAAAGAAATTCCAGTTTATAGTCTTGGTGGACTTTGAATATTTATTGGGTGAAAAATAATAATAAAAAGAAATTTCAGTGTATTTTCTTGGTGGAATTATAACATTTATAATAATATCATTTTATAATGAATAGAAAGAAATTTCAATTGTTTTTTACCAGTTTAGCATCATAGAGGACCAACAATTGACTTGAAAGTTTCACTTTGAATCTAAAACCAATTTGGTAAGAAATATAGAAGCAATAAACAGATAATTTCATTAATTGTAAAATATTATCATTATATTTATAATGATATAGTCATAAATAAATTTTGGTAATAATAAATCAAATTAAAAAAGCAAATTTCCAGTTTTAGGTCATAGAGGACCATCATCGACTTGAATATTTCATTTTGACTCTAAAACCTATTTGGTAAGCATTATAGACATAATAATAAGATAATTTAGTTGGTTTTGATATATAATCATTCTATCTAGAATGATATAGTCATAAATTTATTGTAATAGTGATAAATTAATAAAAAGGGAAAATTTCCAGTTTTTGGTCATAGTGGACCTATAAAAAATTAACATATCCTAGAAGTCTACTAATCATCATCATAATAAAGTTTATGATTGATGTAGTGATGATTATATTTATAGAATATTCAATAATTAAAACATCAAGGATTAACTAAAATGAATAATGAGTAGAGGAATAACTTTCCAGTTTTGGGTAATGGAGGACCTTTTTCTTTTAATTACTATCATTCTTTTTATTTCTAAATATACCTGATATTTTCAGTTCATTTCATGTTTTCAATCTTCATATTAAAAAAAATTTATATATTCATATATTTTTTATTATATAATATTTATAACCACATGCTATTTTTTTCTAATATATGATTGTATAATATCAACCGAATAATAATTAAGTTTGAGTTTTAATTATAATCAATTGATTGATTTTACACTTCATTTTTTTTTGTTATTATGATTTTATTGTCACTATTACTATATGATTTATTTTGAATAATCTTCCTTTTTTTTTAAAAAAAAGACAATAATGAATTATTTCATAATTATTTTTTATTGATTATATTATTATACTTCTATGAGTTTTATTTTCTTATTTAATTTTATCTATGATATTACATATATATATATATATATACATTGTATGTTATTTAGTGAATATTTCTTATTTTTTTAACAAAAATAGAGAATAATGATAATAATAACGTTTTATTTTATTTTTTTAAAAAAGAAATCATTTTATTATGCACCTCTATTGATTGTGAATCATTATAATGTCTATTTTATTATTAATTTTATTGTTTATTTTATTGTTTATTTTATTGTTTATTTTATTGTTTATTTTATTGTTTATTTTATTGTTTATTTTATTGTTTATTTTATTTTTTATTTTATTGTTTATTTTATTGTTTATTTTATTGTTTATTTTATTGTTTATTTTATTGTTTATTTTATTGTTTATTTTATTGTTTTAGTACTTAGTGTAAATTACAGTACAGTAAATCATTGTAACTTGTACTTTTTATCACGATTTCTTTTCCTATTGTTCACATTCTTTCAAAAACTTAAAATTATACTTTCTTTCTTTTTTTTCATTTTCTTTTACTATATTAATTTTTTATATTTGACCGCATGACCAATCTATTTTTTTTACTATAGTACAGTGAACAGTACTGTACAGTATTGTTTGCTATACAGTGGAGGAGCATTATAGTACAGTACACAGTATAGTACTGTAATGTACTGTACTGTACTGTACATGTAGTTCATTATATATTGCAATTGTTATTTTTTTCTATTTTTTTTAATATGATGATGATTTTTTTACAGGTACCAGTGAATAACTGTACATTACAGTAACACACTGTACTCTTTTTCTTAATCATGAACATTATTGTTCTTTTTTTTTATATTATGCATCTTATTTGTTGTTCTCTTTTTTTTTCTTTTTTTAAAGAAAATAATTTATAACTAATTTCTAATTTAAGTCCTGTTCTGTTTTTTTTAATAATTTTTTAATAGTCATTTATTTATTTATTTATTCATTTTCTTTTATGATATTATTATTTTTTTATTTGATCACATGAGCAATCTTTCTTCTTCTTTTATTATTAGAGTACTGTACAGTACATTTGTACAACATTATTTGATATTTTTTTTCATAATTCATTTGTTTATTTTTTTGGTACAATACAGTAATGCTCTATACTATTCTTCTTTTTTAATTGCATCTAGTCTTTTTTTTATTAATTTATTTTATATTTGATTTCTTGAGAGATCTTGTTTTTTTTTATTATTTTATTATTTTATTATTTTTTTTTAAAAAAAAACTGTTTGTAAGTAACATTTGTTTTCATTTTATCATATAATTAATTTTATTTTTTTATTTTTTTTTGTTTTGATTGTTATTGTTTTTTTATTTTGATTGTTTAAAACGTTTATTTCAATTTATTGATGGTTGTTTTTTATTTGTTTTTATTTGCTTATTTATTTAATTTAATTTTTATTCATTTTTATATATTTATTCATGTTTATGTATATTTATGTATCTTTATATTTATTCATATTTATTTATATTTATTCATATATATTTATATTTATATTTTTTTAATTTATTTATATAAATTTATATTTTTTTATACTTATATATATATATTAATTTATTTATTTAGTTGAGTTTTTATTTATATGTATTCATGTTTATTGATCTTTATATATATTAAGCTGAACTTATATATTTTATTTATACTTATATATATTAATTTTGATTTATGTTTGTATATATTTATTTTTATTCATTGATTAACTTTATTTTAATGTTATTTGTTTATATTCATTTTTCATTTATTTATTTATTTATATGAATTTATATGTATTTATATTTATTTGTGTTTATATATATTTATTTATATCTATATATATTAATTTAGAACTATATTTGTATATATTTATCTATATGAATTTACATTTATTTATATTCATTTGTATTTAAATATAGCTATTTATATAAATTTATATTTATTTGTATTTATTTTTGTATATATTTAAATTTATTTAAATTTAAATATATTTGTATTTAAATTTATATATATTTATTTATATTCATATTTATTTGTATTTATTTTTATATATATTTATATTTGGATATTATATTTAATTATATTTATATTTATATATATTTATATACATCTATATAGAAAAATTAAAATCAAGATAAATTAAACTTTAAAATCAATTAAAAAAAATTCCAAAGAAACCAAAAGTTGATTTGACTTCTAATGTTATGATGGTCAAGTTGTGGGTGAGCCAAAAGCACTTCTCTTCAATATAAAAAAAGCTACATCTTCAAGTTACTCTCCCATTCTTTTCATAATAATTTTTTGTTTACTTATTTAGAGAAAAATATTATAAATTTTTGTTATGCTTTAAGCAAAGTGAGATTAAAAGATAAATTATGTAGGGTTAACCTGGCCAGTTTCCTCTGTATATTTATCTTTTAAATAACCTTGATAATATCCATAAATATATATATTCAAGGTGAAAATATCATTCTAAATATTATAATGTTGAATCAATAAGATGATTTATATTTATTCATCATTCAGGGACATATCCTTTTTACTATAGATGTTTTTTATTTACTTATTATAATGTTGTCACAAAGTCTCTTAATAATATCCATTTGACATTACTTTTTTCATCAAATAATAATGTTAATAAGTTAAAATAGTACATTTTTTAAGTATCATATGTTATTGGGATTATATATCATCCCTTAGAATATTGAACTATTATGATATTATTCTTATTTTAATATTATTTTATTTTCAATATTATAATATATGATACTTATATTACTATAATAATATTTTATTAAATATAGCTTTATATTTATTTGATATATTTCTTTCTCCTTCCTCATGAATTGGTTTTATTTTGTTTATTTCTTTTAATTTCTTTTGAAAGAAAGGGGGGTGGCCAATTTTCTTTATTAATTTTTTCTTTTTAAAAAAGAAGAAATTAAAAAAATTAAAAATTGAAAAAAGAAAAAAATTAAATTCAAAAATCTGGTCACCCCTCCTTGTGAGTTGGATTCTTTGTATTTGCTATGTGTGTGTGCATGCTGTGTGTATGTATGTAGCATGTATATGTGTGGAAACGTTTAGCTTAATTTCTTTCCTTTTGGCTTCCTGATTTCTTCAGTTCTATAATATTAAGCTAAGCTCCTTCTCAATTTCTTTTGAGGGTTGATGCTACACATAACTGATAAGGTTTTTTTTTCTTCCTTCTAAAATGTCTAGTCTTCTTGTAGTGAAAAAATCTTGAATTATTTTCTATTAAACATATCCTCTTGTATTAGTAAGTTAATAAAACTTATTTTTACTTTTTTTTTCAATTTTAACATAATACTGATTAAATCTTCCTTGTTTCCAGATTATTTTGTTGAATTATATTTTGAAATGATTATTTGAAATTATAACTTGATTTTTTTCAAAAACCAACAATCTTCTTTTGAAGAAATGCAATTATAACAAACTTTTGACCTGATGAAAGGTAATTATTTATGAAATTGAGAATTCCAGAGACCTCTAAGTACTTTATTAATGAAAATTAAGCTTATATAAATTATAGTTTAATAGTATATTAATGTGAATTTTTTCAAGAAAATTAATTCAATTGCTTTTGATTGATTAAATTTACAAACTGATGCTTAATTATTAAAGTCCCACTTTCCCCAAAACTTATAGCCACTTGTGCTTTGGGTAGTATAAGAAATAGTTAGCCACCCCTATTTTTTCAATATGAAAAAATAATGATACTATTACAGAATAAAATACTAAAAAAATTCTATCTAGATGAATTTGATAACCAGTTCTTTTTTTTATATTACTTTAACTTTTTTTTTTTATACTGATTGGAATATCTTTACCACAATTATCACTTCTGAATTCCATATCAATTATTAATTTTTATTATTTTATTAGTTATATTCAGATTTTTTTGATTTATTTATTTATTAATACTAGAATTTTTTTTTTTGGTTTTTTTTTGGTTTTTTTTTTTTTGGTTTTTTTTTTTTTTGGTTTTTTTTTTGGTTTTTTTTTTGGTTTTTTTTTTGGTTTTTTTTTTGGTTTTTTTTTTGGTTTTTTTTTTGGTTTTTTTTTTGGTTTTTTTTTTGGTTTTTTTTTTGGTTTTTTTTTTTTGGTTTTTTTTTTGGTTTTTTTTTTGGTTTTTTTTTTGGTTTTTTTTTTGGTTTTTTTTTTGGTTTTTTTTTTTGGTTTTTTTTTGTTTTTTTGTTTTTTGTTTTTTTTTTTGGTTTTTTTTTGGTTTTTTTTTTTGGTTTTTTTTTGGTTTTTTTTTGGTTTTTTTTTGGTTTTTTTTTTTGGTTTTTTGTTTTGGTTTTTTTTTGGTTTTTTTTTTTGGGTTTTTTTTTGGGTTTTTTTTTTTGGTTTTTTTTTGTTTCTTTTTTTGGTTTTTTTTTGGGTTTTTTTTTTGGGTTTTTTTTTGGGGTGTTTTTGGTTTTTTTTTTTGGTTTTTTTTTGGTTTTTTTTGGTTTTTTTTGGTTTTTTTTTGGTTTTTTTTTTGGTTTTTTTGTGGTTTTTTTTTGGTTTTTTTTTGGTTTTTTTTGGTTTTTTTTTTGGTTTTTTTTTGGTTTTTTTTTTGGGGGTTTTTTTTGGGTTTTTTTTTTGGGGTTTTTTTTTTGTTTCTTTTTTTGGTTTTTTTTGGGGTTTTTTTGGTTTTTTTTTTTGGGGTTTTTTTGGTTTTTTTTTTGGTTTTTTTTTGGTTTTTTTTTGGTTTTTTTTTGGTTTTTTTTTGGTTTTTTTTGGTTTTTTTTGGTTTTTTTTGGTTTTTTTGTGGTTTTTTTTTGGTTTTTTTTTTTTGGTTTTTTTTTGGTTTTTTTTTTTGGTTTTTTGTTTTTTTTGGTTTTTTTTTTGGTTTTTTTTTTGGTTTTTTTTTTGGTTTTTTTTTTAATTTTTTTTTGGTTTTTTTTTTGGTTTTTTTTTGGTTTTTTTTTTGGTTTTTTTTTTTTTTTTTTTTTTTGGTTTTTTCTTGGTTTTTTTTGGGTTTTTTCTTGGTTTTTTTTTGGGTATTTCTTCTTTAATTTTCTTTGTTATCTTTTTTCATGTTTTTTTGATACTATTACAGAAAATCCAGAGATTAAATTTGCAGTTTGAGGCCATGGTGGGTCATCATTTATCATTGGTGCTTGCATTTATTGATATATTCTTATTTGATGAATTTACTTCAAATAGAGTAAGAGAAACAGTAACTAAATAATTGAGTTTCAGTTTAAGGCCATGCTGGGCCTTTAATTTTCTCAAGAATAATTTCCTCAAAATAATCTTGATTCTTCTTCATTTTCATTTCAATCTTGCTTCTGACAATTTATTTCATAACTTATTCCATTCTTCTTTCTTCAAACAAAACTGGTGATTATTCATTATAATTATTAATTGTAAGACTTTATCCTCTAAATCAAAATCCAATTATTTTTTAATAAAATAGTTTCAGACATGATGATTATAAAAGACAAAATATGATAAAAAAGTTGCTAATGGTTTTTTGATGTTAAAAAAATATGAATAATTATAACAGCTTCTGGTAAAGGTGGATGAACTAAATAATCTAAGTAAAATATTTCTTAAAGAATTGATCCTCTTTGATGAGGCAGGAAGTCACTGCCAAAAACATGAATCAATGAAAATTTTAAGTGATAAGGTGAGAAATATTTGAGTCCTGTTTGATAAGGCAGGAGGTCACTGCCAAAAATACTGGAATTGATTATTTAAATTGAACTTTACTGATTTTCTTCTCTTCTTTGCTTTTGAATCATGTAAGTTGGAGGTTTTCAGAATTGGCTTCAGCTGTACTTTGCTCATTGATGGTAAGTAATTTTTATATGAAGCTAATTTTTATCCAAAACTCTAAGTTCCTCCAATAACAACCTGATTTCTTCCAATTTTTCCTTTTATTCTCTTGATTGGTGACTTGATTACTGACATTCTTGCAATCCATCTTCATACTCAAAAATGAATTCTTCATATTTCTTCTTCAATTGCCTTTGATCAAAAATCTCTTCATCCTCCAACAATTCATTCCCATAACATCCAATGTTTGGCATCTTGACTGTTTGTTAATTTTATCAAATATTATGATCTAATCATTTTTTTTGTTTTTATTATTCCTTTTTTGTTTCAAATTGATCTTATAATTAATGATGTTGATAGTTATTTTAAATAGAAATTGATATTGAAATTGCCAAGGATTTCAACCCAAAAACTTAAACCATTACAGGTTGAATAAGAAACAGATAACCCCATTTTTTAATTGAAACATAGCCTTATAATACTCTTACAGTTAAAACTCTTGCTTAACCAAATCATAATTCATATTTTTTTAATGATTTTTTTTTAAGTTTATATTTTTTTAATTTTAATAGTTTTTTTTTAAGTTTTTTTGTTTAAGTTTTTTTTTAGGCTTTTTTTTTTTTGAACTTTTCCTTCTCTTTTTTTTACATGTGCAAAAAAATATATTAAATTCATGAAACCCATTTTCCATTTTGTTTTTTCTGAAGAATTCTATTCACACATATATCCTTGGCTATTTCTCCCAGTATTTTCCTTCCTTTCTTCCTTTCTTCTAGGGTTTTAGCTTTCCAATTTCTTATTAATACTTCTTACTTGTGTATAAAGAGGTATCCATACTCTTCCCAGAAATGAGTTCCACCAAGAAGCTCCATATTATGCAAATTGAAGTCTTCTTTTGGCCAAATTCTACAATCATAAAGAGCCTTCCTTGTTCTTTCATCAAATGAAAATAGTTCCTCCCAATACATATTTTCCAAATTTCCCTTAATTCCTTCCTCAATCAAGAGTTTCATGAAGTCTAATTTAGACAGGTCATATCCTGAAAGATTCTTCAACCATTCTCCTCCTTTTATTATTGATGGACCTTCAAAGTATATATCTTTGAGTTCAATGTAGGGAAGAATTATGAAATCTGGCTCTTCTTCAGGTGTTGGAAGTTGCCAGTATGACATTTAATCATAATACTTCAAGAAACTTTCTTTATCCAAGTCCATTTACTTGTCTTTATCAATTCTCCATTGGCTTTTTGGGTTTAAATCATAGGACATATTAGTGCTCATGAGATCTTTTTGCAATGGTGAGACTTTAACTTCTATCAAATTTGCTTCTGGCTCTGAATCTGAAGATAATCTTGGTTTAATTTCCTTTAAAGAGTAATGATTATTGTAGGCCTCCCAAAGAGTTTCATAAGAATGAGAGTGCTTTATTTTCTTCTTTGGAGGATCTTGAGAAATTTCATGTATTTGGAATTCATCAGTTTGATTAGATTCTTCTTTATTGTATTCCTTTATAAATTATTCATCTTTGAAACAGTCAGTAATTTTATTTCTAAGATCTTCCAATCAGTCTTCACAGTATTGATCATTGTTAATTTCTGATTTTATTTCAATTTCAATATCTTGTGGGGATTTTTGCTTGGAAAATATGTCAAAAAGATTTTTTCTACTATGTATTGGTGGTCCTTCTATGATTTCTAAGCCATTAACCAAAACCTGATATAACATACCATTGGTGTCAATTGGTTTATAGATTATTTTATTTTCCTTTTTTTTTACTTCATTAACTTCCTCCATATACCAATTTGATTTTTCATCTTGTTTCCATATATACCTTTTGTTGTTTTCAGGTTCATAATCAATTTTCCAGAAGTCAGGGCATGGGCTTAAGCCTAGATTGTTTACTTGAGGGTTTTTGTTTTCAATATAATAATCATATTCACTTGAAGGTGGTAAATCTCTGTTGATCCATTCCTCCCACTTTTTGGAATCAAAGGTAGCCCATTCCTTGTTTTCTTTTATTGCCTTCTCTAAATACCAGGCTATTGACTTTGGCTCTTCTGGCTTGATTTGGTTTGATAGTGTTTCTTTTGATGGTCCCTGTTATGGCTTTTGTGTTTCTACCTCTTGGTCTCCTTCCACTTCCTCCTGAGGTTCATTCTCTATTCCCCTATCCATTATGGATAATATTTCATCTAAGTTACATTTCATAGACTTTATCTTTTGATAATATTTTTTTAGTTGATTTAAAAACACTTTTTATTTTTGCTTTAGATTTATCCTCAGCTTCTTTTAATTTTACTTTGCTAAACCAATCCTTTATTTTTCCCATTGAACAAAGCTCCATTCCTTTTGGTGGTCCTGTTTGTCATCCTAACATATGGGGGTTGCATATTGGCATACATAATCTTCTACCATCTGCTTCTTGACAGCTAAATATATCACCTTCTTTCTGTGAAAATTCCAGTTTAATGTTATTGTCTACAAAGAAGGGCCTTCCAAGGACTGTATGTACTGCCCCCTTGGCAATGAAGAAATGAGTTTCTTTTTATTCTCCAGAAGGAAAGAGTACTTGTGTGAATTCAGCTAATTCAATTAATGATGTTGTATGTCCTCCAATTACTCTTAAATTCATGTTGAGCTTTCTTTTTGGAAGAGAGGCTTTTATTTCTGCATCTTCAGTGACTATGTTGAGCTCTGATCCTGTATCTACCAGTGCCATTACTTGATATTCTTCTTTTCCAACAATTACTTTCATAAACCCAAGTGGACAGGCATAACAAAGTCTTGGATTTTCACAGTCTTTAATCTTTATAGGAATAACATCTTATTTAATGTCCAAAGTGTTAAATTATTTCATAGCTTCCTTTTCTTTGAGATAAATCCCTTTCAGCCTGTGAATGAAGGTTGGGGAAACTAATAAGATTTGTTCCAAGGTTAAGTTAATTTTCTGTTCAAGATTTTCTTTATCACATTTTCAATTGCTAATTTTGGTTTTAATTCTTTCTTATCCTTTATGAATTCTTTCTTTTCAATCTTGTGATGAACCATCTTTTTATTTAGATTGTCACTTTCCTCCTCAAAATTCTCTTTTTCTTTAATTTCAGTTCCTTCAAATGTTTCATCTCTTTTAGTATGTTTATCTTTATATTTTGTTGGAACAATCATCCTCATCTCTTCTTCAGCCTCATTCTCATGATAGGTTCCTGGTAGTATGGGTTTTTTACTTTTAGAATCTTATTTATTTTGGCTTTCTTGCTTAGCCAAGTTTTGCTTTGTCTTTCTAAGAGTTGCATGTGTTTCCAACATCTCAGTGGGTGAAGATACTGTTGGTGGTTCCCAATTACCCCAGTCTTCTACTTAAGAAATTGAAAATTCTTTTTCTTCCTTCTTCAGCTCAGATATCTCTTGATCTTCTGGTCTTGATAGAGGCTTTTCCTTTTCAATTATCTTGTTTGATATTGCTTTGTGTTCCTTATCAAATTCCCTGACTAAATCCTTTGGAGATTTGGTTCCCTCTGAGGGTACCCTCTGGAAATTAGGGTAAAGGAAATTCAATCCTTGCCTACTGACAGTGCTCTTTTCCATATCTTCTTCCAGGTAGCTGCATCTTGTCAATTAATGAAGATTTTCAAAACAGTAATAACACTTTAAGGGTGGTCTTTAATACAGTTGTGCTGGAACATAAGGTTAATAATTTTCAGGTAAAGGTGCCTGGGTATTTCTTGGTCTGAATGGTTGTGAATTTGGTGCTAAACCTGATCCTTGTGTGTTTGGCTTATCCTTCCAGACCTTCTTTGGTGGATTAACAGCCGCTGATAGTTCTTTCAGCTAGTTTAACACATCTTTCATTGGGTTGACTTCCTTTGAGGCTTCATTGACATGGGCCTCTTGAGCTGGTGGATTCTTTATTTTGTTTGTAATCTCTTTCATTTGCTTGATAACCTCTTCCCAGCTTTCATCTTCAAAACTGGTTTTCCTTTTGCTTTTAATTTCATCTGACTTTGATAATTGTGATTTCCCTTTAATAACTACTTCTGCCTTCGATTCTGCCTCAATATAATTTCTGATGATATCCATCTCAGGTAAGATATATCCTCCATCTCTTGCTTGAACCATGGTCCTGTCTTTGATCATGCCTTTAGTAAACCTACTCCCAATTTCTGGTGATAAAGAATCCAAGACATCTTCATGATAATCATTTTCATCTTTGATATACCCATACTTCAGCAGATATTTTGAAATTATGTCATAGTACCCAATCAAATTTCTGTATTGGGACAAACATTTGACTCCTCCTTCCTGTTGAGTTTGATTAAATAGTCTTGTTAATGAATATTTCCTGTGTCTTCTTTCTGGTTCCACCTTTCCCCATTTACCGATAATTTCCTTTTTCAATTGATCCCAATCCTCCATTTCATATCATTGCATTCCTTCAATTTCATATCTGATATCCTTATCTTCACTCCAGAATGCTATTTGCATGGCCAAATCCCTTTCATTGGCTCCTTAAATTGAGTACATCCTTTCATCTCTCTTTATAAAATCCTAAAAATCACTCCCATCAAAGTTGAGGTCATAATCCTTTGCGTGTATTGTAAAAATCTTTCTTATAGGTATTGTAACTCTTTCAGATTTCTGAGTTGGTGTTGTGATATGTACCCCTTTTGAATATCTTGCAGCTCTTGGCAATGTACCTGGTGTGGATGTTGCAAATGTCTTTGGGGTTGGTGATGGTTATGGCTGCTGGGGTCTGAGAATTCTTTCAATAGTTTCATCCCCAGTAGTTTAAGGTGAGAATTGACTTTATTTGTCTTCTTTCCATGTCTTTTTGCAGCTTTTTCTGTAGCCTTCTGTAGTTCTAACCTTTTCTTGTGAGATCCTTCATCATTTTCTAAATAAGAAAAATACTCTTCTTCACTTTCTTCCTGACCTAATTCTTCAATTATGGATTTCTCTTTGTCCAATTCCTCCATGATAATTGTGATCTAAAACAATGATTATATTATTATTATTATCTTTTGATTTGTTCTTTTTGATTTTTTTTTGATTTTTTGTGATTTTTCATTGTTTTTGAAATTTGAAGTTTAAGATTGATAATGTGATCTTATTAATGATATTTGAGATTGAAATTCCACTGTTGGGACACAAGATGTGGGAACTACTTTTGTTGTGGGATAAATAAAAGGAAGTACCGTGAGGGGGAAATTATTTGTGAGTCTGTTTTGAATTTCAGAATTAGCCAATAAGCATGGGTGCTAAGGTGTACTAGCTGCCCCTCTAAATATACTGAAAAAGATACCCTTTTTGATGAGATCACAAATAAATCATTTAGTTTTGTGACTTTTCAATTAGAGAATCTTATTCAGAAGTGTCTATCAGTCTGTAAATAAAAGATCACTATTATAATAATGGTAATAGTTAATATTTGTTTAATAATTGTGGTTTGCTTAACTTCTTTTTGTTGATTATAATTCTTTTTAATTAATTATTCTAGGATTCCTTCTTAAAATACCTGAGATATTTAGAAAATATTCTTTAAGATCACTATTAATATTCATAATAATCTTGATAGATAATTAATACTTTTTAAAGGTGATTTAATAATACTATCAATATAGCTATAATCATTTACGGGAAAGATAATTTTTTAAGGGTGGTTCTGGCTAATATAAGGGTAAGATTTAAATATTATAATAGTAATATAATACCATTAGGATAAATATAAATATAATACAATATACCTAAAAGGGTTATAATATAAGGTGGAAGGATAAGATGATATTCCTTCTATAAATAAGGGTTATTGATAGATTAGATAAGATCACTAATAATAATATCTTCAAACACTACTTCAACACTACTACTAGAATGGTAATACTACTATATAATATTAAGCTCTTTCATTAATATTATAAATATATTTCATTAATTAATCATAAATAATACTATAAGATGCTGAGCCTTGCTACTGATCTTTTCAATATAATACTAGATTATCCTACTATAGAAGGGATGGATTGATCCTCAAGATTATTGTCTGAATCAGAAGAATGGGTGAAAAACAGGGAGAGAGGCCCTTTATTTATACCTTTTGGTCCCTTCATAGAGCCTTCCAAAAACAATGGACTTAGAAAAATTCCACCTTGAGACATTTTTGCTGGTGGGTGAATTAAACATAGTTTCATTTGATCAATATATTTCACCATATGTTTGGTTGATTGCACCATTATGAACCTTATTATTGTCAGTGCACAGCCTTGAGACATTTTTGATAGTGGTTAAGTTTGGAATGATGTCATTTGTTAAGGATATTGCACGATATGTTTAATTGATTGAACCATACCTTTTGAGTTATACTGATATTTTAACTAAGATTTATTCTTATTATGCACAACCTTGAGACATTTTTGCTAGTGGTTAAATTTGGAATGGTGTCATTTGATACAGATATTGCACCATATGTTTGGTTGATTGCATTATTTTTTTAAAACTGTATTCTCATCTCTACTAAGCTTATTTTTCTTCTTCACAGCCTTGAGACACTTTTGCTGGTGGTTAAATTTGGAATGGTGTCATTTGATACAGATATTGCACCATTTTTTAAAACTGTATTCTTATCTCTACTAACCTTATTTTTATTCTTAACAGCCTTGATCTGTATTTAGCTGAGTATTTTTTTATGTGAAATTTAATTTGCAAATAATACCTGTAATTTTTTGTTTATGGGAGTTTAAGGGGGATTGAGTAATGTAACATTATGTTAACTTATATGTAAGTGTTTTTTTCATTTCAAGAGATGTAACACATAATGTTGTAAGAGCAATGGTATCACTTATGTATTATTACACATTCTTATTCACATTGAATATTTAAACAAGCTGCATTATTTTTGAGCATATTCTTGTACCTAGTATAGAGTGTATAATATCATTTCTCTTCTTTTATACATGATATCTAGAGAATTATTGATATTATGGGATTGAGGAATTATGTGACTATAGGTAAAGTTTGATGTAGATTCAAGTGGAATACTTATTCTTGTCATTTTAATATAATTCTTTTCCGTTTTCTTGCAATTATTTCCTTTTAACTTTCACTTTTTATCTATATTTTCTTCTTATATATATATTATTATTATTGATTAAAGTTTTAGCTTTGACATTGTGGATTTGAACCTTGAAAGAACTGGTATGGAATACCACAACATTTGTACAGAATTCTTTACCCAAGTTAAAGAAAGCTATAACATAGATATGAAAGTGCAATATTGTATTCCAACTCTTGATGAAAGAATGAAAATACCTATCATTATCTTCCCAGATAGATGAATTATTGAAAAACAATTGTGATGAAGGAATATTCCACCTCCTTGATGGAATTATTTACCATAGATCCAAACCCACATGTGTTATGACTCTAACATACAAAGTTTGAATAAAAACTATACTACATCCATTTCAGGATAGTTTTTTTCTTTAAATCTCTTAGAATACAGTAAACTAGAAAGGGTGTAGACGTGTTCTTGGTGGCCAGATTGGAGAAAAGATGTTGTGGAATATTTCCAAGAATGTGACAGATTCCACAAAGCATATAAAGCCACAGGCAAGAAGTTTTAAATTATGATCCAAATCCAAGAACCAAAATATCCATTGGAAATAGTCCATATGGGTTTGGTAACAGCTCTAACCCCAGGAGGAGATAGGATTTTTAATGCATTCCTAGTGTTAGTTGATAGGTACAGTAAAGCCACAATGCTCTTACCTTGTCATAAATATTCAACAGCTATTGATAAAGCCATAATTATATGGAATAGAAGGGTTATCCATACAGTATTATTCCAAAATATCATGGATGATAGAGATCCCAAATTCACTTTAGCTTTAGGAACAAATCTCCATAACGCGCTTAGAAAAGAATTATCATTTTCAATAGCCTACCACCCTCAGACTGATGGACTTGCAAAAAAAACTATGAAAACTCTAGAAGAAATTTTCAAAGTATTCTGTGCTTATGGCCTAGAATTCAAAGACTCTGATGGCTTTACCCATGATTGGTATACCATAATACCAGCCCTTGAACTGGCATGTAAGAAATCAATTTATTGCTAAACTGGGAAAACACCTTCTATGTTTGAAAAAGGTTGGAGACTGCCTTATGAAACCTCTAAAAAGGACTTATCTGGCATAAAGCCAAAATCAATCACTCTTAAGCTAATTATTGATAAATAAAGATGTCATTCAAATAGCTGTATGCAAGATTCTTTAAAATATGCAAAGGAAAGATGGGGCAAAAGTCATAAAACACCTTATTCTAAAATACAAGACTTGGTACTAGTATCAAAACTAAACTTTAATAACATGAAAGGATCAAAGAAATTAAAAGACTCCTTTTGAAGGAACCTTTAAAATAAAATCCCTATATGGCCCCAATGCTGTGAAACTAGAGTTAAAAGGTAAATTCATGAAAAAACAACCAAAACTCTCTGTAAATTCTAAAAAACCTTACAGTTAAAGCAATAAGGATTTATTTCCCCTAAAAATATACCACCACTTGGAATTCCCCCTTTGGAAGAAGGAGAAGAAAAGAAAAATGTGAAAGTCCTTAAAGAAAGGAGGAAAAGAAATAAAAAGGATACAGGATATGTTGTAAGGTATAAAAAACTAAATAAAGAAGATTAATGGCTATTTGAGAAAGATATAACTAATTATCAGATGTTGTTGCTAATTTTCAGAAATGAGAGAAGATCTTAACAATAAACAATTTAAGAATTATTGAGCTTCAAGAAAAAAAAGGTCTATTGAAGAGGTAGGACAGTGGATCATACCCTAATTAACTATAAAAGAGCATGGTACAATATTTTTTTGGTGGTGTATAATTTAAGACTTTGAGATATGAATATATATCCAAACAGCTCACAAAAAATGTTACAGAAATTATTTTGACAATAAGAAATCAAATTCAAAACTTAAAAACAATTAAAATAGGTTAAAATACCATAAAAAGGCATAAATTATTCATTATCTCAGGAATCAATACATAAAATTTTGAAATAAATTGCACCATTGGATTCCACATCAAGAAAGAAAAACATGAGTTTTTCATGTCATATCTGTAAAAATAATACTTACTGAGATACCTGGATATATTTACTTTTATGATCAGTGCATATATTCATGTTTTTTAGCTCATATCTTTTGAAATACTCGAGATAAATCCAGATAAAAAGTCAAACATACCACAAAATAACTTTAAAGTTGAAGATATAAGCCATATTTGGAAAGCTATATGCCAGGTTAAGAATAATAAGGTGAAATTGATCAAAATAGCAATACCAGTTGACAAATTAAAACTAAAAGTGTTCCAAACTCAAAAAAGGAAGATATTCATATTTCAAAAGATTATAAATAAATAATGAAGTAGATTTAACTATGATATTCCGGGTATAATCCTATGAGAGCATGGTTTAAAGTCTAAAATAGGAAATTTGGACAGAAAAGATGAATTACAAGAAAAAACATCAAAAAAATAGATTTTTGGTGATTTAATAAAAAACTCTTGGGACCCTAGTAGGAAAATGAATTAATATTAGAATTCACTCTCTCAGTTCTGCTGTGGGATAAATGAGGCAGTACTTGGAAGGGGAAATTACAAGAAACTGGTTTCAAATTGATTTTCAAGCTTGTGACCCTTGCTCTGCTTGTGTGCTACTAGAGTACTCTAGAATTCCCTTCCTAATAATTTTGAGTTATATTGACTTGAGCTCCACAATCAATTTCATTTATTTGATGGTGGCTGGGTCAGATACATATATTTAACAGACTTTATCAGACCTTGTTTGATCTGGAATGTCAGGCTGAGTCTATGATAGAGTGAGAAGAATAGAATGTAAAGCTCTAACTATAACGTTTAAATGGTAAGTTTAGTATAAAAAAGGTTTATAAAAGAGTTTCAGGCTTTTGATATGAGGAAATAGTGGTGGTGAGCACTATTGTAAGCCCTGGATGTGGCTTTACAAATTGGGTTACTATAATAAAGACTAAAATAATTAAATTTAAAATTTTACATTTTTATTTTCCAATAGTATAACTGTTTCTTACAGCTTTACTATTTAGATATCTAAGATAAGGATGGGGATTCTCTTTTGGGCAAAGAAAGGTCCCTTTTTATTCCAAAAAGAGGTGAAAAGGTCCTCTAGACAAGTTCATGTGGAGGAAGTGAAGATTTGTCACTTACAAGAACTGGCTTTTGGCTTGTAAACAGCCTGTATAACCTTTATTGGGATCAGATGTGGTTTTCAACCCACATGTGGGACGTTTTCACCAATAAAGGGTAAAAGGTTTCATCTGGAGACCACACAGCCCTATTCTGACATGTATGATGCATAGAGGTCTGTACAGGACTCATATGGGAACCCTATATGGAAATTTCTATGAGGTTTTTAAGGTTTAACAGGATTCCTTGTCTAATTGACACCTCATAATCAAAAATATAGGATAGTATCCCACAGTAAAGCTATGTTTTCCCAATTGTGAGATTTTAAGCTTAAGCTGCCATACCTTTCTCATTTTCCAAGATATTGAGCTCAAATTTGGTTCATTGTGTAGCTCTAGATTAGATCTACACAAAATTACTTTATTTTATATGAGTAACATCAAATATGGCAAAGTTATACCATGTTTAATTTCCATTATCCAAATATGAATTTTTCTCAAATCCTGTATGGAACTTGTTTGCTCCATAAATTTTGTTTGGGATGAGGTGTGGAAAAATTGATGGCACAATTGAATATCTCTAATTTTTCTCTTTCTAAAATGATGGTATTTTAAGCATCTCACACTAAATATGTAGAAGCTATATGGGAGGTTAGTATTTTATTCACCCTTATTTGGCTTCAATTTGGGCATGACATCTGTAGTTTTGACGCTAGCTCAACTTGGCTAGTACCATTTGATAGCCATGACTGAAAGCTTCAATTTCAACAGCCATTTGATGAGGTTCAGCCTCTTTCTCTGGACTTTAGATGAGAGGTGAAAATTAAGGTTTATGCTTAGCACTTTTTTTGAGCCTGAATGACATTGTTATTCTTTGTCCTATGGTTATGGGACTTGTATTTTTGGAAAGAGGTGACTTCCCTTTTCTTTTATTGTCAGCCTGAGAATCAAAGCCAGAGCACAAGCATGAAAGAAAAATACCATAAACCAATGGTAAAGCCAAGATACCACCAAGACATGGGACTGAGCCAAATCAGCTAAAAAAGTATCAAAAAAAAGAGGAAGCTCACCTCTTTTCAAATATACAAGTCTCATTATCATAGGACAAGGAATAAAAAAGCTATTCCTGCTCAAAGTTGCTGCTGAGCATAAACCTTAACTTTCACCTCATCTGAAATCCAGAGTAAGAGACTTAACCCCAGCAGATTTGTAATCATATTGAAGCTCTAAGTCAGGGATATCAAAAGGTACTATCCAAATTGAGCTAGCAACAGAAATACAGAAGTTATGGCCAAAAGAAGGTAAAATAAGGTTGAATAAAGTATTCACCTCTCATCTAATTTCTACAGTTTTTGTAAGGTCCGACTATGAAAAATAAGTAAGAATTGCTAAGATTTCACTTATTGTACTCTGAATGGCCTTATAACTGAAATAAAGAAGATAAAAATAATTATAATAATAAATATTTATTATAATTATGGTGTAAAAAATAACTATATTATTAAATAAATATAATAATATACTTTATATTATAAAAGAATAATATAATAAATAAATATATGGGAAACACTTGATTATTTTTACCAAAAAATAATCAAGGTGCAAAAAATTGTTTTTTATGAATAAAAAAAATTTATAACAATAATATTACTAATATTAAGGTTATATATTAATATAAATACTATTTATATTAATAAAAGAATTATTAAGAATAATAGTAGAGAGAAATTATTATAATGAGAAGAAATAAACTACTTTGAAAACTTAATATAATTATTTTAAAAGATTTTATGCCAAAGAATTTGAATTGTATTTATAAAGAAAAATAAAAGAAATTACAAACATTCTTGATTTTACATGGCAATGAGATTTTTAAGAGAATTATAAGAAAAGAAATTGAAAAATTATAGTAATCATGTCAAGATTTATCATTAAAATAAAAACTACCTTTGGTCTTTGATAATATAATATATTTATATATAAAGAATAAGGATTTTACCTTTTGATTTAATTGTTTAATTGTTTTTGATGCACATGAGGGGAAATAGAGTATAAAGGGCTCTATTTATAGTACATTCCTCCCTTCTAAAGTCCAGTAGGCTTCTAGTAGACGTGTACTGATGGTATCCACTGGAAATTATCAGTATTTTAAGGTTTAGTGATGATTAAATCATGATCAAACAATCTTATCTCAGCATTATGCTGTTATTTAGAGCTATAACTATAACTCTAAGTTTGATGACATCATAGGCTTGTAAGAAGCCTAGAATTTGTGGATTTTATTAGTATTAATCATAATCTAACTGTATTCACCAATTATATCACTTATATAACTGTTAAACGTAAAATAAGATTACAGTGAGTGATCATAAATGATCAATTTTAAGCTTAAACCTTGATCATTAATAAATTTTAAGCTATACACACTACAGCTATTCAGAGGATTAATTCTAATACCTTGGCATGTCCTTATTAATTTTCCAAGAGAATTTCATTAAATAATCAAAACTCTTTTTTTGATTATTTTTCTTGTATCTCATCTTTTCTGTTGAAATTCAATATTTTAAACTTCAAACCTTGATTTCATGGGGTTTTACCTTGAATATTATGATAAACAATACATAATTATTCATGTATGACCTAGTAGAACCTGAATATTCACTTTGGCTTAAGTTTGGACCACTTTCACAACAAAGTGGTCAACAGCTCTAGCAATTTTGTTCAATAAACCCTTACAAGTTATAACCTTGTTTATAGCTTGTCAAATAAGGTTCATATATGTGTTCTAAAACTAATTAAGCTTTAACTTTTTTTTTGGTTCAACTCTCTATAATTTATATTTCAAGGGATAATAGCTAAAAACCATGACTGTATGCACTGACCAAAAAGAGCATATATTCAGCTTAATTCCTTAAATATCTATTTTAGAGAAATGGAATAAAATTGTTTTATGTGTAGTTTTTAATGGAGAATCCAATGGTGAAATTCATTTCAAACATTGTCTCATTGGCTTCTGTGTTAAATAAGATTTTATGTCTTTTTCAGGGTATTCCTACTTATTATTCAGTAATTATTGACTTTACAGATATGCCATCAAAATGATATATGTTTATTCTAGCATGAGGAATATAATGATGTAATTTATTTCACATGTTCACTGATTATATTCTGAGTTAATTCAAAGTTTATGCCTATTTATGGCATTTTCACTGGTTTTAAGATAGTCATTAAGAGTATAACTATTATAAAGTTTTCTTGTGACATTTTTGGATATGTGGTCATATCTCAAAGGCTCACATTCCCTACCACCAAAAAATATTGTACCCCAATCTGATATAGTTAAGTAAGGTACCATCCACTGCCCTACCTCTTTAATAGACTTTTTAGTCTTGAAGCTCAATAATGCTTGATTTACTATTCTTTAGGTCTTCTTTTATGTCTGAACCTTCTTTATAGTTTATCAGAATTTGTTATATTTCTCTCAAGTAGCCATTCATCTTCTTGAGTTGGGTTTCTATACCTTACAAGGTATTCCCTTCCTTTTTTGTTTCTTTTCCTTCTTTATTTGAGGACTTTTACAATTTTCTTTTCTCCTCCCTCCTCTAAAAGAGGAATTTTAAGTGGGGATTTATTTCTTAATGGAAATGATTTCTTTTCACTTGAGCTGTAAGGTTTTACCAGACTTACAGGGAAAGGTGGGTGTTTGTTTATTAATTCACCTGTGAGCTCTAGTTGCACAGCATTAGGTCCATGTAGTGCTTTTATCATAAATGGTCCTGCAAAGGAATCTTTCAAGTTCTTTGGGCCTTTTATATTATTGAAGTTTAGAGTTGACACTAAGACCAAGTATCCTGTTTTGAAGTCAGGTGATTTATGGCTTTTATCTCATCTTTCTTTTGCATATTTGAAAGAATCTTTCCTACATCTTCTTTCATGGTGTCTTGCTTTGTCAAGAATTATTTTAAAACTTCTTGCTTTTGGGTGTATATCCACTAAGTCCTTTTTGAGGGTATCATAAGGAAGTCTTGAATTCCAACATTTTTATAATATTTCTGATGTTTTTCCAGTTAAAGAATGGATTGAAGTTCTATATGCTAGTTCAAGAGCTGGTATTAATGTACACCAATCATGGGTAAAACCATCAGAATATTTGAATTCTAGTCCATAAGCACAGAATCTCCTGATCATGTCTTCTAAGGTCTGTATCATTCTTTCTGCTAGACCATCAGTTTGGGGGTGGTAAGCTGTTGAGAATGATAATTTTATTCCAAACAGGTTATGTAGGTTTTGCCATAATGCTCAAGTAAATTTTGGGTCTCTATCACTTATAATATTTTGGAATAAACCTGTTTGGCTAGTAACTTTATTCCATATTATTATGGCTGTGTCAATAGCTGTACCATCCTTGTGACATGGTAAGAACATTGGAGTTTTGCTGTATCTGTCAACTGATACTAGGCATGCATTGTAACTTCTGTCTCCTCCTGGAGGTAAGTGTGAGCCTTAGAGGTATTTTCATATACCCAAAAGACCACAAAGGATAAATTAAGATACAAATATAAATAAAATAAATTTATTTATATTATAAAAAAAAAAACTAGAATATAAATACAAATTTATATTTAAAAATAAAAATTTAATTATAATTTAAAAATAAAATTATATTAAATCTTGAAATTTTAAAATTACATTTATACTTGAAAAAAATTAAGTAAAAATGAATTGTTAACAAAATTATAAAAAAATCAATAAATTTGGAAAAAAGTTAAATAAAAATTATTATAACTATTTATCCAATAAATAAACATATAAAAATTATTTCACCATTGGATTCCTCATAAAAAATCAGGTGGGGTCACCTCTGAGTGAAGTTTTTGAAACTCAACTCTAAATAAGCTTAAATTAAGTTTTTAGTATTTTCAATACAAAAATTGAAAATCCTCAAAACTTTAATTTAATTCACACCACATGTGGTGTTAACCATCAAATTTTGTGTTAAAATTGAGGTGTTGTGTTTAGTTTAGAAGTTATGAGGAATTAAAGTATTTTCAATTGAATTCAATTGAAATGTCAAAATGTGCGCGTGTATTACATAAGTGAACTTTGATTTACATATGAGGTATCAATTATTACTGTATTGAACTGTACAACTCAATTGAATTACATATGTAAATTATAAGTATAATACATGATGAGTATTAAGAGTGTGCCAAGTGTAATGAAGCTCGCTTGCCGGTCACTCCCAATCCATCACCTCAATGATAAGAGGTCAGAATGCATTACCTATTAAGATTGTGCCAAGTGTAATGAAGCTCGCTCGCCGGTCAGTCCCAATCCATCAACTCAATGATAAGAGGTGAGGAAAAGGAAATTGGCTCGGAGCGCGAGCGACCTTTTAAAGTACAACTAGACAACTGCGGCGTGTCATACGGGCACAGTGTGATTATGTAATCTACATGTTGATACTTTTCTATTAGCATAGTTTTGGTCATCGCGTCCACGCGGTGTCCCAAAACTTAACACCCACCCCGAAAAGCTGAAACATTACCCTCGGAGTCCTAAGAAGGGGATGACCTTGAGGAGTGTCGGACCTGATAGCCTTTTAGTCAGTGCGTCGGCATGCATGTCCCCCATCTTGACCCACGTAACCGTAATATTGTGCTTGCGGATTGTGTCGTTTACAAAGAAAAATGCCCTGTCCAGGTATCACATGCGCTTCCTTGACTTATTGTCTATCGATACCTGGACCGCTACCTGATTGTCGCAGAAGATGGTTTTGTCAAAATCGCCGACAAGTTGTGCCAGTTGGTTTATGGCCTGCACCAAATGCTGAGTTGAATCAGACAAAGCGATGTATTCAGCCGCACAAGTGGAGAGCGCCACTACCAATTGTCGCTTAGAGGCCCAGAGTATGGGCGCGTCACCCAGCTTAAGGATGAAGCCCGTTTGGGAACGCTCTAGGTCGCCGCCCCACCTGGCATCACTCCACAGACTCAAAGAGGGGCCTCCCGGTCGCGTGTTTTGAGTAAATAGCCCACGACGTGGTCCAACACATCCCAATGTTCAGCAGTTGGGCCCATTGAGTGTCGGGCGAGGTAGTTGACCGCGAAAGCTAGGTCAGGAGGCGAACCGCTCACCAGGTAAGCGAGCGATCCAATCACGGATCTAAAGGGGGTTGCGTCTACCGGTTTGGCATCTGGAGGGAAATCTGTTATTGGTAGTACTGGCAGCGGTGAGTCACAAGGAATGACCGGACGCGGGTATGCTTCCAAAATGCCGTCCATCAGATGTCGCTGTGTAATAGCTACTTCACCTTTGCTAAAAGCACATTCCAGTCCAAAAATTTGTTCGACGTTATCAGACCATTTTATATCGAGCTCGGAGCAAAGTGCCTTCTTGAAAGCTGAGATAGCGTCTGGGGAGTTTGATGTGATAACACCATCATCCACGTGAATCCAGATTGCAATAACCGCCGTCCCACTGTGGAAGATGTAGAGCGACTGATCAACCTCGGTCGCAACAAAATGGAGTCGCGTCAATATCCCCGATAGAAACTTCCACCAGCATCTGCCCGCCTGTTGCATCCCATACAGTGCTTTCTTCAGGCGGAGCACTTTGCCACGGAGTTCCGGCAAGAAGAAAACAGGCGGCTCAACGAGCACTTGCTCTTTGACCGGGCTGTAGAGGTAGGCGCCGGTCACATCAAAAGATGCCACTGGCCACTGCTTGAGTACGGCTGTTGCCAGCAACAGTCGCAGCGACATTAAGGAGGCTGTGGGTGCGTACGTCTCTGCACAGTCCACCCCTGGCCGCTGCTTGTCACCCCATGCAACCAGCCTGGCTTTGAATTTCTTTACGCTGCCATCTAGGTTCCGTTTGAGGTCAAATACCCATTGGTGTCCGATAGTTTTCATTTCCGGCGTCTTCACCACTGCGTCCCAGACATCCTTCGTCTCCATTTGATCAAGCTCAGTCATACACGCCTCCTTCCAGTAGTCACGTTGTGGGCTAGACAGTGCCTTTCCCAGGTGTTCAGGTATGTCGAGGTCTTTGGCTAAAAAAAGGGATTCAATGGCCTTGTTCTCTTCCTTGAAGAACTTCTCGGTTGGTACGGTCCCCAGCGACATTGCGTTCACGACGTGTGCTAGGGATCCCTTGGACGGTGTGGTTACCCGTTCCGGCGGTTGAAACTTCGGAAAGATAACGCTTGCCGATTGTATTATTCTGTTGGAGTCTTTCTCCCAAAGGAGCCAGCCCCCTGTAATCAAGGGTTTCAGCAATCGAAATTCTCTTGCCCGTGGCGCTAGCTTGTGTTGTTGCTGGGGCGACGGTATGTGCACAATAGCCTCCGCTCCAAATGGGTACAGCGTAGTGATCGACGGACATTGCCCAAACATTTCTTGGTGTGGCGAAGAGTTGGGGCAGCGGGAATTGGGAATGCGATTGTGTATAAAACACGCCGACGCGTACGCAAACTTCCAGAACCTCGTTGGAATTTCACTCTGCAACATCATGGCCCTAGCCATGTCACCCAGGGTCCTGTTGAGCCGCTCAGCTTCCCCATTTTCTTGCGGTGAGTAGGGGAGCGAGGGGCAGAGGATAATAACCAGCCTAGCCAGCGAGTCAGCGAACACAGCCGACGTGAATTCTCTAGCATTGTCCGTTCGCAGCGCTTTCGGTGTGATTTCTGTACGTACTTGCAGCTGTTTGATGGCATCGAGTATCGCCGCAGGCGCATCCAATCGCAGCTTCAATGGGTAGGCTATGCTGTACGTCGTCACATGGTCACGCAAGGTGATAAGATATTTGAAACCCTGAGCGTCTTCCTCAAAAGGGCCCAAGATGTCCAAAACAAGCAAGTCAAGTGGTCTGTCTTTTGGGATGTCAGTGCGAGCACGCGCAATACGGTGGGTACTTTTCGATTTGGCGCAGGTGGGGCAGTAAAAAGTTTTCCAAAGCTTGCAGCCGAAACTAGGTACGTGCTGCTTTAGAAAGGCAAGGATGGTCTTATCGCAGGCATGTCCCAGTCGCTCATGCCAATCTCGCGAGCTCAGGGCAGTCAATGTAGGAAGGGATATTAGATTCATTTCAAAAATACGTGAAGAGGACGCAGCTGCCGACCCAATGGTCTCTTCCCTAGATACAACGTCCAACCACCAGCAATCATTCAAAAATGTGGTGGTTACAAGCAGCGATAGCGAAGCGCTATCAAAAATTGGTAGAACCCCTGCCCTGCACAGACGCCCCACAGACAAAATCGTCCCCAAAATTTTCTCGGAGAATGCCACATCCCGTATAATAATGTGGCCACATTCGACGGGAATTCTAAGTGTTGTCGTCTGAGATATAGTGATTGAGGAGTCTGAGTCAGCGAAGAAAATACAAAAAGGTGCAATCTTCTTGGGGTTCGTTGCAAAGCGCAAGGAGCCAGATAGGTGGATGGACTCACCGGTATCAATTAAGACTTGATCAGATGCCCCGTGCTCAACAAATTGGACTTGCAACACGCGCTCCCGTTGATAGGTATGTGTCGAGGCAGCTTGTGTTCGCCTATCCGGCGTTCCTGGCCGAGGGGACTGATAAAGGCCGGGCGAGGCAGCGCGCGGGTTTGGATTGGCAAAACCCTTTGTTATCGGGCAGTCGGCTTGCCAGTGCCCCATCCGCCCGCAATGGAAGCAGGAACCTCCAAACTTTTCGACCAGGTGGTCGGGAGGACGGCGAATATCGGTGGTTGAAGCTGCAGGCCTGGGAACATGAGGGGAGTGAGGTCGCGAGTAGGAAGGGGAAGGTGCCGGCTGGTCTGACACATGATACACAAATGGTGAAGCCGGTTGCAATGACTCGGAATGCTTCTGTGATGCATTCAAGATGACCTGGCCAAAGAAAGTCGAGTTCGGTTTCTCATCTCCCTTTGCCAGCACCGCTGCTGTGACGAGCTGATTGAGTGTCGGTGGGGGATGGCAAGCAGACTGCGCCATCAGCCCTTCAAGTTCATCGGTGTCGATGCCTAACTTTTTAAACATGGCGAAAGTTTTACGAATCGAGAGAATGATGGTAGAGTTGGGCTTTGGTTGATCCACGCCATTTTCAACCAGAATGTCAATAAGTCCGCGAACCACTTTGAGCTTTTGGAAATGGTTACCAGGGCAGCACCGTGCTTTGATCGCGTCAAAAAATCCTTTTGCCGTCGCCCAAGACGGGATAATGCCAATACACAAAGTGAAATCCGGAGGGAAAGTCGCATCAATGAAGTGAGAAATCGCCCTGTTTTCTTGAGGAGAGCGATCATCGAGCAGGGAAGGAGAATCGTCGACAGACAGCTCGGAATTGAGTGCAATGCATAGGACGCGGTTGATGCCCACGATCCATTCCGGAAAATTCGATCCATCGCCAAGAAGGTGAATGGATCGGTCAGCCGCTCTGTATGGCTCCTGCATGAAGGGGTCATAAGCCGATGATACCACGCGTGATTGTTGATGGTATGATGACAGAGCGGGTGGTGGGGAAGATAGAGCCAAACGCAAGGATTGCATTTCGGCTGCGTCGCAAGTACGTGCAGATTTTAAGGACGAGACTTCCGAACGCAGAGAGTATACCTCCTCATTTGTGAGGGGCTTTGCGTCGTCGCAGGCTTTCTTCGAACGGGTGGAACCTGACATCTTCGCAGGCGGCCTATCACTGGAGCTCGGTAGAGGGCAAGGCTTTTAACCTATTAAGAGTGTTCCAAGTGTAATGAAGCTCGCTCGCCGGTCAGTCCCAATCCGTCACCTCAATTATAAGAGGTGAGAATGCATTACCTATTAAGATTGTGCCAAGTGTAATGAAGCTTGCTCGCCGGTCAGTCCCAATCCCTCACCTCAATGATAAGAGGTGAGGAAAAGGAAATTGGCTTGGAGCGCGAGCGACCTTTTAAAGTACAACTAGACAACTGCGGCATGTCATATGCGGGCAGTGTGATTATGTAATCTACATGTTGATACTTTTCTATTAGCATAGTTTTGGTCATTGCGTTGACGCAGTGTCCCAAAACTTAACAATGAGGAATTAAAGGAAAAATAAATTGGAAAGATTAAATTTGGGGGGGGGGAAAGGAACTCCAGCTCTAAGGGGGAGCTAGACCCCCAAAATCCTTGCTGACAGGAATCTGGTGTCAAAATTCACGCAAATGTTCATCACTTTTGGCCTGGAATTGAGTTAAAGGGTCTGTGGACTCAATTGGTGATGAGGTTTTGATACCAACTGGGGTAGTTTTAGCTGTTGCCAAGAGGGTAAAACTACCCTTAAGATAAAAACATCATAGTAAAAACAGTTTTAACTGGTTTCTATGTCTCTTACACACATTCTGACGTGTTTTGAAGGCTCTAGACCAGGTATTGCTATAGTAATGGCTGATTTAAGGGTCTAAAATGGCTAAAAATGGCTTAAACCAGCCCTTTTTGGTCTAAAACAGGGTTCAATGATGCCATAATTGGCTTTTCTGTTGTCAGACTGTTTTTCACGACTGACAGAAGTAAATTTTACTTTTGTAGTAAGAAAATTCATGGCTATGAAAGAATGTCTTCTTTGCCTCACTTTTCTCTTCATGTTAGAATCTTTTCCTTTTATAATTAGTTTAAACATTGTTAAACCAATCAATAAAAGATTCCAGCCACCTTTCTTATATCATTTTAAACCTTTTAACCATGTGAAAAAATCATTATAATCATTTTTAACCCTGAACCACCCCAAAAGTGAATTAAAGCATCTTTCATCACTGTAAACTTTGTCACTTTGTTTCAAAATTCACTCTGGTCACTTTTGGCCGTGTTTTCTATTTAATATTCTTTTTAAAGACTCTGTCCTTTAATTAATTTCTTGCAGTTCTTTTCTCAATTAATTCCAATTGAAATTTCTCTTGAAGAAATTTCTTTTGCAGCCTCAAATATCTCTTGTAGAGTATTTTTGGATAAATTTTTATTGTTGTTAAAACAATAAATCTTTATAATATTATTGTTTTATACTAATAAAGTTATAAGCAACAAATTTGGCGTGTTTTATCTTAGAAATAATATTTCTTACTATTTTTAATTGATTTTTACCTTATACAAATTTTGAGGACAGGAAAAGTACTTGATTTTTAATCAAAGTTTCATATCCACACCTTACATTTGGGGGCCCAGCCGTGATATTTTACCTGTGACATATTTCTTTTACTCTTTTTAAATCTTTTTTCTTATATTGAAAAATTTAAAAACATATAAAAAATACTTATAATCCAAAAAATCCATAAAAAATAAGTTTTTTTCATATTATAAGTGAGGGTTATATTTTTATTTCTTTTTTTTGAAATAAACTTTTTTTACTTAATCAATTGGCTTTTTCATTTATTTTAGTGTCTGAAAACGTGGTAAGACAAGAAAACATTGAAATAGCCTCAACAGTAACCAGCATCATTCCTGCCAGTACTGTTAATTCTGATCATGATAGTACTATTATTGTGACTCAGAATATTCAACCAGAGCAAATTTCACCTGAATTAGTCAGCTTGGAAATAAGTAATACTCTTCAGAAAGCCAAGGATTTGGCCAATAGTAAGTTTTTTGACGTAAAATTACTATTTTAAGCCTTTTTAACCATAATTGTGCCTTCGACCAGGTCAGGAGCCAGCTATAACCCCTCAAGCAGCTCCCAGAAAGGTAATAGACATGATTATGGCAGAGGCCAATCAGGTGCAGAAGGACAAGGGTCAGTTGAGGACTTCCAAACAACTAAAATGGGTCATTCTGAAGCTGATAATACCATTTTACCTTCAAAAAGAGCTGACACCGCCACAACAAGCCTCAGTGGACATATACAAAGCCAGCCACAGTGCATACAATAATGCACTTCAGTTCAAGAAGTACCAGATCCTTGCAGACCTGTGGAAGAATTGCATGAATTCTTACCTGACTGTGAGAAAATTCCTGGGCCATCCCAATACTTGCAAATTGCTCAATGGATGGCATACATTGATGGAGAAGAAAAACATTATTCTTTTGACACTAGAATGGAGGAAAAACAACCCTCCACCACCCCAACCAGTGCCAAAAACAGCCCTAGTGGCCAGCACCAGCAATTCCAACGTGAAAAAGCAGCCACAAACTCCAAACAAGGGCAAAGGGAAGGCACCAGCCCCAAAACCTTACAGCCAGGGCTACAGAATCCTAAAGATTCAACAGGATGCCATGGAAAATGTATTTCAGATGGCCAGAACCATGATGGAATTACAAAAAAAGGAGGAAGCCAGATTAAAATATCAAAAATAATTTCTGATACTTTTGAGTGTATTCCAGAGCTGTATAAAGCTATTTCTGACATAAAAAGTCATCTTTCTGATAAAAATACATCAATTTGTGACAATCTTAAAACAAATAACTTGAGTCTGAGCCAAATAAATGATACACTTAAATGCTTTGAAAAACGTTTTCAGAGCAATCAAAACTTTCAATAATGATAATTCTTTTGGCATTAAGATAAATTAACAATCTGCCATTATTAAAGAATTAACAGACAAATATTCTAAATTCAATATTGATGACATAATTGAAACAAGAATAAAACAAGCCATAAACACTATCAAAGAAGATAATAAAAAAGCTCTTGATGATATTTCAAAATCCTTTGCTGAAGTAAAGACAAATATAGTTTCCCTGAAAAAGCATTTTGATACCTCAAGAGAGGAAATATTAAAATTAACAACAAAGTTAAATGAGGTTATATCTGATAATACTAAGCAAAAAGAATTATGGAATGAGCTAACATCTAAAGAGGATGATCATAAAAAGAATGTCATAAACTCTATACAAAACTTGCAACATGAATTAAGAAATTCACAAAGGTGTAACAACAGTAAAATGAATGATATTTAACAACTGCTAAACACTTTACCAAGAATGTCTACACCTCTTAATCAAAATGAAGATTCAAGAATTCCCAATCCACAAGTAATGGATATTGAAAATTCACAGTTAAAAAATGAATTTTATACTTCTTTTCATAACTTAGAACCATCAATGGGCCAAGCACTCTTGAAAGAAGTTCCAAAACTTAAAGAATGGCCTCACTTCAGTGGTGAAGGAGAGTATGACCATATGGAATTCATTAGAGGTATTGACATGATCAAAGAGCATTTTGAATTACCAGATAGATTGGTAACAGCCAGATTTAACACCTCGTTTACCAAATCAGCTCACAGATGGTACATAAAAATAAGACAAGCACATGGACACCAGAGTTGGACTTGGTGGAAAACCCAAATCATTAACAAATGGGCAAATGATGCTTGGAGGTTTAAAGTTGAAACAGCCTTTGAATCTGCCAAATTTAATGCTGATAAAGACAAAGCTTTACCATGGTTTTGCCAACAAAAAGACAGATTAACAGCATTATATCCTGACATGTCAGAATTTATGATCCATAGAAAAATTCTGAGACAATGTGGAGGTGACTTAGAGCATGCTATAAAAAGCAGGACTACTGAAAAATCTTCAGCAGAGGATATTATCAATATATTAGAAGAAGTAACCACCAGAACCAAAATTGGTTCTAGTAGGAGGAATCTCAAAACAAGGTTTAATACACCTTGGAAAGATTCTGTGGACAAAAACCCCAAAGAAAATTCTAATAATATTAAGTATAAACCTGCAGATACAGTCAGAAAGTGCCATATTTGCCAAAGAACCAACAATTTAGCCAATACATGTCCAAAGAAGGTAAAAATCAATGAAATTGATATTGAAAAGGAACCTGATATTGAAAAATATGACATAATTGAAGACAATTCAGATGATAAGTCATCAATATTTTCTGAATCTTCAAAAGATATAGAAAGTATCAATGCCACTTTTGAAATCAGGGAATCTTATTCCCACTTTCCACAATTGAGCAATGGTCAACTTGATTTATCAAAAGTTCAAGATGCACAACTTTTGAAAGCAAAACCAAACAGGGGAAAAGGTTATACAGCTGGTAACTCCTGTATAACAGAAGTGGTGATTGACAACAAGTCCACCAAGCTTTTGCTTGACCCAGGAGCCTTCTGCTCTTGTGTTGGAAAAACTTTTCTTAAGACTTGTGTACCAAATTTTGAAGACCAACTGTTACCAATTGATGGTATAAAACTCAACAGGGAAAGTAATCCAATGAAAGCATTAGGAATCTTTGAGACCAATGTCATATTCCCACACATAAATGGGAATTTAAGAATCACAGTTGAATTTGTTGTTATGGAAAATTGCTCCAGTACCCATTTTATATTGGGAAATGACTATTTAATCATGTATGGTATAGATTTGCATAATCACAAAGACAGATACTTTACTATTGGAGACAATAAGCGCCAAAAATTTGCCTTTTTACCATTTAAAGGACAAATTACAGTAAACAAAGTATCACCAGTCAACTTAGAGTTAGAGAAATTCAAGTCTGAACAGCTAAATGAGGCTGAAATAAGCCTTCATCTGACTGATAAACAGGATAATGAACTTTCTTCCCTTTTGTGTGACCACAGAGGAGCATTTGCTTCAGACAAAGAACCTCTAGGAGCAATTATTGGTCATGAAGTTGACATCATTCTTAACATTGAGAGACCTTATCCACCACTCTTAAGAAGACCTGCATATCCAGCAAGTCCAAAATCAAGAGAATCTCTAGAAATTCATATCAAAGAACTTCTGGACCTTGGTGTAATAAGAAAAGTAGGCCACAATGAAGAAGTAGAAATAACTACACCAGTCATAGTGGCATGGCATAATGGAAAATCCAGAATGGTTGGGGACTTTAGAACTCTGAACACTTACACTGTTCCAGACAGATACCCAATACCAAAAATCCAAATTGCCCTTACTCAAATATCTCAAGCAGTGTATATAACCACTATGGATTCCCTTAAAGGATTCCATCAAAATGTGGTAACACCAAGAGCAAGAAAATACTTGAGAATTATTGTTCATTGTGGAGTGTACGAATACTTGAGGATGCCCTTAGGTATCAAAAATGCACCTTCACACTTCCAAAGAATGATGAATGAAATCTTCCCTGAAGAACTCTCAGAAGGATGGTTAATCATTTACATTGATGACATTATTGTCTGTTCCAAGACTTGGGAGGAGCACATGTACAGATTGTCCAGAGTTTTGACAAAAATTCAATCAGTAAACATGAAAATCTCCTTGAAGAAATTCCATTTTGGATTTAAAGAACTTAAGGCACTAGGGCATGTTGTATCTGGTTTATCCCTTGGAATTGACAAAAACAAAGTTGCAGCAGTATTGCTAAAACCCATGCCTCAGAACAAGAAGGAAATTCAGTCATTCTTAGGTTTTGCAGGATATTACAGGTAACACATTAAAGATTTTGCATCCATAGCAAGACCACTTTATAAATTGTGTGACAAAGACACAGTATTTGAAATGACTGTTGACAGAGTCAAAGCTTTTGAGTCTCTAAGAGAATCCTTGACCACTGCTCCACTCTTACTGATGCCAGACTTTAAATTTCCTTTCAAACTGTATATTGATGCATCAGGGGATAGACTGGGTGCTGCACTGCACCAAGTTCAGATCATAAATGATAAACCTGTAGAAGGACCCATATGTTTCATATCCAGGCAAATCAAACCAACTGAAGCCAGATATTGAGAAAGTCAAATGGAATGTCTATGTCTTGTCTGGGCCTTGTAAAAATTAAACTACTTCTTGAAGGGATGTGTTTTTGAGGTGATAACAGATTGTACAGCTGTCAAATCACTTTTAAACATGAAAACACCCAACAGACATATGCTCAGATGGCAAATAGCCATCCAATAATACAGAGGAAATATGACTATTGCTCATAAGGATGGGAATATTCATAAGAATGCAGATGGACTAAGCAGATGGCCATTACCAAATAATATTGATAATCCTGCTTATGTGCCAGAAGAAGCTTCACCACAAATTCCAATAGAAGGAATAAGTGTTACAGACTTGAACACCACCTTCTTTAAAGAAGTCAGAAGTAGTTACACCCAAGATAAGAATTGTAGCATCTTATGCCAATTACTTAACAAAGGCTGTAAAGACAACTCTCTAATACATGCCTTGGATGAAGTATGGAAAAAATATTATTATGAAGGAAGATTTCACCTACTGGATGGTATAATTTACCACAGAACCAAGCACACATGTGTCATGAAAGTTGTAGACAGGTCATTAATCAATCTAGTACTGAAAGAATGCCATGATAGCCCCTTTTCAGGACATCTGTCTGAAGACAGAACAAGAGAGAAAGTAAAGACCTGCATATGGTGGCCAATGTGGCAGAAAGATGTTGCAGAGTATTGCAAGACCTGTGACAGATGCCAAAAAGCAAGTAAATCCACTGGCAAGAGACTTGGAAATATGATAAAAATCCAAGAACCAAGCAGACCTTGGGAAACTTTCGATATGGATTGGGTAACTGGCCTACCACCAGGAGGTGACAGAAGCTATAATGCTTTCCTAGTAATTGTGGACAGATTCAGTAAAACTCCAATCTTTTTACCATTTCACAAGGATGATACAGCCATGGATACAGCTCTTCTGATATGGAATAGAGTAGTGTCATGGACTGGGATATTTACAAATATCATTAGTGATAGGTATCCCAAATTCACTTCAGCACTATGGACAAATCTTCACCAATTGTTTGGCACTAAACTGTCTTTCTCTACAGCCTACCACCCACAAACTGATGGCCTGGCTGAAAGGATGATCCAAACCTTAGAAGATATGGTGAGAAGATTTTGTGCATATGGCCTTGAATTCAAAGATTGTGATGGATTTACCCATGCTTGGTGTACTCTGCTACCAGAACTGGAATTAGCATATAAAACATCAATCCATGCCAGTACCAATCAAACTCCTGCTATTCTAGAAAAAGGATGGAAACCCAAATTACCCCAAGATTTCTGGAGGAAAGATTTAATTGAAATACATCCCACAGCTGCTAGCTTCAAAGGAATGCTATAAAAAGCTAGAAAGCATGCAGTAAGGTGCATGGAGGACTCTTTTGCATATGCTAAAGACAAATAGGATAAATCACATGCAACTCCAGATTTCAAAGTGGGGGACCTAGTTCTTGTATCCACCACTAACTTCAATAACATCAAAGGATGTAAAAAGTTGAAAGACTCCTTTTCAGGACCTTTTTTTATTAAGGCCCTCCATGGAGAAAATGCTGCTGAAGTAGAGTTATCTGAAGAACTTAGAAATAAGCATCCTACATTTCCAGTGAGCTTGATAAAGCCATAGAAATCTAGTGATTCTGAGAAATTTCCCTTGAGAAATAAGATTCCCCAAGTTATACCTCCTATTGAGATGTCTGGTACTAAGAAAATTACCAAAGTTCTTAAAGAAAGAAAATTAAGAACCAAAAAAGTAAGGGAATACCTTGTTAGGTACAGTGACCCAGCTTGTGAAGATGAATGGTTAGAAGAAAAAGATATACCAGAAGCTACCAAACTCCTCAGGAGATTCAGACACACTAGAAATACCAATATTACAAAGTAATATTATTTTTTAGGGGGAGGGAATGTGAGCCTTAGAGGTATTTTCATATACCCAAAAGACCACAAAAGATAAATTGAGATACAAATATAAATAAAATAAATTTATTTATATTATGAAAATAAAAACTAGAATATAAATACAAACTTATATTTAAAAATCAAAATTTAATTATAATTTAAAAATAAAATTACATTAAGTCTTGAAATTATAAAATTACATTTATACTTGAAAAAAATTAAGTAAAAATGAATTTTTAACAAAATTATAAAACAATCAATAAATTTGCAAAAAAGTTAAATAAAAATTATTAGAACTTTTTTTCCAATAAATAAACATATAAAAATTATTTCACCATTAAATTCCTTATAAAAAATCAGGTGGGGTCACCTCTGAGTGAAATTTTTGTAACTCAACTCTAAATAAGCTTAAATTAAGTTTTTAGTATTTTCAATACAAAAATTGAAAATCCTCAAAACTTTAATTTAATCCACACCACATGTAGTGTTAACCATCAAATTTTGTGTTAAAATTGAGGTGTTGTGTTTAGTTTAGAAGCTATGAGGATTTAAAGTATTTTCAATTGAATTCAATTGAAATGTCAAAATGTGCGCGTGTATTACATAAGTGAACTTTGATTTACATATGAGGTATCAATTATTACTGTATCAAACTGTACAACTCAATTGAATTACATATGTAAATTATAAGTATAATAAATGATGAGGAATTAAAGGAAAAATAAATTGGAAAGATTAAATTTGGGGGGGAAAAGGAACTCCAGCTCTAAGGGGGAGCTACACCCCCAAAATCCTTGCTGACAGGCGTGTGGTGTCAAAATTCATGCAAAAGCTCATCACTTTTGGCCTGGAATTGAGTTATAGGGTCTGTGGACTCAATTGATGATGAGGTTTTGATACCAACTGGGGTAGTTTTAGCTGTTGCCAAGAGGGTAAAACTACCCTTAAGATAAAAAATCATAGTAAAAACAGTTCTAACTGGTTTCTACGTCTCTTACACACATTCTGACGTGTTTTGAAGGCTCTAGACCATGTATATCTATAGTAATGGCTGATTTAAGGGTCTAAAATGGCTAAAAATGGCTTAAACCAGCCCTTTTTTGTCTAAAACAGGGTTCAATGATGCCATAATGGCTTTTCTGTTGTCAGACTGTTTTTCACGACTGACAAGAGTAAATTTTACTTTTGGAGTAAGAAAATTGATGGCTATAAAAGAATGTCTTCTTTGCCTCACTTTTCCCTTCATGTTAGAATCTTTTCCTTTTATAATTAGTTTAAACATTGTTAAACCAATCAATAAAATATTCCAACCACCTTTCTTAAATCATTTTAAACCTTTTAACCATGTGAAAAAATCTTTATACTCATTTTTACCCCTGAACCACCCCAAAAGTGAATTAAAGCATCTTTCATCACTGTAAACTTTGTCACTTTTTTTCCAAATTCACTCTGGTCACTTTTGGGCGTGTTTTCTCTTTAATATTCTTTTTAAAGACTCTGTCCTTTAATTAATTTCTTGCAGTTCTTTGCTCAATTAATTTCAATTGAAATTGCTCTTGAAGAAATTTCTTTTGTAGCCTCAAATATCTCTTGTAGAGTATTTTTGGATAAATTTTTATTGTTGGTAAAACAATAAATCTTTATAATATTATTGTTTTATACTAATAAAGTTATAAAAAATAAATTTTGTGTTTTTTCTCTTAAAAATAATATTTCTTACTATTTTTAATTGGTTTTTACCTTATACAAATTTTGAGGACAGGAAAACTACTTGATTTTTAATCAAAGTTTCATATCCACACCTTACAGTAAGGCTGTTACCCAATCCATTTGAGCTATTTCACAAGGGGATTTTGGTTCTTGGATTTGGATCATCATCTCAAATTTCTTTCCTGTGTCTCTGTTTGCTTTCTGGAATCTGTCACAGGTTTAGCAGTATTCTGCAACATATTTCTTCCAATTTGGACACCAAGAGCAGGTTCTTACCCTCTCTAGCGTTCTTTCTTCTGAGAGATGTCCAGCTGAAACAATATTATGACATTCATGTAGTATAGTGCTTATCAGAGTTCTATCTGTTGAACCCATAACACATGTATGTTTAGTTCTATAATAGAGGATTCCATCAAGGAGGTGGAATCTTCCTTCATCATATGCCTTTTCCATATTTCATCTAGTTTTGATGAAAGTGATGGGTATTTACAGTATTTTATTAGAATTTGGCATAGGATATGGCAGTTTTTGTTCATTCTATAGCTTTCTTTAACATGGTTAAAGAATTCTGTGCCAATATCTGTTACACATATGTATTCTATATGGTGCTTGTCCTGTGGTACCCATGCTGTATTTTCAGGTGTATTTGCCATAGCCCATCTGCTAAGACCACCTACATTTTTATGAATATTACCAGATTTATGACCTATAGTCATATTTACTCTATACTCATGGATGGCAATTTGCCATCTTAGCATATGTCTATTTGGAGTTTTCATGTTTAATAAAGATTTTACAACATTGAAATCTGTAATTACATCAAACACTGTTCCATTTAAATAATGGTGTAATTTTTTTAAAGCCCACACTAAGCAAAGGACTTCCATTTGCCTTGCTCCATACCTTGCTTCTGTTGGCTTTATTGGTCTTGAAATGAAGCATATTGGTCCTTCAACAGGTTTTTCATTGATTATTTGTGTCTGGTGTAGTGCAGCACCTAGCCCTTCTCCACAAGCATCAATGTATAGTTTAAAGGGTAGTTTCCAAGAAATGGGGAATTTGTTAAGGGATTTTTGAGTTATTCATATGCCTTTACTCTTTCTTCAGACATTTCATAGACTGTCTGTTTGTCACAGAGATTATACAAGGATTTAGAAATTCTTGCAAAGTCTTTTATATGCTGTCTGTAATAACCAGAAAATCCTAGAAATGATTGTGTTTATTTTTTGGTTTGGGGAATTGGATTCAATAGGACTGCTGCTACTTTAGTTTTATCTATTCCCAAGCTTAGTCCAGATACAACATGTCCCAGTGCTTTCAGTTCACTGTATGCAAAATGACACTTTTTCCAGGAAATTTTCATTTTTATTTGTTCTATTTTTTGCAAGACTCTTTCTAGTCTTGTTAAGTGACTATCCCAAATTTCTGAGCAAACTATGATATCAGCAATATAGATCATCAACCATCCTTCTGAAAATTCTTCAGGAAATATGGTATTCATCATCCTTTGATAATGGGAAGGTGCATTTTTTATACCAAATGGCATTCTCAGATATTCAAAAATTCCACAGTGGACTATTATCTTCAGTAGTCTTTTGGCATTTTATGTTAAGACATTTTTATGAAAAACCTTCAGAGCGTCCATGGCTGTGATGAGCTTAGCCTGCAAAAATTGTGTTAATGTCTCATGGATTCTGGGTACTAAATATCTGTCAGGGATAGTATAGGTGTTTAGATCTCTAAAGTCCCCTAACATCCTTGATTTTCCATTATGCCAAGTTATAATGACAAGTGTAGTGACCTCTATGTGTTCATTATGTCCTACTTTCCTTAATACTACAAGGTCCATTAATTTGTTAATGTGTACCTCTACGCTTCTCTAGTTCTTGGGCTAGCTGGGTAAGATGGTCTTCTTAATAAAGGTGGATAAGGTTTCTCCACATTAAGGATTATGTCTACTTCATGTCCAATTATGAAACCAAGTGGTTCTTTGTCAGTTGAAAAGGCATTTGTATATTTAAATAAGAGGTCAATAAACTTTTCTTTCATTTTTTCTGTTAATTCTTGATTGAATTATGCCTCTTTAAGTTGTTCAGCTATAAAAAATCCTTTTCTGGGATTTTTTCTTCACTCTTAATAACTGTAATTTGTTTTTTGTTATTAAAGAAGCCAACTTTTTCCTTTTATTGTCTCCTATGGTAAAATATCTATCTTTTTGGTTAGAGATATCTATGCCATAAATTGAAAAGTAATCATTTCCAAGTATAAAATGGTTACTAGTGCAGTTTTCCATTACCACAAACTCTACTTTCAATCTGATACATTTTAAAGGATTAGGAAAGATTAGTGTTAAGTAAATTATTCCAAGGGGATTCATGCTTTCACCTGCACTACTAAATTTGGCCCCTTGTATTGGTATCAGGTTTCCTTCCCAATCTGGTACAATTGTTTTCAAATTACTCTTACCAACACATGTACAATATGCCCCTGTATCTAATTTCACTTTTTCCTCTTTGTTTTCCACCATGAAAATACTTATACTTGATTTTCCGGCTGTATACCCCATTCCTTTTTCTGGTTTGGTTCTATACAATTTAGCATCTTGTATGTTTGTCAGCCTTGTGTCAAATTTTCCAACTTGTGGTAAGTTTGAATTGACATCCAGTACTTCATATATTAAATCAATATTATTAATTTGTGCATTAATTATATTAATTTCATCACTTTCAGAAGTTTCTGATTCTTCAGTGTCCTTTTCAGAGTAAGATTCTTCTTTGTCATTGTGGTCTTCTGTTTCCACAATTTCATTGATTTTTGCTTTTTTAATGCAGTTATTGGCTAAGTGTCCAATACCTCCACATTTGTGGCACTTTCTTTGCTCATTACTTTTGGATTCATTGGGCTTGAAAGGTTCTGCTGGTTTATATTTCTTGATAAATGGTTAATTTGAACTTTAAATGTCCAATATCTTCCAAGTTCTTCCAATTTTTGTCCTTGTCACTATGTCTTATAGTGCATTGATATACTCTTCTGTGAAGAATTCTTCTATACAACTGCTTCTCAGGGAATGTTCAAATTCTGCTCCACATTTCTTAGGTATTTTCATATGTACCATCTTTTGTGACATTTCTGGGTACAGTGCATTTAGTCTTTCAACTTTTTTTAAGAACCAAGTAAAAGGTTTATCCTTATCTCAGTCAAAGAAGGAATTTTCAAATGCATTCTCTATTTTGTACCTCTAGGAATCATTATCCCACTTGGTGATTATTTCTTGTTTCCACCAAGACCAGGTATTTTTGCCATTTGTTTTCCTTATGCCATAATACCATATTTTTTCAGATTTCTCAAATAGTGAGTGTAATCTGGCAGTGATTAATTCATCTGGTATGGCATAATCTTCTTGTAACATGTCAATTGTTTTAATAAATGACATATGGTCATATCCACCTTCTCCTGTGAATGTTGGCAATTCTTTAAATTGAGGTGCTTCCTTCATTAAGGCTTGGTTATTGTCTTGATGACTCAAGTCTGTTATGAATGGATTTTTCATTTCCTATTTTGGCTTAAAAGTACTTCTTATGTGAGAAAATGGGGTTGATAACTTTGGCATGTTTAAGTTAGCCTCACTGATTTTATCCATTTTTCAGTAACAAATCTCATTTCACTTTGAATATCATCTTTAAGATTCATTCTTGCTTCATCACTTTTTTCTACATGGTCTAGAAGCAATTCTTGGTGTGATGAAGTCTTTTCTTCAGTTTTTTCCACAGAAATACTTCATTTGTTTAATTTTTCTGTAAGATTATCAATACTCACGTCATAATTTATTGTCAAATTTTTTTCTTTGATATCTTTTATTTATTTATACAATTCCTGTTGTCCTTTTATTAATTTCTGAGTATTGTTAATTAAAATTTTTGGTTTATTATTTTGAACCATAAATTTAATGTTATCAATTTCTTTCTTATTTTGTACTACAACTTTTGTTAAAGATGATAAGTTATCATTTATTTCTTGTAAAGATAATAAACTGTTTTTAATTTCCTAAAGAGGTAAAACACTATTTTTAATTTCTGTTAAAGTATTTACAACATCTGGAGACAAAGTTATTCATTTGAGAAATGAGATTGTCTCATTCTTTGTTCCTCCTTGTCCTTGAATTCCATCAAGGTTCTGGCCATGTGGAAGACATTTTCCATGGCATCTTTGTGGATTCTTGGAATCTTGTAGCTTGGGGAATATGGTTTTCTCCAGTTCTTTTTCTTGTTCTTCTTCCCTTCTTGGGGAAGTGGGTTGGCTTGGGGCTTGTTGGTAGAAGCTACTGGGCCTTCTTCCTTGGTTTCCTCCCTCTTTATGGCATGGTGTTCCTTGATATTTTCGATTTGAGGTTTTGATGATAGTGGATTCCATCCATTGGAGTATCTCACTATTTCCTCCTATTTGAGGATGTGCCAGGATTTCATTACTCCTTGGTGGATTTGTGGCAACATTTCCCAATCCTTGTCCTTGTATACCGTGTAGTACCGCTTGTACTTTCTAATTAAAATGTCTATTTGAGCCCTCTGAATGTGATTTGTATCTGTTGGAGTCACTCATACTTATTTCTAGCTCTGGTTGAGATATTATGCGCATTTCTGGGACTTTCCTTTGGGATATGGCACTTCCTTGTGTGTATTCTGTTCCACTGGGGATTTTGGCCTTTCTTTTTCCTTTTGAGGGATCAATTCTACCTCTGAGTCAAGCTCCATCTGATTGGATGGAGTATTGAGAACCTCTTTTAGTAGTCATAATAAAAAAGAAAAAGATTTCAGGAAAAGAATTTATTTTTATGGTAATTATTTTTAAAAAGGAGGTACTCACCTGAAGAGTCCTGGAAAGTCTGATTTCTTAGCATTCTTTTTCTTAATGACAATAGGTGTTGGGGAACTTGGGAAAGTTTCTTCCACCACTCTTTCAACAGTGGTTTGGTCTTCCTCTGCCGGGTTGTCTGAAAGCACTAAAAAGACAAATAAATATAAGTCTTTTTATAAAAAGTGTTATTTTTGACAAGATATGGCAATTTTCCATGTGAAAATTGCTTTTATATCTTATAATAAATGAAATTAATAAAGAAATTAAGAAAATAACTTTTTTTATTGGTTTTTAATATTTTTTCAATATTTTTATTTTTAAAGTATAAAATAAAAATGAAGATGATTATTTTATGAAATTAATTTATAATATAAAATTATTCTTAATTTATAAATATCTTTTGTAGTCACTAGAGGCACTCAAAGAAAGTTCTTGAAAGTCTCAGTATGTAAAAAACCATATGTAAGACAGTACAATTGTTCTCCAAATGCCTTCATAGCTTTTAAAATCAATATATAATTTTATGATTATAAATTTGATTTATTATTAGATAAACCCTATTTGGATCTTTTTAAAGGTCTTTTCAAGGAAATATCACGGCCAGCCCCCCAAATATAAGGTTTGACTATGAAACAATAAGTAAATATTACAAATATTTTACTTATTGTACTCTGAATATCCTTATGAATAAAATGAATAAGATAACAATAATTATAATAATAAAGATTTATTAGAATTATGGCGTAAAAATAATTATATTATTAAATAAGTATAATAATATACTTTATATTTTAAAGTAATAATATAATAAATACATATATTAATATTCAATAATTAATATATTTAAAAGAACTTTATTATTGTTACCAACAAATAAAAAAGGTGTTAAAAATGGTTTTTTATTAATCAAAAACAATTAATAACAATAATATTACTAATACTAAAGTTATATACTAATATAAATACTATTTATATTAAGAATAAGAATAGAAAATAACCTACTTTGAACACTTAATATGATAATTTTGAAATATTTCACACCAAATAATGTAAATGCAAATTCTTTAAATTGTATTTACAAATTAAACAAAAGAAATTACAAGTATTCTTGATTTTATGTAGAAATAAGATTTTTAAGAGAATTATTACAAAAGGAATTGAGCAATTGCAGTAATCACATCAAGATTGATTATCAAAATAAAGATTACCTTTGGTATTTGATAATATAATACATTTATATATAAAGAATAAAGATTTTACCTCCTCATTTAATTGTTCTATTGTTTTTGATGCGTCTGAGGGGGAAATAGAGTATAAAGAGCTGTATTTATAGTGAATTACTCCCTTCTAGAGTTAAGTAGGCTTCTAGTAGACGTGTGCTGTTGGTATAAACTGGAAATGGTCAGTAATTTAAGGTTTAGTGATGATTACATAATGATCAAACCATCTTATCTCATTACTACGCCAGTTTTTAGAGTTATCACTATAACTCTAAGTTTGATGAAATAATAGGCTTGGAAGAAGCCTAAGCTTTGTGGATTTTTATAGTATTAATCATAATCTAATAGTATTCACTAGTTATATAATTAATATAACTGTTAAAATTAAAATAAGATTACAGTGAGTGATCATAAATGATCAATTTTAAGCTTGAAATTTGATCATTGATACCTTTCAAGTTATAAAAGCTAAAGCCATTCAAAGAGTGAGATCTGATAGCTTGGCATGTTGTTATTAAAATTTCAAGAGAATTTTATTACATCATCAAAACTCTATTATTTATTATTTTTCTTGTATCTCATCTTTTCTTTCAAAATTCAATATTTTAAACTTCAAACCTTGATCTCAGGGGGTTTTACCTTAAATATTATGATAAAAAATACATAATTATTCACGTATGACCTAGTAGAACCTGAATATTCACTTTGGTTCAAGTTTGGACCACTTTCACAACAAAGTGGTCAACAGCTCTAGCAATTTTGTTCAATAAACCCTTACAAGCTATAGCCTTGTTTATAGCTTGTCAAATAAAGTTCATATCTGTGTTCCTACAGTAATTAAGTGTAAAGCTTATCGCTGGTTCAACTCTCTATCATGTATATTTCAAAAGATATTAGCTAAAAACCATGAATGTATGCACTGACCACAAAGTGCATGAACTCAATTTAATTCCTTAAGTCTTGATTTTGGAGAAATAGCATAAAATGTTTTATGTGTAGTTTTTAATGAATAATCCAATGGTGAAATTTATTTCACATGTGGTTTCATTGGTTTCTGTGTTAAATAAGATTTTATATCCTTTTCAGGATATTCTTACATATTATTCAGTAATTATTGACTTTACAGATATGCCATAGAAATGATATATGTGTATTTCACCATGAGTAATCTCATGGTGTAATTTATTTCAAATTTTTAATCATTGGATTATGATTCAATTCAAAGCTTATGCCTATTTATGGCATTTTCACTGGTTTTAAGATAATTATTAAGATTATAATTATTATGAAGTTTTCTTGTGACCTTTTGGGATATGTGGTCATATCTCAAAGGCTCACAGTTTTAGTGTAAGATACCTAAAGTGGGGTCTCCTTAGAGCAACAATAATCAAGGATATCTGATGGTGCCATCCATCTCTCCATATCACATCTAGAACAACAGTTATGGATCAAACAAGCTCCATACAGATTTTGAGAAAACCATATAGATGGATAACAAAAACTTATTATGGCATAACTTTGCCATATTTAATGTTACCTATACAAAATGAGGTCAAATTGTGTAGATATCATCTAGGGCTACACAATGAACGAATTTTGAGCTCAATATCTCCAAAATAGACAAAGGTATAGCAGTTTTAAGGTTAAAATCCCACAATTGGGCCAATACACCTTTTCTGTGGGATAATCTCCCACAACTATGATTATGAGGTGTAAAAAAGACAAAGAAGAATGTTTATACTTTAATACCTCATAGTTCATTCAATACTGGGGTCTCATACAAGTTCTGTACAGAATTATATGCATCATACACGTCAGAAAAGGGCTGTGGTCCCCAGCTGAAAATTTTCACCCTTTATTGGTGAAAACTGCCCAGATGTGGTTTCAAAACCACATCTGAGCCCAATACAGTGTATACAAGCTTTGTGGAAACCACAAGCCAGTACCCAGAAGTAAAAAATGCTTCATTTCTCTACGTGGATTTCCAAGAGGGCCATTCCACCCCATTTTAGGATAAAAGGAGGCCTTTTCTCAACCAGAAAAGGTTTCCTCATCCTGATATTAAATTCCTATGTAGTACAACTTTCCAAAACAGTTATACTCTTTTAAATAACCAAGTTTAATTATAAATATAATTATTTTAGTCTTTTAATATAGTAACTCCATTGATAAAGCTGAACCCAGGGAGTTCAACAGCTCTCACCACCACTAAACCCCTTTTATTAAAACCTTTTTTATCTAAATTATCTGTGTCACAGTCATAGTCTAGGTTGTAAATAGTATTATTATCAACTCTTCATATGCTCAGCCTGAAATTGATATCTTTGGAGCTGGTTTGGATCAGCTCCATATTTTGGTGGTATTTTACTTTACCATTGGTTTATGGTATCTTGGCTGTCATTCCTGTGCTTTGTATTTGAGTCAAAGGATAACATGGACAAAATGGTTTATTAAACCTTAACACCAATAAATAAAGCTATATAACTGGAAAAATAATTTTCAATTCCTTTACTCAGAGCAGTAACACCTTGACGCATTTCTAATTTTGATTACAACACTTTTGATAATAAGATAACTAATAATAACAAACAATACTATTCATTTTTAAGGGATTTAATAATTTATTATGATAGCTTGGGGCAAAAGACACTACTATGGTTTAATTTACTACTGATCTTGGCTAGTGAGTAAAAGGCTTTGTAAATGGGATGGATTTATAAAATAATATAGACCAACTTTTAACTACTATTATTCACAAAACACTCAGAAAATGCTACTGAGCATAGCTACTGAGCAATAATGGTATGGAGATAGTCAATGAGATTAGTTCATTAAATAAAGCAGGCTAACTGATAACTACTCTTAATTATAAATCACTCAGACAGTGATACTGAGCTTGGCTACTGAGCAGATTTAGTAATGGGATAGAAATATATAGGGATAGTGAATGAGTTGAATTTATGAATTGATGTAGACCAGCTGCTATCTACTATTAATTATAGAAAAGACTAATACAGTTCTTCTGAGCTTAGCTACTGAGAAAAATTTAATAATGGGGATATTGAATGAGATAAGCTTATGAATTAAAGTAGACCAACTTTTAACTACTATTAATTGTAAATGACTCAGACAGTGCTACTGAGCATGGCTACTGAGAAGATTTACAAATGGAGAAAAAATATGAAAGGGATAGTGAATCAGTTTAATTTATGAGCTAATGTAGACCAACTTCTATCTACTCTTAATTATATAAAAGACTCAGACAGAGCTTCTGAGCTTAGCTATTGAGCAAAATTTAGGAATAGGGATAGTCAATGAGATGATTTTATGAACTAAAGTAGACCAACTTTGAACTACTATTAGTTGTGAATGACTCAGAAAGTGCTACTGTGCTTGGTACCTGAGAAAAATTTGGGAATGGGAATGGGATAACTATACTTCTGAGCTTAGCTACTGAGTATTCCTAAAGAATCAGGATAATGTGGATGGATGGAGGGGTGTTCCCTCATAAAAAATATTAAGAATTTGAATTTTTGTGATGAGCCTCTGTCTAAGCTATCAGGAAAAATGAATTTGTGGGAGGAGCTCTCTATTTATAGTCTCTGGGCTCTCCATAGGGGTGTCAAAAACAGGGGATATAGGAGTTTTCCAGTTGTTCTAGGCTGTTTTTTGTTTTGGGTGGGTCTTTGCAATAAATCTTGGGTTAAATAAGGAATTGTGGGTGAAATACAGTTTTTTTGGATGATATTATCTGTATTTTAGTTGATTTCCTGGCCTACATGGGGAAATTGTGGGGAAAATGAATTTTTTCCTGGGTGATGACACTACCAGTTCAACCTTGCTGTTCCTAAACTTGAGTTTTTATCATTTGATGTGTTTTAATTGAGTTTTATGGGGAGAATACAGTTTAAGTATTTATTTTTTTATCATATGACATGTATTTTAGTTGAGCTGGAAATTGTGGGAAAAATGCAGCTTTAGTCTATATCTTAGCTGATTTCATGGAATTTGTGGGGAATATTAATTTTTTTGCATGGTGATGTTATGATAAATTGAAGATCCTGAAACCCTTATTTCCATTATTATTAATATTAATTCAATTGATTACTAAGCCTATTGATTTCTTCCTTAACTCTTTCCATCTGTATTTTAACCCTTTTCTGTGATTACTAATCCTCCTTAACTCCTTTCAGGATTAGTAATATCAATTAAATTGATTACTGATTAATTTGATTCTGGGATATTTTAAATCCCTAGTATAAATTTTAACCTTTTACTTTAACTTGAAAGAAAACTGTAATTTTACTTTGACAGAGTTTTTTCCTGTAACTACACTTTTACAGTACAGTACATAACTGTGAACCTCCTCTTTAAATTTCTGTGCTATTTGTCTGCTTATTTCAATGCCTTTTTGCTACTTTCTAACCTATTCTCCTTCACCTTTCACAGCATTTTTCCATCTCTCTCCACCCTAAATCTTCAATATCTTCATTCTAGAACCACATTGGCCACCTTATCATCATCCTGAAGATAATTAATAAGCGCTTCTCAAATCTTTTCAACTCAATTTTTTCAATCATAGAATTCCTCAAAGGGATTTTAGAATACAATACACCTTTACTGTTCTTGTTTCAATGGTATCCCAAGCCTTAATTTAAACATTCTCCTAGCTTTTTACTTCCAATTGAAATATTTACCTCCTATAAAAAATGATATTAAGCCTAATTTTTATATAAGTATCCAATCAAACCTCTTTCATGAAGAAATAAGTACTTTATTGATTCTATATGACCCCTACTTGACTAAACTTCTGCCCTGATGTAAAGATTCATGCATCCTCATTTCATCTAGGAGCTCTTAGAGTGTAGCAAATATTTTATTTTTGTATTTTTATAGGCACATAATCATTTCTACACATAATTTTTCAATTTGTGGTGGCTTAATGGGTGTCATATTATGTTGATTTAGTTCACTTCTCCATTAAGAAATTCTTAATCAAAATTTTAATTGTTTCAAACCTTCATATACCTCTGAGAAGGGGCTCAATAATTCAAATTAGAAGAAAAAATACTCAAGAAAAAGAAAAAAGATTCTGCTTAGTTTTTCCATTAATCCAAACTGATATAGGTAAACCACAGTGTTTGCATAAAAAAATGGAAATTCATTTAAGATTAAAGTTTACAATTAAAAATGATAATTTTTTGTCTTCAACTGTAATCTTATTTTAAGTTTTACAGTTTCATAGGAGATAAAACTGGTGGATCTTGTTATTCTTTGAATAAAACTACCTTAATCTACAAATTAATTCATATCCCAAGCTCATGGTTTCAGAAAATTACAGTTACAGTGATAACTCTGAGATATAGTGTAATAATGAGACAAACAGTTTTAATAATGATTCAATAATTACCTAGCCTTACAATATTAATCCCTTACAGTTGATAAAATCAGTAGACTTCTGCTAGAAGGAATGATCTTTACTATATAAAGACCTCTTCTTGCTCTTTTTCTACCTGCAGACTCATCAAATGCAATAACACATTAAATAAAAGGTAATATTCTTTATTATTTATATAGAAAACTCTTACTTTATGAAAGACCAAATTCATATATTGTATTAATCACCATATTTTAGGTTATTAAATCAATATTTTATTGTTAATTTATGGATTCTCTGAAATTCTCTAAATACATGAAAAAATAGTAAAGATTGTATTGCTCTCTATTTTTTATTTCAACTACCATTTAAATAAGCTTTATTTACATTCTCAGGCATAAGATTAATCAAAAGTATTATATTAAGTGTGAAAAGTAGGTTATTTATTGTTATTATAATATTTTCTCTATTATTATCTTCTAATAATCCTTTTATTAATATATAAACTTAATATTATAAATTTTTTTTATTATTAAATGAAAATTTCTCATGGATTTATCATTTTTTTGTAATAATAGTAAATTTCCATAAATATATTTATTTTATTATATCTTTTATTCTTCTTTGAATATTATATATACTTTATGCCATAATTATAATGATAATCTATTTTTCCAATTATTTTTAATCTTATTATTCATTTTATTAGGAATTTCAGAGTACAAAAAGTAGGAAATTAGTAATTTTTACTTATTATTTCATAGTCAAACCTTACACCTAGGAATACATGCAAAGTCATTTTATGGATGTATTAATTATACCCTTCAAATGCTGAATTTCAGCTCTGAAAATTTGATTTTATCAAATTATAAGGCGAGAAATCTACCCAAGTACATTAAATAAATCAAGGTTGTTTGTAAACACATGTAAGCTTTTAGTAAAAACACTTAAGCCCTTATGTGTTTTTACCAATTTATGGCCAAAACACATAAGTGACCTTATTTTTCAAAAGAAATCCTCAGCATCAGTTTTGAGGATTTTTTAATTTTTTTTGCCATATTTTTCCCAATATAGGATGTCAATATCCACAAATTTTTTCATATATTCTTTTTTGGCCAAATGTCTCAAATTTAGCCAATATGACAAAATGGCATATTTTTTTTATAAAATTAATTTAAAATATTTCCACTTATGAATTTCCTTCATTTTTTTTTGAAATGAAGGGCTTAATATGGAGAATAAAGAACCAGAAGCCCATAATTTTGGGAATTCTTTTTGGTGGGACAAGTGAAGGTGCAAAAAGTGTTTTTTTCAAATGTTTTTTTACCGTCTTTTTAATATGACTATTTTTAAAAAATTAATATAAAAACTTCCCACTTATTAATTTCCTTCAATTTTTTTCAAAATTAAGGGTTCAATCTGGACAATAAAGAACCAGAAGCCCATGAATTGGGGGAATTCTTTTGGTGGGACAAAAAGTGAAGGCGCAATAAGTGTTGTTTTCATTTTTTTTCTTGTTTGTAACATGACTATTTTTAAGTACAAAAGTGCAACATGTTTGATAATAAAGGAGACTGAGGTGGGATTTAAGCAATAAATAGGACTGAGGAGGGGGGTAATTGGAATAAATTTCATATACAAAAATCAATCAATCTGAATCAACCTCCAAAATAGCTGGTCTTTTCTGAGTGGAAGAGGAGGATTGGAAGAATATAAAATCTTGTGTTTCTTAAATTTATAAGCACACCCCAGGGCCTCTGGTTGGGAATTAAGTTCCCAATTCACAGTAATTGGGGGAATGGATAAGCTTTATGAATGATTATATCCAAAGGGAAAAAATGAGAACAGCTATCCAAGAAGCAGATGAAAATGGGGGTATTATCATTTTGAGGACAGAAATAAGGGAAAAAAGAAAAATATTGGACTGTGGAATAAAATGAAACTGGTCTTTGATACTTATTTGCAATTGGATCCCCCATATCAGGCATGGAAATTCACTTTCTCTTTGAAGCCTGGCCAACATCTTTTTACCACTTGATATTGTCCTAATAAGATAATACTGAGGGAATCAAAGTGCTCTTGGCTTCATAAAGGTCTTTACTTTGAATTTCTTCAGCCAAGTCACCTCTGACATCATTACATTGATCTTGACTCTTGTATATACAGTGGAATACTTTTCTGTAGCCCCAGTTTCCATCACCCTGGACATTGATGGCCTTAAAGGTGTATTTCAATATAAAATTGGGAAAGTCTTCTGAGCCAGGTATCTGATAAAATAAGGTCAAAAGATGAATAAAAATTAAAATAAACAAGATAAATATACATTAAAAAGAATCAGAAAGTCACAAAAATCTTGGAGCATCCATCACTTGTGTGATAATTGCTTTGACAATGCTCACAGGTCAAGTCAATTTCATCATATCTCTTCAAACTGGTGGCAGGCTTGTGTGATTTTCTTTGTGAGGTTTTGCTTCCAATTTCCAATCTTCTGGACCTTCTAAGGGTGACTTCTGATTTATTTGATTCAGTTTCTGAGTGTATTGAATCTGATGAACTGATTGAGTTTGATAATAAGGCCTCAGAATCTTCAGAATCTTCAGATGAGTCAACTTCCATAATTGGAGAGGGAACATTTGACTGTGATATTGATGTTGCTGTACTGGTCACTTTTGATGGGGGTCTTCCTCTTCTCTTGGATTGAATTTCAATAATTTCAAATCTTGATGGTTCTCTTTTGTTTTTGTTTGTATTTTTATTCTTGGCTCCTTGAGTTCTTCCACAGATATTCTTGAATTATAGTGGGTGTTCATAATATTGACCATCCTCTTGACTCTTAGGAATTTAATCAAATGGGACTTTTCCAGTCAAAAAATCTTGAAAATGTTGAAGAATTGGAGTGATTTCTGCCATTGGTCTTTGAAAAAGGTCTTCCCCAATATCTTAAAATATTTTCTTGGTTTCATTCTTTCTTTCTTTTTCAACACTTTGATGATCACCTTGAAACCCAGTATGAGAAGAATATGACAAGGAAAATGAATTGATAAGGAAAAAAGTAAGAATTTGAAGTTAAAAAACCCTCACAGGCAAATTCAAATGCCACTGAGGATGGAAGTCTGATATCTCAAGTCTTTGGTGCTTGAAAAATGCCTTTTGGGTCTTATGCTTGCAAGGAATGCCTTGATAATTTTTGTATTTGTTGGTGCATTGTTCATTGGGAGGAAATTTGGTTTTGAAATTCTCAAAGGCCATCTGAACAGCATAATGAGACACCTTTCCATTGAGAGCACAGATGTGTGGAGTAAAATTCTTGACATGGAAAATCATTCCTTTGGAGATTATGTTGATGATTTCAATAAATTGTTTTCTGAATGACATTTGGAGAGCCCTAACTACCTCCAGGAGAGTACCAGTGGACTTTTGGAGCCAACATTTAAGCATGGAATGGGCACCTTCAACTCTGGAGGTGGAGCCCACATCCAGGTGGCAATTGTGGTTGGTCCAGGCTGGCACATAATACTCCTTTAGAGGAAGACAGGTATTTTCCAAATATTGCAAGACTTTGAGATTTTTGACTTTCTTTTGAAGCTTTTTCCAGTTGTCTTTGAAAGACTTTTCAGTGGATGAATACATAACCTGAGAAATTAATCCCAAAGTCATTAATAAAAACAATAATAAGAAAAAATATGAAATAAAGTAAAAGATACAAGTATATTACTTGATTCCAAAGGCCCATAAAATTTTCAAAATCAGTGCCATGACCAATTTTCTGCATGAAATGAGCAGATACATCTTTATTGATGTGCCAAATGCATAAAATGACTTTGGAGTCTGGGAAGAGCTTCTTAAGAGAGTTTTTCAAGGCCATATTCCTGTCAATAACAATGACTTGAGGGGGAAAAAGATTGTTGCTGTTGAGGACCTTTTCTATGTATTGATTCAATGCCCAAATGTATGAGGGTTCAGTTTCATTCTTCATCAACCAAAAAGCCCCAGAAAAGGTCTTATTGGTTTAGCTGAATCCAGCAATATGAAAAAGGGACATTTTGTACTTATTGGATTTATAAGTACAATACATAAGAATGACATGTGGAAAGCCATGAAGGAGTTTTATGGAAAGGGGGTAAGTGAAAAAAAAGGAGGTAATGTGTCCCTCAGCATCCCTTGCAGAGGACCAAACAAAGTTTTCTTCTTTGAGGGTTTCAATAAGAGCATCAATGGGCCTTCTTCCTTGCAGTTTGTCTTTCTTTATTTTCTTGACTTGGTTGTAAATGTCTTGAAGGATTACAGGCCTTTCAGACTCCCTCTGGCTGCATAATTGGGCCTGAAGTTTCCCTGGCAGAAGCAGTGATTCAGACATTTGAGCAATTTGAGATTTTTCTTGCTCATTGAATTTCCTGAAAGCAGGATGTGCCATGATATTTTCAGTGGAATCATGGCTATGCTCAGGATTTTTGACTTTAAGAGTCCAAGTGGTACTCTTGGCATATTTTCTGGCATAAAGTCTAAAAGGAAAGTCAATCTTTCTTGAAGTTACTGTTTTGGAGAGGCTTTTGTTGTGATTTGGGGTCCCAGACCTGTCACAACCTATTTCATTTTGGTTGTGGGTCATATTGGACCTTAAGGTAGGCACAGCATACCCCTGAGCCCTGGAAACATTATGCACATGCTGCCAAAGAAGCTCAAGGTTCTGGAATTCACCTTCAGTGGGAGGTTGAAGCATTTTTGAGTGAAAAAGATGTATAAATTTGAAAAAAGGGGGTTTTGGGGATTTGGAATGGGGTAAGAACCTTTTGAAAGGTGAAAAAGAAGTGAAAAAAGGTATGAAAAATTAGAAGAAGTTGTTAAGAGTCAAAAAAGATGGTTTAAATGTGGGATTAATGGATGAGGGAAGGCAAAAAATTGGGAATTTAGAGGCTTGAGAGCAGTTTGTTGTGGTGGAAAATGCAGTCTTTGGGGGAAAAAAAGAAAGAAAAGTGTGAAAAGCTTTGCAAAATTGGTTTGTTAAGTCTGTTTTTCAAAAAAAGAAAATTGTTTGGGGTGGAGATGATATGGATTATTTGGGGTGTTTGGTGTTTTTTTGGGGGGGGACTGGGAAAAAAATCTAATACATTTGGGAGTTAGAGAGGTTTTGGGGAAAAAACTCTGTTTTAGGCATGTTTTGGCCCAATACAGGCATGGTTGTGTTTCATTTTCAATTAAAAATGGGCCCAGGGCACCCCTTATGTGTTTTTACCAATTTATGGCCAGAACACATAGGTTTTTAGTAAAAAAATGTAAGCTCTTATGTGTTTTTACCAATATCCTAAATCAATTAAGTCATTAAAACAACATTCATATCAGCAGGGGCTGCATTGAATCTTTTTTAGAAAAATGAACATCTCATAAAGACTCTACAAGAAGCACTTGAGACCTCTTCTGAAGGATATTGAGATACCATTTTGAAAGTCTCCTGGCATTTTTGTAAGCCTTCCACCTCTTTTGCTATTGGGGTTAGATTCTCTTATATATTTCTTCAATATCATGATTGGAATTTAAAAAATGATTAACAGGTAAAACTTGACAAAAAAATTTCAACAATCAGGCCTCCTTCTTCAATATGTCCATGCTATTGACCAAGTCCTCCCAGATTTTCACTATTATTCTTTGGGCCACTTACAACTAGAAATTAACCTTAATTATTTGATATTACTTTAATATTTAATTACAAAAAATAGATATTGATGAAGTCTATTCAAGGGTTCACTTCCAAAAAACTGCCCTACTGAGAGAACTTGATCATGAGGGATCTCATGGGTGGTCCATACAAAAAGATGAATACCTCAAAAAAGTTGGTATTTTATACAATTTTAGTTTTTTGTTCAACAAAACTTTTAGTTTCCTATTTTGAGATGTTTTTGGAGTTACTGGAAAGACACTTTTGTATTGATTCCTTTTGGCTAAGGCTCAACCACTCCTTTCTGCAGCTATTTCATTTCCTGCTTCAGGTTGGAATTCCTTTTATTATAAATCAAACCTTTTTCTTGATTATAAATAAAAATTAATTTATTTTACATTAGGTATAGCTTCTATTAATGTGATTCATCCCCCAATTTCCCACTTGAAATTTGGAATCCCATTGGCACTTTCATCAAGCTCAAAATCAACAATCTCCAATGATGATAATAAAATCCCACTATTTCAAGAATACTGAAGTCCCCATTTGGGATTAAGAATAAGTGAGTAATACCTCTAAGTTTCAATTCTTTTATAAGCTTCTTAAGGATCCAATGAGCTAGGATCAGCCATTTGGTAGAAGTATAGTAGTTTTTGGAGGTGATCTTATACAACCACTTCTAGTGATGAAACAAGGAAATCAGGCTCAAATATCTCAATCTAATGTAGTGAATTCTTATTTCTGGGAAAACTTGAAGGGTTTAAATTCAGCCCAAATAATGAGATCGGCAAGTACCATTTATTCAAATCCTTCTTCTGAAAATTATCTATGTGTATCTTTCCAATCCTCAAAATGCAAAAAGTCCATCTCATATGGTAACATCAAGGAATCAATAGGTTTACTCATTGGAAGAACTTGTTACTCATACATTTCCAGAACCTATTAATCCTATCAAGGATTAATTATATCTCATGAAGAGTAATATTCTCACCCAGACATATCTCTGTGTCAAAATCAGTAAAATGTAAATAAAGTGAAATATATTCAACCCTTGCACAAAGGTTACTCACCATCATAAGTAATAACTTCTAACTGAAATACTTTCAAAAAACCTCTTTATCGCAGTTCTGGTCACCATCATCATCTATGGAAGATTATTTTTAACCATGATATATGGTATTTTCATTGATAGAACAGCCATGGAACCATGACAAATGTATTTGAGAACGCTAATTTCCCTAGAAAAACTTTTGTACCAGGCCTGTAAGACCATTCCTTGGCCACAATTTTTGAATGGAATTTAGGAAACAGCTTTACAGTTCTCAGGGTTTTCAAGAATGAAAAGACCCCAAACCCAAAAATTGCCACATTATCTAAGAGGGAAAAAAATTGGCTAAATGGCCTATGCATCCAAGAATTCTGAAAAAAAAGCACAATAGAACCCAATCTCCCAGAAGAACAACAAATTTTAAATGGTCTCAGAATCGGAAAATGTAAAGTTGTCAATTGTGATCCCATTTCTGAACTCCATTCTTACCAACACCCACTTCTTATAGAGTAGACCTTCAAAACCTAAATCTTCAAAGGCGCAAGTGGCAGGTATCCACCAGTACTAGCTACAAAAGCTTGTTGGAATTATTCCTCCATTCAGCCACTAATACCTCAAGGCAGTACTTGCAAGGAATATCAATCAAAATCCACTCTGAAAAGGTTTGTGTGAAAGGCGTTCAAGTTCCTTACACCTACTGGGTAGCTATAGTTCAGTTAGTTTAAAGGACTTGTCCATTAGTTCTAAACAATTCCTCACAGTGATTTAAGAGGAAAAGTCCAGATCAGTTGTGACGGTTTCAGAGCTCAATAAAAACAGGAAATATAAATTAATTCAATAAATTCTTTGGCCAAAGAAATCTGTATGAAATTCACTGATCTGGGTAATTCAACTCAATATGGCTCATTTCCAAATTTTTCAAAGTGTATTTCCTTTAGGATTTCAACCTGCAAAGATCAAAGTCTCATCTTTTCATAGATACTGGTCACTATTTTAATCTCTTTTGCTTTTTATTCAAGCTAATTACTCTACTGGATTCATTTTTTACTCTATTTATTATTTCTTCATCTTCTGATAGTGAATACTGATAATACTAAGTCAGTAATTTGCACCTTTTATTTCCTGTTCATTGAATATTGGTAGCCTTATCCTTATAAATTGAGTTATTTGTTCTGGATAGGTTGAAACAGTAATACAAGGACTTATTTAGTTTTATTTTTGGCCATAAGCCATTTTTCCTTCTTTCTTACTTTTGTATGGAATCTTGTTAAAGAAATTCATAATAATATTTCTTCAGTTCTTTAAAGTTACTTCTACTCAGCTCTATTTCACTGAGTTTCGAACCACCTTTACCTACCAATAGCCTATCTGTCACTCTGTGGATTTGATAATTTATGAGATAATGAATAAGATTCCTGGAAAGGGATTAACTTGCCTTAGTTTCAATACAGTTAAAATAGACCCTTAAAGCTTTTATCAAAAACAATTCCTCAGCTACCTCAAAATTTTTAGCTTTATAGACTCATTGCTTGAAGCACAAAAAAGGTTTTCCAATAATTATGTTACAGAATATCAACAAGGAAAATGGATTGCACAAGGGTAAACACTTGATATGCAATTATTCAAAACACAAGATCATTGAGATGGAGATATTGGTTGAAAGACATAAAGGAGAGATTGTGTATATACCCTGCATTTGATTACTCACTGACGCTGATTCCGTAGGCTTCCCATTCAAATTCTAATACATCTTGCATTGTTATTAATTCTCTACAAGTCACAAGGGCAGACTTTGCACACAAAGTCAGAATCCACATTCAAGAACCTGTTTTTTTTCACATGGTCAGCTCAATGTGGAACTTTTAAGGTGAATAGCAAGTGATTTAACAAAAATCTCAAAAGCACATCAAAAAGTTATAGTACCAAAGGAAGAACCCAAAAATGTGGTATTCAAAAAGGTGTTGAGAAGAATATTCTGAATGATGTGAGCTTTCACCCATTATTTTGTTTAGTATTGTAGAAATGGTTGATTCACTGATTTTTTACCTTTTACTGATTTACATATTTATTTTCAACCAGATTTTTTAAGTGTTGGACAATGGATCTTGTTTAATTCATAATTTTTTTATTAAATCTTCCATATTTATGTTTTCTTTTCATATTTGATCCTCATTTGTTGCTTTTATTTTCAGCTGTTTTGCACTTTTATTTGTTTTGACTACTTCAGGGCCAGCCATCATCTAAATTCTGTTGCATTTTCTAAAAACATTCCAGGTTATATAGTCCCTACTTTAATTGTTAATATGACTTTTCTGGTAATTGATCTTGACAAAAGGCATCATGTTAATATTGCGAGAATTTATGCAACTGGGTGTGTAGCTAAGGTGTTTGTAGCACTGGTTTACTACTATTTTAATTCATGGGTCACTTTGTAATGGCCAATTGAAAATTTAGTTTGGGCCAAAAATACAAACATTCATATTTCGGCCTAGGAAGTCTTTGATCATTGATCAGACAACTACAGCTTTTGACATCAGGTGTTGGCATTACTAAAATTGGTTTGCTTGGATACTATTACAACTGGCCTGCTACTGCATGACGCATTCACACTAATAAATAATCAAAAGGTCGCAAAATAATTTCTAACTTGAAAATGGTCCTACGCCGTCAGAGTAACAGGGAATTGTCTTTTGTCCTGCCGCTTGCTGGCCGTGTAATACTATGAAGAATGTGAGTAAGCTCCACACCGCAAACAGACATGTACCAAAGCGGACATACTGCAACTGTTCATTGCTAGACTTAGCTCAAAAAGTATTGTCCGAATACAGCTTGGAGTAAGGCGAATCCAAGAGAGATAATTGTAAGAAATAAATCCATGAAAGGTTCGAGAACGTTAAGGTCAGTTTGCATTTGCACTTCCCATGATGAACCGAACTCAAAATAGTTCATTTTGAACTCGTGATCAGCATGCTAAAGTAGAGAAAGGTGAAGGTCAGAGGAACGTCCATAAAAGCTTTGAGCGCCAAGAGCAGAGCAAAAACAAGTACTTTTGACGGGTAAGATTGTTAACATAAGTTTGTAACATTTCATTTTCGGCTTTTTTTCGGTCACATTCTACCTGAACTTCATCGATGCGCTCCAAAACAGCTAAGAATTGATGGTAGGTTACATGAGCACGGCTAGCGCTTGGGCGGGAAGGACAAGACCTTGCGTTTATTGTTAGCGGACTCACTTTTCAAATCATCCTGCAAGGTAGTGATTTTTCTAGGCAAGACAGAAAAGCACAAGTTGAGTATAAAAATTCCAGCCTTAAGAAATAAGCGAAAAAGACCGTCTTGAGATAAAAGATGCGAAAAAGCTTGTAGAAAACTGAGACATACTTGATCAAAGTGCTGCGTTGCATGGCTATTGAGACGACATCGCTGTCTGCAGCTTCATCAAGTGATGGAATCGGCGTGGTCGACCAATCAGTGGAGCCAAGATCGCCTTCGTCCATATCTCAAAAGATGAATGTGTGATATCCCAGGTCGTCGCAAAAAGCTCAGGCAGACGTTGCAGAAGCAGCTGGCAAGTCTCGGTTGGCGGAGGAAGACGGTGACCCTCTTATACGTGGCGCATCTAAGGTTTGTTGACCGCATCAAGTGGACGTGCTGTGGCCTCAGCGCGGGATTGATTCAACTCATGTGGACAACCGCATCAGCTGAATTTATTTTGAATATGCATGTAGTTTCATCAGCTTCATCGTCCCCGACTGTGCTTATTAGATAAATTTGATAAATCTCACAAGCTTCCTTTAGAACTGGTATTTTATAATTTTGAGTTTATAGATAAAATTACAATCATTCTTATTCTTTGAATACTGATCAGCCAAACCAGGCAAAAGTCAAAGGAGATTTGATTTGATTCAACGCAATGGTTAGTCAGGAATTCATCCATTTTTCATACAAAGCTCACACAAAAAATCCTTTGTTTTTCATAAAGAGATGAATTTGTTGACTAATTTAATTAAATTCAAAGCTCCTAATTGCATAATAGCTGGAGTGTACAAAAATGAATTAGAAATGCTGATACTTTAAGTGATGTAGGTGAAAATACTATCCTAGATGTAGCTGGCAGAAGTTTGGAGATTAACGAGTCTTCAATTGATCTGAATGGAGTAATGAACACTAATAATGAAGCAGGGAATGGATTTTGAGAATTATAGGAATACTTAAAGTTAATTTATTCATTTGATGATGATGAAGTATCCATAACCATTACAGTGCATCTGAAATATGATTTAATATAATATTAGATCTTAGATCCAAAAGTAATTTTGGATTCTGAAAATAATCAATACAAACATACATATAAGTACAAAAATTGAGAATTGAAGATCAATATTGTTGAGTGAAATAGTGATAACCTGAACGGGAATTGGAAGACATGTAAAGGAAATTTGGTGGCATGGTATAAACAGCCCCCTGGGGACATATCCCAAGCTTATTGAAATCTTAATTTCTCAAGATTAAGCATGACTTCAGAAGAAGACAGTTTTTGGTGTGATGGAAGAGGTTATTCCTTTAATTTATTCACAATTGGGATCTTATATCAGGCTCTATATTAATTGGAACCGGGATGGAAATGGCCACAAAGAAAACCAATTTCATCTATGGTTACCACGTTCTATTATTTGTAATAAATGGAACTCATAAATGATTTTAATAAGCGTCTGACTCACAAAATCTTTCATCTTGAATTGATCTGTGGACATCAAAAGATATGACTGGCTTCTATTTGGCTCTCGTAGTTAAGTACTTAAATCCAATAACTCTTGATTTTAATCAGAAACTACTCCTCTTTGAATAAATCATGTTATAAGATGGAAAAATTCTTCTCACCAAAACCTTTTGGGAAATTTTGAAAAAATGAGTAATATAATATTATTAATTCATGGGTGCTAATTCTTACACCAAAACCAAAATGTCTTCTTTCTCAGAAACAAAATTCAAGACCATTGAAGAGCATTGGCCTCAATCAAATTGATTCAATTGCTGCTTCTACCACATGATGTCAATGGTGACCAAAGAGTTTCTAGATAAAATGAGCCAATTCATTCCTGATTATTACCAATATTGTAAGCATTATATCTCTTTTTAAGTGATGTTTCTAGGAACAGATTTTGATGGTGATATCTCTGAAAACTCACCAAAAAGATAAGTTATTTAATCTTGTAAATTGAAATATCATATTGAGAAACTGATTCCATCATTTTGCGAATTATTACGAATTTCAAAATTTGCCCATAATGTATCAGAAATAGACCACCAAAAATTATTTAGTAAGCTGGTATTGGAGACTCAACAGAAAATTATAAAAAATGCAGTTCCTGGACAAAGGAATCGTCATAATCCCGAATTAAAGGTATGATACTATCAAAGTCTGAATAAATATGATATGTCTTTGATCCTGTTTGCTTTTCAGAACCTAAGTCTATTGTAAAATTGATTCACAAACCGCGTCCTTATATCACGGAGTAAAGCAAACAAGAGGAAATATCCATTAATATTTTTGTTATAACATTTCAGCTCAGATTTTTGCTAATTGTTATTTCCAATTCCAGATGAAGTTTTTTTTACAACAAATAAGATATATGAGATGATTTGAAATATCACTCCAACTTCATATTTAACTAAGTAATGGTAAGACTTATTCTCTTACCAAATATTATTGATAAAAACTAAAGCTTATTTAGACAACATTGGACTTTCTGGAGAAGGCTTGAAAGGAGTTTCAGGAGAACTCACATTCACAAATGAATCTCTATTCCAATGTAAATTTCCGCTTGTTATAAATTAATTCACTAGTAAAAAATAGTTTTTGTAATTCTCAAAATTCCTGTAAAGTGGGATCTTGGACATTGAAGAAGTATACTTAATTGTAACTTAAAAACAGAATTTCAGTCCCGGATAGCTGTATAAATTTATAAAAAGGAGCTTTTCAAATAAAACTGGGGCTCTTAGTTAGGGGTCTTAATATTTCATCAAGGAATTAAAGGGTAATTATTATCGTAGGGAGATAGAGTCTGGTGATAAAGAGGAAAGTTATGTAAGAAATATTTGAAGAAAAGTAATCACCAAGATTCCTGAAATGAATTTATTACTCCAATACAAATTGGTACTAGTAGATTCAACACAAAACCAAAATGTATTAGTCTCAAGAAAGGCAAAGTTAACTCTTACATTCAGCGCTTCTATCCATAGATGAAAGCTTAAAATTTAGGGGCCAATTGGAAGGTCTTTAGCTTCATCAATTTCTTGAGAATTGATATCAACTATCTAATGTTATGTTATAAATAATCAAATTCAATATAGTAATTTAACACTTCTAAGACAGATACCGTTAAAATATCTTACTATGAAATCCTCTTTGGAAACTGTAAAAAGGGTATTCTTAAAGAGTGGGATATTTTATTTCTCATTTCCTGGAGCTATTAGCACTAATACTAAACTAAATGATATAATAATTTTCTACAGTTGTTCAAGACTTCTTGGTTCTCTGAGCTATTGTTTAATAAGACTTTATAGCTGAACTAGTTTTTTATTAAATGGGATTATGGCTAATTATATTATTCTCATTGGTAAAATAAATTATATTATTGGTAATTAACCCATAACAAAGAATTATTGGTTGCTTCTTTACACATTAATGATGATAGAAACTTTAACTTAAATAGGATTCTCCACATATCCACTCACAGAAAAGTTGCTACGTAAAAAGATAGAAATCCTAAAGTGAACACTCGATTTTCACTCCAAAACAGTGTTTCTAGTTAGAAGAAAATTTTCATTGTTATCAGAAAAGTTGTGACGTAGAAAATGAAGGGAGTTTATGGGTCCTTTTATTTGTTAACATTGACTCTTATCACTTCTTATCTTAGCACAAAGGTAGGTGGGTACCAATCTGTTCCCTTTTTCTCCATCTTGTTAGGTTTAAGGTATTGATACCTTAAGTGCAAGTTTAATATTCATCAGTACCTATAAGTAATCAAAATATAATATCATCGTTGACTTTCTTAAAATAAATTCAGTTTTATACCAATCTGTCACTATTTATCCAGACTTAAGGTATAAGTTATTGATACCTTACAGCTCAGATTTGTTTGGCTTATGTTCCCAAAAGAATTAAATAGCTCTTCTTCAGTAGAAAATGTAATTCCTATACTTTGAGAGAAAAATTACTCCACATAGGATGCCTCTATAAGTACATAATTCCTTTGCACACGCTTCTTAGATTATGCGGATTGAAATAATTACCCACTATGTAAAACCAATCAAGGAATATTTGAGCCAATGCAGTAGCTTTCGGAAAATTCTTTGTTTAGAAAAAAAGAGCCTCTTGCGTAATTTGAAAATAATTCAACCACAAAAATTGAGCCAAGTTGTTAAACAGAGAAAGAAAAAAATACAAGATTTTTTATAAAATATTATGACATCTGATTATGAGTAAAGTCAGAGAAAACATGAAACCAAGATATTTTGAAATCTTTTTGACATCGACTTACTAGAGAAAAAATTGAACATATTTTCTAGAGACATAAAAACACGGCTCATGAACATGGGTTCAGTAGAAATAAATATTAGTATTCCTACCAACCCCACAAAAATAGACATATCTGATGAGCTCCTTGCCAAAGAAAAGTTCAAGAAAAATATAATATGGGTAAGATAGTCACCAAAAGTTTGTTATGAGAAAAATCTACCACAAAATTTGATGTCTATCTCGAAAGTGTATGATCACATTCCATAAAGTAGTGGAGTACCACCTCACAGACCTAACATACATTTAAAAAGTGAGAATTCTTATTGAGGAAGATACTGGAACTTTTTCAAGGATGGTAAAAGAAATTCCCTGAATAATGATGGGAGCTTAATGGTGAAGAAAGAAACTCAAAAGAAAGGAATTGTAAAAACAAATATTCGAAAATTGGAAAAATTTCAACAATCTTGGAAAGTGGAATAAAGAAAAGCAAGCTAGCTCAAATTAAATAAAGGTTTTTGAGGGAAAATAATCCTAATATGAGGAAAATTCTGTTGTCACATAATTAAAGGCCTATCTATTGAATAAAATATCCATGCTTTCTTCACACAATTTTGAGCCGGATGAACACAGCCATATGGTGGTAAGAGTCCATTTTTTCAGTAATAAAGAACAAATTACTTTTTTGTTGAGAAAGCTGATCATTAAAACATAGAGATTCTAGGAAGTGTAAATGTCTTGTTCCAATAGATTTAAACAAATATCTCCCTTGAATGAGTTCATGTTCTAAGCTTGAAATAAGTTCTAATAAGTGTTTGAAAGTGGTATCAGGCTATATTCTAAATTTTGAGAAAAGAAAACGATAAATTTTCCATTAAAAAGGTTATATTATCTGGCATGAGTTTTACACCCATGTATAACACGTTCCAGTTTGATCTTGAAGCTATCTGACCCATAAATAACAGATTTTGAATGAACAAGTCTTTTCTTGAGATCCTTCATAACAGGGATGGGCATCCACGTAATTTCATCCTGAAGAAAGTTTTCCCTGAAATAAAAGGTAGCATATTCTTCTTTGAATCACGTTTAAAGGGGAGCTCTCCCTGAGTTACATTGAAAAGAAGCTTCATGCTTAAAATTATCTCCGCAACACTGTGAAATCTAACCTATTGGAAAATTTTGGCCCCCAAAGAGGAGAAGGTGAAAACCATGGCATGGAACTAACCAACAATATAGGTTGATTCAAGAACATTTATATAATTTGAGCTGATATTCAAGAAATTTATTCTATACCCAAGTATCTTGATGAAGTCCAAAAAAGCATGGAAAAGCTGTCAGAGTCATTGTCAATTAAAATTTCTGTGAATAAATTTCCAATTAAGTTCAAAATCTCATAGAAAAGAGAGGTATAATAATGGAACTCACTGATCCATAATCACCTCAGAGAAACCCTGTTCTTGAGAGGGGAAACCCTCAATATACTAAAAAATAAACATAGTTTCTCTTCAAGGCCGTCCTTTCAGAAAATCTCTTGAGTGAGGAATGTGTAATTAGTATATCTCTAAAAAGAATCACTTCTCAATATTTTTGAGACTTTAAAACTCCTTTTGAAGCCCCAAATGGAAGACCTTTTGACCTATCTTGTATCAAAACATGTGGTTTTCAATATTTTGTTAAAGTCTCTGGAAAAGAATTACTTTGTAGGGTCTTGTTGACTTGATGAGAAATTATCTTTCTAGGATATGATGGGTCAAAGAATAAATGGATAGCAATGCTACCAAATTGAAAAATTGTACAAAGACATTATGTTTTCTGTAATGAAAATTAATTTTTATACAGAGAGGAAAATTGTAACAATGTCTAAAAAGGAAAAGAATTTTCTCATATTAAAAGAAAACGGGTGTTTCCAAAATAATGTCTCCCAATTAAACATAGATATTTCAGAAATGAAAATAATACTACGGTACAATTTCCTTCCATGAAGGCTCCACCTAGTTTGTCAGCCTGTGACTCAAAACCAGAGCACAATCATGAAATCAAAATACCATAAAGAAATGGTAGAGAAAAATTTTCACTAAAAAGTGACCTTAGCCAGAATAGCTCCAGAAGACAATCAAAAGTAATAGGAAAAGCCCTCTTTCCAAATATATAGCTCCAATAGCAATAGGATAAGGAAGGACAAAGTTATTCCAGCTCAAAACAAGAATTGAGCATAAAAACTAACTTTCAGCTCTCATATAAAATATGGAGAACAAGGAATAAGCTCAGAAAATGGGTGTTTAAATTGAGGCTCTCAGTCAGGGATATCCAATGGTACCTGCCAAATGAAGCTAGAAGAAAACTAACAAAGTTCTGGACAAATACAAGCAGAGGAAGGGTACACAAAATATTAACCTCTCATCTAGCTTCTACAGTTTTAGGGTGAAATACCCAAAAGTGGGGTCTTTTTACAAAGAGAAATATCCAAGATTTATGATGTTAATGTCCATATTCTTTCACCACCCCTAGAACAAACGCTATTAAAATATAATAACTTGATACAGGTTCTAGCAAAAACCAAAATTCAAATAATGGAATTTAAAGCCTGTATAATTTTGCCATTTTTTATTTTAGAAAAACCAAGGAATTGGACACTGCATAGATCTTATCAAGGGCTACAAATTGAACCACTTTTGAGCCCTCTATCTTTAAAACTGGTAACGTTATAGTAGTTTCAAGGTCAAAATACCACAATATTGGAAAAAAACCAATACTGTGAGATACTATTGCACAACTATGAAAATGAGATTTCAAACTGACAAAAAGGATTTTTGATACTTCAATACCTAATAATATGAATAATGTGGGGCCCACTGATGTGTTCTCTACAGCTCTATATGTGTCTAGCCTGTCACAACACACCTGTAAGGACCCCATATTGGGGAAAAGAGACCAGATGTGGTTTCAAAGCCAAATCTGAGCACAATAAAGTGCATGAAAGGATGTGTAGGCCACAATTCTACCCTTCAGGGTGAAAAAATCTTCACTCTTTCTACATGGTAGGGACCAGAGGTCCCCCCACCCACTTTTCATAATAAAAAGGGACCTTCCTCTGCCCAAAAGTGGAATCCCTATCCTTCTCTTGAATTCCTATGTAGTAATATTATTAAAAACAATAATAATGTTTTAAAATAATCAAGCTATAACTTGAATTAAAATTATTTTGATATTTATTATAATTAGTCAATTGATCAGCATTGAACCACAGGTTGTAAGCAGAATTCACTATCACTATATATATAGTAAAATACTTATAGTCTCTAAAATTACATTTATTACCATGTCACTATCATGGTTCTACTTCTTCAACTACTATTACATAGAGTAATTCTGACCTTTTGGGGGCCTGGCCATGGCTTTTTGCACTATTTAGGACTTTTTGAGGTGCAAAAAGTGTGTTCTTCCTTCCTTTTTTCTATTTAATTAATCATAATTATTTTCAGCAAAAAAATGCCTTGAATGAAAGATAATAATATATCATATATCATATATTACTGTCTTTTACAATGGTACATAGCCTTGTATAACTGTTCTTTCTTGATATTTTGATCTAATTAATTAAAAATTTAATCAGAACCAATACATTTGGGCGTATTTTGATATTAAATGATGTACCCAAACTAATATTATTTGTAGTTAAAAAGAAAACCCCTGTAATGTGAATAAAAGCTTCATAGGGCATGGCTAACTACATTGATAGGCTCAGGTATTTATTTTATAGCACTTTATAAGACTATTTTGTTGGTTAAAGAATAATCCATGAGATATTTGAGCTACAGTAGTAACTCATACATCTTCCAAACAGTATTTTTGAGGTGGTCTTGACAAATTCAATTTTAAGTTGTATTAAAATGGAATTACACACCCATATTTTGTATCAGAGTCCATTTTTTGACATGAAGAAGAGTTATAAAAGTCTCAACTAAAATTAAGCCTTCAATCTCTATTTCAGTGGAAGAAACCTTCATCCCACAAGACAATCACAGAGAAACCCAAGTGCAACACCACCAGATACAGAAAAGGGGAAGAAGGCCAAAGGAAATAGGAACAGTATAATCCTTATATCCACAAAGAAGTGGAAACCTATTGCCACCCAAAGGACTAAGAAACCACCTACTTCTGTATCCACCCAAGGGAAACCAGCTTTAGATACTTGTGAAGGGAAAATAACAATCATTAACCCAGTTGTAGCTTCTAAAGACAAATTTACAAAAGAAGTAGACCAAAAGCTTGTGAGAGATGCAGTCAAAGGTAAATAATTTAAGAAAAAAAAGTTTTTCACTTCTTTCTCCTACTGATATTATGTCAAATGTACATCTGAGAGACCATGGAAGCCCAAGGAGCCAGAAAGAGGAAGAATCAGACCTGTTCAGAACCAGAAGATCAGGGATTAGAAACTATAGTGTTTGGAAGGGCACTCAGTCAAATAATTCCCACCCTGCAATTTACCTTCCAATTAAGCAAGAACATCAAAAAAGAGGACTGGAAGGATATGGATTAATTTCTTCATCTGCAATGAATACTCAAGGACCTGTCCCAATGGAGAATGGGAAACAAGAGTTTCAACCTAGCATTACACTGGGAAGAACCTGTAGCAAGGTGCCAGAAGATATGCCTCAGAAAGATACCCTTCAAGGACCTCATGGAAATAACCAAAGGGTGGAATCCCAACAGGAAGTTAGAATTCCGGAGGAAAGGAAATTCAGGATAAGGAAGAATCAAGCCACTATCCAAGCTATTGAAGAAAAATGAGGACAGAAAGAGAATACTCCAATTCCTTCAGGCTCACAAGGAGTGGTAAAAAAACTCAATTCACCAGTGGCTCACACCACTCAGAATCTAACAAACCAGTGGCCAAGAGTCACCATTCTTCACAATTCCAGGTAGTTTCCAGGAGAAGACAAGTATCAAAAGGCATGAACAAGAATTCTTTCCACCAGAGAAAGAAAAAGTCAGACCCCATGAGCCACAAGTTTTTTTACTTACTGAAAGAAGTTCACAAGAGAGAAAAATAGTTGTAAATACTCCTAGTAGAATAACTAGTCCCACCATTAGAAATGAAATTCCCCTCAGAAGGAATGCAGTGTTTTCACACATTAGAGTAATATAAAGAGAAATTAGCTGTGGTTAAAAATTTCACAGCTTTCAGAACAAACTCAAAAATATTTCGAAAGACTAAATGAGAGTATCTGCAGGTTAAAAGAGGTAACCACCCTGAAAACTAAAGCATTCACACTATTCAAGAGGAGTATATTAAATTAAATAAATCCTCAGAGGAGACCAAAAGAAGAATAAACCAAGTCCTAGAGGAGAAAAATAACTCCAAAAGGGACCTGAAATGTATTAAAAAACCAGTGGAAGACCTGGATCAAGACATGAAAAAGCTGTGTAATGTCTACAATAACATATACTCACAAACACAGGCCAATGTCTCCATAGCATACCTGGACCATGCCAACAGGATGAAATTATACCAAATGCCCTACTGGAAATTAAGAAGAGATCTTCATCACTATAAAAAGATGGAGAAAAAATGACTTATTAAAATAAGGAAGCAGTGAATCAGATTCCAGAAGCCACAGCTGTCCGAATTTCTCTGGTTTAGGGTAATATGATCAAATGGAACTCATTGATTATATGGATGGACTCTCCATTAATGTACCAATAATAACAGACTCCTTTATAAGAGCTAGCATGAATACAAAACTCAGAGGTCATGCTAGTACATGGTACACTCAAATGAAAGAAATCCATGGCAGAAGAAACTGGCCCTGGTGGAAAATCAAAACTATCCAAATATAAATTAATGGCAAATGGATATGTAAAAGGACCATATCATTGAAAGTTTACAAATACTCAGTGGAAAAAGATCCATACAACTGGTGTATTAAACAGTCCAAGAGACTTAAAGCCATTGACACTCATATGAATACTCAAATAAGGAATAATAAACTCCTGATACAATTTTGAGGACAATTAGATAATGAAGTAAAATGTAGATGCAAAAAATACTGAACACTTGATGATATTGCCAATAACCCACAAAATGTAAGGAAAAGGACAAAAACTGGGAAATACTCCTTGTTTTGAATTAGTAGCTTTAGAGATAAGAAACATTACAGGGATGAAAACAAGGATAAACCCAAAGCAATAATTGCAGATGTGCCCAAGAAGAAGAGATTCTACCATAATTGTGGAGTCACCAACGAATATGAAAACAACTTCCCAAAGGCAAATAAAAACAGCTATTCCATTTAGGAAGTTCCAAGGGAAGAACTTTTCACAGAGGATTTAGACTCTGAAAAGTATGGGAAATGAAATAAGAGAGACTTCTGAGGATGGAAATGTCCCAATAAAAGTACATCTGGTGGAGTAAAAAGAGGAAATAAAGTTGCAAATTAAAGACATACAGTTGGAAGAAGGTCTAGCTTAAGGAAATACTAACAAGAGCATGTGAAAATATGCACAGGATGTACAAAAATTCTTTTCAAAACCCAAAAGCGGAATGGAATACATCCATGGTACATCCACAAAGAAAACAGTGTGTTGATGATGCTCAACACTCTTTGATCATTGAAAGTAGAGAATACTGTTGAATAGTAGCTAAGGACTAATTTGAGAAACAATAATCCAATTGCAAAAAATAACTTTTTCCAACCAAGGCAAAAAAATTCAAGAGTGCATCAGGAAAGATGACATCAATGGAAAGTATTATTAAAGAGATAATTATCCCCCACAGAAAAGGAAATATCAGACTCAAACCAGAGTTTTTAGTGCTTTAAGATTCCCACATCCAGAAATTCATACTTGGAACAAACCACCAAAACATGTATGGCATAGATATTCACAGTAGTAAGAACAAAACGTTATCATAGGTACAGAAAAGAAGAAGAAAATTTCTCTTAACAGATACCAAACAAACCCCCAAGACCCTCTAGAAAAATTACTGAATTAATTCAAAGGAGGAAAAGATATTTTTAACCTCACAACTAATCAAAAAGTTGGTTTATGAAAAGTATTGAGAGAGAAAAAACCAGCCTTTGCCATAGGAAAAGAACCCTTAGGAAAAATTAGAGTTCATTATATAGAGTTATATCTAGATGTGGAAAAATCTTATCCACCCATGCTAAGGAGAGCTCTATATCCAGATATCCTGGAAGCCCAGAAAATATTTAAAATCATGTCAATAAAATAATTGAAATGATGTGATCAGAAAACATTGACAAAATGAGATTGTGGAAGTTACCACACCAGTCCTAATAACTTTGTATAATGCAAAATACATATTATGTCGGGATTTCAGATCACTGAATATCTAAATGAAATCAGACAGATACCCCATTATTTAGATAAACTGGATAAATCCAAATACATTACTGAAATGTATTGTATGAAGGGCTTTCACCAAGATAGATTCAAAACAAAATCCATGAAACAACTCAGAATAATATTAAATATGGGTATATATGAGTACACAAGAATTCCATTTGAATAAAAAATTCATTGGCCTGCTCTGAGAGGATGATGGGTACCAAACTTCAAAAAGAAATGCTGGAAGTTTGGATGGTAGTATATATAGATGATCTTATCCTTTACTTAGAGACATGGGAAGACCATCTGCAATGCATAGACAGAGTCTTAAGTAAATGCACTCCCATCCATCCAGATATCTCTTTGAAGAAGTGCAACTTTGGCCAACATGAACTGTTAGAACTAGAACACAAAGTCCCAGGTCTACTATTGGCCATAGACCAGAGTAAAGTAGCATTAGTACTGCATAAATCAGTACCAAATAAAACCAAAGGAATGTAATTTTTCTTATGATTGTCTGGCTATTACAGAAACCAAATCAAAAACATTGCAGACATAACTATTAGCCTCAACAAATTATGTAGAGAGGATGTAGTTCTTGATATAATCAAAGAAAGGAGGGATGAATATCAGAGGATAAAACATGAATTCACCAATGAACTTGTATTTATGTTAAATGGCTTTGAACTTATGTCAAATTTGTGTATAGATGAAGCCTGCAGTCAAGGACCAAGGTCAGACCTACAGCAGAGACAAATTGTAGATGGTGAACAAAAGGAAGTTTTCATCTGTTATATATCTAGGAAGCTGAAAAATTCAGAAGTTAGATATGGGAAAACACAAACAGAATTCCTTTTTCTAGTAGGGGCATTAGAAAAACTCCACTATTACCTGGAGGGCTCAGTCTTTAAATTTTAAATAGACTGCAAAGCCCTCAAAGTCTTACAAAATGTGAAAAAAAGAATCGGGAAAAGATGAGGTGTCAAAAAGCCATCCAAGAGGATAGAGGTAATCTGAAAATAATATATAAAGAGGGAAAAAGCCACACCAATTCAGATGGTGTCAGTATATTGCTATTAGATAATTTCCAAAGTAACCCAGCTCTTGTTCCAGAGAAGACACAAAAAATACTTATCTAATTCCTGGAAGTGGATAGGAGGAGGAACTTCAGATTCTTAGAGTGGGAACCAGAAGGTGACACTCAAGATTATGAAAATATTACCCAATTGAAGAAAGAAACTCCCATTTGGGGATAGACTCCTCAGAGCTCCATACTAAGCTCTTTCATCAAGTTCAAAAATAATATGCTAAAAATAAACCATACAGCACATTAATGTCACTCCTGAAGCAGAAATACAGGATCCTAGATGAGAAATTTCAGCTAGAAGAACCTTGGATCAGGGACTATAACAATAATGAGTTTTTTCTTATAGATGGTCTCCTAAACCAGATAGAGAAGCACACCAGCTCCCTAATAGTGATTGACAGAGATCATATCACACTTTTTCTTCAAGAATTCCATGATTTACCATATATGAGACAGAAGAAAATAAAGGGTATAAAGAATAGCTTCTTGGCCTTGGTTGAAACAAGCATTGAGTGAGTAAATCAATACCTGTTACATATTTAAGAACAAAAACAGAAAAAATGGGAAGAAATATGGACTACTTCAACAATTAGAAGAGCCCAAAAGCCCAGGAGAGATAATCTACATGGACTAAATAACAGGACTTGTCCCAGGTGGAAAGGATAACTACAATTCCTTCTGAGTCATTATGAATATACTTAGCAAGAGTGTTAGATGCATGCCATGTCATAAAAAAGATGCAACTATGGAACAAATAAAATTATAGAAACCTTTGGAGTACCCAAAATAATAATCAGTGATAGGGACCCCAAATCGACTTCAGAATTTTGGAAAATTATCTATGATATTCTTGAGACCAATCTTGCAATCTCCAAAGCTTACCATCCACAAACAGATGGCCTAGCTGTAAGGATTAGCCAAATGATGGAAGATATAATAAGATGGGTTTTTGCATATGGAATGGAGAATAAATACTGTGAATGATACTCCAATGACTGAATCACACTTCTACCAGCTATCCAACTGGCTTACAATAACAGCCAAAAATTGACCACAGGGAAATCACCATCTCTAATAGAGAAAGGGCGGAACCCCTTATTACCGGTGAATCACCTGAAGAAAAACTTTCTACCCAAAGACATCAATGAAATGTGAAAAGGGGCATTTGATACAGCAAAAAAATGCATAGCTGAAGAAAAGGATTACAAAAACAAAAAATATGACAAGTGTCATAGTGCAAGGTTTGTCTATAAAAATTTTGATATTAGTAACAAATATCAAGAGTCCTATGACTTTCCTCAGTAGAAAAAAAATATAATTAAATATTTTAGCCACAAATTCATATAATTATTTAAAATAATTATATAAAAAACAAATTTAACTATTATTAAATAATTATTAATAGAAGAATCTTTATTATTATTCTATTATTATTATAGTCACTGACAGTTCCAATGATGAGAATTTAAAAAGCTTGTAATGAGACAATTATACATGGAAAATACTAATACTTAACCAATATCACACACACTGTGCAGAAATATATCTTATAGAAAAATTCTATATAAAAAAGATATAGAATTTTAGAGAAAACTTGCTGAAAATATTTATTTAATACAACAAGTAAAACAACAACAGTTACTATATTAAATAATGCTATAAATCAAAAAATTCCAAAAATCAATGTTTTAAAAGATAAAACAACTTTTTATGATAGAAAAATAAGATTTAAGAGTTTTTAAGAGGAACTTGTGGATCTTAAAAGATATTTTAAGACAATGATTTCATATAATAACATGTATTATTGGTGATTAAAACAATAGTCTAACTTCTATGATTTAAATACTCTACTTTAAGATTAATAAAGAATAAAATACTTAAGAAATGTTTCAATAATAAGATTTTATGTCTAATAAACCTTTACCTGTTTAAATGTCTAGTATGATTGGAATGATAATTGGTTATTGGCAAAAACAGTGATGTTAAGAATCTTTATATGCCTTCAGAGAAACTAGAATTATTCATAATGGATATATAGGGAGTGCTAAGGTCAAAACAGAAAAACAATGTTCAAAAATAAGGTTCTATAATTAAGGTAACTTATCTGTAATTCCAATTTAAAGTTACCAGTGTTATTCTTAACTCCAAGTAGCTTTCATTCTCTTTTGGATTAATGATTCTAAGCTCAAATATAAATTAAGTTTATTTATATTACATTTCATCACATGAAAGTCTTAGAATTAAAGTTTAAAGAAGAACTCTCTTAAACTGAATTTTCAATTCATTTATAGAGAAATCTTAATTTTCATCAAAAAGAATTAAAAAAGTTAGTTTTAAGGCTAATTAACAGTTAAACCTGTTTATAAAAGATCCTTATAATTAAATCTATACACAGAAAAATTTAAATTGTAAGTGGTGTGGAATATTCAAGTAAATCCATTAAGAATTGGATTTTTAACAAAATTTTGAGATTATTGCTATTTTTCCATGTAAAATAGCAATATTGGGATCTACCCTTTGGAAGCTTGTGATTCCTGTCAAAACTGGGATAAAGCCAGTTGAAACTTTAAGGTTGGATAAAGGTCTGATTTCAAAGCTTAAATAAGGTTAAAAATCCTCCAATACAGGTGTAAAGCCTTGATTGAGACCTTGCAGATCACAAAAGTTGGGTACCCCAGCTCTATTTGGTATTTTTCCTTTGTCCCACCTTTCTGCATGGATTTTGCTCTTTCATTTATTTAAAGACATACTATGGCCTTAAACCCTTTCAAATTGAGATCACACAGGATTTAAATTCTGTATGCCAAATACTTAGCCAATTTAGTAAATATACACAACACCTCAATTTTAACTAAAGTTTTTGTAAGTTTGCATAAACCTTATGCAGCTTTAAATTCAAGCTTATTTAAGATTAAATCTAACAAATTTGAATTTTTTTTTAAAAGTTGCAATTGTACTGTGATATTCTCAAATATTCTAATAACATAACAAATATCCAATTTTGGGTATAGCAATATATGGTTTTACCCTAGGTTATTTTTGGTATAGAATCCAAAAATTGCATAATATGGTTATAACTTTGTTTATCCAGAATAGAGTTATGTTTAATTTTTGCTATTTTTTGTTTTGAATTAAATTTATAGGTTTTTTTAAGACTAAATTAACTGTATAAAACGTTATTTGTGGCCTTATGGGTATGTCATACATATATCACATGCTCACACATAGAGAACCTGAATTTAAGGAGGGGTACCAGGTTCTGGTATCTACTTCACATTTCAATAACCTCAAAAGCCCTAAGAGAGTGAGATACTAATTCTTAGGAATCTTCAATATCACAAGGTTGATAGGGGAAAATGTAGTGGAGGTTGATTTACTGAGGAATTTTCCACAAAGAACTCAGTTTTCCCAGTAAGCCTGATAAGAGCCTACTACAAGACTGGAGAGGAAAATTTTACTTCTAGAATAAAAACTATCATTCCAAAGGACATAGTGGAATTTGAGGACTCACCTGGACCAGTGAATAAAATCATCAAGTCTGGGAAGATCAGAATAAATAGCAAAGACCATAGAAAATACCTTGTGAGGTGCAGGAACAAGACAGCTGACAAAGATGAATGGTTAATAGAAGAAGCAATAAAAAATGGGAGCCTTCACTTTATAATATTCAGAGCCTATAGGAGGACTGTAAAGTCACATCAACTATGAGCCTTTTTTAGAGGAAGGGTATGTCAGCCTGTGACTCAAAACAGAGCACACGCATGACATCAAAATACCATAAAGCAATGGTAGGGCAAAATTGCTACTAAAAAGAAGCCTGAGAAAAACATATCTCATAAAGGAATTTAAAAGAAAGAGAAAAGTAACTCCTTTCCAAATATTCAGCTCTCACAACCATAGGACAAGGAAGGACAAAGTATTTCCAGCTAAAAAGAAGAAGTGAGCATAAAACTTAATTTTCACCTCTCATATAAAATATAGAGGAAGAGCCAGAAGCCAATAAAATGGGTATTCAATTTAATCTCTCAGTAAAAGCTATTAAATGGGGATTACCAAAATAATTCTAGCATCAAGAATACAAAAGCTATGGCCAAATACAAGCCAGATAAGTGTGAACAAAATATTGACCTCTAATATAACCTCTACAGCTTTAGTGTGGGATACCCAAAGTGGGGCCTTTCTAGAAGGAGGAAAATCTGATATAATTACTGGTACTATTCATATTCTGGAACCACCTCTAGAACAAAATTTATTGAAAGATGACAGCTCAACACAGGTTTGAGCAAAAACCAAAATTCCAAGAATGGAATTTAAAGCCTGTATAAATTTGCCATGTTTAATGTGAGGCATAAAAAACAATTATACACTGTGTAGAACTAATAAAGAGCTACAAAATGAACCCCTTTTGAGCCCTCTATATGCAAAACTGCCAAAGCAATGGAAGGTATAAGGTAAAAATACTACAATATTGGAAAAAAACCAATCCTGTGGGATACTATTCCACAACTATCAATATGAGGTTTCAAAATTACCAAAAAGATTTTTTAAACTTCAATATCTCATAGTATGACTGATATGAGGTCCACTGGTGTGTGCTTTAAAACTTTCGCTACACTTAGCCTGTCTGAGAACACCTGGGAGGACCCTGTATTGGGGAGAAGAGACCATATGTGATTTCAAAACCACATCTGAGCCCAATAAAGTGAATAAAAGGCTGTGTAAACCCCAGGTCTAACCTTGAGAGTGAAACAATCTTCACTCTTTCTGTCAGACTGAGTCTATGAAGAGGTAATAATAACAGTATTTAAAACCTAAACTATGACTGTGACAAGGATAATAATGATAAAAAAGGTTTTTGAAGAGAATATAAGGGCTTTACAAAAAGGATTTAGTGGTGGTGAGTGCTGTTGAAAACCCTGGGTGCAGCTTTAACAATTGGATTAAGATAATAAAGTCTACAATAATTAAGATTATGTTTTATACCTGATTATTTCCAAGAGTATAAATGTTTTGGACAGTTATACTACATAAGAATTCAGGAGCAGGATGGGGATTCCTTTTTTGTGCAGAAAAAGGTCCCTTTTTATCCTGAAATTGGGTGAAGAGGTCCTCTAGACCATTTCACTTAGGTGAGGTGAAGATTTTTCACTTAAAAGTACTGGCTTGTGGTTTCCACAAGGCCTGTATACTCTGTATTGGGCTCAGATGTGGCTTTGAAATCAAATCTGGGAAGGTTTCACCAATACAGGGTGAATATTTTCATCTGGAGACCACACAGCCCTCTTGTGACATGTATTATGTGTAGAATGCTGTACAGAACCTGTATGGGACCCCATTATTGAATTAACTATGAGGTATTTAAGTAGAAACATGCTTCTTCATCTGTTTGACACCTCATAATCATGGTTATGGGATATTATCCCACAGTAAGGCTGTATTGGTCTGACTGTGGGATTTTAACCTTAAAACTGCCATAACTTTGTCAGTTTCGAAGTCATTGAGCTCAAAGTTGGTTCATTGTGTATCCCTGAATGGTACCTTATTTAGTATGGCAAACATTAAACATGGCAAAGCTATGCCATGTACAAGTTTTGTTGTCCATATGCATGATTTTCTCAAAATATGTATGGAGCTTGTTTGACCAAAAATGTTTGTTCTAGATGTGACATGGGGAAATGAATGGAACCATCAGATAACCCTGACTGTGATATTTCGAAAAAGACCCCACTTTAAGTTTCTCACACTAAAACTGTAGAAGTTAGATGAGAGGTGAATATTTTATTCACCCTTGTTTGACCTTATTTTTGCCATAAATCCTGTAGTTTCGATGTTGGTTAAATTTTACTAGTACCATTGGATAGCCCTTACAAAGAGCTTTAATCTAAATATTCAGTTGTTGGGGCTAAGCGTTCTCCTCTGGATTTCAGCTGAGAGGTGAAAATTAAGGTTTATGCTCAGCAACAACTTTGAGCAGTAATAACTTTGTTATTCTTTTTCCTATGATGATGGGACTTTTATTTTTGGAAAAAGGTGAGTTTCCTATTTCTTTTGATAACTTTTGACCTGGGGTTTCTCAGCTCCATGTTTTGGTGGTATCTTAGCTTTACCATTGGTTTATGGTATTCAGCTGTCATGCTTGTGCTCTGGGTTTGAGTCACAGGCTGACACTTTCTACCTGGTAAGGACCAGACATCCCTCCACCCACATTTCAAGATAAAAAGGTACCTTACTCTTCCCCAAAGTGGAATCCCCATCCTTCTCTCAAATTACTATGTAGTAATACTGTTAAAAACAATAGTACTGTTGTCAAAAATTCATGTTATAATTAGAATTACAGCTACCGCGGTATTTATTTTAATTAATAAATTAATGAAAACTGCACCACAGGTATTAAGCAGAATTCACCATCACTATCCATATTTTAAAATACTTATGGTCTCTAAAATAACTTTAATTAATATTTCAAACTCATAGTTCTAGCTCTCTAACTACTATTACATACAGTCAACTTGATATTATGGGGGACTGGCCATTCTCTTTGAGACTATTTACAACAATGCTTTGGGGAAAAGAGACCAGGTGTGGTTTACAAACACCATCTGAGCCCAACACATTGCATAAAAGGCTGTGCAAGCCACAAGCCAACCCTTTAGAGTGAAAAAAGCTTCACTATTTATATGTGGTAAAGACCAAAAATCCCTCCACACACTTTTAAAGATACAAAGGTACCTTCCTCTTCTCAAAGGGAAATACACATCCTGATCCTTAATTCCTTTTTAGTAATATTGTTGAAAAAAATAGTACTGTTTGAGAATGATCCTGTTATAATTTGAATTATAATTATTGTAGTATTAATTATAATTAATTAATTTTTAAACACTGCACCAGATGTTTAAGAAGTATTTGACATTACTATCCATATCATAAAACCTTTATAATCTCTGGAATTACTTTGATTACCATGTTACACCCATAGTTATAGTCTTTCAGCTACTATCAAATAAAGTCATCCTGAAGCTTGAGACACTGTTTTATATTAATTGTATAATTTATGAACAACTCCTCCCCAATCTGTGGGTAAACGTTTCCCAACTTGAAACATTTTCAGGAATGGTTTCCCTGTAGCCAGGCAGATAAATGATTGATAAACAAAATTCAGCCCAATGGGCTTGATGGCAAGTTAGAATATTAGAGGACATAGAATATCTTAAGGAAGAGTGATTGGTGAAGACTTCAGACAAATGAGAAGGAGAAAGAAGCAAAGCCTTCCAGTCCTAGAGGGCCCAAATTATTCCAAGGGGTTCCTTTGAATGAATTTCATAATTGGGTTCTTCTGGAATGTGCTTTCAGCTATCAAATGAAATTGGATGTTTCCTTGGGCCAGGTCCCTGACTAAATACATAACCCAAAGCATAAGTTGCTGCATTGGTCTCCACAATAGTGGGTAGAAATGGATTGAAATGAGAGAGGATTGGGAATGTGGTGAGAGCCTATTTTCATTGGTGGAAATGGCTTAGAGCTTCCTCCTTGAGGGGGAAAACTGAATCTTTCTTAAGAATATTGGTAAGTGAACTGATTGTCTTTAAATAATTATTAATGAAATGGGGGTATAAGCTGGCAAAGCCAAGGAACAATTGAAGAGCGTTGGGGTTTCTTGGGAGTGTTGATGAGTAACGTTGCTAGATATTTGACTGGTCCTTGTTGAGACCTTCAGAAGAAACAATGTAAACTAAATATTAAACCCTTGAAGCATAAAAGAGTCACTTTGAGGGCTTAGAAAAGAAGTTCTTGGCTCTGAGTCTAACAATAACAGTGGATTCATGAGTGAGAGGTCATTACTCAGACTTTTAAAGTGCAAAATATCATCCAAAGAAACAACTAAATAAATATCAAGAATATTGGAGAAAATATCATTGAAAAGGTTTTGAAGAGTCAGGAGTATTATTGAGCCCAACTGGCATAACAAAGTACTAATAACTTCCATATTTGGCTCTCAAAGCTTTCAGGTGTTTATTACCCTCCTTGATTCTGATCAGGTTATATACACCACAAATATCAAGCTTGGAGAAGTGGAAGAACCCTTAAAAACAGTGAGAAGCTTATTCCTAGGAGGAAAAGTATAGTTTTTCTTCCTAGTGACAGCATTGAGTTTGTGGTAATCAACAAAAAAATGGAGGCCACCATCCTTCTTTTTGAAGAAGATGACAGGTTCTCCTGTAAAATAGAAATTTGGCCATTTTAAAACTTTCTCTACATTCTCTTAAATGTAGGCCCTGAGTGTCTCTGACTGTTGGTTTTATAAATAGTATATGACCCCAGCTAGAAGTAGAAAACTCTCAAATTAAATATTATTATCATGGGTGTTGTGGGAAGGAATTTTCTCTTCTTTCACCTTGGATAATACATAAAAATAGTGGTTTGAAGAAGAAGGAACAACCTTCCTCATGGATTAAATTTTTTCTGGTTCTTCATCTTTATCCCCAACTCCTCCAGGGAGTTGCAAGAAGATGAAAGGGGAATGTCCCCATTCCCATGGGATAAATGAAGTGATTATAGAGAATTATCTTCTCTGACTTATTTTATCTCTTTTAAGACTTCATTTCTTGAGGATATTAGGGGCTTAGAGTAGTTTATGGAATGTGAATATGATAAAATTGAAGACAATAAAATATGGAAAGCTTGAATTCAAATAAAATCAGTATCTTGATATAAAGCAATTAATATTGATGATTTAAATAAATCAATCTTTAGTAAATCCAGCAAATCAAATGAATTCATGAGGAAAAAAACAATCAATGAATAAAATCAAACCAATGATATCTTCAGGTAAAACAATTTATTGAAGTCAAAATCAATTTTATATCAAATAAATCAAGTGAAGTACAAATCAAATGAAATCTTTCTGATAATAAAGCTTCTTGATGAGAATATCAAATTTTAATCTTGATGAATGAAGATTATGGATGAAATAAGTTTCATGACCAATTGGAAAAATCAAAATTCATCTGTGACCTGAAAAGGAAATTGAATGGGATGACAAAACTAGAAATTTAGAGCCAAACAATTTTTGAAAAAACAAGAATTTGATGAAGATTGAAAGGAACTATTGAGTAGGAACTCAATTTTTGAGAATAACACAATCATTGAAAATTTAGATTATTGAAGAAAAAGTAATTAAAATCACAAAATTGCCATAATTGATGAATTAATACTTCTGAAAATAAAAAATGAAGGTGAAGGCATGAAAAAATAAATAATGAGCTAAATAATTCAATGTCACAGGGGATCTTAATAAAAACAAGAGTGTCCTGGAAATCATCAATGAGGGAAATCACTTGGAATACTACAAAGAACTAAATAATCAAGAAAAGTAATATATTTCTTTAACAAGGAACATGCAAGTACAAGATGAGATAAACTTAAGAAGGAAATCCAATGGCTAAAGAGTAGGCCAAGTCAGTCCTTTATCACTGTTTTAACCTTCCAGAAAGAACAATTGAATTAGTAAAGCATATTACTACTAATATCCACTGACTGGAAAGGAAAGGGTTGCAAATGACTGAATTAAGCATATTTGTATTACCTATCAAGATGATAATAAAATCAAGATAAATGTAAATACAGTAGAACAATGAACTGGGGAAAGCTCCTCAGGGGGAAAGAGTGGCAAGTATATGTGAGGAGTTGACAAACTGATCCTTTTAGGTTGAACCCCAGATTCATTGAGTGATTTGGGAGATATGCCTTGTCAATCTTGGGAAATAAACCAGGTTAATTGAAAATCCACAGTATTGAATTGACCCAAAAGGTCAAATTCCATATATATTGCTTTACTGCAGTATGTATGGATTAATTGAGTTGTCCAGGGAGACAATACAGCTTTGATACCTTGACAACTTTTGTGAATAACTTCCTTTTCAATATCCTTTGAGGAGATAATTCATAATTGAAACTCTCAACAAATAAATGAGCCAGGTGATTAGTGGCCTGAAATTACCTTCTTGAAGTCCTGCTCACTTCCCCCATGGATTACAAAATGATGTCCTTGAATCCTTCCTTTGAAACTGCTTTGAGGATTGGTGAATTCTTTTTTTTCATATGGAAGAATTGTGCCTTGAAATGGCCAAAATTAAATTTCTGAGGGAAAATTAAGCTTAATTGTGTATAAGGCCATATATAGCACTTGATGATATCCTGCATTAATCTTGTCCAAAGGTTTGGTAAGCTCATTTGGCCAGATTGAGAATTTGTGTCCCTCTGAAGACTCCAAGGCTGCCAATGGTTAATATAAGGGGTCTATGAGGCTTTATGGCACATTTAGCCATGAATTGGGCATAGGGAATGGAATATGGCCCCCCTTTTCCTCATTTAAATTAGGCCAAAAGGGGCCTGAAAGGGCCTACTGGCTGTTGGCTGTGGCTTACAGACCATCTGGCCCTTGGGAAATAGAGGCCATAGGGGAGGTAAAATGGCCCAAAACTTCCATAATCAAAAGGGTATGTCCAAGAGGCCTGGGGTTGGATAAAGGGACCATAAGGCCCTTAAGGCCCAAATGAAGAATAATTTACTTGTGGCCATTGATGATGGTGGAGGCCCAGGAGGGCCAAAGGCAAGGATTTGGTCTATGGGGCCAGACTACACAGATCAAGTGGGAATGACCCAGGGGGCACAGAGTACAAGAGTGGCCTATTTTGCATGAAATAATAACTATGGCAAATTTCCCACAATATGGTTAGGATGGAGAATTGCCATAAATGCATCTATTGGAGGGGCATTTTGCATGGTTGTGAAAATAAACTATTTCAAGAGGTACCTTCCATGAAAAAAAAGAGATGTTCTTTTTGCCTAAGCAATATGTGTTCCCACAAATTATTTCATCAGAATTTTGTAACACCCAGAAAAAGGACCTATACAAGGATTTATATTTATTTTATCTTCTATAAATACCTTAGAAGGATATGTAGTATGAAAATTTGACCCTCCTACTTGTAACAGATTCTGAATGTATTTTTCCTGAAGAAATTACAAAAGCATTAATTTTATTTTCTTTGAACATGTTGTTTCCTTCTTGAAGATTTTAAAATACTACGATAAAGAACCTTTCAAAGCCCTAAGGAGACCAATAAATTAGCATGAAAGCTTCTTTGAAGACATCACTTTTTCTCTAAATTTCCTCAAGCCATGAATCATTTGTTATAAGAAGTATCCCTTGGATCAACAAAAGTACTTTTTGAGACATATTCATGAAGCCTATCCCCATATTACACAGGAAGCTAATTTTTTCCTTGGTATTTTGTTGCTATCACAAATAGCATCCAACAAATTTGCATCTATATCCTTCCTCTTTTAAAACATACGCAGGATATATCCCTTTTTTAAATGATGGTTGATATATTCCAAAACTTTAATCCCCAAAGATAGCATAAGAAAAAATCTTTTATTTTTCTTGTTTCAGAACTTGAGGATACTTTGAAGCCTCATAATGAGGAATTGGGAGATATTCTAGGAGCTGCAAAGAAACAAATCCAGATAATAAGGGAAAAAATGTATGGGGATCCATTTTTATATATTAAGGATAATGGAACTCATTGAACTAAATGATTGAAAAAGACAGAGAGAAAGTTCATTCTCTGCTTGGGCCTCAGAAAAGCTGAATTAATTCCTGTAATGTTTTGTTTTTGAATGATAGCAGATGTTAGAGCTAGAAAATCTTTCTCAAGAGTGAAAGAACCCACAATACATATTATCAGCTGGCCAATAGGGATACAAGATTATAAGGGTAGCATCCCCATATAGCAAGAAATCTGAATATCCACAAAATTCCTCAAGTATTTACAAGATTGCCTCTTTCAAGTAACATATAAAATCCCAAAGGGTTCCTAGAAAATTTTTCTCCACATATTAAAATTTTAGAAATGAGGCTTATTGACCTGAACATGATCACCTTTGAGAGAGTTGCAGATAGCTGAAATCACAAAAAAGCAGTATTATTTTTATTCAATTTATGCAGTGAGTCCTCTTTGTTTGGTATGAAGATTAGGAGCTAAATTGAGGAGAAATTCATATTTAAATATATTGTCATTTCTAATAGATTTTCTAAAGAAGGGTTACAATGTGTATGTTCTTCCCCAACCCAAATACTGAACAAAATATTCCTTAGAGGTAATAGCACAAAGATACTAGAGACAGTGCCAGGCTGAGTCTATGATGAAGCTAATAAAGACTAATTGAAAGACTTAACTATGACTTTTACACAGTGAAAATGCTTCAAAAAGATTGTTTGATGATGAGGTATACAGGGATTTACTATTGAGGAATAGTCGTGGTGAGTGCTGTTGGAAGCCCTGGGTGCAATAATTATCAGTTGATTTACTATAATAACTACTACAACAATTAATATTATAGTTATAACCTGATTATTTTCCAAGAGTATAACTGCTTTTAACAGTTGTACTATGTAGGAATTCAAGATCAGGAGGAGGAAACCTTTTCTGGTAGAGAAAAGATCCCTTTTTATCCTAAAATTGGGTGAAAAAGTCTGTTAGACATTTCCATGTAGAGGAAGTGAAGATTTTTAACTTCCAAGAACTGGATTGTGATTTTCAAAATTCCTGTAGGACTTGTATTGGGCTCAGATGTTGTTTTGAAACCACACCTGGGCAGTTTTCACCAATACAGGGTGAAGATTTTCATCTGGGGACCACACAGCCCTCTTCTGATGTGTATTATGTGTAGAATTCTGTACAGAACCTGTATGAGACCCCAGTATTGACCAAACTAAGAGTTATAAAAGGATAAACAAGCTTCTTCATCTGCTTTACACCTCATAATAAGAGCTATGGATATTATCCCACAGTAAAACTGTATTGGTCTAACTGTGGCATTTTGACCTTAAAACTGCCATATGTTTGTCCGTTCTTGATATATAAAGCTCAAAGTTGGTTCAATGTGTAGCCCTGGATGTTTTATAAACAATGGAACCTCATTTGATATGGCTATAATTAAATATGGCAAAGCTATTCCATGTACAAGATTTTTTGTACCTATGTATGATTTGTTTGAAATCTGTATGGAGCTTGTTTGCCCCATAAATTTTGTTCTAGATGAGATATGGGGAAATGGATGGCACCATCAGTTAGCCCTGATGGCGCGCTTTCAAAATGACCCCACTTTAGGTATCTCACACTAAAGCTGTAGAAGTTAGATGGGAGGTGAATATTTTATTCCCCCTTATTTGACCCTATTTTGGTCATGACTTCAGTAATTTTGATGCTAGCTCAATTTGGATAGTACAATTAGATAGCCCTGAACTGGAGCTTCATTTTGAATACCCATTTGATGGGGTTAACCCTCTTCCTCTGCATTTCAGATTAGAGGTGAAAAGTAAGGTTTATGCTCAGCAACCGCTTTGAGCAGGAATAACTTTGTTATTATTTCTTCCATGATTATGGGACTTTTATGTTTGAAAAGAGGTGAGTTTCATATTTTGTTTGATACTTTTTGAGCTGGTTTGGCTCAGCTGCATGTTTTGGTGGTATCTTGGCTTTACCATTGGTTTATGGTATTTGGCTGTCATGCTTGTGCTCTGGTTTTGAGTCACAGGCTGACATACCCTCCCTCTAAAAAAGGCTCATCATTGATGAGGCTTTTCTGTCCTCCTAGAGGCCCTGAATCCCCTCAGATGAAGGTTCCCATCTGTTACAGCATCTTCTGCCAACCATTTGCCTGTATATGCTGTCTGGTTTTGAAATCTGACCAAGTAATGTCTCTGGTCTTTACCATTCAGCCTTATCTTCCTTGCCTTGATGATTTTCTTCACAGGGCCAGGGGAGTATTCCACCTCCACTAGTTCTGGTGGAGTGGTATTTTTCTTCCTGGAGGGGAACTTATCCTCCTCTGTCTGGAAGTATGGCTTAACCAAACTCACTGGGAATACTGGGTGTTTCCTAGAAAACTCCTCTGTGAGTTTGACCTCCACTGAATTTTTACCTATCAGCTTAATGATAGTGAAGGGCCCCAGAAATGAGTCATTCATCTTCTTTGGTCCCTTGAGGTTGATGAAGTTGAGTGTGGACACTAATACCTGGTCCCCTTCTTTGAAGTCAGGTTCCATGTGAGATTTGTCCTGCCTCTGTTTGTTTTATTCTTTTGCCTCAGCTATGCATCTAGCAGACGTATCACAAGCCCTCTTCCACATACAATGGAAGGCTTAAGCTGTTGGGTGGATAGTCAGAAGATTTTTCTTCAGGTGATCCACAGGCAATAGGGGGTTCCACCCTTTTTCTACCAGTGAGTGTGATTTACCTGTGGTGGAGTGGTGTCTTGTGTTTGAAGGCAGCTGGACTTCTGGTAGAAGGGTAACCCAGTAATGGGTGTATCCTTCATAGTCTTTGTATTCCATGCCATATGCACAGAATCTTCTGATGATGTCCTCCATTTTTTGGATCATCGTTTCAGGTAAACCATCTGTCTGTGGGTTGTAAGCTGTGTAGATTGCAAGTTTAGTACCAAGCATGTCATACAAGTTGGTCCAAAATTCTGATGTGAATTTCAGGTCCCTATCACTAATGATAATTTTAGGGACTCCACAGCTCATATTATATTATTCCAAAATAACAAGGCAGTATCAATTTCTCTGTCCTCCTTGTGACATGGTAGGAACCTCACACTCTTGCTGAACCTATGAACTATGATCAGGCAAGCATTGAAGTTTTGTTTTCCTCCTGGGACAAGTCCTGTAACCCAGTCCATGTTGATGGTTTACCATGGTTGTTTGGGTTCTTCTATGTGTTGAAGTAGCCCATACTTCTTCCCATGCTTTCTATCCGCCTTCTGGAATCTTTCACAAGTGTTGATATATTCACTCAACTCTAGTTCTCATTTGGACCACCAAGCTGTGCTTGCTACCCTTTCCTTGGTCCTGTCTTGACTCATGTCTCCCATATAGGGGTGGTCATGGCATTCCTGCAGGATCAGGGATATATGGTCCCTGTCTACTACTGTGAGTTAACTTGTGTGCCTCTCTCTATGGTAGAGCAGGCCATCTATAAGGAAAGGCTTGTTGTCCTTATAGTCCCCAACCAGGGTTCCTCTGGGTGAGATTGAAGTTTTGGGCTCCTGTTCTCCTGTTGAAGGAGTTGCAACAATATGCCACATTGTTTGTGTTTGGCATATGTCTTCATTACTGCACTGAAGAGCTCATTATGCAGTTCTGAGGAGCTTATTCCCAATATGGGAGTTTCTTTCCCTTCTGATTAAGTGTTTCCACTGTCTGGGGTACCACTTCTTGGTTCCCATTCAGAAAATCTGAATATTTCAAACACTTCAAGGCTGTGCAGTCTGTGTAGACTTCAAAGACTGAACCCTCCAAATAATAGTGGAGTTTCTCTAGAGGCCAGAGTAAGCATATCCATTCAGTCTGGGTAGCCCCATACCTTGCTTCTGAATCTTTCAGTTGCCTAGAGATGTAGCATAACACTCCCTCTCTGGGTTCACCATCTACAATTTGTCTCTGGTGAAGGGCTGCCCCTAAGCCTTGGCTACAGGCTGCATCTATATATAAGTTGAACATTAGTTCAAAGTCAGGTAAGATGAGCCCAGGTGTATTAGTGATTTCACTTTTAATCGTCTCATATGCATCCCTTCTTTCCGTTGTCATTTAAAAAACTACATCTTTGGAACATAACTTGTATAGACTACTAGCTATGTGGGCAAAATTTCTAATGTGATTTCTGTAGTAGCTAGCAAACCCAAGGAAGGATTGCATCTACTTGATGTTTTTTGGTACTGGCCTTAGCAGTACTGCTGCTACTTTAGTCTGGTATATGGCCAGACTAAGACCTGCGACTTTGTTTCCCAGTGCCAGTAATTCTTGTTGGTCAAAATTGCACTTCTTAAGTGAAATTATCATATTGATGGGTGTGCATTTACTTAGGACTCTTTCTATGTATTGCACATGGTCTTCCAATGTCTCTGAGTATATAATGATGTCATCAATATATACTACCATCCAGAATTCCAATATTTCTTCCTGAAATATTGTGTTAATAATCCTTTGGAAGTGGGCTGGGGAATTTTTGATGCCAAATGGCATCCTGGTGTACTCATATATGCCCATATGGAATATTATTCTGAGTAGCTTCATGGAGTTTGGTTTAACTGCATTCTGGTGGAAGCCTTTCATACAATACATATTGTTTATGTATTTGGCCTTTTCCAGTTTGTCTAGGGAATGAGGTATTCTTGGTACAGGGAACTTGTAAGCTTTTGTGTAGTTATTCAGAGCTCTGAAATCCCCACACAACCTAGATTTTCCATAATTCCAGGTGATAAGGATAGGAGTGGTGATTTCCACTATTTTGTTGTGTCCTATCTTCCTTATGACATCCATTTCTAGGAGTTCATTGATGTGTTTCTTCCAGACTTTCCGGGTATGGAGGTCTTCTCAGCATGGGTGGATAGGGTCTTTCCACATCCAGATATAATTCTATATCATGGCCTCTGATTTTGCATAATGGTTCTTCACCAATGGAAAATGCTGGTCTATTTCTCCTTAGCATATTCAGTAAACTAATTTTTTGTTTACTGGTGAGGGTAGTGCTGAATTGGCCCTACCTGAATTCATTCAGTAATTTTTCTAGAGGGTCATGGGTAGAATCTGGTATATGTCAAGTGCAAATTCCTTTTCCTTGGTTGTACCAATAATAATGTGCCTGTTTTTACTATTGTAAATATCAATTCAATATATCCTCAGGTAGTCTGTTCCCAGTAAAAACCCTTGGATGTGGACATCTTCCCGCAGAACAACCTCTGGGTTGAGTCCGATATTACCTTTCCTATGGGGTATAATTATCTCCTTGATAATTGTCTCAATGGATGTCATGTTCCCTGATGCACCTTTGAAACTTTTGGCCTTGGTTGGCAAGAACTGCTTTTCCCAATCTGGGATTTGTTGATCCAGATAATTTCTGGACACTATTGAGCGGTGTGCTCCACTGTCAATGATCAATGGGTGTTGAGCATTGTCAATACAAAAAGTCATCTTTGTGGCTGTCCCATGTATATATGCCATTCCTTTAGCTGGTGTAACTAGGAATGTTTGTGAATCTTGTGTGTTTTTACACAAGTTTTTATTTTCAGTGTCTTGTGGAATGCCTGCTTTTAACTGCATGTCCCAAATTTCTAGTGGTGTTTCCTCTTGGTACTCCACTGGAAATTCCTCTCTTGGGTCTTGTTCTTCATCAGATTGTTCTCTTATGGCATCACCCATAGAGTCTGATTCAGAATCCTCTCTAGGGTATTCCTCCTCTGGGACTTTCTCAATGGCATAGACTTTCTTATTTGCCTTTGGAAAGTTATTGGCATAATGATCTGTTGAAACAAACATGTGACAAGAGTTCTTCTTATTAGTCACTTCTGCCACTCTTCCTCTGGGTTTTTCTTTAAGCTTCACCCTGAAAGGTTGTTTCTCTCTGAAACCACTGCCTTTATATGAAGAATATTTCCCTATTTTTATTCTTTTCCTTACATCTTGTAAGGTGTTTGAAATGTCCTCTAGTGTGCAACTTTTGCTACATATGACGTTTACTGCATGCTCTAGTTCTCCTGGAATCTGTGTAAGGAATTTTTGATTCCTCATCTGAATATTTATTTGAGGATAAATGGCTTTAAGTCTTTGAGACTTTCTAAGACACAAATCATATTGATCTTTGTCCACAGAGTACTTTTCATTTTCAAATGACATGATCTTTTGAAATATCCAAGTACCATTGCTATACTTCTGGATGATTTGACTCTTCCACCATGGCCAGTTTCTTCTGCCATGGATTTCTTTCATCTCAGTGTACTAAGTACTAGCATTTCATTTAAGTGCTGTATTCCATCTAGCAGTAATCTAGTAGTCTGGTATGCTTGGCACATCAATGAAGAGTCATTCAATATAATCAATGAGCTCCACATGATCATATTCTCCTGTGCCTGAGACTTTGGGCCAGCTTGCGGCCTCTGGAAGCTGTCTTAATGCTTCCTTCTCAGAATAAGAAATTTTCTCTCTATCTTGATATTGAGATGGAGACCTTGCCTTATTCTCCAAAAGGGTATCTGGTTTGATGTCTTCTTGGTGGTATGGATTATCCAAAACATGGCCTTGTGGTTGGGGCTTCATGTTTTGGTAGACATCAAACAATTTGTTTAAGTCTTTATTCAGATAATCCCTGTCCCTTTTGCAGTAGTTCTGTTCTTTAAAGACTAAAATCAGTCTTTTATCGGTTTCTTCAGAAGATTTGCTCAATTGAGAATGGCCTTCTTGAAGGGTTTTCAAAATTTTGTCCATGGAGGATGTTAATGTTTTTATCCTCTAATGGTTTTCTTGGAGCTCTGAAAACTGCTTTTGAGCTTTCTACAAAAATTGGGACATTTTTAACCACAGTGAATCACTGTTTACGTTACTCTCAGGTGTAACAACACTGTGTTCATTCTGAGTGGGGGTAATATCGTTGGGGCTACTGATTCTAGAAGTATTTGCAACTATTTCTGGCTCTTTTGTACTTATTTCACCAAGTCCAAAAGCTTCTGGATCATTGGGTCTGACTCTCTCTGCCTTTTGTTGAAAGAGGTCTTGTTTTTGCCCTTGTATTGTTGTCTTCTCCGGGAAACTACCTGGGAATGTGAAGAATGGTGACTCTTGGCCACTGATCTGTTGGTGCCTGAATGGTTTGAAGCCACTGGAGAGCTGGTTTGGCCTACTCCTTTTGAGCCTGAAGGAATCTGAGTATGCCCTCTCTGGGTCAGCTGTTCTTCTATAGCTTGGATAGTGGCTTGATTCTCCCTTATCCTGGTTTCCCTCTCCTCCAAGAGTCTGGACTTCCTGGTGGGATTCCAATCTTTGTTTATTACCATAAGGTCTTTGAATTCTATCTCTTTGAGACATATCTTCTGAAAACTTGCTTCAAGTTCTGCCCAGTGGGATGCTAAGTTGAACCTCTTGTTGTTCATGCTCCATTGAAAAAGGTCTTTGAGGAGTTAGTGGAGCTGAAGAACTTAATCCATATCCTTCCAGTCCTCTGGTTTGAGGTTCCTGTTGAATTGGAAAGTGAATGACAGAGTGGATATTATTTCCCTCAATGTCTTTCCATCCACCACTGTGTCAAAGGTGTCCTCTTCCACCTCTTCTGGTTCTGGACAAGTCTTCTCTGTCCTCTGGCTGGTTCCTTGGAATGCCAAGGTTTCTGAGGTGTACAGGTGACATATCAGTGTTTACAAGCAGTCAAAAACTTAATTTTCTTAGGGCATTTACCTTTGACTGTGCCTTGTAAAAATTTATTGTCTACTGCTTTGGGAAATTTGCCTTTAGGGGTTACAACTGGGTTAATTATTGTAATCTTACCTGCACAAGTGATCAAGTCTGGTTTACCTTGTATTGATGCAGAGATTTGTGGCTTTATAATTCTCTGGCTGGCAATTGGTGTCCACTTCTTTGCTGTAATGAGGTCTTCACTATGCGTGTTTCCTTTGCCATTGCTTCCCTCTGGCTCTGAGGGTCTCACTGGTATATTAGCCTGTGACTGGGTTTCAAGTGGTATGAAATTTTCTTCCACTGAATAAAACAGGAATAAGAGGGCTTAATGTCAGTTAAGACTTCTTGAAATGCTGTTTGCACATCTAAGAATGGCCTCTGGGCAATATATTTCTATATTATACCCTTGTATTATGACAGTGCAATTGAAATTAGCAATTACATGTCAAAAATGCAGCTTGTAGATTTCCGATACACTGTTTGTATACCAGTATCTCACAGATTAACTTGTAATTAACAAGTGTAATCTAAAAGTGGTTATGTAAAGGGTAATTGAAATTATCAATATACCCAACCATGCCTCTAATACTGCTGTTTTACAGTAAGAGAGGTGTCCGTCTTAATTAAAAAGGGACAGTATTGATGTCTTAAAGTGTTTTAATATGTAAAACACACCAAAAATAAAGGTTTTGTGGTGATTAAATTATAATCAACCACGTAAAAAGGAAATTCAAATGGAAAAACACAGTGGTATATGGTCATATACCACTCAAAAAACAAATATGAGATATTTATTATATTATTTTTAAAGAAATTTTCGACCTAAAAAAAAGAAACAATAGTGCAAGAATCAAGAAAATAAAAGAAAATACTCACTTTTGGCATAAAAAAGGTCCAAAAATCCAATAAAAACACAGCCAGGCCCCCAAAAATTCAGGCTGAGTCTATGATGAAGCTAATAAAGACTAATGACAAGCTTTAACTATGACTGTGACATGGTAAAAATGATTAAAAAATATTTTTTGGTGATAATAAAGGTTGATTATGAGGTATACAAGGCTTTAATATTGAGGAATAGTGGTGGTGAGCACTTTTGAAAGCCCTGTGTGCAATAATTATCAGTTAGTTTACTATGATAACTACTACAATAATCAATATTATAGCTATAAACTGTTTATTTTCCAAGAGTATGACTTTTTTTGACTGTTGTGCTACATAGGAATTCAAGAGCACAATGAGGAAACCTTTTCTGGTGGAGAAGAGGCCCCCTTTTATCCTAAACTTGGGTGAAAAAGTCTTCTAGAACTTTCCATGTAGAGGAAGTGAATATTTTTCACTTCCAAGGACTGGCTTGTGGTTTTAACAAGGCCTGTATAGCCTTCATTGGGCTCAAGTGTGGTTTTGAAACCACATCTGGGAAGTTTTCACCAATACAGGGTGAAAATTTTCATCTGGGGACCACATAGCCCTCTTCTGAGGTGTATTATGCATAGAATGCTGTACAGAACCTGTACAGGACCCCAGTATTGATGTAACCATGAGGTATTGAAGTATAAAAAAGCTTCCTTGTCTGTTTGACACCTCATAATCATAGTTATGGGATATTATACTATAGTAAGGCTGTATTGATCTAACAGTGGGATTTTGACCTTAAACCTGTCATAGCTATGTTGGTTTTTGAGATATCAAGCTCAAAGTTTCCTCATTGTGTAGCCCTGGATGTGTTCTACACAATGGTACCTCATTTGATATGGCTATCATTAAATATGGCAAAGTTATGCCATGTAAAAGATCTTTTGTACATATGTATTATTTGCTTAAAATCTGTATGGAGCTTATTTTCCCCATAACATTTGTTCCAGATGAGATATGGGGAGATTGCTGGAATCATGAGATAGCCGTTATTGTTCTCTTCCCAAAAAGACCCCACTTTAGGTATCTCATAGTAGTACAGTAGAAGTCAGATGAGAGGTGAATATTTTATTCACCCTTATTTGACCTTACTTTGGGCATAACTTCAGTAACTCTGGTGCTAGCTTAATTTGGCTAGTACCATTGGATAGCCCTGACTTAGAGCTTCATTTTGAATACCCATTTATGGGGGGTTAAGCTTCCCCTTCTGGATTTCAGATGAGAGGTGAAAAATAAGGTTTATTCTCAGAAACAGCTTTATATCATTTTACTTTATTATTCTTATGGATTTTACTCTATGAAATAGGTTATCATTTGTTTATGAATCTTACAGAATATTTCATGAAAAAGGTGTATACAGAATGAAAGATATACAAGGTAACCCTTTGATTGATTTTTTCCGGCTTGTCTTGAATAAGGGGGTTTAGTGATTAATTTGTAAACATTCTTCTTGCTGACTTATCTATGAGTTAATTCAAGGAGTCTTGAAATAGCATAGAATTATTTGAAGATTTTTTTTTCACATTTGTGGAATGATAGATTAATGCAGAGTGGCCAATCTACATGAAAGAGACATTTTGTATAATTTTGGTTACCTTTTATGTAATTTCCATTCCTTATGATTTTCCTTTTAATTTCTGGATACATGGAGAGTTTTGTGCTTTTTCCTTAAGGGGAATTTCCTATCCTTTCCCTCTAGAGATGTGTAGTTCAGCCAATATATGAGTGGGAAAATCTGAGGTGTGGAGGTATTTTTTCACATGAAATTTGTTCTTCAAAATACCCCTGGCATGATAAGTATTTAATTTGAGGGTAAAGGTGAGCTTGGGTCTAGAGGAAAATGGCTTTTAACACAACATTGCTTTCCAATTCTGTGAGAAACATTTTTTGACACATTCTCTGGGTGGATTATGGAAGAAATCCTATGACAAAGAAATAATTCACCTTCTCTACGGACTAATTTACCACAGAGAAACAAATACATGGGCTGTAAAATCTTTATATAGAGATTTGATCAAATTTATAATGGAACAATGCCATGATATTCAATTATAAGGATGTTGCTATTATGGAATAATAAGAGCAAAGAGGGACTCATTTATATTATTATCCTTTTGGGAGAAATATGCTACCTGTCACATATCCTCGAAAGCTAAATCTCCACTGAAAAAACACCTTATTATTAGTAACATGAAAGGTCCTAGTAGACAATGGGAGATTGTGAATAGAAATTGTGTTACTGGAATATATTCATGAAATGATAGCATATATTTCATTCCTTCTTTGTTCTTACTGACAGATTTAGTAACACTGAGTTCAATTCACTGTTCCACAAAAAAAATACAGCCATGAATACAGAGCTTCTTTTGGGTAATAGGATAGTCATGGTAACTTCTTTTTACCCAGAAATATGTGACAGGGATTCATGATGAACTTGAGAATTTTGGAACCAAATTCCTATCTTACATTTCTCATTACCCACATAATAATGTTTTTTCAAGAGGGATGACATGGGAGTTATATGAGATGTTAAGAAGGCTTGCGCATTGAGCTTGAAGCTAAAATATATTCATAAATTTACCCACTATTGATATACCCTTATTAATTAATTTTAGCCAGCTTGAAAACCATCTTCTAATATCAGCACCAGAAATAGTCCTTCAGTTATTGTGGAAGGATAGAATTTCAACATTCCCCACAATTCTCACAGACTCTACTTGGTTGAGATAAATGCAACATCTGAGAGCTGCAAGGGTATGCTTAATAAATTCAGGAAAGCCCCTGTGATATTAATATACAGGCGCTTGGAATATGTCACAGAAATGCCTGCCAGATCACAAAAAAGTGAACTCTTCCACAAAAGGCTATTAAACCATGTGAAATCTTGGTACTATTGGGAGGATTTAGAGCAAATTTTACCAATGTGACAGTAACTTTTGTTTTAATGAGATATCTTCCTGAAGTGCATATATCTGATAGATGGTCTTACCCATAGCCTCAACTCTATGAATCTCTACTTGTCAAAATGGGTTCCTCAAAAAATTCCAAAGACATGGAGCCCTTGTTCCCTATTGAATAAGAAAAACCAGTTATTTAGGTTTCTAACAGTCAACCTCCATCTCAAACCAGAACTCTACACATGATGTGTGTGCACCTTATAGGTATTTTCATATACCCAAAAGACCACAAAGAAAAAAAATACAATTATGAATAAAATAAATTTACTTATATTATCAAAACAAAATTCAAAATATAAATACAAATTTATACACAAAAATGAAATTTCAAGTACAATTTAAAAATAAAATTACATTGAAAATAAAAATTGTGAAGACACATTTTTACTTGAAAAATTAAGTAAAAATGAATTTTGAACAAAATTACTAAAATGAAAATATTTTTGGAAAAAAGTTGAATAAAAATTATCATAACTAATTATCCAACAAATAAACATATGAGAGTAATTTCACCATTGGACTCCTCATAAAAAATAAGGTGGGGTCACCTCTGGGTAAAATTTCTGTAACTCAACTCTAAAGAAGCTTAAATCAAGTTTTTGAGTACTTTCTGTACAAAGGTTGAAAATACTCAAAGCATTCAGTGAATTCAAATCACATGTGGAGTTAACCATCAATTTTTGTGTTAAAATTGAAGTGTTGTGTGTAGTTTAGAAGCTATGAAGAATTGAAGTATTTTCAATTGAAATGTCAAAATGTGCGCATGTATTGCATAAGTGAACTTTAGTTTACATATGAGGTATCAATTATTACAGTTGTGTACTGTAAAAATTCAATTAAATTACATATGTAAATTGTAAGTATAATACATGATGAAGAATTAAAGAAAAAATATATTGGAAAGATTAATTCTGGGGGGGAAAAGGAACTTGAGCTGTAAGGGGGAGCTAGACCCCAAAATTCCTTGCTGACAGGTGTTAGATGTGACAATTCATTCAAATGTTCATCAATTTTGGCCTGGAATTGACTCACAGGGTCTGTGTCTCAATTGATGATGAGGTTTTGATACCAACCAGGGCAATTTAACTGTTTCCAAGAGGGGAAAACTACCCTTAAGTTTAAAAATCATTAATAAAAAAGTTTCAACTGCTCTCTACATCTCTTAAACAAATTCTGATGTGCTTTGAAGGCTTAAAACCAGGTATTACTATAGCAATGGCTGATTTAAGGGTCCAAAATCGCTAAAACCAGCCTTTTTTGGTCTAAACCAGGGGTCAATGATGCCAGAATTGGATTTTCTGTGGTCAGAGGTTTTTCCACAACTGAAGAGAGTAAATTTTATTTTTGGAGTAAGAAAATTGGTGGTCATAAAAGAATGTCTTCTTTGCCCCATTTTTCTCTTCATGTTACAATCTGTTCCTTTTATGATTAGTTTAAACACTGTTAAACCAATCAATAAAAGATTCCAACCACCTTTTTTAATCATTTTAAACCTTTTAAGCACATGAAAAAGTCATTATAATCATTTTTTGTAACTCCCAAAATCATTTTTACCCCTGAACCACCCCATAAGTGAATTAAAGCATCTTTCATCACTATTAGCTTTGTCACTTTGTTTCCAAATTCACTCTGGTCACTTTTGGGTGTGTTTTCTCTTTGATAATCTTTTTAAATACTCTGTTCTGATATTAATTGCCTGCAGCTCTTTGCTCAATTAATTCCAATTGAAATTGCTCTTGAAGAAATTTCTTTTGTAGCCTCAAATAGCTCTTGTAGAGTATTTTTGGATAAATTTTTATTGTTGGTAAAACAATAAGTCCTTATAATATTGTTGTTTTATACTTATAAGGTTAAAAAAAGTAAAATTGGTGTGTTTTCTGTTAAAATCTTATTTCATACTATTTTTAATGAGTTTTTACCTCATACAAATTTTGAGGACAGGGAAGGTACTTGATTTTCCATCAAAGGTTCATATCCACACCTTAAAATGTGGCTACCTGGTTAATTTTCACAGGAGTTCTTTCCAAACTGCAACAAAGTTAGATCTTGAAAGATATTATATTAATCCTGGTGAGATCATGGTTAACACTTGAATGTGTTAGATAAGATTCCACCAATTGTAACAACCATGTACAATAAGCCTTTGGATAAATCTTTAGCAATTTGGCCATATCAATAACCTTAGGCAAAATTGGCCATATTATCATTTTCGGCCTTTTTGGTCATTTCATCACCTGGGGCCAACTTGGGACCTTCACCAACATAAGTCCCTTCATAGCCGCTTCCTACCTTTGAGAGCCTTTAAACCTTTTCACATAAACAGGGGACATACATCACCAAGGGCTGTATTAATCCTTTTAAGTTTTAAATAAAGTTTTTTGAACTTTGATGAATTTTGCACTTATATTCCATTTTCCTATTAGATATGAAAAATATTCCCAAATGGGAATATGAGGTTATTTGGGCCTTAATGGCGAGATTTGCGCAGTTTTTCTGTGCATTCTTGTGCAACTAAATTTTTGATCCTGTACAAGATAGTTTTGGAAAAAGCACCCAGAAATCCCTTGAAGCCATAAAACGTACCTTTTTCCAATGTTTCTCAAGGTCATCTTCCACAAAACTCATAGACACATTGTTTCTTCAATACCCAGAAGTTGCATCTTAAATCACAAGAAATGAAATGGAAATAAAATCAAGGGACCATACTTTAAATTGAAAAATACCTTTACAGACCTTATGGCATCATATTTTCAGGAATATCAATAAGGGCTCCAGATCAAGTATCTTCTTCAATGGAAATTGCTTCACTCATCAGGTATTGGCTTTCTTCAAGTATGGAGTATTTCCCAAAGGGAATAATTGAGAGTTTCATTTCAATGGAAATGAAAGAGGCAGTTCCAAATAAGCTGTAAAGTGTCAATGCTCCAATGAATCACCTTGGAAGCCACACTAGTTCAATACAGTCCCTTTCTATATAGGCCTTTCATTCAACCACAGACCTTGGGAAGATCATTAAACCCTGTTCACTTCCCAATTTGGCCAAGTATTCCTTTCCTCAAGGATTCAATACAAGCCAGTTGTCAGCCTGAAGGCCTCAAGGTCGCAAATTTGCATATGTCCCAGCCTCTTTTGAAACCCTGGGGATTTCTCCCACAGTTAATTAATATACTAGGATTTTATCTTGTGTCTTCTTTTATTTTCTCTTGATAGTTAATACTGATATAATCATGCCAGTCATTTGCATCTCTTTTCCTTCCTGTCAGTGGATATTGGTGTTCATATCTTTTACTAACTCCATTTTTATTTCTGGAAGGTTGTAAAGTCTATGAATTTCTTGCTTGGAAGGCTCTTTTTCCATCGTCTTTCTCTTCTTATTTGCATATTTTTTGTACTTGAATTTTCCTTATTAGAGAGATATATTCATTTCCTTATTTCTTCAATTCTTTTGAGTATTCCAAGTGAATTTCCTGACTACTGAGTGACAGGCCACTTTTTCTTTCCCAAGAGCCCCTGTGACAGAGATGTGACCAAAAATTGCAAGAAAAAATGGGAAACATCACATCAAAACCCATAATTCACATTGAGGGATCTACTTTGTTTGTTAATTCCTAACTGCAGATTATCAAATGATGTAAACATTGAATTATTATACAAATATGATAAATTCATATCACAAAAAATAATCATTCCATGAATAAAAATTAGGTCATCTATTTCTAATAAGATTTCTCACGTTTACTCCCTCTTATACCTATGTGCATAGTCTTCAAGGCTCAAGATAATACTTTTGTAGCTATTCTGTGCAAGATCACAAAATAATAAACCACTAATTGAATCATATCTTTCTATAAGAAATACAATAGTTTACCAAAACATTTTAAGGCATCTGAATATCTCTCTTTCATTAACATAAATGGACTTGAATAATATTACTATTCAAAATAGTGTTTTAGTTAAAAAATATTTTATCTTTTATTTCAATTAATCAACTGTTTCATTTTCAAATCCATAAAGTATTAATCACAAAATATATTTAAAATTTATCTCAATTCTCATATCAAGCTGATAGTTTCTGTTTTGTTATAGTTATTGAATATTTTCTCCAAGTTTTGTGGCTTTCTTAAAATATTTCATTATTATTATTCTCCTGAATGATAAATTTAAGTGAGAATATCTTATATTATATCAAAAATAAGCTTTATTATTATATTTGATTTTTTATTGGTTCAATTTACCATACAATTATTTCTAATTTATTCCAGATATTGTATTAAAACTAAAAAAAGATAATTAAGTTATTAATTCTTGGGTTTGTGGTAATAATAAATCCTTTTTAAGAACAATAAGAGCACTCTTGAATATTGATAGTGTTAATAATCACTTCATAGAAAAATAATACAATTGAAATACTGGTACTTTCAAAATAAATTAAAAACACAATAAAATAAGGTATCAAAAGCTGAAGCCAACAATTTTTTCCCTAATTCTACAAAATGCTGTGATTATGACCCCACAGCATATATATATAATTAGTGAGAAAATTCTTCTCAAAAAATAAAGAAATACATAAAATTCCGAATTTTGGATTCTTTCTTAGGGATGAACCATTCCTGGAATATGATGTTAATGTTTAGTAATATTGAATAAAAAAGAGAGATAAAAGCATAAAAAACACAGTTTTTCCTACCAAAGGAAATTTATAAATCTTATTTACTATATAAAATGAAATAAAATCTTTAATATATAAGCTGCTATTAATCCGAAAGAAATAATAACTAAAAACAAACTCAAACACAAAGTTTAAACTCCTTTCTGGGGAATTATAATTTCCCGTTCAAGGGAAATAGCTCGTTTAATATTCGATCGGAATCAAAAACATCAGAATTATTGATGAAGAAAGATTGAGATTTAAAATAGAATTTTGAAGCTATTCCGAGGGCTTGATCTTTAAGTTATAGCCATATTTGATTTTTGTGTCCTGAAACCACAACGAAAGGGAAATTAAATCATATTTCCTTTCTTGGGGCTATATTCCTTTTTTACATCCTGAAATAAAAAATAAAACATTCCTTGATCAAGAGCTCAAAAATGAAACAGAATATGAATTAAACCCACATTTTTCATGCCTTTTTCAGGAAAGTAATTTTTATTCGTTACTTTTTTTTAGTAATCGATACTGAAGAACTATTATTTTATTATCTTTGTGGGAGTTAGATTAACGAGCCCAAATTCGTTTTTTTTATCAATTGTTCTGGTCCCTAGAGACTGTATTAAAAGCACAAGTAATCGTATATCTTATAAGCCCCTTTTTTTTGATTTTTCTCTATTATCATTGATCTATTGATCTGTTCCTTTTGTTTGTTCCTTTTCTGAAATAAAAGCCTGTAAATATTACTCTTGTTTCTTCTTCCACAAAAGGAAAGTTGTTCATCCTTTGATTATATATTTGACCATTTATGTTTTTGGTTTCAACTACAGGTTTAGGGAAAGAATGTGGATTCTTAGGATTTCCATTATGCATATGATTTTCCTTCAAATTATTACACTTCTTATATAATTAAAATAACTTATTATAATTACTTTAATTTATTATTTGCTCCATATTGGATTTGAAATGATTCTCAAATGGTGAGTCCTTTTCTCTGACTTTTTCTTTAGTAAGGAAGCCTCTGATTTGAAATCCCAAAATCTCAATTGGATATTTGTTTACTCAATTTCCTTTCATGTATGTGTTAATCATTGTTCTGAAAATGGTGCTATAAGACCTAGCATTTCTTGATCCATGTCATGTCTTTACTACTCCAAGAAGCTAGGTTTTATTCACATATCCCTTACCTTTGTAGCTACCATGAAATTGAACCTTCAGTGGAATACTCATAAATGGGCTAGCCGATTTCGCGCAGCTACTCTTCATCCTTTCAAATGAATTCCTACCGATTCCCACCATTTCTATGTCACGTTGTATCTACTGGTGGTGTTTTCAGTTGAAATATAGCTTCTCTCAGAAATATTAAAAAAAATATTTTTAGGTATATGTTTGTCATTTTAAAATGCCCTATATCATTAATGGCTATTGTGAAGCATTCCTCAAGGTTATTTAACATTTTTAAACATAGGAATTAAGAAACCAATCTTTGGAATAGTCGCAGCTTCATTGAAGAAGTCCCCTTTGAGTATGGCCTAGTTCAGTTACCACTCCCAATACTCCCATCTCTTGTGGTTATTAATCTCCTTCAACATGGTTTATTTCTCCAGAAACTTTCATTGGTCTTTTATCCTTGTTAAATCCTGAATCCTTGGTCTCAAGTTTGTTCCAAAATCTGTTTGAGGATTATTATGAGCCCAATCTATTATCTCTCAATAAAAAAGCTGATTTATTGGTAGGAAAAAACCAAAATCCTGAGCAAAAAGATGGAATAGCATTCTGAAAGTGGGTCAGCAAAGCTTAAACTACACCTATTTTGCCATAATTGAACTGTTCTTTGTTTTATTTATTTGAAACTGGCTATAATTTTTCTTTTGTGTATAATTGTAGCAATGAATTTTATGAGGGTCTATATTTTTGTTTTTTCTAAAAGAATTGAAATCTTGTCTTTCCTGGAAAATTGATGAGAAAATTATTAGCAGTGGATAAAATAAATAGATTAAACTTAAGTTATTTTAAACTGTTACTCAAATTATTTGCTAGCAACTCTTGTAAAACAAAAACAAAAATCTTATCATCAAATTCGGAAATTGAAGTTATCAATGGTACCCACCAATTGTTTATTGTTTCTTCATTAGAAAAACTTCAACTTCCTTTCTTTGCTCTTATCAGAAAAGTCATTAATCCAAGAAGAGTATGAATTTTTCACTATCCTTTCAAATATTTTACTATGATTTTCTATTATCTTGAGGTCTTTTGTGTGGTGTATACTCCATAAAAGATTATATCTAATTTCAAGGTATTTCTTAGAAGATAATATGAGAAGGAAAGAAGTATGTGTTATACCACTTTCAAGAAATTTAATCTTGAATTTACTTCTAGAATAATCAATGAAGGAAAAAACATCTGTTGATATTGTAAAGAAAAATCACATCAAAATAAGAAAAAAAACAGAATTTTAAAGAATTTTGGAGGGATTTTACTTTTATTTTATGGCCCTATAGAAATGGGGGGAAATATTGAAAAGGGATGAAAAAAAAGCCAACTAAAAATTCAAAATAAAGAAAATACAAAGAAGAAAATTTCAGCTATGTGGGGGACTTAAGAAATCGAAGAAAGGAATACTATTAAATGAATCATTTTTTTATATTTAATACAGAGGATTGAAGTAGGATAGGGTTCAAAGTAGCTTTGAGAATGAAATAATATAAGAATAAATGGGGAAGGAACTTTGAAGTTGTTTATTTTGATTTATTCTTTCTTTCTGGGTATTTTTCATATTGATTCCTTCTAAATGTTCCTCGCTCATATCAAAATTGACCTTTCAAAGTTTTCTTTCAGGTAAATATTGAAAGTTTGTTCCAAGAGTGTTTTTTAATATTCTGATGGTGAAGGTTTATCATCTTATTGCAGGTAGAAATACATGATCCCATTTTTACGCCCAGAATTCTAGCTTCGCACAATAAAAATAAAGTATATTTGGATAACTCTCTCTTGAGTTGAGTAATTAGTATGCTTAAGTACTTCTCACTCTCTCGGGCTCCCCCAAAAAGATAGTTTCAATATTAAGAGAAAAAATTTGAAAGGTATCATCCCAATATTGGTTGCTCAGGTTACCTCAAATTTATTGATAAGTCAGGCAGGTAAAAGCATTATAGTCCATACTCCTATATCCAGGAATTTTTGCCATTTATGAGAGTCAAAGCTTAGTAACGGTGAGTATTTTAGCCATGAGTATCTTAAAAAGTGAATTAAGTTAGTGAAATTCTAAGAATATCTTAAAAGGAACGAGATTATTCAGTTGAGGCTTATTGGTGAGAAAATTTAAGGAACTGTTCAAGCTTATGAAGCATTAGAAGAATGATTTCAAATTAAAACAAATATTTAGTTCCCAATAACTAAGAGATTACCTTAAATATGGATAATATCATGGATGAAAATTAATTTGGGTTTGGATTTCTTGATCTTTGAATATTGAAATGAAATTCACTTGAAAAATTGATTTTGAGAATACTCTTTTTTGAAGCAGGAGGTCATTGACAAGGAGGAAATTTATGGAAGAAATTTTATTAAGGTTGGTCTTTTCAAATGATTCAAATACTATTTAATTGACTATTTGGGTTTTCAAAGCTCCTTTGGGAATGAAAGAGGTAACTACCTAGTAACATATAGCTTTGAGGTGAATGAAAATTCAAATTTTGAGTTATTTTAGCTGATTTAAGGATTTCTCTGTTTGATAAGGAAGTAGGTAAATGCATGATGATGAATTTATTACAGATTTAAGATATTTATATTTTTGGTTCTATTAATATTTAATTTACTGGAATTATTGAGTATTCCTTTGATATATTTAAATTCCAAAGATAAACTTATTAATTCATTGATTTTCCCAATAATATACTTTCTTGTTCACCTCCCATATGTTGAGGGTATTCCATATATCTGAAAGCTCTAGGGTCATTGATTTGATTGAGATGTAGGTATCTGGCCACAAATACCTTACTATTAGATACTTTTCCATTGCCTATAATGGCCCTTCTAAATATGTTTTGTCTTAATACAGATTTTAATCCCCATAGGAAAGAATATTTTTGTTTTGGCCATATTTGAGAATATGAAGGTGAAAAGCTTCTTCAGAAGGTAGCAATTGATTCTGAAAGATGATTTTTCTTGAACTTATGTTTTTATATTGACAAACAATTTTGGTTTTATGATTTTGACTTTCATAAAACTATGGTGGGCTTGGTGATTTGAAGACTTTGAATGTGTTTTGACAGAAAAAAAGGATTTCTCTATTCTGGGGAAGGAGGTCGCTTCCCTCATAGAACTAATTATAAAAGAGGAAAAATAGTTTCTGATTGTTTTTGTTTTTTTGTAAAGGAGATATAGATACTCAGATAATCTTGAAAGATCCTGGTACACTCTTAGAAAGCTCTTAAAGTTTGGGGTCAATTTCAAACTGGATTCCACCACCTGGTGAAGATATATTTGTGTATATTATCTTGTTCAAGAGGAGGCTTTTTAATATTTCAACAAAGTTGCTTATGTCTTGAAGCTCTTGTTCTGTTTGAAACTCTGATAAAATTTACTGTTCATTGATGAAAAGGTAGCAATCCCCAACCCATTTGAGAATTCTGGTTTGATATCTTCATCCCTCCAATATTAGATACCATTTTTCTCTTGTTTCTTTATGTTCTTTGTCTTTTCTTCCTAATCTGGTAATCTGAATAATTTTACCACAGTAAATATTCCTAATGATGGTTTTTACGGATTATTTATTAAATCAATCCATTGATTCCACTTCTGTTAATCTCGATTTGGGTAGCTATGAGAGATAGTAATATATAATTGGTGCAGCTTCTTATCATTGGAAGAAATATCTTTAAATTTTATTCATGTAAAATTAAGGTAATTATACCTGTTTTAGAAAGCTGAGACTTATTCAATGTTTTCAGTGGCAATTATCTTCATTGAATGTTAATTTTGATAATTATTCTCATACATTTACTGATATAATATCATTAAAAATATATTTACATGTTGTGTTCACTATTTATTCTTATCATGTTGTCCTAACTAATGTCATATTAAGTTAAATTTTTGAGTAGAAAAAAATACAGTAAGAGTTTGAGGAAATACTATCATCAGGTTCATAACAGACAAAATTGATTGATATTTCTTCAAAGAATTTAATTTATGTGGTTAATGAATAAATTGTGAAAAAAACCCTCTAATAATTTATTGAACTTTCTTCAAAAAAACACCCTCATAATAGTAAAGGCTCTACAAAAGTGACTTAAAGTTTCAAGTATTAACAAAACCAAAAAGTCTCAAAATGCTCCTAGGCCTGTGAAAATGATCCAATCAGTCATAATGCATGTATGGGAACTAGAACATCCCTAAACATAATATCTCTTTCTCAAATTATAACTTTTCTGAGTTTTAAATCCCCAGCCACTATAAAAATTTTTTAGGCTAATTTATCATTGAAATTACTCTGATTTAATTGTATTGAATTTTTGGAAAATAGCGACATACCTTAGGCAAAGTTATCATGAATAAAATAGTTTTAATACCAGTGATTTTTATTCTCTTGATAAAGATTCTTGACAAAGCATTTCTTAATAAACATTTTTGACATATTTATATATCAGAAAAAATACACCTAATTGTCATGCTACACTTCTATATTATATTTTTCAATTATCCATTCATTATTTAATATAGAGTTTTAAACTTCTCACAATTAAAACCCATTATTTCTGAACTATGAAACAAGGAATAAAAAATATTTCCATTAATGGAATAAAACAAAACTCCCTCAATCTTTGCTAGGAAGATTTGAAAACTACTTCTATAGGATTCTCATACTAGTGAGAGAGCCCTGAGAGAAAAACTCTAAATATTTCTTCAGTTTGAGAAGAATGCATAAATTTTATGTTGTTGCGATTTCGACCTTCTTTTATTTGTTAAACAAATCCAAAGAATGAGTTTTTTTGGTTCTCAAAGAAAAGCAGCTTGTAGAAGTATATTAATGGGCTTCAAAGATACCAAACAGAAAAGTATAATAAAACATATACAATCGAGGAAATCCACTCTTTACTACTTGTCATTTCAATGCTAGCAATAGGAATATTTTTTGAGTAAAAGTTTGAGCCTCAATACAAAAATAGTTTTAAACATCATGAGCTTTGGAATGTTGTAAATTATAACCTTTATCCCACTCAAACTTTCTCTAGCTAATCAAAAAATATCAAAAAAAACACAACTAATACTATAAAACAAGCTGACTTTTAAGGTATATTAATACCTTATAAGTTAACCAAGTGGCAACAAAATCTGTGAGCTTTAGAGATATTCTCATATACCCAAAAGACCACAAAGAATAAAAACAAGTTATAATTAAAAATAAGAAAAATTTTTAATATGCACACAAAATTGAAATATAAATCTAAAATTTGAATTCAAAAATAAGATTTGAAAATTTGAAAATATATTTTTAAATGAAAAATTAAAGTAAAAATAAATTTTCATCGAAAACATTAAAATTAAAATAGTCTTTGGAAAATTCTTTAAAAAAGCTAGTATGGATTTTCTCCAATGAATAAAATTATGAAAATTATTTCACCATTGTGTTCTTCATCAAAACTCAGGTGGGGTCAACTTTGAGTGAAAATTATGTAACTGAACCCTAAATAAGCTCATATTAATTTTTTAGTATCTTCTGTATGGAAATGTGAAAATCCTCAAGCCTTTAGTTTAATTCACACCACATGTGGTGTAAACCGTAAATTTTTGTGTTAAAATTAAGGTGTGATGTGTAGCTTAGAAGCTATGAGGAATTGAAGTATTTTCAATTGGAAGTACAAAATGTGGCAATGTATTACATAAGTGAGCTTTGATTAAAAGATGAGGTATTAATTCTTACAGCTGTGTACTGTAAAAACTCACTTGAATTACATATGTAAATTGAAAGTATAATACATGATGATTAATTAAAGAAAAATGAATTGGAAAGATTAATTTTGGGGGGGAAAGGAATCTTGGCTCCAAGGGTGCCAGACTCCCCCGAATTCCTTGCTGAAAGGTGCGGGATGTCAAAGTTCCCACAAAGGTTCATGAGTTTTGGTCTGGAATTGAGTCACAGGGTCTGTGACTCAATTGATTACAAGGTTTTGATACCAACCAGGGCAGTTCAACTGTTTACAAGAGGGTAAAACTGCCCTTAATTTAAAACACTCTTAGTAAAAACAGTTTTAATTGGTTTTGACGTCTCTTACACACATTATGACCTGTTCTGAAAGCTTTAAACCAAGTGTAACTATAGTGATGGCTGATTCAAGGGACTGAATTGGCTAAAACCAGCCCTTTTTTGGTTCAGACCAGGCTTCAATGATTCCATAATTAGCTTTTCTGTCTTAAATGTGTTTCTCAAGACTTATTAGAGTAAATTTTATATTCGGAGTAAGAGAATTGGTGACTATCAAACAGTTTCTTCCTTGCCCCACTTTTCTTTTTATGTTAGAAACTTCTCCTTTACTAATCAGCTTAAACCCTGTTAAAACCAATCAATAAAGGATTTCAAACACCATTTTAAGATGATTTTAAGCCTTTTAATGACGTGAAAAAATCATTATAATTATTTTTTGTAACATTTATAGTCATCTTCACACTTGAACCACCCCAAAAGTGAATTAAAGCATCTTTTATCACTGTTAACTTTGTAACTTTTTTTCTAAATTCACTCTGGTCACTTTTTGGGAATATTTTTTCTTTCATAATATTTTTAGAGACTCTGTTCTCGTATTAATTTCCTGCTGTCCTTTTTTCAATTATTTGAAATTGAAACTGCTCTTGAATAAACTTCTATTGTAGCCTTGAATATTGCTTGTAGAATATTTTTGGATACATTTTCATTGTTGGTAAAACAATAAATATTTCTAATATTACTTCATTATACTAAAAAATTCCAAACCAAAACATTTGGTGTGTTTTCTCTTGAAAATACCTAAATTTGATATTTTTTATTGAATTTTACCTTATACACATCTTGAGGACAGGCAAAGTACTTAATGTTTTATCAAAGTTTTATATCCACACCTTGCAACAGAAGTGCGGAGCACACCTTATTTTTAAGGTATATTAATACCTTATAAGTGAATTAAGTGGTGACAACAGCAATGAGGATCACACTTAAAGGTGGTAAGCAAGAAGGGAATAAGAGCCAATGAGGATTTTGTAAGTGCCTCATGAACTCTATTTATAATTTAATTTAAAATGATTATGGTTAAAATGCCCTTTATAATGGGGAATGGGGTAATAATAATACCTTTTTGTTACAAGATTTATGTATTCTCTTATGAGTTCTTGAGGAGCTTTAATAGACAATTTTTTATCTCAGACCCCCTCACTCATGAGATGAGTAATCCTAGCCTTCTGAAAAACTGCTTGTGTGTTGGTCTTGGCAGGGCCTTGATTAGTCCATCAGCTGGCATCTGTTGTGTTGGAATGTATGTGATATTGCTATTTTTATTCATTTGAATCTCTTTAATCTAATGGAATATTGTGTGAAAGTGTTTAGTTTGTTCATTTACATGAGGACTTTTCTCAAGTTCAATTTCACCTTGGTTGTCACCATTAAGTTTTAGAGGATAATTAATGTCCATTTGTAAGTCTCATGGTAGTATTTTTGTCCAGATAAGGTCCTTTCCGAATTAAAATCAGGCCTTGTATTCATACTTTCAGGAATAAGTCAATATGGTAATTTGTTTTTTACTTTTCAAGTTGATGAACAAGTTTCCAATTTTTGTGATGTAACCTGTTCCATACTTTTTTGAGTTCCTGCATTTTGCATAATATGCATCACTGAATGTTTGAATATTGAATGAGTCACCCCCTAATGTGAGGACCAAAGAGTTTGTTCCTTTGAGGTATTGTAGGAGGTTTTGAAGGCTTTCAAGTACTTAATACCAGGAATTTCTAGGAATGTAGAGAGCTGAGATGTTTTAAATTCCAGTGTGCCTCGAGTGGAAACTTGGAGGTAGCTTATTTTACCTATTGCTTTTCAGTAGTTGACATTCAGGTTTTGAAATTAATTCTTTTCTTCTTCAGAGGCTTCTGGTGGGCTTAGGTTTGGTATCATAAGTGTTGAAACTGGTTTTCACTCTGTCATTTGATAATCATCCAGAAGAGCTTTGAAATATGTTTCTTGTAACATTATCAGTATTCTATTCAATCTGTTGTATTGAACTTCAATTCCCAGGATATAGGAGTCTGGGCTCAAGTCTTCCATAAAGGATTGTTGCTCAATGAGTCTTATAAATTGTTTGACATCATTTGAAAAAATTATCAGGTCATAAAAATGGATCTGTACATAGATCCTCATTCTGGGTCTGTTGAGAAAAATAGACATGGATCGGATTTGCTTGGGTTCAGATCAATTGACTTGAAGTAACTTTAAGCTTCAAGGTACCAGCATCTTTAGGGCTTCTTCTGTCTCTATAAAGGTTTTCTAAGCCTCCAATATTTTCCTGCATGATGTTTTGGTATGAAGGGTGTGATCTTCATATGAATTTCTTTAGTTAGCTTGGGGCTTAGGAAACCTGCTACCACACCCATGTGGTGGACTTTCAGGTATTTTAGTGTTGCAAAAGTCAACAGACCTCTCAATCAACTGAATTTTCCTGTTGGTGAGTAAGTGTTTCTGTAGTATACTCTATCTTTGAGAGAACCCTTGCACACAGATCCTGACTTTATTTTTGACTATATTTCCCCAATGATCAAATTTTCTCTGGAACCTGACAGATAAACTAGCTATCTTTCTGTGTTTTGGTGAGTTGGTTTCTTCTCCAATGTTTCTTCAATATAGGTTGTCCAATTCATTTTACAATGCAGATGTCCATGCTGCCCAATCAAGTGACTTTGTGGCCTCATGCCAGTTATTACAATTGGGAGAATTATGGTTGATGGTCAATGTTTTCCCATTGTCTAGTTTGAAGAATTGATATCTGTTAAATTCTGCTGAGACTGTTTTAGGGGCCTTGTTTGAGGTGAATTTGGTATCCCTTCCTGGTCTCCTTGATTTTGTTGTCAAGTATGTGATGGTTTCATTTGGATAGTTGGTAAGAATATCTTCTGTTGTGATGGAAGGAGTTTTTTTCCTGTTTTATGGAGATTTGATTCCTGTTTTTCTTCTTCAATCATGTTGCATACATTGGGGGAATGTTGATTGAACGGTTGGGGGAATGTTGATTGAAAGTTTGGGGGAATTTGTCTTTGTCAAAGATGACATCATGGATTTTGGTGATCTTTCCATTGTCTAGAAAGACTTTCAAATTATGCTTTCCATCAGGATCATAGCCCAGGAATGTACCCTTTGTGGATGTCTTTCAGAATTTTCCTCATCTCAGGGCCTTGGGGATATTGATGTGGCATAAGAATCCAAGCCTTCTGAGCTGTTTAAGATCAAATTTGGACTTGCTGAATATCAAATAGGGCTATTGGTGATTATTTTAGGGTAAAGCCATTATTTTCTCTATGAACACACTAGTTATTACCGCTTCTCCCCAACCTTCAGGAGTGAGTTGGGATCTGAGGAGGGAGGTTTGGGCTTTCTCATTAGTGGTCTGGTTTCCTCTTTCACAATATGGACTTTGGTGTGGGTAATAGGGAGCAGTGAGAATCATTTTTATTACTTTTTCTCTAGGAAGAGTTTGCAGTTTTTTTGAAATTCAATGCCCCCATTTTCATTTATGGGGACTTTAAATTTGGTCTTATGCTCTCAATCACTTTCTCTTAGTACTCTTTTATTCCATCATATGTGTCAGATTTGTTTTTGATGATGTATACTTATTTGAATCAACTTTAGTCATCAGTAAGTTTCCAATAATAACTAGCTCCGCCAATACTTGGTGGTGATATTTTTCCAGAAAGATATGTATGTATTTTGTGGCCAATGTATGGTGCTTGGGGGAGTTTCCCTTTGTGAGACTGTTGATGCGATTGGCCTAAAGCACAGGCCTCACAGGAAGGTGTTTTCCAGATGTGTAGGAACATTATTTTTAAGGCTTCAATACCTGGGTGTCCTGCTTTGTTGTGCAGGGTTTTTCCAGATATTAAGATACAAGCTGATTCTGATTCCTTGGAAGGAAACACTTTCAGGTTTATTTGAAGCATATTGTTTCGAACCTTTTCATCCATTAGAACTCCTATGTTATTTTTGATAACAAAATGATTGTGATCTCTTCTTATCATGGAGAACCCACTGTCCCAGAGGTTATCATTTCCAATGAGGGTTTCTTTGACCTCAGGTAGATAGATGCGGTGTAGATTAAGCTTATATTCATTAAATTTGAATCCCACAAGTCCATGGCCCAATTATGAGGTATGAGAGCCATCGTCAGTCTCCATGGTCATGGTTTTCTTTTTGTAGGATAAGATAGACTTGGAATTTCCTATCATGTGTCTTGACACTTCTGTATCAAGATAGGATAATGCAGTGTATTGATTACTTTTGGTTGCATAAGCTTTGGAGTAATTGAAAAACTGAGTATCATCAGATGATGAATAATCTTCTTCAAAGAATGGTGGGTTTTTTTGAGAAGTATGATTGGCTTTATTTTCTTTTTGATATTTGGTGTCATTTTTCCTATTTAATTTTTTTTTCAAGCTCTTGATGCAATTTTTGACATTGCTTGGCTGAATGTTTTGTCATTGGATTGTGTTTCCCATTCTGGAAGTAGTTTTTGAGTTCTTTTGGCACTCTCTTATCTAATGTTGGTTTCTTCTGATGAACAATTGTGCAAATCACTTATTTAGTCATCAATGTTTGCCACAATATTTTGAGTTTAAAATTTTCTTTGTTCATATAACATCCTTTTTGATTATCATACCCACTTGGAAGTTTGATGACTGTAGTTTAAGCAAGAAATTCATCAGAAATATCTATATTTTCTGAAGGTTTTCCAACCTTGATACACACCAAATCAAGATGCATGAGTTGAATTCTGATATTTCTGATGAGGTTTTCCAACTCTTTGTCTTTACAGTCTACTGAAATTAGGTTTCATACAAGAACTTGGGATTATTTTAATTTGATTTATTCAGTAATGTAGCTGGGCTGTTTTTATCTAGGGATTGACAGATAATTCTTACAGTCTTTTGGGTCAGTCCTTTGTATTTCATAATTAGTTCTGGCATGGCTTCAGATGGGGAATTCAGATCTCCATTGACATAGTCAAGAAATCCAATATAAAGGAAGAATTCCTTAATGGCTACATCCCATTATGAATAGTTGCTATCAGATAGGATTGGAACACCATTGTTCTCAGCTACATATCCAGAAGGTGCTTCTGGTCTCATAACATATAAAACAAGCTTATTAATAAGGTGTATCAATCTACTAAGAAGTAAAAGATGGCCATTACAAAGTAGCCAATCATCAGTTACCCACAGCTTCTAACTAACAACAAAGAAAACAATCTTTCTTTTTTTGAGGAGATGTGACATCAGGATAGGGCCAAATTCACATCTCCTGAAAGTTTTTCATAGAACAAGTACCATCTTTTATACCCATTGTTTGTGTACGGTTTGTCTATTGAATTATTAATAATAGTAACAAATATCAAGAGTACTATGACTATCCTCAGTAGAAAACACAATATAATGAGATATTATAACCACAAATTTATATAATTATCAAAGAATAATTATATAATAATTTTTTTAATTATTATGAAATAATTTAATCCAAAAATTTTAATAATTATAATAATTTATGATTATTCTATCATTGTTATAGTCACTAACAATTATAACAATAAGAAGTGTAAAGCTCTTAATGAGACAATTGCATGTGGAAAATAAAGATATTTATCCACTTATAAATAATATTTAAATATTATTTATAAAAGAAATTATCACACACCCTGTGCAGGGATAATAATTTTAGAAAAATTCTATATAAAAAAACTAATAATAGATAAAAAAGATATAGAACTTCCAAGAAAGCTTACTTATAATATTTATTCAATAAAACATGTCAAATAGCAACCATTCTTCTATTAAATAATACTTATAATTTAAAGACTTGACAAAAGTCAATATTTTAAAGGATAAAATTACTTTTTAAGCCTAAAAAATAAGGTTAAAGAGTTTTTAGAGGAATTTGTGTATTTTAAAGATATTTTAAGAGAACAACTTTATATAATAAAATATATTATTGGTGATTACAACAATATAATATAAATTATATGATTTAAATTCTTTATTTATTATTTGGAAATAGTAAAATAACTCAAGAATTACTTCAATAATAGGATATTTTCTATTGAATGAAATATTGTCTAATTTAAAATGTCCAATTGATTGGAATGATTATTGTATTGGAAGAAACAGTGATTTGTAAGCTCTTTTATGCCTACAGAACAGCTCTAATGATTCATAATGGATATAGAGGGCGTGCTCAGGACAAAACTGAAAAACCAAGCTAAAAAATAAGGTTCTTAACTTAAGGTAGCTTATTTTCTAATTCCAATTTAAAGTCACCGGTTTTATTCTTAACTCCAAGTAACTTTAATTCTCTTTTGCTTTAATTTTTTTAAGCTTTAATATGAAATAAGTTTCTTTATATTAAATTTCATCACATGAACAACTTAAAAATAATGTTTCAAGCAAAAATCTGTTGAACTTAATTTGTAAAGAAATCTTAATTTTCTTCAATAATAATTAAAATTGCTAATTAACAATTAAACAAGCTCAAGAATGATACTTAATATTCAATGTCTACACTGATAACATTAATTTGCAAGCTGTGTGAAATTTTCAGGAAAATCCATAAAGAATTAGATTTTTAATGAATTTGTGAAGTTATTGCTAATTTCCCATGTGAAATAACAATACACACCAAAACTTAAATTTTGATAAGGTTTTGATACTTGTAAATTTAAAGTTTGAATTTTATTTAAGATTTTAAGGTTATTAAAAACTTCCTTTCAAGCTTTCATATTGGCATTTACCCTTTGGCAGCTTGAGATTCCTGTCCAAATCAGGGAAAAACCATTTTAAGCTCTAAGGTTGGCTCAAAGTCTAATGTTAAATTTTGAATAAGGTTGAAAATCCTCCAATACAGATAGACAGCCTTAATTGAATGCTTTCAGATGCAAAAAGTTGGGTACCTCAGCTCTGTTTGGTGTTTTTCCTTTCTCCCACCTTTTTGTGTGGAGTTTGCCCTTTTATTTATTTAAAGCCATACTATGTTGAGCTCACACAGGTGTCACATTCTGTATGGCAAATCCTTGGCCAATTCTGTAATCATACACAACACCTCAATTTTAACTAAAATTTTGGTAAGTTTGCATAAACCTTCTGCAACTTTAAATTTAAGCTTATTCAAGCTTAAATTTAACAATTTTAAAAAATGTCAAAAAGTTTTCAATTGTACTTTGAGATTCTCAAATCTTCTAATAACATGAGAAATAACCATTTTTGGGTATAATACCCTATGGGTCTACCCTAGGTGTTCTTGGAGTAGTCTCCAAAGATGACATAATAATTACAACTTTGTTAATCCAAGAAAAGCTATACTCATTTTTTTTATTGTTTATTTTAAATCCATATAATAAGTCTGTTAAAGACTAAATCAGCTGTGTATAAAGTTATTTGTGGGCTTATGGGTATGTCATATATACCTCACAGCCTAACCATTTGTGTTTTGTCTTCCTACTCATTCTTTCTTGTGACCATTTTTTCTTTTTTTTCTTTTTTTTCTACTACCATCATATTTCCATTTATTGTGGCCTCATCTCCCCTCTTCTTGATCCTTACCATCACCACAATTCCCCCTCTCTCATCATGTATGACAATGTGCTTCATCCCAAACTTATTTATCTTATAATACGCTTTTCTATCTAATATCAGACAATGAAATAACCTATATCTTATCTCAAACTGATGGAACAATACAAACATCATTTTCCTTGGATTTTCCTGAAACATTTCTCTCCAACTTTTCACAAAAATCACCCGTGATTTATGACAAACGTCATTGAATCTTTTTCCAATCTGACTACTACAATTGTTTTTTACAATGGAAATTTCTTTTCATTATAAGAAAAAAATCATAAGTCTGAAAATTATCATAAAATTAATTCCTCATCTCTTTTTTTAATGTCATATTTTCTTTTAAGCCAAACTCTCTCCTCTTCTCAAACCCTTTCTCATTGTCTAAACCCACTCCTCAAAAAATGCTGATTCCATCATGGTCATCATTCAACAAAAATAGCAATATAAAAAATAGTTTCTCACTTGCTCAAAACACTCGTTCTCATTATTTTCAACTTTGAATTCCATCCAAATTCAATCACAACTGAAAGCCAAAACCTGAAAATGTTAATCCCTGACAGCACACAAATTTTTGTCTTTCTTTTTTGAAGCCATGTCCAACAAGACTCCAAGTCATCCCTTAGAGCTTACAACCACTTCCAAAATTGTAGAAGAGGTAAATAAAACTATGATTAATAATCTTGCTCTTTCCATTATATATCATTATTATTCTATATCTTTTGAGAAAAATGAATATATAAAGCCATCTAAATGTGCCAATGAAGCCAAATTTCTTTCTTCTTTCCAGTACCCAGGTGATCTGCGTCCAAGACAAATATATCATGGCTACTTTTGCAATATAGCAGCTCCTTGCTGTGCAATAAATAATGACAATCCAAAAGACATAAATCTGAGAGTATTCCAGAATCCTCTAGATTCAACCTATGGTGGCTATTTAACTCCCAATCAACCAGTACTTCTTGGAGAAACAGAAAAGACTGAAGTTGAAATGACCAACAAAATTGTTGTTGATGGATTTGGATTGGTGGTTCAGAAATCTGAGATCAACACTTTTTCCAATGGCAATACTGAAATTCTTTTGAGCTTCTAAATTTTTCATTCAGAATGGGATAAAAAAGGACAGTTATATATTTTATTTATTCAAATCCATTTATAGGCAAAATTCTGACAACATTCCTCTCTTCCTAGGACAAGACAAGATGTTTTTCTCGGTGTGACCTACCTGGTGAAAAAGAAGGGAAACTCCTCAAACGTTTTTGGTCTATTTGAAGTTGGTTAAGAAGTCAGGGTACAAGGAGTATTGGCTGATTGGGAAGAAAAAGATTCAATTTGGGTGGTATTGGTAAGTATTAGCTGTTATTTTTGATCTTATAATATTATATAATATATACCTAAGAGACAATGATCAAATAAATAATTTAAATGTTCAAAATTCATTTTAACAATGTAAGTTTGTCTTCTGGCCACACATAACTGAAATAAATTAGAATTGGTGGAACGTCTTGTTTATCTGTGCCTGAAGGGCGCAAGCATAAATTGTATGTGATTTGATGTTGATTTCAACAAAATGCTGTATGAAAAGTTGACATTCCATAAATTTGAGAATCTCACAAAAGCCAAAACAGTAATAGTAATAATATATAAAAAGACGTCCAATATCAAACCCTAGCAATGTGGCCTCAAACAGTAGCAATTCATCACAGTTAGCAAATCAATAATCTTAGTATTCCGTCAATACACCAAAAATCAATCCCCTTTGCAATGCACTGAAATTATCAAGACAGGAACATTGTGAGGATATCAACAGCACAAATAACAACTGCAATGGTATTGCTATTAACATCGAAAAATTCTCTGATGTGGTTTCAACATATGAAAATTAACAAGGTGAGATATTCAAATCTTCTGAGGCCCCTTTCAAAAACACATATAGAAAGAGGTGCAACCAGAAAGCCATCTTTAATTATTACCGCAAACCAATCAAGTATGCAAATTCATAATAAGTGCCCTTAAAGCTTATCTTAATTACATTTTTATAATAGATTAAAGTAGAAAGAATTACTATCAATATTCTTAAAGCTTATTCTTCCTATGTATTTGAATCTTGGATTAAAGTATAAAATATTATGTTCTTGCTTATATGTATCTTGCACATCAATTAATTTAAATTTGAATATCTACTACCCTAACCCATTGCTTACCCTGCCTTTGTAATTAAATCCCATATCCAATTATTGGCCTGTTTATTGTCCCTATTCCATATCTCTTATTTTGAAGTAAAAGAAAATAATATATATAATAATATAAATAATAACAAAAAATAAAAAAAAACAATTCATTTGCTTTTCCTTTTCATAAATAATGAAAAAGAAGAAAAGATAAAAATTGAAAAATAATTTGCTTTTAATTTTAATTAATAATAAATAATAATAATAATATATATAAATATAATTTAATAATAATAATGAATAAATAAAAAAATTAATAAGAAAAATTGTTGAATTTTTAATTTCATTAATAATAATAATAATAATAATAAATAATATATATTACCAAAAAATTAATTTTCATTCCCATTCATAATAATAATAAAAAAAATATACAAAAAATTCTGAACTGAAAATTGATTAAAATAAAAGAATAATATTCTCTGAAACATTTACTTAACATGTTTGCTATATATATATATAATCACTATAACAAATAGAAATACAAAAATATGATGGAAAGCAATAATACAATTGATTCAATTTTCAATCTTGAGAAGTTAGTCCTTATCCCACAGAAACTAACTTACTTATATTCTCCCACTTTGTTGTAGCTGATTATTTTCTTTTGATTCAGAATTACCCATGTGGTTCTTGTTGTGTCAATTGTATTGTATGATAATGAAAAAATTATAAAGTCAAAACACTTTTGCAAAATTCCTCTCAATATTGGCAAATGCAATGACATATGCACTTATTTTGGAGCCTTAGATTGGAATTTGGACCATGCTGCTTCAAATTACCTGAAGCCAAAAAGTATTTACTCATCCTTCTTCCAAAATGGTAATGTATAATTACTTCTAGAAAACCTCAAATCAAATTACCTTGCACCAATTCTTCATCAAATCTTTTACAGTTATGAAGCAGGTATGTGTTAGTTACCAAAGCAAAGTTGGAAATTTAAACTGATTATTATATCATTAGCTAGCATAGAATTATGAAACCACATCAGAACTTAAAAAAATGCACTTAACTTTGCATCTGTAGGAGTTTGCATTGATTAGTAATTGCAGGGGAGAGGGGTTTACTGTTACCAAGTTTCGTGGGAATTGCACCACATTGTTGCCACACTGTTCTCAGTGTAAGACAAAGATCCAATATCTAAACAAGTTTTTGTTGTTTTGGATAATGGTATTCATGAAGCTGAAAAACAAAACTTTAATGTTAATCAACAGCTCAATTCCTCAATACTATCACAATGGAAGAAATTTCTCAAAGTAAACAACCCATACTGAAAAGGATTTTAATTGGCTGTACAAATTCTACAAGAAAATTTCAACCAAAAACTTTCCTTTCTTACCTTAGAGGATTGTTTAAAGAATAGAATTACTTAAAATGCACCACAATAAAATGAAACTGCAATGATTATTGACCAACATAGTTAATCCATTGAAACCAATCATATGAAATTTAAGTGTGTTGGTGGAAGAAAAGTTGCAATAAGTGACTGTCACTCAGGTTATCTAGCACTAAAATATTCTGTTCTATTCCCATATTATAAGAAACATAGGCATCCAAATTTGAAAAAATTTGTTAAAAGCTGTAAGTAGGATCATTCCAGTTTAAATTGAAAATGGTTACTCACAAACTCACACTTAAATGGTCAACTCTTAGTCAAATAAAAGAGTATTCCTATTTATTATTCAATTGCAACAATTCTGTATCATTACCCTTGAGGGAAAAACACCTGTTGCAAGAATTAATTGTTGATATTTACCTTTTAATTGAGCACAGCTGCCTCAAATTTATCAGGGTCAATCAGAAAAAGTTAAAGGTAAAGATTTATCAATGAATCATTGAAGCCCCTCAAAATGAAGCTGATATTTGTGGGAAAAATTTTATACTTCCATCAACTTTTTCAGGAATTCCATGAGAAATGGTTCAGTTTTTTCAGGATGATATGGCCTTGGTGAAATCATTTGGGAAGCCTTCATTGTTCCTTACTATTACAGCTATTCCCAGATAGGTGAAAATACAACAATGCCCTAAGCAGGACAAGGTTGGACCTGATTGGCCTGATAGCATTGCAATAGTATTCAAGATGAAATTAGACTCACTGATGAAAGATCTGACAAAAAATGAATGGCTTGGAACAGTACAGTCTTATGTTTATACTGTGGGATTTCAAAAAAGGGGCCTTCCACACATGCACATAATCCACATTCTTGAAAATTCCTTTGTTCCAAAAACAGTTGAAGCTATTGAAAGTTTGGTTTGTGCCAAGATCCCAGATGCCACTGTTGAACCTGATTTCTATTGAGCTTTCACCAAAACAATGTTCCATGGTCCATGTGGTATGAAGTCAAGCTGTTGGACCTGAAATGGCCGAAAATATGGATTTACCAAAAGCTATACTGAGCAAACAATTCTTGCAGATGATGCTTATCCTTCATGCTGAAATTGCAAGGGACCAAGTTCCAGAACACCTAAATATTACTTTACCAATAAAGATGTTATTCCATATAACAAGTACCTTACCTTATGGTATGAGTGTCCCATCAATTTTGAAATACCATATGGAATCAGAGAACTCAAGTATATTTATAAATATATCTGTAAGGGTGAGGATCAAATTGCACTCAATCTGGAATTTAATGACAATCCAAAAGAATTTTTCAATGCAAGATACATTGATCCATCTGAAGGTGTGTTTCTCATATTCAAAACTAAAGAGAACCGATATTGCACCTATTTATTTTGGCTGCTTGGCACATTTTTCGATTCAAGATGTCAGTTTGGAAACTAGAAATCCAAATACTTGCATTTAATATTGAACATAAACAGCTCATTTATATGCAATCAGAGAAAGGCACTATTTACAGTGTGATGTCATGTGCTTCTGAGAAGACAAATTTCACTGATTTTTTAAACTAAATGATCTTAATTCAATTGTAAGAGGCAGGAGAGCAAGGGACTTATCATATTATGAAATTGCAAATCATTTTTACTGCTGTAACAACCAAAAACAATGGCTTGGGAAAAAAGAGGAACAGTTGGATGCCTGTTTTTTTCCAGAATGACAGAAGTTGAGCACTATTATCCATTATTTCTGATATTTCACCAAAAAGGAATTACTTCCTTTTCCTATTTGCACACCTTTTACAGGGAACAACTGCCAACATTTTTCCTTGCCACAGAACAACTATGGTTTATTTTATCTGAGAATCACTACAGTTAATCTTTGATGGAGGCTGGCACTTGGATGACAGGTCATTTTTTGAGAGATATGTTTTTCATCATTCTCATCAACAGTCCTCCTGCTAATCCATTGGAATTACTTATGAAACATTTCAATATCCTATCAGATTATTGCAAACATTACCTCCAAACTTATTTTGCAATTTCAGATTGTACAGAAGATGAAGTTGTGGCACTATTTTCTGCCCTTTTCAACAAGTTGTAAATCACTAAGCTGATCTTTATTGAGTAGGAATTTCAGAATTAAACCAATTCACTACACAACTTTAATATTTGGAAACCACAACTAATATTTATAATAACCCAGAGAAAATGTACTTCAAAGATCTCCTGAAGTCCATGCAAGGGTCAATTTTTGACAAAATTACAAGTTGTTTGAGATATCAAAACCAAGTCATGACAAATATTGATGGGCCTGGTGGCTCTGGTGAAACTTATTTATTAAACACAATCTTACACAAATGTCAAGAACTACAATTAAAAATTGTTGCAGTGTCTGCTTCAGCTGTTTCTGCACTACTACTGACTGGAGGTAGGACTTCACACTCTACATTTGGAATTCCTTTGAAATTACATGCAGAATCAACAAGTAGTTGGTTACCAATAGACCCAAAGGCCAGTATTTTGGCTAATATTGATTGCATAGTATGGGACAAAACTCCCACCTCAACACAAATATTCTGTTAAGGCAGTAGAAAGATACTTACAAGACCTGATGCAAAATGCTGTTCCTTTTGGGGGTATCCCAATAACTTTTTCTGAAGATTTCCAACAGATATTTCCAATTGTCAAAAATGGGAAGATTTACAACCAAGAAGAATTATGTTTGAAACAATAATTAATCTAGAGCTTATTGACATTAGAAACCATTTGTGAGAACCTTTGTCTGTTAGATTGCAATTAAAACCCACTCAATTCTGAATTTGCCGATTGGCTATTGCAAATAGGGAATGGAGCACATCAAGACAATAATACCAGCCATGTTAGTTTGCAAAAGGTAAATAATATTTCTAATCCATCAGAGGAACATGTCATATCAAAAGTCAAGAAATTTGTGTATGAAGACATAAACAAAGTCATGAGTCAAAACAGACCCTGAGATTCATGTCAATACTTCAAATAAAAGTGCATAATCTCCCCTTTGAACATTAACATAGCCAAAATAAATGGCTCTTTACTTAGCTCAGCACCCAGTTTGAAGTATACATCAACATCTATTGATAAAATGGCAGAATACAGCCCTCAGGCCGTTCCAGAAGAAGTTCTGAGCAGCATTAATCCACCATGATTTCCAGCTCATTTGTTGTAATTAAAGAAAGGAATACCGGTCATGTTGCTTCGTAATCTCAATGTGGCAAAGGGTTTAGTAAATGGTACCCGCCTGCTGGTGCAAGATATCAAATGGTACGTCTTAAAATGTCTAATCATGACTGTGGCCCGCAAAGGTATTGAGGTCCTTATTCCAAAAATCAAATTGAATCTCAAAGAAGATGATGAGCTTGGAATTAGCTTTACTAGGTATCAGTTTGCAGTAACTGTCTCCTTTGCAATTATCATCAACAAGTCCCAGGGGCAGTCCTTGGCAATAGTGGGTCTATACTTGCAGACGCATGTTTTTGCACATGGCCAATTGTATGTGGCTCTATCACGGACCCGAAAAATTTTATGACTGTTGGTGAGTGCAGTGGATCCAGAAACAGAAACTAACACAACCAACATTGTATGTAGAGATATCTTGCAATAAGTATGATATGATTGAATCTTTGTAATTCATGCTTAAATGTCTTGGTGAAATTGTGAATCCAATACATATGGGCCGGAAGTCGGCGCAGCCGACCTGTTCTTCTAATACCTTATAAGTGAACTAAGTGGCGACGACAGCAGTGAGGAGCAGACCTACAGGTGGTAAGTAAGAAGGGAATAAGAGTCGATGAGGATTTGGTAAGTGCCTCATCGACTCTATTTATAATCTAATTTAAAATGATCATGGTTACGAAGCCCTTTTCATTGGGAAATGGGGTAATCATAATACCTGTTTGTGACAGAATTTATGTATTCTCTTATGAGTGCTAGATGCGTCGTTATAGACAACTTTTTCTTTTGAGAATTACGTGTTAGAAATAAACATAAGGCTTAAATGTAATGGATGATAAAGAAATATAAATATTATAATAAAAGGAGAATTAGTCCCCATATAAAAAGAACATTCAAGAGTCCTTGAAAAGTCGGTTCTCCAAGGGAACAAATAGGATTGATAGCGCAGACATTGGTACATTAATATATCACCATTGATTCATTAGTGCAGGCATAGTCGTAATTTCTGAACAAGTATACTAGAAGGATAATATGATCTAGGCCGTCTTATGAATTGATAGATTTTGTCGACATGATTACCACAAGTATCCATAATCCATAAAGCTGAAAATCGAGTATCGATCAAAAGACTTTGAATAAACTGAGGATCGCCAGAGTAATGAAAAAAGGAAAAACTCCCTCAACATTTTTCCAAAAATTGCAAGGAATACAAAGACGATGGAATGACTCATCAAACCAAAACATTTTCCAACATCTCAGACTGATCCACTCCTATACGCTCATCTTAAACTCAGTTGTTGTCCCTTCGCGTATCTTAGTGCCATGTACGATTAGCCTGTTGCCCCATCTTTTTTCTTATTTAATAGATTATTCCCATGGGGATGGGAGATTCGATGACTATCTCCTCAGCATAACTGCTAGTTGATTTTCGCTTTCTGTCGTCTCTTCATATAGTTTTGTGTTGCTCTTTCTTTCTCCTGTTTGTCAGGTTTGCTGCGCTCCCTCCCATTCCCTCACGTTCACTGGCACTGAGACTTTCTTCTGTTTGCTGTAAAAAGTTCTTATTTTTTGCACAAACGCAATTGGTTCTTCAAACTCAAGAGAAAATATATGATAATAGGAGCTGTAGAACGGTTCAATGCCAACGCGCCACCCAAAACTCAACCAAACAGAAACGTCTACGTGAGGCTACATTTTCAGAGTCAAGTTTTTCCCGGAGTGTAGAGGTGTTTGGTTTTTCCAGCTAGTTGGTTGGGTTTTTGTGGTTAGAAAGGGGAAGACTTGCGCGAAATCGACCGAGTAAACACATAAAAAATTGTGTACGTGAAGGGATAGACTTTTTTTTTGACTTAGTTTATCTTATAGCTGGGCTTCGTCGGTAAAGGTGGTAAGGGTGAAGAATTTGATTGGTTCATGATCCCTGCCAGCCCAACCGGTTGACCTGGTGGGGGGTATGGATCGGCTGGTCAAGTATCTGCTTTCTGGGATGATGCCAGTGGAAAAATCGCCATCTTCGATTTTTGACTGCGTTTGTTCTGAGTTTCCGCCTTGCCCTGCTGAGAGGCCATCTCCGACACCAGAATTTTACTTCTTATAATCCAATATATTGCTCATGGTGTGTTTCTGACTAAATTGGCCGCAGGTGTTTCATCTGTCTTATTGCTGCTAGCCAAACATTTTGAATTAGACACTAAACGCTCTCAAAACTCTGGCCAAGTTCACCAAGCGACCTAGTCTTGCTTGGTCCCGCACATGATCTAACAAGTCACAATTTCCACTAGATTGCGGATTAGCTTCAGTCAATGATCCCTTCATGTGTCATGATGAAAAACTGCGGTCAGAATCATTCAATCCCCTCTCTCCGGCTGTCTGCGCCAGTTGATGCGCGCCAGCACTTAGACCTGGAACCATGGAAAAACTTGGAATGATCGGCCGGCTGGAATAAAACAAGGAAGTCGGGCTGCGACTTGTACAGTACACAACGACCAAACCGCTTTGTATGAGTTTTTTTAGAAGGAACGGGAAATCATGTGACATCTTCAGCGACCCTGGTTGCAGTGGGTTTCTGCGTGTAATTGTGCTACAAGTTGAGTGTGGCAAAAAAGTGTTTCGAATCGTATTGAGTTGGTGGTGATCGGATCAAGAGCACCTGTGCGAATTCGGCGGAGACAGCTGACTGATACTTTCGGCTTCTGTACTGTCGGCCTGAATGCGTACTCCTGTACCCTGGTGGGAGGAGTCTATAAAGACGTCCTATGATGCTCTCGTTATTCATTGAGCTCATTGTAGATTTTCTCCCTCGTGTTACCTCTAGAGCTGGACAGCTGTCGGTTTCCAAGCTGTCAAGATGAGAGCGTTCATCAGTTTTCTTCTTGCCTGTTTGTGGTGCCTTGTGGGGCTGCCCAGCCGAGCCTCGTCAAACAGTGCGCCCATTATTAACACGATTTCTCAGGCTTTTGACAAAGCCTTAGCGAATCCAAAAGGAATGGCTTTAGTTGTCACCGATTTTCATGTAAGTATTCTGTTCAAATTCAAAACAAACAAAGAGTCAAAAGACCTAGACTCAATTGATTGTCCTCCCCCAGGGTGTCCTTGCCCCAAAAAGCAAAGAAGTTGATGAGACGTTCATCAATAACCTGCAAGGGTTGCTCCAAGGCCTAGCCTCAAGCCCAAAAACCTCTGTTTACGTGGTTTCCTCGGCATCATTTGAGAAACTTAACAAGCTGCTCGGATCAGTGCCAAATTTAGGCCTTGCGGGTGAAAAGGGATTGTTTATTAGAGATCCGGGAGCGTCAGAGCCCATATCAATATTAGCACCAGGGCACGCACAAGCGGAACTTGACTTCATTGAGAGACAAATAAGTAAGGTGCTCAAAATCAGAAGAAGCCTGAAAAGTATGTTAATTTCAGCATTTTTCTGCCGCAGCATCCCATGGATTTCCTAAGAAGTCAAGTGCACTTCCAAAGCAGTACACGAAAAAGTTTACTTACCTGAAGGACGAGTCAAACTCCGGTTTGTCCACAATTTATCTTTCTATTAATAATAAATGATCGTCTTGCATGTTATTGAAAACAATCCCTTTGGAAATCTTGCACACAGTCGCTGAGGTACTCAATGGGGTCAAAGCAAACTACCACTCCAGTAATAATAACAATCCCCAAAGCAGCTATTTCGACGTCAAGATCAAGGCAGAGGCTAAGAATGGTCCTCAAATCCAAGTGTCTCATCGCCATCAAAAGGAAGACGTGATCAAACATGCTTTAGAAAAGCTCAAAGAAACTACGGATAACCAGTCCCAACTATCTTACGTTTTCGGCATCTCCTTGGGCGACAAACCTGCGGATGAGGGCATGCATAGGCTAATGAACGAGTTGGGCTTTTTCTCAGTTTTTGTGTCCAACAAGAATAACCCCGGGGATATGTCGAACTCAAAGGTGCCAGCAAAGATGGCCGACCCAGATAGGGCGGAACAGACTCCAAACTTAGAAGTTCCGGAAGAGATACTCAACTCAAAGACATTGGAACAGAATTCACACCCAGAAGGGCCAGGACAGAACCCAAAATCGAAGGGATCCAAGAAAAGTCAGGCAAAATACACTTTTAATAGCTACAAGGATGTCCATGCGTTGTTGGATTCGCTATCCAATGTCCTCAAAGAAAAGGAAAAATCTACTATGATGACCTCTAGTTTGATTTGAATCGGCCCTTTAAAATATAATAGTTAGAAAAGCATTGTGTGAACCATTTTTCATCGTCCTCTCTTTTAATAAATTTGTGTCTTTCTTTTACTGCAATATATAGAAGCCAACAAATAGCTAATCTACTAGTGTGTTGATTTATTTCAGCCTACTTTCTTGCCTTTGTTATTTGAGTGGTCTTTAAATATTTCTTTCAATATAAAGTGGCAAAATTATCGTTTTTAAATACCTTCCCTTGTGATCGTTCTTTTCAAGATGACTGCTAAATGAAACCGAAATTTTTATATTTCAATAAAAAAACTACTTGAAGGAGAGCTACTATATGCTTTTCATTGCATAAAGAGATAAAAGAATAGGGCTCTAGGCCCTACCATACTTGAATACGTGCCGCTTTAGTGTTTCCGAGTCCTGTGAGCAACTAGAGTCAATTGAGAGAACGGTATCACCACGGTATCAATGTTGACAGCGCGTTGTTAAGATCACGGCTAAACTGCTGCAGTATTTAATGAAAGCACATCTTCTTCTAAGAGAATCAAGACCACTCTCATCGCACTACACATCATTTTATTTTCCCTACCTTTGTAAAGTTCCAGGCCTAGACCTGCTCATACACGACCGTAATTAAGAGTGGTGGTTGGTACTTCTACAAGCTTGCAAATCCTTATCTTCAATTTACTGACTTTCTTTTTATGTATAAAGTATTTTCTAAAGTTCCTCCAATAATTATTACAACACTAGCAATCAGTGTGGTGATGAAGCCCACCTTTATAAGGGAATGCTAGATTTTTGAATCCCAGTTTTTAATTTCAATGTATCTGCAGGTGCTACAAACGTCAAAATAACTGGTTGTGTGTATGTAAGGCTTGTCTATGAAACTCTTGATAATAGTAGCAAATATCAAAAGTACTATGACTGTCATCAGTAGAAAATATGATATAATGAAATATTACAACCACAAATTTAATATAATTATTAAAAAGAAAGAAATTTTTATTATTATCAAATAAGTTAATAATTATAATAAAATATAATTATTCTATTATTGTTATAGTAACCAAAAATTATAACAATGAAAAGTGTAAATCTCTTAATGAGACTATCACATGTGGAAAAAAATAATATTTATCCACTTATGGATAATATATAAATATTATTTATAAAAGAGATTATCATACACATTGTGCAGAAATAATTCTTATACAAAAACTCTTTAAAAAACTGATAATAAATAAAAAAATATAGAACTTTAAAGAACACTTACTTATAATATTTATTTAATAAAACAAACCAAACAACAACAGTTTATATATTAAATAATGTTTATAAGTTAAAAATAAACCAAAAATTGATATTTTGAAAAATTAAAATAACTTTTTTATGATAAAAATAAGATTTAAGAGTTTTTAAGAGGAATTTGTGGATTTTAAAAAAGATTTTCAAGACAATTATTTTATATAATAAAATATATTATTGGTGATTACAACAATAATCTAATTTCTATGATTTCAATTCTTTAAATTAAGATTAATAGATAATGAAATGCTCAATAAATTACTTCAATAATAATATTTTATAATAAATAAAATATTACTTATTTAAAATGTCTAATTGATTGGTATGATAATTGTGATGAACAAAAACAGTGATGTGTAGGCTCTTTTTATGCCTTCAGAGCATCTCTCATGATTCATAATGGATATAGAGGGGGTGCTCAGGTCAAAACTGAAAGCCATACTGAAAAATAAGGTTCTTAATTTCTGAGCCTGCAAGATATGTATGACATACCCATAAGGCCACAAATAACTTAATACACAGTTGATTTAGTCTACAACAGACTTATCAATTGAATTTAAAATAAAAAATAACAAAAAAAGGATGGATTTATTTTGATTAATAAAAGTGATAATTATTATGTCATTTTTGGATTCTACACCAAAAATAACCTAGGGTAGACCTATAGGGTGTTATGCCCAAAAATGGTTATCTCCTATCTTAGTAGAATATTTAAGGATCTCACAGTAAAAGTGCAACTTTTTTGACATTCTTAAAATTCCCTAAGGTTTATGAAAACTTACCAAAAATTTGGTTAAATTTAAGGGGTTGTGTATATTTACTTAATTGGATAAGGATTTGCCATACAGAATGTAACTCCTGTGTGAGCTCAATTTAAAAGGTATTAAAGCCATAATGTGGCTTCAAACACCAGGGCTAATCTCGTGTCAATCATCAGCAATTGACTTCACGTCAAGCAGGATAAAAGTCGAGCTCACGTCAAGCAAAAATCAAGCGAACATCGAGCACACGTCCTACTCTTTTCTTACACCAAATCCTGTGACATCCACCAATATTGGTTCCCCTGTGCCTTCAACTCAGATTCCTCACCACCTGATCATCCCGCAACTGTCCAATGGTTGGTAAAAATTACACAAGACCTGCCTGTTTGCACAAACACACATCAAAGAGGTCCTTCAGCCAGTCTTGATGTAGGCAGGGGGTTTGACTTCACCAGGTCATCCATGAAAGGACTCCGCCTGAGTGGGATTGTTGTTTTGCAGATGACACTGGTAGAGCCCGCCGCACAATACCGTGTGTGCATTGGCGTGTGCAGGTGCGCTTGCGTGTGCATTGGCGTGTGCGGGTGCGGGTGCGCTTGTGTGTGCATTGGCGTGTGCAGTTGCAGGTGTGCAAGGGCCAATTCCCCTTCCAACATGATGATGGCACAGTTAGAAATTTTGGATGCTATGAAAGGTGAGTGTGTGGGTCATTTTATCATTGAACTTGGCTTATTCACACTGTACCCAATGTCAAAAGAGTAAGTTCTTTGTGGCAATGTGAAATAATGGGCTTTGCTTGTCACAATTGCATGTCTCTGTCACTAAATTTTGAGGCAGTTATTTCACTAGCAAAATTGCTAATGAATCTGAGAGATTTGCATTTTAGTAGACTAAATATCATGAAATAACGGCTTTATCATTACAAGCAGTCCACATGACAGAACTTTGTTATCATAAAATACACAATTACCTTCTATTTCTTCTTCAGATATAATCAAGTGTCCATCATCAAAACCAACAGCTTTATAAATATTCAGATGTGGCCAATCTGGTAAGAAATTCACATCAATCTTCAAAGTTTTTAAGATCAGAAAGTTATTGTTCAGTATGCTAGATGGCTCAGAGACTTTAAAAATGCTATTAATAATACCAAATCGTCGTGAGTTGCCCCTCAGAAAACATATCACACTGTTGCTGACATTTTTGGATTCATTTGAAAATATATTGTTCCCAATATTAATGTTTGAAACTGGAAAATACCAAGGTGAGACAATCCTTGAAGTGGGAGGACTTGTGCATTGCACGGTAGTGTCTAAGCTGATCCAATCAACTATTTCCCTTGTTGCATGAAAATTCTGTAAGTACTCAACCAGGCAATCATAATTTTCTTGGTCATGGCGGGATGGTTTGTTATATTTATGGTGATTGAACAGGGCAGGTGGCTGTGATTCAAAAAGCTGTTTTATTTCACATGGCACGGATGGGGATTTCAGGAGAACGGAAAGGTTGGAACATCGACAGATATGTTGAAGTAAGGTTTTATATATATCATCTATTCAGAGCTGCAAGAAATTAGTCTTATTCAGTTCAGGTGCTCAATAAATGTGAATATATTGATCTTATTAATTGGCGTACATATTTTGTTATTTGTTGGCATTTTTGCAAATACTCCAATCAAGGGCTCATAACCCGATGTGGCTGAGGCTTGTGCTGGGCCCCAACGTTGGAAGATTTTGGTAATATGATCAGCAAAATGATGATTTGGTTTACTTTTCTGTTTTGGGAACAGGTGTTGATTGGAAAGGTGGAATTTTTTCCAATGTTCAGCAAATGCAGTCGCATCATCTATTGAAACAGTCCAACTTGTGGCAATGTTGATAGCACTAATCAAATGGAATGTATTCTTGGTTAGTTCATTTTCAAGTTCTTCTGACTGACCCATTTTTCTTTGAATGTTGGCAGATTGGTGTACATCTAATGACATCTGTTGACTGAGCATTAAAAATGGAATATAGACCTTATATAAGAGAGCCCATTCAGCGGCTTTTAAGCTACCATGAGAGGGGGAACCCATGTTGCGAGGTACTCTTGTCCATGATGAGGGAATTATTGTCTCAGATATGATTTGTTGGAGATGCTCCAGAGCCTCACCCTTGATCTGGAAATCACTCAGTGCAGTGATATCCAATTCAGAGGGGATTTCAGAAGTGGGGATGTAATCCGCATAAAATGAAGGAATCTCCGCAGAACCACTAGATGGATGTTCGGTGTGAGGGGTGGGCATTGGGAAGTATTTTTTTCAGGTGGAAGTAGTGGGGAGTGGCTCATTTATTATTTTTGCTGCGTCTCTTCTCAGGGAGCGGGCCTCTCTCAATGTGATTTTATCAAGAGAGCTGTTGGAGTTCATGGAATCTGAGTCTGAAATGTTGGTGTCATTGGATTTCCTGTGGGACCCGAGGCAAATTTTTGATTTGGACTCTGGAATGCACAATTTGAAAGTTGCATGATCCTTCAAAATTCCCAGTATTAAATTATGCATTATGTCAAGATTAACCATTCTGGTTGCATCCCAATACGGAAGGTCTTCTAAAATTTAATATTGCACTCCATACTCAGAGAAAATTGCTTGTCTTTTTTGTGGGGTTGCCCGAAGCCATTTGGAAATGGTTGATTTATGATTTTGATATTAGCGTGTGTAGTGAAATTGTGGACCAATTTCTTCAATTTGAGCTTTGTGAATGGTGCAACAATTACAAAAGTGGTTGCCTGAATGGGAAATAAATCCAGTAAGCTTGCGCATGGCAACCACATCCGCAATGGCTGTGAGAATGGCAACACGAATAAAGGATCCTGAAGGACCTGTTGAGGTGGGTGAAAAAAGGTAACCTTGCCATAGCTCTTTGAGCTCGTTGATGAGTGGCATTAATAGGTAATTCAATTGAAGGGAAGCTGGCTCCTTTGGACCAGGGATGATTCCTGCAACATAGGCATTCTCTGGCTTCAATCTTTCACTTGGGAGGAGATTAAGACAAATAAGCATGATCGGTCCGATGCTGGCCAACCGGGTGGACTTTCCATGTGCATTAAACCAGTCCACATAAATGGACATGAATGGGGGGTCATGGATATTTCTAGTGCCAGTGAAGCATCTCCAGACATCACACTTTGGGGAACCTTTGGGAGTTTGGGATTGTTGATGTTGATGCAGAATTTCCATAATTCCAGCCCGCTGGAGAAATCTGGCAAGCCAATTTTTGAATGGGTGATAAAAGAAATGTTTTGTTGGTATAAATTTTTGCTTCATGTTGGTTGTGTTTTGGGTGTGGGGCTCAAATGAATAGATGAATTTGCCTAATGATTGTGTGCAAGGGGGATCATGATCATTTGGGTCATTATGGCATTGACAGTGGGGTTGGTCAGTTGTGACTGATTCAGTAAGGCCATTAAGAGAAAAACATTGAGGACAACATATATAGTTTTGAATAACTGGTTCCAATTGGAGATGTTCAAATATGGTACTCAGATCTTGAGGTATATGGAATGCAGGAGTGGGGGGACCACCGGAGCTTGAGATGCTGGACTTGATCAGCAGGTTTAGGGCGGGGTTGAGAATGCATGAAGCCCTGTGGGGTATATTATACCTTAATGATAGAATGGCAGATATTATCATTCCAAGGTCTTGTGGGGGAAGGGTTTGACTGCTGCTGTATGGTTTCTGTGCAGTTGAATTGAGACCCGGTGCTGTGGAGAAGGTGCTTTGGGTCAATGGTGAATAATCAGCTGGGAATATTTGATCCAATGGAAGTTGTGGGCACTCAGATCCTGATGCAGAAGTAGGGATGTTTGGAAGAGATTTGGGTGCAATGGTTGATTTGAGCTTTTTAATGTGCTGTTTATATTGGAAAGGTGTGAAGGCAACTCCGTGCCTATCACCCTCAGGGGAAGAGTGTGTTTGAGTTGAGCAGTGTTTACACATGCATATACGCATTCAGGAATAGCGGCGGGTTGTCATTGTTGCAGAAATTGGGAGTACGGTTGGTTTGTGTATAAATATCTATGGCTGATGTGAAAGTGTTTAGGAGTGTTATTAATTGGAAAAAAAATTGAGTGATTATTTATGAAGGGGGAGATGATTTGAGCCATCTGAGAATTTTATCCCATTTGTAATGGTGCATGAGCTGCAGCTGATAGAGTGTAACATGTCTCATCTGGATGGCGGAATTGGTTAGGAGTTTAATTGGGTAAAATGCCATGCTGCTCAAAGCTCATACATATTCTATTTTATTTACACATGGCGATACTGCGGTTTTGACCCTTGAGGGGTGTTCCAATAGGGATGTGTCAACATTGATTTGAGGGGATTGAAATTCAAACCATGTACGCTGGCACGCCATCGTACATGGCTTAAACCTTATTACAGACATAACAATATAACTCTATTACATAAGGGGTTTGAGTGCAGCTAAAGTCTTGGTATTTGGTTTGAGTGCAGCAGGCTTTTAATCGGTTGGAATGTGATTTGGATTGTCTTGCCTTTCTTGAAAAGGTGATGTCTCTTTTGTGGGTAAATCCCTCATGAATTTACCCCTTTACAGATGTATGATGCTGTGGAATTTCAATGCATGTATTGGCAGTTTGGATAATTCACAAAATGTGACAATGGGGAGGCGGAAATGTTACTGAATATAATTACTTATGGATGATGGGTCCCCTTTGAGATCAAGGGAATATTACATTGTATGGTGGTAGGCCATGCAGGGTGGTTTCCGACAAAAGCAGAGGAGCTCAATAGGAGGTAGGAAGGATTCTCCTAAAGAGAGGCTTATTAGACTTCCAATAAGACTCTTTTTAGAAATATTCATAGAATATCTCTATTCTAAATTTGAAAAGATTTCATCTCATATCACTCTATTTTATAATAATAATGAGGTGTTTTATCTAGTTAAAAATATTACTGTACTTTTTCGGCCCTTATGTCATCTTCCAAGTCACATAAATCCCGTTCAGGTTCTGTTCATGACTCAGATAGTGAATCTAGCATAGAATATGTTCAAACACAGTCACCATTGAGTCCCAACATTCATCTCACAACCCCTATCGCATCCTCAATGAATGTATCAGGTCTTACTTAACATTGATGTGGGAAATCCAAAGGCTCCAACTTCAAGCACTTGGTAAATTCCAAATATTTCCATCACTCCAATTCCCCCGAGTTCCACGAATACACAAACGCATGTGTCTCAGGGGCCAGAAGGCACACCTCAAATCTCATCAAATGCTAATCCCCAATCAAAATTACCACGTGAGTTCCTCCTTAATCCCGGTCAGAATCCAGTCGCATCCCAGAATCCCTTTGGCCAAAGTAAACAGCAAACCCTCAATATTCCATCAGGATCTCAGGTTCATGTGGGCGATGAAAGGCGCGTGGATGGGGGGCAACAAAAAAGATCATTGGAGAATGTAACTTGGAGTGGTCTGTCAGAGGGAAATCCAGGATTGACCCTTCATCAAAGTAAGTCATTTTAATTTCGGAGTATAACCTTTTTCACAATTTGATATTTTTGTTTCATGGGTTAGATATGGCACCTAAAGGCAAGTCAGTCCGATCTCAGGAGCCAATTGAAGATTGTGAGTATGACCAGTCTTCATTAATGTTTTGATGTGTTAACTTGTGATGTGCATGGCAGGTGATGAAATTTATGCATCTTCACCTCTGGTCCATAAAGAGAAAGTCAGTGGACGTCATCATCCATATGCCTCCAAACCAAGAACAGCTCATGCCAGTTCATCAAGAGAAAAAATGGTGGATGATGATGAGGATGAGAACATGTCTCCAACTCAAATGGAAACAAATGATGAACCAAGGAGGGACAATTTCACAGCGCATGAGCATGGCACTCAGTCAAATAGTGAGTTCACCCATCCTCAAATGCCCCTTGCCCAGAGTATGCTTGAACAATCCGAGGTCAGACAGAAAAGGAACCAGGCTCTTAAAGCTCACAATGTGGCGAAATGTGCAAGCCAGAAGGAGAAACAAAAATGGCTGAAAGCAGAATTTCCAGATAATGTCCATGGAATGAGATCAGCAGTACATGCCCATTGCCTGTTCCTACTAAACGTTAGGGATAAGGATTTTTCCTCACTACCAGCACCACCAAGCACAGAAGAGCGTGAAATTGCAATTCAAGTGGCTGGTCATCTCAGATATGTCCCCGAGGATGTTTTCAATGAGCCATCAACACAGGTTCAGTCTCAGGGTTTCCAAAGCTACTGCGAAAATGAGCTCCACAAGCTAGGACTAAAGCGATTCACTTGGGACTGGGAGAGCTCATGGCAACATCTGTTCAATGAGCTGATGTCCATGGTGTTTTACCATAAATTCCGTCTTGCACTGGTCAGCACCAAGTATCATCATTACTGTTGGAACAAGGATCATAATAACTATGGGGTTGTGGCGGCTTTAATGGAGCGATATTTCACTTATTTGAAAAGATAATGGAAGTCTATTCAAAAGGATGTGGAGTATTCGGTTAAAAAGAAGGAGAATCAAAAGCTCGCCAAGATTCGTCAAAGGGTTAGTTAATGTATCTCTTCTTCATTGTGAGCAAAGACTGATGATGATCTACTTGATTATGTGCAGACCTGTGAGCGCCGTCGTGAATGGTGTGATATGGCTAAATTCCCCATTATAGCATTACAGTTCAATGACCCTCGAGTCTGTTCAGATACTGAGGAGGTACTGGAAAATGGCCATCAAGTTTACTGCAAAGTGGGATTACACTGGCGCTCCCAGTTATTTAATGAATTGGTATTAAAAATGGATCGAGACATAGAGTTTTGTAATCATATTAAAAAAAAGGGTAAAAAAAACTATTGATAGATTGCCAGAATTACGATCAACAGATGATGGTGATATTCCGGAAGGCTTATCATTTCAGGTATTTGATCAAGATTGGCTCAAAAGCTGTAGTAAGATGCAGACTAGCGCCCTCAAAATACTTGACATGCCAGTTATTAGGCCGAATGGTGATGCTCTGCAATAACTTAGTAATATAAATGTATAGCACCATTACAAATTAACATTTTGTGAATTATTTGTGCAGGTGTAATACAATCTGATTATTACTTCTTAAAGATGCAACAACTTGCTAAATATGTCAGAATATAGACCATATGAGTTGGACTGTATCACCGTCTCCCTTAGGAATAATACTCTATTGCTCGTTTTCATTGAGGAAATATTGAAGGAGTTCGATCCAGCTCATGGTGTTCATAATTGTGGACCTGTGCCAGGGTGCACAGGTGTGATCAACTTGGTCAAACGCAAATTATATAATATCAGTAAGGCTCACGCAGTTAATGTTTTTTTTTCTTGGACCTATTGGTGTTGGAAAATGGCATTTCCATAAGGAAGGATTTTAGAATAGCAATACAATTAGGGTCAAAGATGAGCTTGAAAGGTACCTTCCGCATTTTTACCTCAACTGAATGAGGAGTGATATAGTGGATGACCTTCACAGGTTTTTGTTGGCCAATACGATGGAGTCAATCAACAGCCTGAGCCTCAATGGCTGGGTTCCAATTGGGCTCCTGGAAATGTGGATGTCAGGGGCAGCAAATCAGGGCAGAATTTTGAGGGTCCCCTCACCATTAAATAGAACATATTAGCACAAGTTATATTGAGGCCAGTTCCAGCTGCGGAAATGGATGCAATCAGTACTTCACATTCAGGATTATTGAAGAAATTCTCCAGTGCCTTCTCCTGTGCTCGTGCTGTAATTGTTCCATCAATTCGTGCTGAAAGGATAGAGTGATGGGCAAGTGCAATACCAATTCTACAATATAAAAAAGTCAGATGGATTCAATTGGTAATGGATGCATATTAGAATTAATGCACAAATCAAGAAATTGGGTCCATTGGGTATAAACCACCGATTTGGTTGGACCACACCTTGTTTGTTTGTTCTTCATTAAGCTTTGTAGGAGGTGTGCAATTTTACTACCCATCATGCATGTTTCCACATCCACAATAGTTTGTGTGATTGTTGGCAAGTTATCCTGAGTGCTCCTGCCCTCGGGGTCTTCCAAATCCGCCTCCGCAATTGTGTTAAGCATGATGTGATGGTTACAACATATTCACAGCTTATTAATATTTCTGAAAAATTCTCCTGGTCCTTTGCTTTTGGATGATAGGAATTCTTCATATAATGTGGAATATTCTTGCTGCATGGTCGGGTTGAGTGGGAGCAGCTCATAATGATGGCTAATAGTGGGTAGGGATTCGAGATGTGTGGTTTTGGTGCAGCGCAAACTTAAATGCCTCAATGCCAAATGCAAAATATCATTGCAACCTTTGGAAAGACTACTCAGGATGAATGGTGACCAGTTATCTTGATTGGCGCTCTGGGGTTGAGTGATGAATGATATTATGCCCAAAAGGTCATAAATGGTGTTGTGAATAGGTGTGCCCGTTAAGCATATTCGACGGGATGAAAGGAGGCTATTAATGGCAGTGTATTGAGAGCAAATATAGCTATAAGATGGGGCAAGGGTTATTGGATATAAAAGGTAATTTGAATCATCTAAGCTCAGCCACTCACTGTGCTTCATCCAAAATTATACTATGCCAATTGATTTGAAAAATGAATAATGTAGAGGTATTGGTTTGCTTAAATTCTTGGGTGATAGTATTGTAAGAAGTGATGATGATATCATATTTTAGGATGTCGGCCTTGGATAATGCGTAATGAGTGGGACCATGGTAGATTTTGGCATGCAGCCCTCCAGCCTGAGCATGCTTGGATATTTCTGATTGCCAGTTGGTAATTAAGCAAGGGGGGCAGATGATCATGGTGGGCGTGGAGCAATGGGGGTTTGCAATCATCTGCTCCTTGGAGGTACCAATTAGAGCAATGGCCTGAATGGTTTTACCTAATCCCATATCATCCGCGAGCAGCCCTCCAAGAGGGGTATTGGTTGAAAGGGATTCAAATGAGTTAACGACCTTGTTTGTAATGATGTGCCTGGCATTAAAAGTGGATCCTGGGGGTGAGGTGGCCCAAAGGTTACGGGCTGATTGGCCATTGGGGATTTCTTAATCCCAGAGAAAAGCTAGTCTGGTCTTTTGATGAGGAAGGAGGGGGGTTTGAATAATGGCATGGGGCAGGGTCATCATGGGGAGGTCTGATCCACTGGGTAATTGTATCAGCTTTTGCTTGGAAATCAATGATGAAACAGCAGGATATGAAGCTGGAGTTGAGTTTGAAGCGGGAAAGGTCAGAGTAAAGATTTGACATTGACTATGAGTATTACAGTCATATTCTTTGGGAATTTTAAGCTTGAAATCTTGAGTTTGAAAGCTTTCCATTATGAATAAAATGTTTGGATAACATGTGAAGAACATCAATGCTAGATTGGGTTTCTGAGATGAGGAGGGATCATTTGAATCAGTCATAAATACTCCCTCAACAAATAATATTTGAGTAGGATTGGATTGGCAATTTTCAATCCATGCCCCACCAGGACCACAGTGCATGAAAGCTTTTGGTGCCCCAAGGAATGGTATCAACATTTTGGAAAGGGTTCCAGGTAGAGAGCCAATAGCACGCTCGTGATTGGGGAGATAAACAAATATGTTGTGTTGATTGTGCCATATGATAATCCAAGAAGCTAAGTGGGAATTCTCAGGATTTAATGTTATATCACTATTTATTTGAATACAAATATTAATCATCCCAATGCAAAGAGGTTGTGAAGGGGTTGACATGATGGCTATTTTAAATTATTTGGGGACAGTTGGAAATTATATGATCGGGAAGGGTTAGCTAAATGGAATGAAGACAAATAAGCGGAGGTGGGGAACTTATATGAGAGGCAGCAATGGGGTCAAGGGGGGATGGCCTGTGGTTACATGCATGGTCTTGATGGGGGTGGGCCTCTTGGGCTCATAATTTTCATATCCAATTTGGGGCATATATCAAGGCAAGGTGGCCAAAATGTGGGTGCACCAATATGACTTCTGGATCTGCAGCAAGTTACGAAACCTTTGGTGGAACAAGGTTGACATTAGCATATCTGAAATTGGGTGTGTTGTAGCAACTTATTGTGGAGGGGCATATTAGAGGCATGCAGCCATGTTTGCTGGTGTGACAGTGAACAATGAGCATATCCTTCCCAGGTTAATTGTTGCACAGGGACCTACTGGGCAATGTTGGAAGTTTCAAAGGGTAATCTCACTGTGGGCGGGTGAGATATGTTTGGTGGCGTTCCACCAAACATGAGTTTGATTTTGCGTGAAGTTTTTGGATGACTGATGCCTACTGGGCTTCCAGGGGGGGATGTGTGGCATGATCAAAGGGGGACCTAACGTGAGCCGTGATCCACATATACATTCACCCCTATTGCTTTTGAGGCGGGTACTAATCCACCAAGATTGGCATCAGGGTCTTTGCCTCACGCATGTACAAAACTCCGGAGAAAGAGGCCACATGCCCAAGGGAATTTTTGGCTGCAAGCCAGACCCCACAGCTTGTGCAGGGTGCGTGAGAACGTGCAGAAAATGACCCACGGTGGGAGATACCCACTCAAACATAACCAGTATCAACAATAATAGGCCGGGATTATTATAATGCGGGTGAGGCTGAAGCAAATCCACACTGATTGGCCTCAGGTTTCCATACGCAAGTGGGTGAGCGTCTGCAGTCAAGCCAACCAGCCAACCAAGAAAATAGCCGGTCGGAACACTGGGAGTAAAATGTCTTCCAGGCATGTGAAAGCTGCCTGCGTATGACCCATTGGGGGGAGCATATGAAAGTGTGTGGCTGCCTGACCATGACCACGCGCGATGAACAAGCGGGGCCAGTCAAAGCTTTCCCCGACAATGGCACTGGAGTGAATCCACCGTTTGTGTATGACCCAAATAAACAGTCATCCCACTATGACCCACTTACATTAGCTTGGATTACATGTGCATCTGTGCTGTAGTTAGGCAGAGCTGTCCAACAAGGTGCATCAAGGGAATGCAGTTGAGATATATGACTCGATGGCTTGATGTGATTGCATGTTACATTGTTGAACAGCTTTTGCTCTGCCCCGAAGCATACTCATACAAAGGTGTACTGCGTACTACAGTGTTGGCTGTACAGATTACGAAGGTGTAATACTACTTGAGCTTGCATGCACCTTCCAATCGTTTGCATATACATAGCTCATGTGCCACATGCTCAGCATTGCATTTCACCCCATTTGCACACGCAAGATGAGCATGTCATGGTCAAAAGCACCGTGTGGAAGTGCTCAGTAAAGCCATGGAATGAACTATTTTTGCAATAGTTGATTGGAAGGCTCAGTTTGGAGCACTTCACCAAAGTGTGTGAAATGCTGCACCTGGCTGAAATGTCATCCGATGCTGTGCCAAATTCTCAGATTGTGTGCATACAAAAACGACTGAGCAATGGCTCAGCATGGTACATTTGATATTGTTATATAAATAGTTCAATTACTGTGAAATTAAAATGTTCAGCCACTTAGCATTTCAATTATGACCCGAAAGCAAACCTGAGCAATGGGTCAAGGCAAGCTCACGCTGTATTCACTTGTCTTACAGCCCCCCCTTTTGTTCAAAGACTATCACCAGGCCATACGGCCGGTGATCTCGCCGCAGTCACTTGTGACCAAATGCACCACGTTCTTTTCTGCATGGGGCATTTGGGAATTGCACCCAACATGGAAATTCAACGAGGGCCTTGCGACCACCCTCCTGGGTGATCGGGTGGCTATTTAAGGAAACAAAGGGGATTTGATTGAGCTTGACAGTTCAATCAATAGAAATACTCAGCCAGAACCCCATTGTTCTTCTGCCTCAGGCCAGCATTTCCCTTCTCTTGCAGCAAATGCTGCAACTGAGCTTCAATTTTTCCCACATGCCTTGAAGCTGAGACTTTTGCGGGTGCTGCAACTGCTGAGATTGTCTCAGCTTCACCATGGTATAAAAGACCATCTTCACACGACAAGCCCTTCACTTTCTTTCTCACCCGCTCCACTTCGTTCAAGCTCACCCGCTGTTGTCCTTCTTGTGTGTATTCCCCTTGGTCTTCCTGCCTTTCCATTCTTTTCTTGCGCACTCCACTGAACCCACTCCACTTCCTTTTGTGTGTTTATCTTTCCTGCTGATCCTTTCAGACCCCCACTTCTATCCAGCTTGTACGTTATCTCCATTTTAAACTTTTGTTGTCTTTCTGTTCCAAACTTAATAATTTTTTTTCTCATCTTCCAGACTTTTAAACACTTCGGACTCAAGCGTTTCTATTTTGTTTCCATTTTAAACTTATAATTAATCGTACGTCTTCATTTTCTTTCTTGATTGTTTAGTTTCTATTCTGTTACTAACCCCAATTGTTTTGTTTTTAGATGTCGTGCACTTTATGCACCAAGCAGGGTACTCCCTGCATTCGTTCCTCAACGACGACCAACGCTTGTGATGCTTGCCGACAAGCACACAAGAAATGTTTGTTTGTTGTCCGCCCCTTCTGATCAGGAGGCCAGAGGAGTTCTTGCCCAAGACGCCCTTGCAAGGACTCCTTTGTGGTTGACAATGATGAAACCATATCCAAGCGCAAATGGACACCGGGACCTCAAGAAGGCCAATGGGAACGATTCCGGATGATTAGCCCTGTCCCCTCAAGCATTGATTTGTCCACCCCCCCTCCTAGGCCACCATAGGATGGTCACTTCACTCCTTGACCTGAGCAAAGTGATTATCCGGCCGATGAAGGATGGCGATGGAAAGAGGACATTCAAGCTTGGGCTGATTGTCACCAATGGGATTCAAATGCCAAAGTAAGTTATCTTTCTCCTCCTTATCTCATTTCTCTTCACACAATAATACTGACTTTTTTCCATTAATAATAGAACAAAACCCCCCAAATCCCCCTGACAAGACTCTCCCGTTCCTAGTTTGCCTCGCGAGCAAACCCTGCAGCAACCCACTCCAGGCCCAAGTGGCACCTGATGGTCTGAGGAATTATTCCACGGTAAGCACCCAAAGTTTCATTTCATTTTCACTTTCACTTTCGAGTCGAGTGAACTGACTCTTACTCCTTTTTTAGAACCCTCCCGAACCGAAGAGCCACTTATTCCTGGCCCGAGTCCATCCTCCCAACCACCTGAGGACAATATGACTTGTGAGCCAGAACCTGAGGTGGCTCCCACGCAATCCACGGAGGAACCTTTTGGTAAGTCCCAATTTCACTTTTTGAACTCTACTCAGCTTTTCCTCACCCCACCTTTGACCATCTCCAGCTTGTCCCGCCACTCCCTGCTCCATAATCAACATTGACAATACGCCCGTTGTGGGAACTCCTTTTGTTGTGGGATAAATAATTGGCAGTACCTTGAGGGGGAAATTATTGGTGAGTCTGTTTTGAATTTCAGAATGAGCCAATAACCATGGGTGCTAAGGTGTATTAGCTGCCCCTCTAAATATACTGAAAAATATACCCTTTTTGATGAGATCACAAATCAATTATTTAGTTTTGTGGCTTTTCAATTAGAGAATTTTCTTCAGCAGTCTCTATCAGTCTGTCAATAAAAGATCACTATGATAATACTGGTAATAGTTAATATTTTTTTAATAATTTAGGTTTGCTTAACTTTCTTGTTATTGATTATAATTCTTTTTAATTAATTCTTCTAGTATTCCTTCTTTCAATACCTTATATATCTAAAGAATATTGTTTAAGATAACTATTAATATTAATAATAATCTTGATAGCTAGCTAATACTTTTAAAGTTGATTCAATAATACTTTCAATATAGCTATAATAGTTTAAGGGTAAGATAATTATTCCAGGGTGGTTTTGGATACAGTTGTGCTGGAACATAAGGTTGATAATTTGCAGGTAAAGGTGCCTGAGTATTTCTTGGTCTGAATGGTTGTGCATTTGGTGCTAAACCTGATCCTTGTGTATTTGGTTTATCCTTCCAGGCCTTCTTTGGTGGATTAACAGCCTCTGATAGCTCTTTCAGCTGGTCCAAAACATCCTTCATTGGGTTGACTTCTTTTGGTGCTTCATTAAAATGAGCCTCTTGAGCTGGTGGATTCTTTATTTTCTTTGTAATATCTTTCATTTGCTTGATAACCTCCTCCCAGCTTTCATCTTCAAATCTGGCTTTCTTTTTGCTTTTGATTTCATCTGACTTTGATAATTGTGATTTCCCTTTAATAACTACTTCTGCCTCCAATTCTGCCTCAATATAATTTCTGAGGATATCCATCTCAGGTAAGATATATCCTCCATCCCTTGCTTGAACCATGGTCCTGTCTTTGATCATTTCTTTAGTAACACTACTTCTAATTTCTGGTGATAAGGAATCAAAGACATCTTCATGATAATCATTTTCCTTTTGGATATACCCATACTTCAGCAGATATTTTGAAATTATGTCATATTCCCCAATAAACTTTCTGTATTGGGACAAACTCTTGACTCCTCCCTCCTGTTGAGTTTGATTAAATAGTCTTGTTAAGGAATCTTTCCTGTGTCTTCTTTCCGGTTCCACCTTTCCCCATTTACTTATCATTTCCTTTTTCAATTGATCCCAATCCTCCATTTCATATCCTGGCATTCCTTCAATTTCATATCTGATATCCTTATCTTCACTCCAGAATGCTATTTGCATGGCCAAATCCCTTTCATTGGCTCCTTCAATTGATGCTATCCTTTCAGCTCTCTTGATAAAATCCTCAACATCACTTCCATCAAAGCTGAGGTTATAATTTTTTTGCCTTTATTTTAACAATCTTTCTTGTAGGTATTGTAACTGTTTCAGGTTGCTGAGTTGGTGTTGTAATATGTACCCTTTTTGCAAATCTTGCAGCTCTTGGCAATGTTCCTGGTGTGGATGTTGCAAATGTCTTTGGGGTTGGTGATGGTGATGGTTGCTGGGGTCTGAGCATTCTTTCAATAGTTGCATCTCCAGTAGTTTCAGGTGAGAATTGACTTGATTTTGTCTTCTTTCCATGTCTTCTTGCAGCTCTTTCCATAGCCTTCTGTAATTCTAACCTTTTCTTCTGAAATTCTTCATCATTTTCTAAATAAGAAAAATCCTCTTCTTCACTTTCTTCCTGACCTAATTCTTCAATTCTGGACTGCTCTTTTTCCAATTCTTCCTCCAAGGTTGGAGCCTTCTTTGATGATGATGATTCCTCCATTATAATTGTGATTTAAAGCAATGATTTAATTTTGAATTTTATTTTTGATTAATTCTTTTTGATTTTTTTGATTTTTTATGATTTATAAGATTGATAATGTGATCTTATTAATGATACTTGAGATTTGAATGCCACTGTTGGGACACCAGATGTGGAAACTCCTTTTGTTGTGGGATAAATAATAGGCAGTACCTTGAGGGGGAAATTATTGGTTAGTCTGTTTTGAATTTCAGAATGAGCCAATAACCATGGGTGCTAAGGTGTATTAGCTGCCCCTCTAAATATACTGAAAAATATACCCTTTTTAATGAGATCACAAATCAATTATTTAGTTTTGTGGCTTTTCAATTAGAGAATTTTCTTCAGAAGTCTCTATCAGTCTGTCAATAAAAGATCACTATGATAATACTGGTAATAGTTAATATTTTTTTAATAATTTAGGTTTGCTTAACTTTCTTGTTATTGATTATAATTATTTTTAATTAATTCTTCTAGTATTCCTTCTTTCAATACCTTATATATCTAAAGAATATTGTTTAAGATCACTATTAATATTAATAATAATCTTGATAGCTAGCTAATACTTTTAAAGTTGATTCAATAATACTTTCAATATAGCTATAATAATTTAAGGGTAAGATAATTCTTTAAGGGTGGTTTTGTTTAATATAAGGGTAAGATATAAATGATATAATAGTAATATAATACTATTGTCATCAATATAAATATAATCCAACATACCTAAAGGGCTTATGATATAAGGTATAAGGGTAAGATGATATCCCTTCTATAAATAAGGGTTATTGATAAATTAGATAAGGTCACTAATGATAATATCTTCAAGCACTAATTCAACACTACTACTATCATGGTAAGACTATTAAATAATATTAAACTCTTTGATTAATATTATAAATATCTTTCATTAATTAATCATAAATGATACTATAAGATACTGAGCCTTGCTACTGATCTTCTTTCAATATAAATACTAGATTATCCTACTAGAGAAGGGATGGATTGATCCTCAAGATTATTGTCTGAATCAGAAGCATGGGGGGAAAAACAGGGAGAGAGGCCCTTTATTTATACCTTTTGGGCCCTCCATAGAGCCTTCCAAAAACAAGGGACTTAGAAAAAATTCCACCTTGAGACATTTTTGCTGGTGGGTAAATTAAAAATGGTGTCATTTGATCAAGATATTGCACCATATGTTTGGTTGATTGCACCATTCTGAACCTTATTATTGTCAGTGCACAGCCTTGCGACATTTTTGCTAGTGGTTAAATTTGGAATGGTGTCATTTGTTCAGGATATTGCACCATATGTTTGGTTGATTGCACCATTTTAAAAAACTGTATTCTTATCTCTAATAACCTTATTTTTCTTCTTCACAGCCTTGATCTGTATTTAGTTGAGTATTTCTCTATGTAAAATTTAATTTGTAAAGAATACCTGTAATGTTTGGTTATGGGAGTTTAAGTGGGGATTGAGTAATGTAACATTATGTTAATTTATATGTAAGTGTTTTTTTTATGTCAAGACATGTAACAAATGATGTTGTAAGAGTAATGGTATCACTTATGTAATATTACACATGTTTATTCATATTGAACATTTAGACAAGCTGCATTATCTTTAAGCATATTCTTGTACCTAGTATATAGTGTATAGTATCATTTCTCTTCTTTAATCCATGATATCTAGAAAATTATTGACATTATGGGGTTGAGGCAATATGTGACTATAGGTAAAATTTGATGTAGATTCCAGTGGAATACTTGTTTTTGTTATTTTAATATAATTCTCCTGCTTTTTCTTGCATTTTTTTTAATTTTATCTTCCACTTTTTATCTTTATTTTCTTTATATATATATATTATTATTATTATTGATCAAAGTTTTAGCTTTGAAATTGTGGATTTGAACCTTGGAAGAGCTGGTATGGAATACCACACCGTTGGATCCCCCCCTCCCCCTCCCACTTCTTACCTGTAAGGTTTGTCTATGAAAGTCTTGATAATAGTAACAAAATCAAGAGTACTATGACTGTCCTCAATAGAAATATATAATATAATAAAATATTATAACCACAAATTTAAATATAATTATTAAAAATAATTATACATAAAAAAAATAAATTTAATTATTATTATAAAAATATAATAATAAAAAAATATAATAATTATAATAAATTATAACTATTCTATTATTGTTATAGTCACTGACAGTTATAACAATAAGAATTGTAAAGCTCTTAATGAGACAATTACACGTGGAAATATAAATATTAACCACTTATAAATAATATAAATATTATTTATAAAAGAATTATAACACACACTGTGCAGAAATAACTCTTATAGAATAAAATTCTATATAAAAAAAACTAATACTAGAAAAAAAATATAGAGCTTTAGAGAAAACTTACTTATAATATTTATTTAATACAACAAGTTGAACAACAACGGTTATTATATTTAATAATGATTATAAGTTAAAAACACGTCTAAAATCAATAATTTTAAGGATAAAACAACTTTTTATGATAAAATTTAAGATTAAAGAGTTTTTAAGAGGAATTTGTGGATTTTAAAAGATATTTAAGATGAAAATTTTATCATATAAAATATATTATTGATGATTACAACAATAATCTGAATTCTATGACTTCAATTCTTTAATTTACAATTAATAGAAAATAAAATAACTTAAGAATTACTTCAATAATAAGGTTTTATAAATAATAAAACTTTACCTGTTTAAATTTCTAATATGATTGGATTGATGATGAATGATGGACAAAAACAGTGATGAAAAGACTCTTTTTATGTCTTCAGAGCAGCTCTCATGATTCATAATGAATATGGAGGGCGTGCTCAGGTCAAAACTGAAAAACCATACTTAAAAACAAAGTTCTTAACTTAAGGCAACTTGTTTTTAATTCCAATTTAAAGTTACCAGTGTTATTCTTAACTCCATGTAACTTTGATCCTCATTTAAACTAATCATTTTAAGTTTTTAATATAAATAAACTTATTTATATTGAAGTTCATCACATGAACAACTTAAAAATAGAGTTTCAAGCAGAAATCTCTTAAACTCAATTTTTAATTAATTTTTAAAGAAATCATAATTTTCTTTGAGCTTAATTAAAAGAGTAAATTTCCAGGCTAATTACCCAGGAAATTTATTTAAAAAAGGTACTTAAAATTCAATTAATATTTAGATAATATTAAATTCTAAGCTGTGTGAGATTTTCAAGCAAATCCATTAAGATTTGGATTTTTGATGAATTTTTGAAGTTATTGCTATTTTTCCACATAAAATAGCAATACACACCAAACCTTAGCTTTTGATAAGGTTTTTATGCTTGTAACTTTAAATTTTTGAGCTTATTGAAGGTTTTTAAGCTTTATTAAGCTTTGACAGTTCTTAAAAACTTGATTTCAAGCCTGCATATTGGGATTTACCCTTTGGCAGCTTGAAATTCCTGTCCAAATTGGGATAAAACCAGTTTAAACCTTGAGGTTGGATCAAAGTCTAATCTTAAAGTTTAAATAAGGTTGAAAATCCTCCAATACAGGTGGAAAACCTTAATTGAATCATTGCAGATCCAAAAAGTTGGGTACCCCAGCTCTATTTGGTCTTTTTCCTTCGTCCCACCTTTTTGCGTGGATTTTGCCATTTTATTTATTTAAAGCCATACCATGGCTTTAAACCCTTTTAAATTGAGCTCACGCAGGATTTACATTCTGTATGGCAGATCCTTAGCCAATTCAGTAAATATACACCACACCTCAATTTTAACTAAAATTTTGGGAAGTTTGCATTAACCTTATGCAACTTTAAATTTAAGCTTATTTAAGCTTAAATTTAACAATTTTAAAAAAATGTTAAAAAAGTTACATTAGTACTGTGAGATTCTTAAATCTTCTCATAACACAAGAAATAAGTGTTTTTGGGTATAACACCTTATGGATGTACCCTAGGTTATTTTTGGTGTAGAATCCAAAAATGACATAATATTTATGACTTTGTTTATCCAAAATAAAGCTATACTTATTTTTTTGTTATTTTTATTTTAATTTTAACTAAAAAGTCTGTTTAAGACAAAATTAGCTGTTTATAAAATCATTTGTGGCCTTATGGGTATGTTATACATATGTAAGGTGTGGATATGAAACTTTGATTAAAAATCAAGTACTTTTCCTGTCCTCAAAATTTGTATAAGGTAAAATTCAGTTAAAGATAGTATGAAATATTATTTTTAAGAGAAAACACACCAATTTCATTGTTTGTAACTTTATTAGTATAAAACAATAATATTATAAAAATTTATTGTTTTACCAACAATAAAAATTTATCCAAAAAATACTCTACAAGAGATATTTTAAGGCTACAAAAGAAATTTCTTCAAGAGCAATTTCAATTGGAATTCATTGAGCAAAGAACTGCAAGCAATTAATTAAAGAACAAAGTCTTTAAAAAGAATATTAAAAAGAAAACACGCCCAAAAGTGACCAGAGTGAATTTGGAAACAAAGTGACAAAGTTTACAGTGATGAAAGATGCTTTAATCCACTTTTGGGGTGGTTCAGGGGTAAAAATGATTATAAGAGTTACAAACAATGATTATAATGATTTTTTCACGTGGTTAAAAGGATTAAAATGATTTAAAAATGGTGGTTGGAATCTTTGATTGATTGGTTTAACAGTGTTTAAACTAATTAATAAAAGGAAAAGATTCTAACATGAAGAGAAAAGTGGGGCAAAGAAGACATTCTTTTATAGCCATCAATTCTCTTACTCCAAAAGTAAGATTTACTCTTGTAAGTCGTGAAAGACAGTCTGACAACAGAACAGCCAATTATGGCATCATTGAACCCTGGTTTAGACCAAAAAGGGCTGGTTTAAGCCATTTTTAGCCATTTTTAGCCATTTTAGACCCTTAAATCAGCCATTACTATAGCAATACCAGGCCTAGAGCCTTCAAAACACGTCAGAATGTGTGTCAGAGAAGTAGAAACCAGTTAAAACTGTTTTTAATTTGATGGTTTTATCTTAAGGGTAGTTTTACCCTCTTGGCAACAGCTAAAACTACCCCAGTTGGTATCAAAACCTCATCATCAATTGAGTCCACAGACCCTGTAACTTAATTCCAGGCCAAAAATGATGAACTTTTGGGTGAATTTTGACATCCCACGCCTGTCAGCAAGGATTTTGGGGGTCTAGCTCCCCCTTAGAGCTGGAGTTCCTTTTCCCCCCCAAATTTAATCTTTCCAATTTATTTTTCCTTTAATTCCTCATCATGTATTATACTTATAGCTTACATATGTAATTCAATTCAATTGTACAGTACAATACAGTAATAATTGACACCTCATATGTAAATCAAAGCTCACTTATGTAATACACGCGCACATTTTGACATTTCAATTGAATTCAATTGAAAATACTTCAATTCCTCATAACTTCTAAACTAAACACAACACCTCAATTTTGACACAAAAATTGATGGTTAACACCACATGTGGTGTGAATTAAATTAAGGTTTTGAGGATTTTCAACTTTTGTATTGAAAATACTAAAAACTTAATTTAAGCTTATTTAGAGTTGAGTTACAAGAATTTCACTCAGAGGTGACCCCACCTGATTTTTTATGAGGAATCCAATGGTGAAATAATTTTCATGTGTTTATTTATTGAATAAAAAGTAATAATAATTTTTATATAACTTTTTTCCAATTTTTTTTATTTTTTCACAATTTTGTTAAAATTTCATTTTTACTTAATTTCTTCAAGTATAAGTGTAATTATATACTTACAAAATTTCATGTATTTTTATTCTTAAATTGTAATTAATTTTTTATTTTTAATATAATTTTATATTTATATTTTGATTTTTATTTTAATAATATAAATAAATTCATTTTATTTATATTAATATGTTATTTTTGTATTTGTGGTCTTTTGGGTATATGAAATTACCTCTAAGGCTCACAACATACCTCACAGGCTCACATTCCCTACCAACAAAAAAGAAATTGTACCACAATTTTTCTTTTGTAGTTTACCCCCAAGTTATTTGGGGGGGGTATAATCCACTGTCCAACCTCTCTACCTATACTTTTAGGTATGTAAAGCACACAATTCAAACTTTTTATTGAGCAATTGGTCTTCTCTCATGTTTGAATTTTGTAAGAATCTTTTGGGCATCAGGTATTTTACTTATTACAATCCATTCATCTTCATGTTATGGATCTTTATACCTGATGTTTTCTATACTAAGCTCCTCTGGTACCTCTTCTTCTTCTGAAGGCTCAGAATCACTTTCATGTAAACATACATCAGTTGTTTCTTTTGTGTCTTCCACTTTTTCAACATTTATCTCATTGATTCTTGTCTTGTTTGGGCAAGTGTTTTCTAAATGAGATGTGCTTCCACATTTGTGACATTTCAAAGGAAGTCTGTCTTGTGGCTTATTTGGCTTTGAAATTTGTTTCCCATTAGTGTTATTGTCTATTGGGGATTTGGACCAATTTCTTCCAATTTTTGTTCTAGTAGTGATGTCCTCCATAGCATTGATATAATCTTCTGTAGAGCAAGGTTCAATACATCTGCTTCTTATAGCATGCTCAAGGTCACCACCACATTTTCTTAATATCCTTTTATGTACCATTGTTTCAGACATATCAGGATGAAGGGCAGTTAACCTGTCCTTCTGTTGAAGAAACCAAGTCATGGGCCTGTCCCTCTCAATATTAAAAATGGCTTCTTCAAAAGAATTTTCGATTCTAAATCTCCAGGAATCATTTGCCCATTTGGAAATAATTTGTTCTTTCCACCAAGGCCAAGAATGTTTACCATGGTCTTGTCTCATTTTATAATACCATTTCTTTGCTGATTTGGTAAATAATGAGTGTAATATGGCACTTATGTATTCATCTGGTATGTTAAAGTCTTCTTTGAAAATATCAATTGTCTTCATAAATTCCATATGATTATATTCTCCTTCACCACTGAAGGTTGGCCATTCCTCTAATCTTGGAATGTCCTTAAAATTGCAAGCAGTTTCCACATCATGATCTGAAATTGTATGATTTAAATCATTATTCAAGTTAAGAACATTTCTGTCAAGAATTGGTGTGGATTGCCTTGGCAATTCTTTTTTTAGTGATATATTATTAATACTTGATTGAATGTCTTCTTTCAATTCAAGTCTTGCTTTATCACTTTTTTCCAATTTTTCTTGAAAAAGAGCTGCATTGTGACCAGTAGAATTTTCCAAGGTTTGAACTTGTATTTTCAATTCTCTTAACTGTCCAGTTATAAAAGAAATTGAGTTCTCATCTGGTTGATTGAGTAAGGTAACTTTAGACTCAAGTCTTTCACAAATTTGCCTCAAAGACACAATATTGTCTTTATTAACATTTTCAAGGCAAATAATAGTCTTTTGTTGTTCTTTTACTTTTAATATCTCATTACCCAGCTTCTGTTGGACATAATCAAATGCTTTAAATTTTGCTATAATTTCTTTATTACAAGATTCAAAGTGAATTACAAGTTTTACAAGATCTATTACTTTGGGAAAGATTGATTCAATCTTTCCTCCTCCTTCTTTTTGAATTCCATCAAGGTTCTTGCCATATTGAACACATTGTCCATGGCTGTCTTTTCCTTCTTTGGGATTCTGTAATTCTGAGGGTAAGGCTTGTTCCACTTGGGCTTTGCCTTTCCCTGTGCCTTTTGCTTGCCCTTCTGGTTGGTTTTTGGGGCTTGCTTGGGCTTTTTTGGCACTTGTTGAGGCGGATTTTTGCTGGTGGATGCTTGGGGAGCTTCCACTGGGCTGGTTTCCTTGCCTTGGGCCAACTTCTTCTGATCCTCTGATAACATGCTTTGGTTTTTCAACCAAGCTTTTATCTGTTGGACTTGTCCTTTGACAGACATGGGTGTCCAACCCATCAGAAGGTCTTCTGTCTTTTCTGGTCCCATGAACTTCTTCACTTGAAGATAAGAGTTCATGGTGCTTATCCAAAGACTTGGGAGAAGTTCCCACTCTTGTTGTTTTGACGCCAAGAACCAGTTCTTCCATTGAGATTGATAAATCTCCACAGCTGCTTGTTTGAAATGGTTCAGGTCTAACAGCAATAGCAGTTATGTCAGCTTCTGGACTCTCAATAAGAGGTTCAAAGGTGCTGGCTAACCTTTGGGAACTGGTGGAAGTTCTGGCATCCTCCATTTCTGCCTCTCTTCTGGAAAGACATTTGTGCCTTTTGGATTTGTGGCTGGAATGTCCTGGTCCAGATCCATTTGATTGGATGGATTAGTTGCTTCCACTTCTAGTAGGAGTCATTTCACATCAGTTTTAATAAAAAATAGAGTAAAATTGAATTCAATTCACATGCAGGACCTTTAAAGGGCTCTTTGGTTATCAAACCCCTGGGTGCGGGACTGGTTTGGATTTCAATACTGGACTCTGAGGTTTCAGAGTCTGAAGAATTTTCTCTGATGGAAGACACTAGAGAAAATTAAAAATATAAGTTATTTTATCAAATAATAAAAATAACTTATAAGCTCAACTTATTGAATAAAGTTGTTTTAATGTAGTTTATGGAAAATTACGTCAAAAATAAAGAAAAATGTCTAAGATAAAAAAAAAATGTTTTTTAACAAAGATTTTTATTTTTAAAATTTTTTTATTTGATTTATTATTTTCTTTAAAGAAATAATAATTATGCAATTAACAAGTTAATTAATCAAAATTGTATTATTATTCACTTTATACTAGAATAACTCAAAGAGTAAATTTCAAGTCTGTGATGTGAAAAAGCCACTAGTTAGACAAAAGAAATTTATTCCAAGTCACTCAATAGTATATTGTTTCAAACAATATTCTTAAGAAGAAAATAAATTTATTAATATTATAAAGATTATTTATAAAGGATAAGTCCCAAAAAAGCCAATATCAAGATAAATATGGCAATTTTACGTCAAAAAACAGTAAAATAAGGTCTAGAATATGATTTATGTCCCAAAAATGGGTTTAAAATCACAGCCAGGACCCCAAATGTAAGGTTTGTCTATGAAACTCTTGATAATAGTAACAAAATTAGGAGTACTATGACTGTCCTCAATAGAAATATATAATCAAATAAAATATTATAACCACAAATTTAAATATAATTATTAAAAATAGTTATATATAAAAGAATAAATTTAATTATTATTATAAAAATTTAATAATAAAAAAATATATAATTATTCTATTATTGTTATAGTCACTGACAGGTATAACAATAAGAATTGTAAAGCTCTTGATGAGACAATTACACGTGGAAATATAAATATTAACCACTTATAAATAATATAAATATTATTTATAAAAGAATTATAACACACACTGTGCAGAAATGATTCTTATAGAATAAAATTCTATATAAAAAAAACTAATACTAGAAAAAAAATATAGAACTTGAGAGAAAACTTACTTATAATATTTATTTAATACAACAAGTTAAACAACAACGGTTATTATATTAAATAATGATTATAAGCTAAAAACACGTCTAAAATCAATAATTTTAAGGATAAAACAACTTTTTATGATAAAATTTAAGATTAAAGAGTTTTTAAGAGGAATTTGTGGATTTTAAAAGATATTTAAGATGAAAATTTCATCATATAAAATATATTATTGATGATTACAACAATAATCTGAATTATATGACTTCAATTATTTAATTTACAATTAATAAAGAATAAAATAACTTAAGAATTACTTTAATAATAAGGTTTTATAAATAATAAAAATTTACCTGTTTAAATTTATAATACGATTGGATGGATGATGAATGATGGACAAAAACAGTGATGGAAAGACTCTTTTTATGTCTTCAGAGCAGCTCTCATGATTCATAATGAATATAGAGGGCGTGCTCAGGTCAAAACTGAAAAACCATACTTAAAAACAAAGTTCTTAACTTAAGGCAACTTGTTTTTAATTCCAATTTAAAGTTACCAGTGTTATTCTTGACTCCATGTAACTTTAATCCTCATTTAAACTAATCATTTTAAGTTTTTAATATAAATTAACTTATTTATATTAAAGTTCATCACATGAACAACTTAAAAATAGAGTTTCAAGCAGAAATCTCTTAAACTCAATTTTTAATTAATTTTTAAAGAAATCATAATTTTCTTTAAGCTTAATTAAAAGAGTAAATTTCGAGGCTAATTACCCAGGAAATTTATTTATAAAAGGTACTTAAAATTTAATTTATATATAGATAATATTAAATTCTAAGCTGTGTGAGACTTTCAAGCAAATCCATTAAGATTTGGATTCTTAATGAATTTTTGAATTTATTGCTATTTTCCACGTAAAATAGCAATACACACCAAGCCTTAGCTTTTGATAAGGTTTTGATGCTTGTAACTTTAAATTTTTAAGCTTATTTAAGGTTTTTAAGCTTTATTAAGCTTTGACAGTTCTTAAAACCTTGATTTCAAGCCTGCATATTGGGATTTACCCTTTGACAGCTTGAAATTCCTGTCCAAATTGGGATAAAACCAGTTTAAACCTTAAGGTTGGATCAAAGTCTAATCTTAAAGTTTAAATAAGGTTGAAAATCCTCCAATACAGGTGGACAACCTTAATTGAATCATTGCAGATCCAAAAAGTTGGGTACCCCAGCTCTATTTGGTCTTTTTCCTTTGTCCCACCTTTTTGTGTGGATTTTGCCCTTTTATTTATTTAAAGCCATACCATGGATTTAAACCCTTTTAAATTGAGCTCACACAGGATTTACATTCTGTATGGCAGATCCTTAGCCAATTCAGTAAATATACACCACACCTCAATTTTAACTAAAATTTTGGTAAGTTTGCATTAACCTTATGCAACTTTACATTTAAGCTTATTTAAGCTTAAATTTAACAATTTTAAAAAAATGTTAAAAAAGTTACATTAGTACTGTGAGATTCTTAAATCTTCTAATAACACAAGAAATAAGTGTTTTTGGGTATAGCACCTTATGGATGTACCCTAGGTTATTTTTGGTGTAGAATCCAAAAATGACATAATATTTACGACTTTGTTTATCCAAAATAAAGTTATACTTATTTTTTGTTATTTTTTATTTCAATTTCAACTAAAAAGTCTGTTTAAGACAAAATTAGCTGTTTATAAAATCATTTGTGGCCTTATGGGTATGTTATACATACCTCACAGGCTCACATTACCCAGCTCGCCCACCTTCCTCTTCTGTTCCCCCCCTCCACTCCAACCCCGGTTTCCTCCCCAGAGATCCCTTCCAGTGCCCCCAAGAACCCCATCACCTCCTCCCCCCAGTGCAAAGACGCTCTCATTTGAATGATGAGGCTCGCCAGGAATTCACCGATTTACGACTGACTTTGATGATTCCTCGCACCATCGTCCACAAATCAAACAACCAAATCTTGCTGGAGCATTGCCGCTTGCTCCACATGATTCCTTTCATGGATGCAACTCATCGAAATGAGATGCACCGGGAATTCAGGGAGGAACTAAACTCCCTCCTTGCCCAGGAACTGGAGGCTTATCCAAAGGAGGACATCACCGGGATAGTCTCGAAATTCTTAGAAAAATAAAAATTTAAAAAAAATCTCATCATTTCCTCTTTTTATTATTTGTAATACTTTCTTTCAAATAAATTATTTGTATTCAATGATTGTTATTTTCCATTTCTATTACATTATTTGCTCACGTGAAATTATATTTTCCTCAATGGTTCAGATATCCTATTGCGTGAGAGTAACTTTTGTAAGTGCCCCACCAAAAGTTTGAATGAGTATTTGTTTGTGAACCTCTTTTACCAAAAATGCGCCAATAGTAGCCGTTACCGTCTCCTATATTTTCTTCTTCCATGGTTTAGAGCCATATCAATTCTTAACTGTAAAAAAGCAGGAGGTTCCCACATGTGAGCAATCCACTCCAGATTTGTGAAACAGGGCCTTTCCTATGGTCACACGCTATTAATCTTACTCATGTATTGAATTGTTTAAATTGTCGGGAACCTTCACAAGCGTAAGGATTGGCGTGTGAACTTTCGGGAGCCTGCACAGGCGTAAGCATTGGCATGTGAATTGTTGGGCGCCTGCACAGGTGTAAGGATTGGTGTGTGAATTGTCAGGAGCCTGCACAGGCATAAGGGTTTTTTGGCATTGTTGGAAACCCTCCCAAGCGTAAGGATTGGCGTGTGAATCGTCGGAAGCCTGTACAGGCGTAAGGAATTTTTAGCATTTTGGGGAACCTTCACAAGCGTAAGGATTGGTGTGTGAATTTTCGGGAGCCTGCACAGGCATAAGGATTGGCGTGTGAAGCGTCGGCACCCCACATAGGTGTAAGGAACTTTTAGCATTGTCGGAACCTGCACAAGCATAAGGATTCACATGTGAAGCATTGGCATCCTGGACAAAAGCATCAAACCAGGACATATGTAAGATGGAATGCCACCGTACATAATCCACTTCACCCCTTTTTCATGTGAGACACCCTATCTCCCACACTCAAAACCATCCAATCCTGGTGTACATTGTCCTCTGCCTTACCCCACCATTATTTACACAACACACATGCAAATCTCCTCATTCTTTGAATTGGCATGAGATTGTATTACCATCCCTGATTTGATAGCTCGCTCTCTCGCCAATCTCATAATAGCCATGGCTTTTTTGCCGCATTGTTTTTGCTAACCTGCTTGAGCATTGTGCGGACATACCCACTAGTGTCGTGCTTTCGTTGTCCTGTGCTGGATCAGTATAATGAACAAATGTACTACTGGCCCACATTACCTGAATGAGCCCATGACATGCGGATAGATCAATCCAAAAATGCTCATTTGGGAAAATCAATTTTCCCCCTGTACACTGCTTTGACGCATCTCTTTGAATTTGGCCAGTCCGCTTATCAGCTTGAAACCACCATCCCAAAGCATACAGCAATGCATCCTTATCAACATGAGGTGCATTTTTGAATCCATTCATGGTGAAAGTGAGTGCGGAAGCAAACTCGAATGCACCCTGATTTGCGGGCCTATTGGCCTCATAGTTAACTTGATCAAAAGATGGAACCCCCAATGACTTGTAGAAATTTTGAATCTTCTCAAATAAATTATCCCCAACATATCGTAAGGATTGACCTAGAATGCAACCCACTGAGCTAAGATTGGCACCTTGGTTCCGCCATTCATCTTTTGCGTTTTCAATTTTCCCGACACTTCCATACAGACCAAATTGTTCATTCTTCGTGCTGCATTTGCGCCACCCAATCGCAAACATAAATCCCTCCAGTAATGCTCCATTTGTTGCAATCGGGTCGGTGAATCTCTTTTCACGAAATAAGAATTGTGATAATTCATCCCATTGATTGACCTCAACTTCACTCATTGTTGTGAATGGTCGGAATTCGACAAGGGCAATGAGTAATCCGGTTAAAGAGAAAATGGCCACATGGCCAAAGTGAATGCGTTTGATCTGATTGACATCCGCAACCCTCCGAATTTTACTTGGGGTGATATTTGCTGATACTGGCATTGATATCTGTGCTGTTGGGAGAGAGGAGGAAAAAAACCTATTCATTCGGGTTGTTTTGCGCTCATTTGTCTTTTGGGATCTCCCACTATTCCTGAGTGGTTGAGGGATCACTATGTGTTGAAGCACACAAGATATCAGATACTGCCAAGGAGCTTTCTTCGGCACACATCCTTTGACTTCCCTGTTGGAGCCCACATGACATTGACACAATCTGAACTGACTAAAGCCAATTTTCTTCCGTGGGGCCCAATGAGGGTGCCACATAAATGTGGAAGCATATATATATATCTATATATATACACTGAGATTAAGCACGCAACTCACACTTTCCTTCCTCAGCCCAACGCTTTCTTGCGAGTTCCCTTTTACACTCTTTTCCTTTTTTCGTGAATGGCATGCTTGCAGCAGAAAATGACATGAAACCAAATGATTACTGATTTATTAATATCACCTAAATTGAATTGCTGTCGATGAATCTTTTTTAATTGCGGCTAAAAAGAAAGATCACACCTGACCTTTGCGAATTGGCGATCTCAAATACCTGAACCTGAAAATTGCAGTGGATAGTGCATTATTCAATTTGACATATTGATGCTCCCATGCAATCACTTTCCAATCCAACCATTTGGAATATCGCAAGCACAGGCAAATGCAATATGCATCCTGCTGCGGATCCCTAGTTATCCTAGTCCTCTTGAAAGACACAGGAACATTTGGCCTATTATGGGCTGGCAGGAAGTGATAAATGCGACCTCCCGCAATGCCCCGGCGTGTGCTACTTGTGCACACAACTGCCTGACCAAGCTTGCGTCTTGTCGGAGTCTTTTCAATGATGTATGGAGGCATGCCACCATACAATTACTATTGGTATTCAGACTGTGGCATCCAGGCAGTAGTAGGATAGGAAGTCATGATTATTAAATTCATAAATAGCTTTGCAAAATTCAATTACAATCTATCTAGTACAAAGCTAATTTAAAACAGGTCAATCCTGGTTGTGAGTTTAGCTGACCTGGGTACAGTCAAGGTGACCTCATCACTTGAACCAAGACCGCGCTTTGCCACCCAGGCATCACCAAAGTCTAATACTAAGCATCGTGCAAATTCGAATCTAAGAGGTACAGTGGGGTTAAAAGACTCTGATGAGAAGAAACTTTTATTCAGTAAATTACATATATACTTATTAGTACGTAGCCACACTGGATCCACTAGATTTTTACCCTCTGAAAATTTTTCAGAAATGTCAATTAGTGATAAAGCCCCTTTAACCAAGCTTGTTCTCCAGTCATCTGAGCATACCATCAAACCACAAACCCCCTCCGCACAGAATGCCGCTAATATACCATAGCAAATTCGATTTATTCCGAGATTCTTGTGACACGCCAAAAGATCTTTGATGGCCTCATTTTTTTTCAGTTCGTGAGTTTGCCTTTCATTCCATTAACTTCGACCTTTGTATGTGCACGTACCATGTTGTACGCAATCATCAAATGGATAACTGTATCCATTAGATCCTCCAGGTTCTTGTGCGGCTTTGTGGATATCTCATTGTCAGCCCTGCCACCTTCAATGCTGAGTTGGGTTGCACGTTTCTTCAATTTACTCAAGCAGGAGGCAAGGTTTTCAACTGCTCCGCGTTCGAGTCCAAGAGGATTGGTCAAATTTGAAGTTGGTGCAAAATATGGTTTGGGTGCAATCACATCGTATGAGACTCAACTAATGGATTCAAACATAACATTTGCCCAAAAATGTTTAACTGGATTGGTGGGGTAAAGAAGGCTCTGAACCATTTTGAAGAAGGAGTGTTCAGATTTTGGGAGATTCTCTGGAGGTTTAGCTGATTCCTTGATCAATTTGAGATTACAAATGTTGTGATCAAAAAACGCTTCTGTTTCTTTTGGCTTAAAAAAATCTAACCCTGTATATTGCAATTTATATCACCAGTCAACAGCCAATAATCATGTATCATGCACAAAGATAAAACTCACCTGCCATCTCAAGGTCCTCCAGCCAGGCCAACATTTTAAGCTCCTGGTTACTGATCACCTTAATACCAACGGGCAGGAATGTATGAGCATCTTTTGTTGGTAAATTGTCCCATCGATTTTTGTAAATACTATTGATATTATCAAGCCCCCTTTTCCATGGTTGTTGAGTAATATTGGAATGATAATTCAAAATGCCTGCAAACTCTTCCATGTGGGATAAAAATATCCCTTGAAAATTAGCAGACAATGACACTTCGGGCTCAGGGTCAGGAATCATATCAGTCATATCTTGTCCCATTGTATCATGTTTAATTGTCTCCCTTTCTTGAAAGGCTTGAATATTCCAAGGAGAGGCGGGAGGGGTTTCATCATGGATTGTTTCATTGAGTATTGGTGGGCTTTCAGTATGTGGAGCTTCATCATGGATTGTTTCATTGAGTATGGGGGGGTTCAGTATGCAGAGGTTCATTATCAATATGGTCCCCTTCAACATTGATCATTTCATCACCTTGATCCCAAGAATCCTTTGCGGCTTCAAAGGTACGGAATTTTTTGTTTGTTTTTTTGGTCGCATGTATATTTGGTCTTTTTCCTAATCCTTTGCCTGGAAATCCAATGACGACTTGAGATCCTTCAGGTAGAGATTCTCCCACCTCCACACCTGCCCATATATTGTAAGCAGCTATTTTTATCAATTTTGTTTTGAATTAGTAATGGACTTACAGTTCAAATCCATTTTGAGCAAGCTCATGGCTCCAGCAATCTTTTGACGCACATAATCAGGAATTTTACTATTATTTTGAATTTTTTCGAGCCTTGGGATTGTTTGAGCAATGTTGGAGACAAATTGTTCCTTGGATATAATTTCCACCTCCCCACTGAAAATTACATCATCTTGCCCATCATCTTCTGTTGGTGCACAAGGTTCAACAGTCTTTTCCTTCTCATAACTTTTAAAATTTGGTTTCTGAGAGCTTGGAGGTTGACCTGACATAAAGGATATGACACAATATCAGGGTTTGAGAGATTAGAAATATTCAAGATGGATGCATACTCACATTCTGGAAGAACTGGTGGATATTGATTATCTTCATGTGACTGGCTCTCTACTTCAATGCCTAATTCACGACTACTGGCCATATCAGAGATTTCACTTCCACTCTCTGGGGCTGAAGTTGGTCGTTCATTGAATTCAGTTGAATTTCCTGGGGTTTGGGCCATAGCGGAGGTAGTTTATTAAGCAAATAGATGGTGATGAGTTGATTGATAACTTGTTTGAAAATTTATGAATAGAAAGATCAAAATTGAAGAAAAAAGGTCCAAGTAAAATAATCGCATTTGCAAAATGCAATCTGTCGGGAAATTGAAGGAGGCGATGTTTTGCAAATTATTCCATATCATGCAAATGAAATCACTTCCCTGTGAGACATTGAATAAAGTTGACTAGTGAGAAACCTACTAAAGTCAACTCTTGAACTATTCAACGCTCATGAGGTAAGGACTAAGCAAAGTGTTCCATTTGAATGATATGAAATAAAATGGCTTTGTCAGGGAAACAGGAGACACAATTCTTGTCTTAAATAGTCCACTTATTAGGTTTTACTTTGTGAGTCTCATGATTTAAACCCTAACCACAACATCGTGAATATACTGACCAATTTCCCCTTAGGTCCTGTTGGCAGAGAAGGCCACTCAGCATATTTTGGCAATTGCGTTCATCATGTATGCCAAAAAGCCACCGTACACTATGGATGTAGTACGGAAGCATAAGGATAAGTCGTGTTGGGAGCATGTTGGGAGGGCACTCCGCAAGCGTAAGGATAAGTGGTGTCGGGAGCATGTCGGGAGGGCACTACACAAGCCTAAGGATAAGTGGTGTCGGGAGCATGTTGGGAGGGAACTCCGCGAGCGTAAGGATGGTAAGCAGTGTTGGGAGCATGTCGGGAGTGCACTCCGTGAGCGTAAGGATTGTAAGCAGTTTCGGGAGGATGTCAGGAGGGCACTACACAAGCATAAGGATAAGTGGTGTTGGGAGCATGTCGAGAGGGCACTCCGCAAGTGTAAGGATGGTAAGCAGTGTCGGGAGCATGTCAGGAGGGCACTCCGCGAGTGTAAGGATGGCTAGCAGTGTCAGAGGCATGTTGGGAGGGCACCACGTGAGCATAAAGATGGTAAGGGCAGGGGTGTGAAAGCATAAGGAGTGGTGAGGACGGAGATGGGGGGGCAGTGTCGGAGTCTCATCTGGAGGGCGGTGTGAGCGCATAAGCATGGGAAGCGTTGGGGCGGATTAGGTGGGGATGCGCAAGGCAATGAGGTGAAATGACCCAAACATTGCGAATAGTGTTGAAATGCGTTTGTGCTTCGAGTGACATTCTCATGTGACACATGTGATGATTGACGTTGTCTTGACGCTGACGTGACGTGACCCACTAAATCCAGTGACTATAAAGTGACACTAACGCAATGAAGCAAGATTTTATACTGACAGCGGTGCGACGTGAAGTCAATCACCAACGATTGACGCAAGATTCGCCCTTGTGAAATAAATAAAAGGGAAAAAACCAAGTAGAAAGGTGGGAAAAAGGAAAAATAACAAACAAAGGTGGGGTACCCAGATTTTTGTATCTGAAAGGATTTAATTAAAGTTTTCCACCTGTATTGAAGCATTTTCAACCTTATTTAAACTTTCAGATTAGACTTTGATCCAACCTTAAAGTTTAAACTGGTTTTATCCCAATTTCAACAGGAATTTCAAGCTTCCAAAGGGTAAATCCCAATATGCAAGCTTGAAGTCAAGGTTTTAAGAACTATCAAAACTTAAATGATCTTAAAACTTTGAATTTACAAGCATCAAAACCTTATAAAAAAGTGAAGGTTTGGTGTGTATTTCTGTTTTACATGGAAAAATAGCAATATCTTCAAAAATGCATTAAAACTCCAATTCTTAATGGATTTGCTTGAAAATTTCACATAACTTTCAAATTAATGTTATCGTTGTATATATTAAACTTGAAGTATCTTTTTTGACAGGTTTAATTGGTAATTAGCCTTGAATTTAGCATTTTAAATTATTCTTGCAGAAAATTAAGATTTCTCTAAGATAAATCCAAAATTCAGTTTAAGATATTTTTGCTTGAAATTTTATTTTTAAGTTGTTCTTGTGATGACATTTGACATAAAGAAATTTATTTTTTATTAAAACTCAAGATAATTAGTTCAAAAGAGTTTTAAAGCTACTTGGAGTCAAGAAAAACACTGGTAACTTTAAATTGGAATTAAAAATAACTTACCTTAAGTTAAGAACCTTATTCTTAGGTATGGTTCTCAGTTTTCACCTGAGCAAGCCCTCTATATCTATTATGAATCATGAGACGTGCTCTGCAGGCATAAAAAGAACCTATAAATCACTTTTTTATTTTCATCACAATTATCATTCCAATCAAGTTAAGATTTTAAACAAGTAATATTTTATTAACTATAAAATCTTATTATTAAAGTAATTTCTTAAGTATTTCATTCTTCATTAGTCTTAATTTAAAGAATTGAAATAATAAAAATCAGATTTTTGGTGTAATCACCAATAATATATTTCATTATATAAAATTATTTTCTTAAACATATTTTTGAAAATTCACAAATTCCCCTTAAAAGCTCTTGAATCTTATTTTTATCATGAAGAAGTTATTTTCATATTTTAAAATATTGATTTTTGGTGTGTTCTAAACTTATAAACATTATTTAATGTAAAAACTGTTGTTGTTTGGTTTGTTGTATTAAATAAATATTATAAGTAAGTGTTCTTTAAAGTTTTATATTCTTTTATCTATTATCAGTTTTTTTTATGGAATTCTTCAATAACAATTATCTATGAAAAGTGTGTGTGATAATTCCTTTTATAAAAAATATTTATATATTTTTCATAAGTGTATAAATATTATTACTTTCCACATGTAATTGTCTCATTATGAGCTTTACATTTCTTATTATTATAATTGTCAGTGACTATAATAATATTTTGAATAATTATATTTTATTCTAATTATTGAAATTTTTGTATTTTTATGAACTTATTTCAGAATAATAAAGATTTCTTTTTTTCAATGAAATTATTTTTGATAATTATATTAAATTTGTGATGGTAATATCTCATTATATTAGAGTTTCTTCTGGACAGTCATAGTATTCTTGATATTTGCTACTATTATCAAGAGTTTCATAGAACAACATTACATAAATTAAGGTAACTTACTTTTGATTCCAATTTAAAATTGCCAATGTTTTTCTTAATTCCAAGTAACTTTTATCCCCTTTTGGATTAATTATTTTAAGTTTTAATATAAAATAATTTGATTTATATTGAATTTCATCACATGAAAAAAATAAAAATAAAGATTCAAGCAACAATATTATGAACTGAATTTTCAATTAATTTTTAAGAAATCATAATTTTCTTCAGAATAATTAAAAAGGCAAAATTAAAGGCTAATTACCAATTAATGCTGTTGAAAAAGGTACTTCAAATTTTATATATATACATATAACAGTAATTTGTAAGCTGTGTGAAATTTTCAAGCACATCTTTTAATAATTGGATTTTTAATGAATTTTGAAGTTATTGCTATTTCTCCTTGTAAAATAGCAATACACACAAAACCTTAGCTTTTGATAACATTCCAATACTTGTAAATCTCAATTTATAAGATTATTTAAGCTTTGAAAGTTCTTAAAACCTTGACTTCAAGTTTGCATATTAGGATTGACCCTTTGGAAGCTTTAAATTCCTGTCCAAATTGGGATAAAACCAGTTTAAACTTCCAAGTTGGATCAAAGTCTAATATTAAAGCTTCAATTACGTTGAACATTCTCTAATACAGGTGGAAAACCTTAATTGAATACTTGCATCTACAAAAAGCTGGGTACCCCAGCTCTGTTTGGTTCTTTTTATGTCCCACCTTTCTGTTTGGTTTTTGCCCTTTTATTTATTTCAAGCCATATTATGTCTTCAAAAACGTTTAAATGGACCTCATTCAGGATTTAATTTCTGTATCAAAAATCCTTAGCCAATTCAGTAAATATAAAAAACACCTTAAATTTAATGGAATTTTTGGTAAGTTTTCATAAACCTGATGTAACTTCAAATTCCAGCTTATTCAAGATTAAATTTAACAATTTTTGAAAAATTTCAAAAAAGCTGAAATTATATTTTGAGATTCTTAAATCATCTAATAACATAAGAAATAACCATTTTTGGGCATAAAACCCTACAGGTCTACCCTAGATTATTTTCAATGTATAATACAAAAATGACATAGTAATTATAGCTTTGTTTATCCAAAATAAAGTTAGACTTATTTTTTGTTATTCTTTATTTTAAATTCAATTGATAATTTCTTTGTGGACTTATGGGTATGTCATACATATCTCACAGGCTCACATTTCCTACCACCAAAAAAGATTGTACTACAATTTTTCCTTAGTAGTATACCCCCAATTTAATTGGGGGGGGGGGGTAAAATCCACTGTCCAACCTCTCTGCTTATACTTTTAAGTAGGTCAAGCACACAATTTACACTTCTTATTGAGGGATTAGGCTTCCCTCATTTTTGAATCTTTGCAGAAATCTTTGGGAATCAGTTATTTTACTTTCTGAAATCCACTCATTTTCATGTTGTGGATTTTTGTACCTGACTAAGTCTGCTCTTTCATTTTCCCCCCTAAGTCTTCATTATTTCAAGATGTTGAGCACCTTTTCCTCCTGACTTTGATCAAGTGGTGTTAATTCTAATGGTGCTTCATTTCTCAATCATAACAATTCCTTAACAATTGAAGTATAATGCTTCACCATACTGAAAGGGAACATTGGATGTTTGTTTGCCAATTCTCGTGACAGTTCTACTTGTACTGCATTCTTCCCATGAATGTCTTTAATAATAAATGGTCCTGCAAAGGAATATTTCAATTTCTTTGGGCCTTCAATGTTGTTAAAGTTAAAGGTTGAAAATAGTATTAAGTTTTCTACTGTGAATTCTGGAGTTCTATGACTTTTATCCCACTTTTTCTTAGCATATTCAAAGGCATCAGTCATGCTTTGATTTTAATGATGGTTCACCTTATCAAGAAATAGCTCAAATCTTGAAGTAGTTGGATGAATAGTAATGTCACAGCCATGGAGACAGCAGGGTATCACCAATAATTACCAATTGAAGATCTTCCAACACCCAATCAACAAGGGGGTTTCATTGAAGATCCACCAAATACAGTTTCAAACCTCAATACAGCTCAATAAAGGCAAGACCCAAATACAGGCCTGTCCTCAATACAGGTGAAAAAACCTGTATTGATTAAAATACCCATATTAGATACACCAATAGAGGTTTACATCTCAAATACAGATTCCTCCAGCATACCGTCATGGGTTCTCAACACTCAAACTCCAGGCTGGCATTTTTCACATATACCAGCCCCCTTTCACCCACCTGGGGGTTTTTCCCCCAGTTGATTGAAATATCTGGTTTATTATTAATATCAGTATATTTCTCACTCAGAGGTATTATTCCATTAATTATGAAGTTAGTCTTAGCCTTCCCTCACCTGTTCAGTAGAGTCCTGGTGGTCATATCCTTATTAATCCTTTTATCTTTTCTGAACAGGTGAAAAAAGTGATTCAAGATTATGTGTGGTTGGCTCTTTGTTATTACTTTTGTTTTTTTATTTCATGTCTTTTGATGCTCATTATGTTATCAGTAGGAATTTTAACTTTTATCTTATTTCTCTTATCCTTTGAATACTTCCCTTGAGCCCTCCATAAGTAATTCCATTTACTGAGTTCCAGGCCCTCTTCACTTAGAAGAGCCCCTGTGACATTATTTTAATTAACTCATAATTTCTTCTTTTCTTTAATTAATTTATATTCATTTCTCTCATTCTTCAATTATGATTTTTATGATCTTATGATTTTTACAATTTCATAATCTGTGATCAATTTTAATCTCATTTATTTTATTAAAATGAAAATTTATTCTCTTTCTCATTTCTTAAATTATGCTGACCATTTCACTTTTTCCTTAATTCTTGCTCAATTTTTATTTTCATTTCTTTCTGAATTCATGTCCTTTTATCAGGCTTAATTGATTGGAATTCTTGGTTAATTGATCCAGCGTTTCAGGAGTTTTCATTGAATTGGAATGAGAATTTATTTATTTTGAAATTTCTCAAGAATTATTGATTGATTGATTTCATTATTCAAGACATTGATTTTACTTCAAAAACCTGATTTTATTTGATTTGATTGATTGAATCTGATTTGATTCCTCAAGATAGCTGATTTATCCCCAATATTTGATTCAATTGATTGATTTGAAGTTCATTCCTCAAGAATTTGAATTGATTTTTGAAGAAATTGACTGAATTCCTCAAGAAATAATTAATTTGATTTATTGATTGAAATGACTTGACTTGTTGACTGACATTGATTATCCATAAGAATTTGATTTTGTCATGTTCATTGTTCAAGATTTATTAATATTGATTTCACTTCAAGACTTTTGATTGATTTCTCAAGTTCATCAAGATTCTCATTTGATTGATTTGGTCAAGCCTTATTATATTCTCAATTATCATCAAATTTTATTTTCTTTCTCCAATAATTCCAGTTCAGCATAGCCCTCCAGCCAAGAATAAAATATCTCAAAGACATCAATCTGTTCTCACTCCTACAGTAAGGGCTCCTCTTGACTTCAAACCACAGAGCACCACCAATGGAAGGACCAGCACCCTCCAGAAGAGGAGGTGCAAAGCCAAGAACATCAAGATCATTCTCTGCCTTGTTGGGTGGCTATCCAAGCATTTCTCGAGGGCCTATAAGTAGATTGAAGGAAGCTGAAGATGAAGAGGGGCAGGACTCTGTAGAAGAGAAGGAGACTAAAGAAACTTAAGTAGAAGCTGCCTTGGCAGGTTTGCCTGAGGCTTCTGAAGCTCCAAATCTAGGCCCTTCTAATAAGCCTCTTATCTCTCAAGCTGAACCAAGTTTTCTCAAAATGATGGAGCAGATGACTCAATTAATGGGACAACTCACTCAAGCAGTTGCCCCAAGGGACACTTCAAGAGCCCCAGGCTTCAATACTCTATTAATTGAGGAAACTGATTCCTTTGATGGTACTAAAGCTTATAAATTGAAAGGATTTATCCAATCTTGTCAATTGATTTTCCATAATGACCCAGAAAGCTTCTTCTCTGACCAGAAGAAGGTTTTGTACTCAGCTTCTTTTCTCACTGGTAGAGCTGGAAAATGGATTGAACCTTACCTCTAAAATATCTCCAATGAAGAGCCATCTTATCTCCTCAATAACTGGAAGTTATTTGAAAGTCAGTTATTCACTCTGTTTAGTGATGCTAAGGAATTCAGGAAGGCTGAAGAAGGGTTGGAAAATCTCAGGATGAAAGAAATTGGTCATGTTTCCTTGTAAAAAGCAGATTTCAGAAGCTCAATTGCAAGAATTGGAGGCTGGGGGAAAGTCCCTATATTAATTTGTATAGAAGAGGCTTGGCATCAATATTGTTGGACCAATTGGCTTCGCACCCTGGAATCTTTGATAGCCTTCAAGAGCTCATGGAAATGGCTTTGGAATTAGATACCAGGCACCATAAGAGGCAGAAGGAAAAAGGTAGTCATCAAGAGAAGAAGTCTCCAATAAGTGGATCCAATCCCTCCAAGCCTCCCCAAGGTTCATCTTCAAAAAATTCTTATCACAGGAAGAACAAGAAGGGGAAGAATTTTCAAGTGTCCAAAGGCAAGCCTCATGCTTCTCTCCTCACTAAGGACAACAAATTAATTAGTTCTGAAAAGGAGAGGTGTATTAAAGACAGTTTATGCACTTATTGTGGCTGCAAGCACCCAATTTAAAAAAGCTTCAACAGGCCTGGAGATAGGCAAGATTCATCAAGAAGCCTCTCTACTAAGCAGGGAAAAGCCTTAGTGGGGATCATGATGTGTTCATTGGTTCTCACTTATTTCCTTGAAGAGAACAATTGTGAACTATGAATACTAGTGTCAAGAAATCTTTAAAATTTCTTATTTTTTCTTCTCCCTCTGATATTTTTATAGTATTCTCATTGATTCTGGTGCTACAAACTCTTTTACTGAAAAGAATTTTGTTCTCAAGTACTCATTGACCATGTCAGAGCTCCCTGAAAAGATTCCTCTTTTCATTTTGGATTTCAATGAATCCACTTCCTTGTTCACCATCCATTATACCAAGTGGGTTGTTTACTTTCCTTCTTTCCCAAGCTTTGAATGGGCTTTCTTTATCATAGATTTACCCAAGGGAGAAGACCTAATATTGGGCTATGATTTCATTTACCATTTTAATCCTATCATTGATTATGAAAATGGATTGATCACCTATGATTCTAGTCAGAAGGATTCTAGTGGTATTATGTCTTCTACTAGTAATGACTTTGCCACTTATGTCAACAGTGTTACGCTGGTTCCCTCTCAGTCATTACTTCAATCAAGAGATGAAGTCTTTAAAGAGATAAAAGATGTAGGAGAAGATCTTACTATATCTTGAATTAATCTCTTTCAAGGGGATATGGACCTTCCACCTTTATCTTTTCATGCCTCCCTGCAGGATTGGTGAGATGAGGAGAAAGAGCCAGAAGATATTAAAAATGTGCTGAAGGTTGTCCCTCCTGCCTATCACCAATATTTGGATGTGTTCTCCAAGGTTAAAGCAGAGAAACCTCCTCCACACTGCGCCTGTGATCATCACATCAAACTGGAGGGTCTTCTACCTCCAGTTGGTGTTATCTACTCTTTATCAAAGCATGAGTCAGAAATACTATGGGAATAAATTTCAGATAATGTAGAGAAAGGTTTCATCAGGCCAAGCTCCTCTTCAACAGGAGAACCTGTCCTTTTTGTTGAGAAAAAGGATGGTGGCCTTTGTTTGTGTGTTGACTACTGAAAAATTAATTCTGTAACTAGGAAGAACAGGTATCCTGTTCCTCCAACAAATCAGCTCCTTACCATCTTTAATGTTTCCACTATCTTCTTCAAGATAGATTTGAGTGGTGCTTAGCATCTCCACAGAATTACAGAGGGGGATGAGCACTTAACTTCCTTTAGAGCTAAATATGGTAGTTATGAGCATTTGGTTATGCCATTTGGCTTGAAAAATGCTCCTGCTTCATTCCAAAATTTTGTGAATTATATCTTTGCAGATCTCTTGGATTTTTATGTTGTAGTCTACTTAGATGATAGTATGGTCTTCTCTGGTTCTGAGGAGGAACATGTCAAACATGTGGCCTCTGTCCTCCAAAGACTGAGGGACAATAATCTGTTTTCTAAAGCCTCAAAGTGTGTATTCCATGCCTCAAGTGTGGAATACTTGGGCTATGTTGTTTCAAGTGAAGGCCTCAACATAGATTCTTCCAAAGTTCAGCAAATCCTCAATTGGCCTCAGCCAAAAAACATAAAATCACTTCAATCTTTTCTTGGCTTTGCCAACTTCTATCGTCCTTTCATTAAAAATTATTCCAAAAAAGTCTCTGCTTTGATCTCCCTCCTTAAAACAGAGTCTCCCTTTATCTTCAATGAGGAATCTCTTAGTCAGTTTCAAATACTCAAAGAAGCTTTCACCACTGCTCCTATTCTATCCTATTTCAATCCTTCTCTACCAACTATTGTAGAGACTGATGCTTCTGATTACTCCTTGTGTGCTGTACTGAGTTATCTGAATGACTCTGGAAAGCATCCCATTGTATTTGATAGTTGCAAGCTCTTCCCAGCTGAACTCAACTATGAAATTAATGACAAGGTACTACTTGGCATAGTTTGGTCTCTCAAGGGCTGGAGAGCATTTCTTCTTTCTCTTTCTGATCCCTTTGAAGTCTTGACAGACCACTCTTCCCTTCAATATTTTATGTCTTCCAAATTTCTTACTTGTTGTCAAGCCTGTTGGGCAGAGTTTCTCTCTGAACTCCAATTCAATATCACTTACCACCCAGGCAGACTGGCCACTTTACCAGATGCCTTATTACTTTGGGTACCCAGAGAGGGGGGGGACTTCATCAGAAAGAATCATCAAATGTTTATTCAAATTCTTAAGCAAGATGGAATTCAAGAGTCAAGATTTTTCTCAATTAAAGTTGAAGTTCTCTCAGATCTAGTGGATCAAATTCAGAAGGCAGTATGGAAAGACAAAGAGTATAGGGAAATTACCAAGAAATTAGCAAGAGGTGAATTAGTCTCAGATTATTCTCTTGAACCTCAAGCCAAATTGTTATTATTAAAAGATAGAGTAGTCATCTCAAGCAACCATGAAACTTAATTGGATATTCTTCAAAAGTGTCATGACTCACCATGGTTTTGGCTGGCCCTCCTGGCCAGGAGAGGACCCTCAAGCTCATTAAGAGGGATTTTTATTGGGATGGAATGAATCAGATTATCAAGGACTATGTGTCCTCATGTCAGTAAGGTTCAAGAAACAAGAGCATTCACCATAAGAGGTTTGGATTACTCAAGCCTCTTAAAATTACATCTGGTCCTTGGAAGTAATTATCAATAGAATTTATCACCCAGTTTCCTCTGTCAATCAGCTTTTATTCAATTTTAGTAGTTGTAGACAGATTATCAAAAATGGCAATCTTTATTCCAGCTTATTCAAAAATAACTGCTTTGGACTTAGCTCAAATCTTTATTAGTAATGTAATTTCCAAACATGGTCTTCCAATCAATATTGTTAATGATAGAGGTTCTTTATTGGTTTCATCATTTTGGACTCAATTATGTCAGCAGCTAAAGATATCAAGAGATCTCTCAACTGCCTTTTAGCATGAAACAAATGGACAGACAAAAAGTGTAAATCAGATTCTAGAACAGTATCTTTGGATTAATTTCAGTTACCATCGAGATAACTGGCACACCTGGCTCCCTCTGGCTGAATTTGCTTATAAGAATGCAGAACATTAATCAACAAAACAGTCACCTTTTTTCATGATTTCTGGAAGAAATCCCAGCTTTGACTCAATTCAAATTTTTCAAGATAAACCTGCTGGAAAGTTATCAACAAAACTCCAATAAGTACAGCAATCTGTCAAAGAAGAATTAGAGTCAAAAATAAAGCATTTCAAGAAGTATGCAGATAGAAATAGGGAAATTCCACCTGATTTCAAACCTGGGGAGAAAATATGGCTAGCTTCCAAGAACATCAAGACAACACAACCCACCACAAAACATTCAGAAAGATGGTTGGGACCCTTTAAAGTTCTGCAGAAGATTGGAAACCATGCATATCACCTCAAGTTTCCTCAACAATGGAAGTCAGTTCACCCTGTCTTTCATGTGTCCTAATTAGAACCAGTGAAGCAATAAACTATCCCAAATCAACATCAATTATCACCACCACCAGTAATAGTGGAAGAGCAAGAAGAATGGGAAGTGGCTCATGTTCTGAACTCAAAGCTTAAGAGAGGTATATTATGGTACCTTGTGGAGTGGAAAGGATTCGATGAAAAAACAGAAAGAACAACTTGGGAACCAGCTTCCAGACTTACCAAATCCCCAGACCTTGTCAAGGATTTCCACACTTTTTAACCTGACAAGCCTGGCCCAAATACCCCAGGAGTTTGATTTTATGGTGCTTGGTGGGAATTTGAGTTTATGAAAGTACGTTCCTCTCCTGGCATGCACCTTGAAGGAGGTATTCTACCCAAATATGTTGTAAAAATCACCTTGGACACTTTGTGACCACTTTTCAATTTCTTTGGACAGGTTTAGAAGGCCTTGCAACATGAATACACTCAAATTTGGACCTTTCATCAAGATATGGCCAAATTCTCTCTTTTCTTCTTTATTTTGTTTCTTTCATATTTTATTATTCCAATTATGCCATTCACCATTATGTGAGACATTCATTAACTCAAATTCATTTATGAAAAAGCTTTCTATTCTTTTTATGATTCTTAGTGGCAAGTGGAAGTTATGAAAGTAAGTTCCATCTCCTGGTATGCATCCTTGAGGCTTCTACTTTTTGTGAAACAACACCTTGGCCACTCTGTGAGAATCAAAGTTTTGTTTTTTATCTTTTCAGGAAAAGTATGGCCAAAATAAAGCAACTAACCACAAGAATATCAATCCTCAGAAGTGTCTCTATTTTTATTTTCTTTACTCTCTTTTTTTTCTCTAAATTCCTTCTTTCTACTTTATTTCATCTCTTTTGCTTGTATCATTTTATTTTTCATTTCTTGGTTCAAAAGCAGCAAACATCACTCCCATATCTTGTTTTGGGAGTCAATTTATTCAATAATCAAAGATTAAACACTAGTAATGATAAAGATTAAATACAGATTATCCTTATCAAAATTTCTTCAAGGCTTCTCTAAATTTAAAAACCAATGCATCTTTGTAAGCAAATTCCTCCCTGGCCAAAGCCCTAGTGCTTTAACCTGGAACAGGACTCTTCAGAGTTTCATCAACAAAATCCTCAGTCAAAGAATCCACCTCTTCAAATAGCGATGTGACCACCTTCTTATTCACCTTCTTTTGATAAGTGAAAATTCCAGTTATTGTGGGAACTCCTCTTGTGTGGGATTAAAATGAGTCAGTACCTGGAGGGGGAAATAACAGGTAACTAGTTTTGAATTGCTAATACCTCCTGTAACCAAGGGTGGCAAGGGTATATTGCCTGCCCCTCCTAAAATACTTAACAGAATCTTCCTTGGAGCTCAAAAACCAAAATCCAATTAGTAAGTGGCTTTACAACTGCAGAAGACAACATTCAGCAGTCTCAGATTAGACCTATTCAATATATCATAAGAAATTTAATTTCAGTGATTTGGTTAATTTTTATATTTGATGAAATACTTGTCTGTTAAATTTTAATATTTTTAGTTAAATTGAGCTGAGTGGTTTCTTCTTGGTGATAAATCCTTGGTAATATGGGTTACTTAAGGTGTTCTGGAAAATTTGATGGGTTTTGATAAAGGTAATTTTGTTAAGTTAAATTTATAATTGAGTAAAATAATTTTCAAAGGTTTTTGTTTATTTTTTTTAAGATTTGTTGATAATAAGATAAAATAGTATTTGTAAAATTTAGCAGGTAAGATTCTTTGATATTGTATTTTTAAGGGAAAAATTAATTTTAAATCTTGATAAATGGCGATATTATACTGGATAAAATATTTTAATAGATTAGTAACTGTGATCTTGGCTCCTGGATAATTTAATATTTGATTTTTTTAATAATAATATCCCTCTCAGCTTAGTTATTGGGTAATCTTCAACACTATACTTCCACTGAGCTTAGCTACTGGTCAAGTAAATTTACTATAATATACTGGACTACCTCTCAGGTGAGGGATGAATTATTTGTATTTTCCTACTGTGCAGGGGATATAATGTGCATGGGGGATTTTTGAAATTTGAAGGGAGAGAGCCCCTCTATTTATACCTTTTGGGAGCCCAGAAGGCCCTCCATGGGAGCTGTCTTTTTCCACTTTAATTCCTCTTGATTTCATCATGTGACTCTATTTTTTGTGAGGACCTTTCTTGCATGCATCAGGTGATTTGAGGTTTGGTGATAATTTTCTCTCTGCACAGCCTCCATTTATCACATTATTATGTCTTGGTGGATTGATTATGATGTGATATTCTTGGATTTTCCTTGCATGCATGAGGTGATTTCATTTTGGCTGAGGATTTTTCTTGTGCACAGCCTATTTTCTGTCACATGTTATTCTGTTGGTGGGTGTAGTATCCAATGATGACTATGTATTTTCTTTGCATATGTCATATTTAAGGCTTGGTAGAAGTGGCTGTTGAATTTATGCAGGTGTCATGGTTGTTTTTCTCCTTTTTGAAGTTCAAAATGAGGTCAGGTGATAATTTCTTTCACTGCTGAATTAACTGTTTTTTATGAGATGATGTGAGTTTTGAGTTTGACACATGCTGGAATAGTCATGTGGTTGAGATTTAATTAAGATTGTGTACTGCATCCAGCCTGTTGTAATTAGCTTTGATTTTCATGAGGTGATGAGTGGTGTAAATAATTCTGATTTTGTTTCAAGTTTTCAAGTGAAGTTACTGTGTATTTAGGATAAGGTGCTCCTGTGGCTGTGTTGTAAATGACTTTCAGGAATTCCATGGTATTTAGCTTTGCATCATGCGACTTTCTATGTTGAATGCAAGGTGGCTGTGTAACTCATGCAGGTGTTCTTTTCTTGCTGCACGAGCCCTGTGGCTATAAGGGGGTGTAAAGCTGGGTGGTACCTTATCTGTTGTAAGTAGTTTACTATATGTAACTTGATCTTTAAATATGCATAATGAAGTTGAATAATTTATTTAAACACATACACTTCCCTTTGATGCCCGTGACATGGTTTTATGAGTTAAATCCAGCTTTTTGCTGTAAAAGTGCCCTTTTGGTGTAAAATTTGAGTGTAAATCTGCCTATAGGCTAGATTTACTGCTGTTATGGGGTACTATGAGCTTGAGTCTGGTGAAAAAAACGCTATGGAATACCACATCCCCCTCTCCATTTAATGCTGTGCCCAGAATTCCAGGTGAGAGCTTGTCAGGATGAAACTATGATGAAGGTGTAAATAGGCTAAATACAACTTTATCTATGTTTGTGACACGGTAAAATAGTTTAAAAAGGATTTATAAGGTTTAAAAGATATTTTAATTTAAGATAAAAAGGGCTTTACTATATTTGGTATAGTGGTGGTGAGCGCTGTTGAAAGCCCTGGGTGCAGCTTTATCTGTTGGGTTACAATAATAAAATACTACAATGATTAAATCTATAATTATACCTGATTATTAACCAAGAGTAAAACTTTTTTTGACAGTTTACTACATAGGTTATTCAAGAGCAGGATGAGGAGATGATTTTGGCTGTGAAAAGCCCTCCTTTTATCCTGAAATTGGGGTGGAAAGGCTGCTAGACCTTTCCACGTAGAGGAAGTGAAGATTTTTCACTCTCCAGGACAGGCTTGTGGTTTGCAAACAGCCTGTATACCCTGTATTGGGCTCAGATGTGGTTTTGAAACCACATCTGGGCGGTTTTCACCAATACAGGGTGAAAATTTTCATCTGGGGACCTCACAGCCTGATTCTGACGTGTATGACACGTAGAATGCTGTACAGAAACTGTATGGGACCCCAGTATTGGCTGAAATATGAGGTATTGAAGTAAAAACATGCTTCTTCGTCTATTTGACACCTCATATTCATGATTATGGGATATTATCCCATGGTAAGGCTGTATATGACAGCTGGTGGGATTTTGACCTTAAAACAGCCATAGCTTTGTCAATTCTTGAGATATCAACCTCAAAGTTGGTTCGGTGTGTAGCCCTGTATGTGCTCTACACAATGGTACCTCATTTGATATGGGTATCATTCAATATGGCAAAGTTATCCCATGTACAAGATATTTGTACATTTGCGTGTTTTGGCAAAAAGCTGTATTGAGCTTGTTTGCCCCATAAATTTTGTTCTAGTTGAGTTATGGGGAAATGGATGGCATCATCAGACAGCCCTGATTGTTCTCTTTCCAAAAGTACCCCACTTCAGGTATCCCACACTAAAACTGTAGAAGTTAGATGAGAGGTGAATGTTTTGTTCACCCTTATTTGGCCTCAAATTGACCATAACTCCAGTAATTTTGGTGCTAGCTCAGTTTGGCTGATAACATTGGATATCCCTGGCTTAGAGCTTCATTTTGAATACCCATTTGATGGCGTTAAGCCTCTCCTTCTAGATTTTAGATGAGAGGTGAAAATTAAGGTTTATGCTCAGCAATAACTTTGAGCAGGAATAACTTTGTTATTTCTTGTCCTATGGTGATGGGACTTATATTTTCAGAAAGAGGTGAGTTTCCTCTTTCGTTTGATACCTTTTGAGCTTATTTGGCTCAGCTCCATGTTTTGGTGGTATCCTGGCTATACCCTTGGTTTATGATGTTTTGGCTGTCATGCTTGTGCTCTGGTTTTGAGTCACAGGCTGACATACCCTCCCTCTAAAAAAGGCTCATCATTGATGAGACTGTTCAGTCCTCCTAGAGGCTCTTAATCTCCTTAGATGAAGGTTCCCATCTTGTATGGCATCCTCTGCCAACCATTTGTTTTTATCTGCTGTCTGGTTCTTGAATCTGACTAGGTATTGTCTCTGATCCTTCCCATTCAGTCTGATCTTCCTGGCCCTGATGATCTTACTCACAGGTCCAGGGGAGTCCTCCACTTCCACTATCTCTTGTGGTGTGGGGTTCTTCCTCCTTGAGGGGAATTTGTCCTCCTCTGTCTGGAAGTATGGTTTGACCAAACTCACTGGAAAGACTGGATGTTTCCTTGAAAACTCCTCAGTGAGTTTGACTTCCACTGCATTTCTTCCTATCAACTTAATGATAGTAAAAGTTCCTACAAATGAGTCTCTCATCTTTTTAGGTCCTTTGAGATTGTTGAAGTTCAGTGTAGACACTAGCACCTGGTCCCCTTCTTTGAAATCAGGTTCCATATGTGATTTGTCCCACCTCTGCTTATTGTATTCTTTTTCCTCAGCTATGCATTTGGCAGCTGTGTCACAGGCCCTCTTCCACATATCATGGAAGTCTTTGGCTGTGGGGTGGATAGTCAGGAGATTTTTATTCAAGTGATCCACAGGCAATAGGGGATTCCACCCTTTCTCTACCAAGGCAGGTGTTTTTCCTGTGGTGGAGTGCTGACTTTTGTTGTAAGCCAGTTGGACAGCTGGTAAGAGGTTAACTCAATCATGGGTGTATCCCTCATGGTCCTTGTATTCCATGCCATAGGCACAGAATCTTCTGAGGATGTCTTCCATTGTTTGGATCATCCATTCAGCTAGGCCATCTGTTTGTGGATGGTAAGCTGTGGAAAATGAAAGTTTGGTACCAAGCATTTCATATAAGTTAGTCCAAAATTCAGATGTGAATTTTGGGTCCCTATCACTAATGATGATCTTAGGGACTCCACAGGTAGATATGATGTTATTCCAAAACAACAGAGCAGTATCCATGGATATCTCTTCTTTATGGCATGGTAGACACCTCATGCTCTTGCTGAACCTATCAACTATGATCAAACAGGCATTGTAGTTTTCTTTGCCTCCTGGGACAAGTCCTGTAACCCAGTCCATGTTGATGGTTTCCCATGGGTGCTTGGGTTCCTCTATGTGTTGAAGTAACCCATACTTCCTCCCATGTTTCCTATTTGCCTTTTGGCATCTTTCACAAGTGTTGATGTATTCACTCAACTCTTGTTCCCACTTGGGCCACCAAGCTGTGCTTGCTACCCTCTCTTTAGTCCTGTCCTCACTCATGTGTCCCATATAGGGGCAGTCATGGCATTCTTGTAGGATCAATGAGATGTGGTCTCTTTCTACCACTGTGAGTGCACTTGTGTGCTTTTCTTTGTGGTAGAGCAGGCCATCTATAAGAAAAAACTTATTGTCCTTATAGGCCCTCAACCAGGGTTCTTCCAGCTGGGTTTCCAGTTCTGGGCTCCTGTACTTTTGTTGAATGAGTTGGAGTAGTATGCTACACTGTTTGTGTTTGGCATAAGACTTCTGTACTGCACGGAAGAGTTCATTGTGCAGTTCTGAGGAACTTATTCCCAGTATGGGAGTTTCTTTCCCTTCTGAGTCAGTGTCTCCACTGTCAAGGGTACCACTTTCTGGTGCCCGTTCAGATATTATGAAGTTCTTCCTCCTATCTATTTCCATGAAATGGATAGGGATTTTTGCTGCAACTTCTGGGTCATAAGCTGGATTGCTTTTGACATCGTCCAGTGGCCATCTGCTGAGGCCATCTGCATTGGTATGGCTTTTATCTTCCTTGTATATGATGGTCATGTTCCCTCTATACTCCTGGATAGCTATTTTCCATCTCAGCATATGTCTATTAGTAGTCTTCATGTTTAGTAAAGACTTCAAGGCTGTGCAGTCTGTGTAGACTTCAAAGACTGCACCCTCCAAATAATAATGGAGTTTTTCTAGAGCCCAGACTAGACAAAGACATTCTGTCTGGGTGGCCCCATACCTGGCTTCTGAATCTTTCAGCTGCCTTGAGATGTAGCAAATTACTCCTTCTCTTGGTTCACCATCCACAATTTGTCTTTGGTGAAGGGCTGCTCCTAGGCTTTGACTGCATGCTGCCTCTATATATAACTTGAATGGTAGTTCAAAGTCAGGTAAGATGAGCACAGGTGCATTAGTGAGTTCATATTTGATCCTCTCATATGCATCCCTCCTTTCCTTGGTTATTTCAAAAACTACATCTTTTGAACATAACTTGTATAAACTACTAGTTATGTGTGCAAGATTTTTGATATGGTTTCTGTAGTAGCTAGCAAACCCAAGGAAAGATTGCATCTGTTTGATGCTCTTTGGTACTGGTTTTTGCAGTACTGCTGCTACTTTATTCTGGTCAATTGCCATACTAAGACCTGAGACTTTATTTCCTAGAGCCAGGAACTCTTGTTGGCCAAAATTTCACTTTTTAAGCGAAATTTTCAGATTTATGGGTGTGCATTTACTTAGCACTCTGTCTATGTATTGCACATGGTCTTCCCATGTCTCTGAGTATATAATGATATCATCAATATACACTACCATCCAGCCTTCCAATATTTCATCTTGAAATATTGTGTCCATCATTGTTTGGAAGTTGGCTGGTGCATTTTTGATGCCAAATGGCATTCTGGTGTACTCATATATGCCCATATGGCATATTATTCTGAGTAATTTCATGGAGTTTGGTTTAACCCCATTTTGGTGGAAGCCTTTCATACAATCCATCTTGGTTATGTATTTGGCTTTGGCCAGCTTATCCAAGGCATGAGGTATCCTTGGTATAGGGTACCTGTCTGCTTTTGTGTAGTTATTCAGGGCTCTGAAGTACCCACAAAATCTAGACTTGCCATCATGCCAGGTGATGAGGACAGGAGTAGTGATTTCCACTATTTCATTATGTCCAATCTTTCTGATAACATCCATGTCCAGGAGTTCATTGATATGTTTCTCAATTTCCTTCCTGGTTTCCAGGCTTTCTGGATAAGGAGGTCTCCTCAGAATAGGTGGATAAGGCCTTTCCACATCCAGATATAGTTCTATATCATGACCTTTGATCTTGCCTAATGGTTCTTCACCAATGGCAAATTCTGGTCTGTTCTTTCTCAGCATCTTCAGTAAACTTAGTTTTTGTTTATTGGTGAGGGTAGTGCTAAACTGTCCCTGTCTGAATTCCTTCAGAAGTTCTTCTAGTGGATCTTGAGAAGATATCTGGTATATGTAAAGTGAAAATTTCTTTTCCTTGTTAGTACCAATGGTGATGTGCCTATTTTTACTGTTGTAAATGTCTATGCCATACATCCTCTGGTAATCTGTTCCCAGTAAAAATCCTGGGATGTGGGCATCATTAAGCACTACAAACTCTGGGTTGAGTCTGATATTACCCTTCCTGTGGGGGATAATTATCTCTTTGATAATTGTCCCAATGGAAGTCATCTTCCCTGATGAACTTTTAAAGTTCTTTGCCTTAGTGGGCAAGAGTTGTTTTTCCCAGTTTGGGAAGTGGGTATCCAGATAGTTTCTGGCCACTATGGAGCAGTGTGCCCCACTATCAATGATCAGTGGATGCTGAGCATTGTCAATGAAAACAGTCATTTTGGTGGCTGTTCCATGTATATATGCCATTCCTTTGGTTGGTGTAACCAGGAATGTTTGTGCATCTTGTGTGTGTTTGCACAAGTTTTTATTAGCAGTGTCTTGTGGCATGCCTGCTTCCAACTGTATGTCCTGGATTTCTAGTGGGGTTTCCTCTTGGTATTCCACTAAAAATTCCTCTCTTGGGTCTTGGTCATCATCAGATGGTTCTCTGTGGGCATCACCCATGGAGTCTGAATCAGAATCCTCTGTTGGAGGTTCTTCCTCAGGGACTTTCTCTATGGCATAGACTTTTTTCTTTGCCTTTGGACAGTTGTTGGCATAGTGGTCTGTTGAACCACAATTGTGGTAAGAATTCTTCTTCTTAGCCACTTCTTCCACTCTTTCTCTGGGTTTGTCTTTAAACTCTACCCTGAAAGGTTGTTTCTCTTTGAAACTACTGCTCTTATATGGGGTGAATTTCCCTATATTTGTCCTCTTCCTTATGTCTTGTAAGGTGTTGGCAATGTCATCTAGAGTGCAATTTTGGTTGCATCTGCATTTTACTGCATGCTCTAGTTCTCCTGGCAGTTGTGTCAGAAGTTTGTGATTCCTCATTTGGATGTTCATCTGAGGATCAATGGCTTTAAGTCTTTTAGACTGTCTAAGACACCATTCATATGGATCTTTTTCCACAGAGTATTTGTCATTCTCAAATGACATGGTCTTTTGCCATATCCAAGTTCCATTACTGTACTTTTGGATGATTTGACTCTTCCACCATGGTCAGTTTCTTCTGCCATGGATTTCTTTCATTTCTGTATACCATATACTTGCATGACCTTTAAATGCAGTATTAAATCTAGCAGTAATCCAGTAGTCTGGTATTCTTGGTACATCAATGAAGAGTCCATCAATATAATCTATGAGTTCCATATGATCATATTCTCCTGATCCAGAGAATTTGGGCCAGTTTGAGGACTCAGGAAGCTGTTTCAAGGCTTCCTTCTCTGAATAAGACATGCCATCTCCATCCTGGTATTGTGATGGAGATCTTGCCTTATTCAACAACATGGCATCTGGTTTGATGTCATCTGGTTGATATGGATTCCCCATAGCTTGGCCTTGTGGTTGGGGCTTCAAGCTATGGCAGGCATTAAGCAATTTGTTAATGTCCTGATCCAGACACTCCCTGTCCCTTGTGCTGTGGTGTTGTTCTTCAAAGACCTGGTTCACTCTTTTGTTGGATTCTTCAGAGGCTTTGCTCAGTTGAGCATATCCTTCTTGAAGATTTTTGACTATCTTTTCCAAGGAGGCTTGAGTTTGTCTCATCCTGTCTTGGCCAGCTTTGATTTCTGCAAACTGCTTTGCAGATTGTTCAGCATATTGGGACATTTGTAACCACAGTGTATCACTGTTGATGTTACTCTCAGATGTGACAATGTTATTTTCACTCTGAGTGGGGGTAATGTTTCTATTACTAGGACTACTGATTCTAGAGTGGTTTACAACTACTTCTGGTTCTTGTGTACCTCTTTCACCAAATCTAACAGCTTCTGGATCATGGGGTCTGACTCTTTCCTCCTCTGGTTGAAGGAGGTTTTGTTCTTGCCCTTGTTTCCTTGTCTTCTCCTGGAAACTTCCTGGTATTGTGAAGAATGGTGACTCTTGGCCACTGATCTGCTGGTTTCTGAATGGTGTGAAGCCACTGGAGAGCTGATTTGGCCTTCTCCTTGTGAACCTGAAGGAATCTGAGTAGGCCCTGTCTGGGTCAACTGTTCTTCTATAGCTAGGATAGTGGCTTGATTTCCCCTTATCCTCTGTGCCCTTGCCTCCAGGAGTCTGTGCTGCCTGGTAGGATTCCAACCCTTGGTGATTTCCATAAAGACTTTGAAGTCAATCTTTTGAGACAGATATTCAGGCAACTTGATCCCAGTTCTGCCCAGTGAGCTGCTAGGTTGAACCTCTTGTTGTCCATGCTCTATTGAAATAAATCTTTGAGGAGTTGGTGGATCTGAAGAACTTGATCTATATCCTTCTAGTCCTCTGGTTTGAGGTTTCTGTTGAATTGGAGTGTGAATGGCAAGGTTGATATTATCTCCCTCATTGTTTTGCCATCCACCACTGTGTCAAAGGTGTCCTCTTTCAGGTCTTCTGGTTCTGGACAATCCTTCTCTGTCCTCTGGCTGGTTCCTTTGGAAACCAAGATCTCTGAGGTATACAGGGGACAGATCAGTGTTTTCAAGCAGTTAAAAACTTTATGTTCTTAGGGTATTTACCTTTGACTGTGCCTTGTACAAATTTACTGTCTGCTGACTTGGGCAGTTTGCCTTTGGAAGTTACAACTGGGTTAATAATTGTAATTTTCCCTGTACAAGTGGTTAAGGTTGGTTTACCTTGTATTGAAGCAGAGTTTCGTGGTTTTCTACTCCTCTGAGTGGCTATTGGAGTCCACTTCTTGGCTGTGATGAGACCTTCGCTGTGCCTCTTCCCTTTTCCCTTGCTGCCCTCTGGTTCTGAGGGTGTCACTGGTGTGTTGGCCTGTGACTGGGTCTCAAGTGGGATGTAATTTTCTTCCACTGAAATCAAGGCAGGAAAAAGAGGGCTTATGTCAGTTAAGACTTCTCAAAAATGCTGGTTTTGCACGTCTAAGATTGGCGTCTGGGCTTGTATGTTACTACAATGTGCCCTGTATAATGACAATGTAATTGAATCAACAATTCCACGTCAGAATTACAGCTTTTGGTACCCTGTCACACTGTTTGTGTGCCAGTATCCCACAGATACACTTGTGGTTTTCAAGTGTATTCTGTATATGTGGCTTTGTATAAGTGTTATTGAGCTAACAATACACTTAACCACACCTCAACTGATGGTCTTTCAGTCAGAGGTGTCCTTATTCAGTCAAGAATACAGGACTTATTGATGGCTTATGTGTTTTTATATACAAAACACGCCAAAAATAGTTAATTTCAGTGGGTATTAACCACGTGAATAATGCCCTTATAATATGAGTACATATAAAGAAAGGATAAAAATATATAAAATATATATTTAAATAGGGAAATTACGCCTAAAAAAGGATAAAACACTTGTTAATAAGTCATAAAAAGAGAAAAGACTTACTTATAAGGTCCAAAAAAAAAGATTTAAAACATGGCCACGCCCCCACAATGTCAGGATGAAACTATGATGAAGGTGTAAATAGGCTAAATACAACTTTATCTATGTTTGTGACACGGTAAAATAGTTTAAAAAGGAGTTATAAGGTTTAAAGATATTTTAATTTAAGATAAAAAGGGCTTTACTATATTTGGTATAGTGGTGGTGAGCACTGTTGAAAGCCCTGGGTGCAGCTTTATCTGTTGAGTTACAATAATAAAAGACTACAATAATTAAATCTATAATTATACCTGATTATTAACCAAGAGTAAAACTGTTTTTGACAGTTTACTACGTAGGTTATTCAAGAGCAGGATGAGCAGATGATTTTGGCTGTGAAAAGCCCTCCTTTCATCCTGAAATTGGGGTGGAAAGGCTGCTAGACCTTTCCACGTAGAGGAAGTGAAGATTTTTCACTCTCCAGGACAGGCTTGTGGTTTGCAAACAGCCTTTATACCCTGTATTGGGCTCAGATGTGGTTTTGAAACCACATCTGGGCGGTTTTCACCAATACAGGGTGAAAATTTTCATCTGGGGACCTCACAGCCTGATTCTGACATGTATGACGCATAGAATGCTGTACAGAAACTGTATGGGACCCCAGTATTGGCTGACATATGAGGTATTGAAGTAAAAACATGCTTCTTCGTCTATTTGACACCTCATATTCATGATTATGGGATATTATCCCATGGTAAGGCTGTATATGACAGCTGGTGGGATTTTGACCTTAAAACAGCCACAACTTTGTCCATTCTTGAGATATCAACCTCAAAATTGGTTCAGTGTGTAGCCCGAATGTGCTCTACACAATGGCACCTCATTTGATATGGGTATCATTTAATATGGCAAAGTTATCCCATGTACAAGATATTTGTACATTTGCGTGTTTTGGCAAAAAGCTGTATTGAGCTTGTTTGCCCCATAAATTTTGTTCTAGTTGAGTTATGGGGAAATGGATGGCATCATCAGACAGCCCTGATTGTTCTCTTTCCAAAAGGACCCCACTTCAGGTATCCCACACTAAAACTGTAGAAGTTAGATGATAGGTGAATGTTTTGTTCACCCTTATTTGGCCCGAAATTGACCATAACTCCAGTAATATTGGTGCTAGCTCAGTTTGGCTGGTACCATTGGATAGCCCTGGCTTAGAGCTTCATTTTGAATACCCATGTGATGGGGTTAAGCCTCTTCTTCTAGATTTTAGATGAGAGGTGAAAATTAAGGTTTATGCTCAGCAATAACTTTGAGCAGGAATAACTTTGTTATTTCTTGTCCTATGGTGATGGGACTTATATTTTCAGAAAGAGGTGAGTTTACTCTTTCTTTTGATACCTTTTGAGCTTATTTTGCTCAGCTCCATGTTTTGGTGGTATCTTGGCTATACCCTTGCTTTATGGTATTTTGGCTATCATGCTTGTGCTCTGGTTTTGAGTCACAGGCTGACAGAGCTCCCTATTCTTCATCTTACTCTGTGGTATCCTCAAATACCTCTTCATCATTTATTGATGCATCTTCCTCACTTTGTTCTTCTCCTGTGTCTTCTTTTGTGTTTATCAACTTTCCTCTTGGGTAAAGCCTCTTGACTTGAGATGCTGCAAATCTTCTTGCCAATTCTGTTCCATCCAGCTCCTCAAGCTCATATGGTCCTTTTTTTTTCTGATTACTCTGTAGGGTCCATTCCATTTGTTTTTGAAGAGTAGTCCCAAATTATTTTCTTTTGCTTTTCTGTAAACCAGGACCAAATCTCCTGGTTTGAGTGGTGATTGTAGTTGGTGTGCCATTCTTCTATTTCAATATCTCATTGAGTCCTGACTTGATTTTTTGAGTTTTTCTGTTGCTTTCCTTCTCATTTCTTCTTTTCCTCCAAATTGTTTAGCTCTGTCTTCCAATAATACCTCATTTGTGGATATTTTGTGCCATTCTACTGCTAAAAAGGTTTTTGTTTCAATGCCAATTGGTAACACTGGTAGCTATCCAAATTGGAGTTCAAATGGTGCGAAACCAGTTGTTATTTTAGCGAAAATTCTGTCAGCCAATGTTACTAGTGGTATATATTTCTTCCATTTTCTTCCATTTTCCCACACTTCTTGACTAGTGCATCTTTGAGTTGTTTATGGCCCCTTTCCACCATTCCTTGAGACTCTGGATAATAGGGTTTAGTGACTCTGATCCTTGATCCTGCTTTCTTGACTGCATCTTGTAATTCATTTCCAAACTCTTGGCCCCATCAAAAATTACTTCTTTTGATGAGCCATACCTGCATATCAATTCTGAGGTGAACCGTTCTGCAACTGCTTTTGCTGTTAATTTGACTGGTCCAACTGTTTCTGGCCATGATGAAAAATAATCTCTGGCCACAACCATATAATTCCATCTTCCAGATTTGATATGGACTTCATCAATACTGACAATCTCAAAGATTGTTGATGTATCTGTAGATTTTCCTTGTTCCCTTTGTAAGCTTTGACTTCTCTTTTGACAGGCTAGGCAAGATTGAACCCATTTCTTGACTGATTTCTTCATTCCTTCTCACCAAAATCTTTCTTTTATTCTTTTGTAAGTTTCATTTTACCCTCTGTGGCCCATGTCTTCATGAAGTGACTTTGGAATGTAGCTTTTAACTTCTTGACTAGATATCACCAATTGGGGGTTTGGGTTATTTCTTCTTTTGAGCTGGCCATCTTCCAAGAAAAAGTTGGATGACCTTGTTTTTATCCTTCTAAACTCTTCATCTTGACTTTATTGTAGTTTTTTCATTGTACTTAAGTATTCTAGCATTCTCTTCTAAAATCCTTCTTGTTTGGTTGGTACTTGTATTCCTGAAAAATTGAGTGAATTTAGATTCTTAGCCACAACTACAGGCTGTGGCTTGATCCAATCTTCTTCTTCTTCAAAGCCTGTTGCATGTTCATCTTCTTCTTCTGAGTTTTTTGGTCTTCTGGATAGCCCATCTGGAATAGTGAAAGTCTTCCCTGGCTTGTGTACCAAATCAAAGGAAAATAGTTAAATGTAAGCGACCCATCTTGTCATGGGGGCATTGGGTAAGAAAAGGGTGTTGATCATTTCAATTAAGGCCTTGGCATCAACCTGAAATTAAAAATGTTGTCCCAAAAGTATTGTTTGAAGCTTCTTGAGAATTCTTGCAACTCCATAGAGTTCCAATTTGGGTTGTGAGTATTTTCATTCCAATTTTGAAAAAGCTATTGATTCATAGAATACTGGTCTATCTTTTCCTTCTTTGTCTTCTTGAGTGAGTACTGCTCCTGCAGCAATGTATCTTGAATCTACTACTAGCTTAATTTTTCCTGCTCCTTTTTCATAATCCAATTTCTTGAGGGTTATTTCTTCTACAACTACTCTTCTGAGCTTATGGAAAGCCTCTTCACATTTTTGATCCCTGTCCCAGTCAAAGTCTTCTCTGGTGAGCCTTCTGAGTGGTGATGCAACTTGTGAGAAGTTTTCGATAAACATTCTTACATAAGCAAAAAGTCCAAGAAATCCTCTTATATCCTTCTTGTTGAGAGGTTTTGGCCAATTTTGAATTTTGTTTATCTTTTGTTTTGAGATTTTTCTTCCTTTAAATGATACAACATGCCCTACTATGTCCAAAGCTGGCACACAGCATGCAGACGTTGATCATGAGAAAGTAAGTCCTGCTTCTTCAATCCTGAATAAAACGTTTTCTAAGGTTATGGCATATTCCCATACAAATCTTCTTATTTAGGGGTGTTCTGGTAGTGTTTCTTGGTTGTAAAGTGATCTTGGTCCTTTTATTCCTCCATCATCAATAAATATTCCCACACTTTCTGGTATTTCTTCTTGGAGTATCCAGGTCATTTGGGCTTGGTATACTGCTACTGAGCTGGTGGCTCCTTGAGGTAGTAATGTGAGATGCATCCTTCAAAGGGGTGTTTCAAAAGTAGTGAGGTGTCTTGTAGTGACATCTAATTCTCTTTCATCATATCCTGCCATGATGTCTACTAGTCCATAGCATGCTCTTCCTGCAAATGCATCTACAAATTCTTCAATATGACGTGGTAAGCCAGCATCCTTGATAGTTACTTTTTTGAGTTCTTGAAGGTCATGGACAATTCTGAGTTTCCAATTTGAGTTGGCCACACAAAAGATTGGGCTTGTGTAGCTTGAGGTGGATTGCTCATAGAGTCCAGTCCTGATTCTTTCTCTGAATAATTCAGTAACCTGAGGTAAAATTGATTTGGAAATGGGAATTGGTTTCTTCTTCCAAGGTTCATGAGATATTACTGGTATCTTGTATGGTTTTCCATATGAATGTTTGAGTAATCCTCTTTCTTCTTTACAGAAAGCTATTGCTTTTCCCCTTAAGGTAATAACATTTTTGACCAAATTGATTTCTCCATTTGATAACCATCCTGGTGGGCCAAAATTGACTGCTTGCAATCTTTCATGGGTGACCTTGAAGGTTTCTTGAAATATAGGTGGGTTTGGTGATAAGGGCGTTTCATAAGGATCTCTTGATAAAGTTGGTCTTTCCAAAGGTGGGCTAAGGTCTTGAGGCATTGGCTCATTGACTGGTCTCACATTCTTCAGGACTTATTTATATTTGGCTGCTAAAATTTGGTGATCCATTTTCAATTAGTGATTTTTTAGTTCTTTCTAAGAATTTGCTAGTGTACTGAAATATTGAGGTCTTCAAAATTCTATTTTCTTCTTTCTTCCATAAAAAATTTAGTTTAAGGTCATACAGGACCTACAACTAGGTGTGTAACCCCTGCATATTAGGTATGCAATTCCTGCAGTTTAAGTCATGCAAGGACCTCCTGGTTCATCCAAAGGCTTATCTTGATTCTTTAGCTCCTTTGGGCTTGATTGTGGATTCCACTTTAATCTTGTTTTATTCTTCAATCTTTGTTATTCCCACTTGATGAAAGATTCTTCTGGTTGTTTTATTTCTTGATGAGAAATTTTCTTTTCTTAATTCATGTCTTGGGACTTCACATGGTTCATTGTGGCCAATTGGATAATGCCAAACAACGGTGAAAAAGCTTGTTCCTGTTAAACAAAGGGAGCAGTTTATTGTCATGCTGAGGACAAAGATGGTCCTTCAGCACTTCTCCTGACTAGGACAATCCCCTCCAGCCGCTTGGCTGTTATTCTTTTTTTTATAAGTTGCCCTGCCCAAGTCTACAGGGGAAGCAGTTTACTGTCATTCTGAGGACCTCTTGAGTCTTCAAGCTTCTTGAAAATCCCAAGGGCAATTTGAGTTGAGTGTTTACCAAATCTTCTTGGTCCACCATGTTTAGTGAGTCCTGAGTCCATAATTAAGCCAGTGAGTCATCCTTCAATCCATAAATCCTGACCACTAATTCTTGAATTCCAAATTAGTTTCAATTCAGAAAAAAAGAAATGGCCAAGGTCTTGTATTGTCCAAAGCCCAATCCATAAATAACTTCTTCTTTTTTTCATAATTAATCTTCATTTTTCAGTGTCTGAATAATTTATCTGTGATATAATGTTTCCAAATTATCTTAATATTTCTTCAAAATAATGTACTTCCTTTGGTTCTTCTGTATTCCTAAATTATCTGTTATAAAAAAATGAAAAATTGTAATAACAAGATTATTTAAAATTTATTTTAATATTAATTTATTGATATTTTTTTACTAATATTTGTTTGGATGGGGGCCCCCCTCTCCATTTAAAAATCTTGAGTTGGTTTTCAAATTTTGAAGAGGATATATCCTCATTCCCCCAAAACTTCCACTATAAGAGACAGTGTAAGAAGTAAGTTTACCCACCCCTTATTTTTATAGTGATTTTGATGAGGATAAATAATGATACAGTAAATTTACATAGTTTTATCTTGAGTGTGATTCAATAATAATATTTTTTACTGTAAGTATAAATCAAGAATTGAGTGAGATATCTGATCAAAAATCACAATTTAAAATAAATAAACCTGAATCACAATTAAGATCATGGAACTGTTTAGTTGAAGGTGGTAATTTGTGCCAATCAGTAAAAATTGGTTCTCTTGAGAGTATTTATAATTAATATCACATAATTTGAGTCCTTTAGTCATATAATGACCCTTATGATGCCACAACTCTTCCTTTTGGAATGATCATTGTGACTCAGACTTTATTTCAAGTCTATCCGCTTTATGGTTCAGATTTCCTGTTACCCATAAATGCATTTGAGTTGTTAAAAAATATAAACAGTGAAATTAAAAACTTTTACACTAAAAAACTCTTGTTTGCCTTTTGGGGGGCTTTTAAATTCCTTTTGGAATAAATAGCACATTGAGGTGTTATTAATATGTAAATTCCCCAAATTATGTCATCCATTTATGAGTTTTTGATATAAATAGCTCCTTCAGAGTTCAATTAATGCCTTCATGGCACAAATAATTCTTCTTTTCAAACCAGTTCCAATCACTTTCTTGTAATTGAAGAAGTATTTCAAATAAATTGATCATTTTTTCAAAAAAATTTCTTGATGTAGAGTTTTTTTGTTTTTTGTTTTTGTTTATTATTATTTTTGAGTTGCAAAATTGAGCTTACTCAATGGCTCATAATGTAATACTAAAATAAAAAAATGATTAAAAATAGAATACTCTTGAGACCTTGAATGGGATATGTCCCTCATTCTTAGGTAAAATAATTGAGTTTTAAATAAAAAATGTAAAAAATATGTTCAAAAAGTTTAATTCAGTAAGTCTTTCTAATTAATGTTGATAATGACATGAAATTAAAAATGAAAAAATAAAAGAAAACAGGACCTCAGGTAGTTCAGAGTCTTGCCTAGGACTTATCCTGTTTTAACATTCCTTTTGAAATCTTTTTGAATACTTTCAAATAGGCAGTTTATGGTCTTTCCAAGAACCATATCTTGTTCTTATTTTCTCTCTTCTTTGGCCCTTTTTGATAATTTGATCAGGAAGTTTCTGGTCTTTCCAAGGACCATTGATTTATTGTTATCTTGATAATTACTTGATTCCTTGTTGAAACTTTTGGTTTTGATTTATCTTCAAAGGCAAGTTGTAAATCGAATTAAAACGTTTATAGAAATATTTAGGACTCATCTTCATCTTAAAAGTTTTTTCTTAAGATTATAAAATTTTGAAAGTGTTTTCTTTCAATGTTGAATACCTGTAGAAGCCAAGTCAAATATTTTAGTATAATATACTATAAAACATGAGAGACAAGCATTAAAATAGAAACATCAGTCTAAAGCCTTTCTTAGGGCTTTTATTTGTTTATCTTGAAGTCATTGAGGTCTTTCGTCTTGAATTTATGCCCTAAAAAGTTTAATATAAAAAAACCAAATTAGCAATTTATTTTCTTGCTGAGGACATCATTTTTTTAATTTCTAGCCCTGTAGCAATCAAAAGTGTCCGATAAAATCAGTCATGAAAGAGAAAAATGAAAAATGAGTAAAATAAAGGAATCAATCAGTTTAAAGCCTTTATTATGTCTTTTAGTTAATTTAATATCATTTCTCAAAACATAAATAATGGAAAAATTCAACAGTTCAAAGTCATGTTGAAGACTTATATCTTTTTTTTTAAAAAGAAAAACAGCTTTTTGTCAGTTCCAGTAATTCAATTTATTCTTATATTAAATATTCTTTTAGAAAATAAGTTATTCAAAATGAAAAATCATCAATAAAGCTCAAATTTGATAAAAATAGAAAATAAAAATAAACAGTTTTAAGTCTTGTTCAAGACTTTTTTGTTTTTGTTGTTTTTTTTACTATTATTATTCCTATTGATTTTTTTTTTTTTTTTTATTTTTTTTTTAATTTATATTTTGAAAAGCTTTGGGTGAGCTTGTTTTTCTTTTAGTTTGTTTTTGAAAAAGAACACTTATATACTACTTTAAACCACTTTGCATGGTTTGTACTTTGATAAATGGGGCCTTCAAATACTTCAAGAAGCTTCCAATCTGAAGTTTCTATCACAAAAAAAGATTTAGGACACCATAAAATGCAGCTACAATGCCCTTCTAGTACTTGCAAGCAAGTCAAGTTGTGTTTTTAAGAGGTTGTAAGTGTTGATGACTTCCTATGCCATGTTTTATTGATCAATGGCTTATGTCAGGCTGAGTCTATATTGAAGTGATAATAAGAGTATTTACAACTAGAATTATGACTGTGACACGTAGAAGATTGATTAAAAATAAGAGTTTTTGATTTAAAAGATGATTTCTAATATATTTAAGGGGTTCTACTATTGAAGAATAGTGGTGGTGAGCGCTATTGAGAACCCAGGGTGCAATCTTACCAGTTGGGTTACTATAATAAGAGTTACAATAATTAAATATATAATTATACCTGTTTATTACCCAAGAGTAAAACTGTTTTTGACAGTTTACTATGTAGGGTATTCAAGAGCAGGATGAGGAAAGACTTTTGGCTGTGAAAAGCACTCCTTTTATCCTGAAATTGAGGTGGAAAGGCTGCTAAACCTTTCCACGTAGAGGAAGTGAAAATTTTTCACTCTCTATGACAGGCTTGTGGTTTGCAAACAGCCTGTATACCCTGTATTGGGCTCAGATGTGGTTTTGAAACCACATCTGGGCAGTTTTCACCAATACAGGGTGAAAATTTTCATCTGGCGACCTCACAGCCTGATTCTGACGTGTATGACGCGTAGAATGCTGTACAGAAACTGTATGGGACCCCAGTATTGACTGACATATGATGTATTGAAGTAAAAACATGCCTCTTCGTCTATTTGACACCTCATATTCATGGTTATGGGATATTATCCCATGGTAAGGCTGTATCTGACAGCAGGTGGGATTTTGACCTTAAAATGGTCATAACTCTGTCAGTTTTTGAGATATCAAGCTCACAGTTGGTTCATTGAATAGCTCTGTATGCGCTCTACACAATGGTACCCAACTTGACATGGTTATCATTAAATATGACAAAGTTATCCCATGTACAAGTATTTTTGTACATTGGCGTGGTTTGGGCAAAAGCTGTATTAAGCTTGTTTGGCCAATAACTTCTGTTTTAGTTGAGCTATGAGGAAATTAATGGCACCATCAGATAGCCCTGATTGTGCTCTTTCCAAAAAGACCCCACTTTAGGTATCTCACACTAAAACTGTAAAAGTTAGATGAGAGGTGAATGTTTTGTTCACCCTTATTTGGTCTGAATTTGACCATAACTCAAGTAATACTGGTGCTAGCTCAGTTTGGCTAGCACCATTAGATAGCCCTGGCTTAGAGATTCATTTTTAATACCCATTTGATGGGGTTAAGCCTCTCCTTTTAGATTTTAGATGAGAGGTGAAAATTAAGATTAATGCTCAGCAATAACTTTGAGCAGGAATAACTTTGTTATTTTTTGTCCTATGGTGATGGGACTTATATTTTAAGAAAGAGGTGAGTTTCCTCTTTTCTTTGATACCTTTTGAGCTAATTTGGCTCAGCTCCATGTTTTGGTGGTATTTTGGCTATACCATTGGTTTATGGTATTTTGGCTGTCATGCTTGTGCTCTGGTTTTGAGTCACAGGCTGACATACCCTCCCTCTAAAAAAGGCTCATCATGGATGAGACTGTTCAGTCCTCCTAGAGGCTCTGAATCTCCTTAAATGAAGGTTTCCATCTGGTATGGCATCCTCTGCCAACCATTTGTCTTTGTCGGCTGTCTGGTTCTTGAATCTGACTAGATATTGTCTCTGATCCTTCCCATTAAGTCTGATTTTTCTGGCCCTGATGATTTTACTCACAGGTCCAGGAGAGTCTTCTACTTCCACTATTTCTGGTGGAGTGATGTTTTTCTTCCTGGAGGGGAATTTATCCTCCTCTGTTTGGAAGTATGGTTTGACCAGGCTTACTGGAAAGACTGGGTGTTTCCTAGAAAACTCCTCAGTGAGCTTGACGTCTACTGCATTCTTCCCTATCAACTTAATGACAGTGAAGGGCCCTACAAATGAGTATCTCATTTTCTTGGGTCCTTTGAGATTGTTAAAGTTCAGTGTAGATACTAACACCTGGTCCCCTTCCTTGAAGTCAGGTTCCATATGTGATTTGTCCCACCTTTGCTTGTTATACTCTTTGGCCTCAGCTATGCATTTGGCAGCAGTATCACAGGCTTTTTTCCACATATCATGGAGGTCTTTGGCTGTGGGGTGGATGGTCAGAAGATTTGTCTTCAAGTGATCCACAGGCAACAGGGGATTCCACCCATTCCCTACCATTGCAGGTGTTTTTCCTGTGGTAGAGTGCTGGCTTGTATTATAAGCTAGCTGGACTGCTGGTAAGAGGGTGACCCAATCATGGGTGTATCCCTCATGGTCCTTGTATTCCATGCCATAGGCACAGAACCTCCTGAGGATATCCTCCATTGTTTGGATCATCCTCTAAGCTAGGCCATCCGTTTGTGGATGGTAAGCTGTGGAAAAAGCAAGCTTGGTGCCAAGCATGTCATATAAATTGGTCCAAAATTCAGATGTGAATTTTGCGTCCCTGTCACTAATTATGATCTTAGGGACCCCACAGGTGGATATGATGTTATTCCAAAATAACAGAGCAGTGTCCATGGCTGTGTCCTGTTTATGGCATGGTCGACATCTCATGCTCTTGCTGAACCTATCAACTATGATTAAGCAGGCATTGTAGTTTTCTTTGCCTCCTGGGACAAGTCCTGTGACCCAGTCCATGTTGATGGTTTCCCATGGGTGTTTGGGTTCTTCTATGTTATGAAGCAACCCATATTTCTTCCTATGTTTTCTATTTGCCTTTTGGCATCTTTCACAAGTGTTGATGTATTCACTCAACTCTTGCTCCCACTTGGGCCACCAAGCTGTGCTTGCTACCCTCTCTTTAGTCCTGTCCTCACTCATGTGTCCCATATAGGGGCAGTCATGGCATTCCTGCAGTATTAAAGAGATGTGGTCTCTGTCTATCACTGTGAGTGGACTGGTGTGCTTTTCTCTGTGATAAATCAGGCCATCTATAAGGAAGAATTTATTGTTTTTATAGGCCCTCAACCAGGGTTCCTCCAGCTGGGTTTGCAGTTCTGGGCTCCTGTATTTTTGTTGAAGGAGTTGGAGTAGTATGCTACACTGTTTGTGTTTAGCATATGATTTCAGTACTGCATTGAAAAATTCATTGTGCAGTTCTGAGGAACTTATTCCCAGTATGGGGGTTTCTGTCCCTTCTGAATCAGTGTTTCCACTGTCAAGGGTACCACTCCCTGGTGCCCATTCAGAGAATCTGAAGTTCTTTTTCCTATTTATTTCCATAAAATGGATAGGAATTTTTGCAGCAACTTCAGGGTCATAAGCTGGATTGCTTTTGACGTTGTCCTGTGGCCATCTGCTAAGGCCATCTGCATTGGTATGGCTTTTACCTTCTTTGTATATGATAGTCATGTTCCCTCTATACTCCTGGATCGCTATTTGCCATCTCAGCATGTGTCTATTAGTAGTCTTCATGTTTAGTAAAGACTTCAAGGCTGTGCAGTCTGTGTAGACTTCAAAGACTGCACCCTCCAAATATTAATGGACTTTTTCTAGAGCCCAGACTAGACATAGACATTCTGTCTGGGTGGCCCCATACCTGGCTTCTGAATCTTTCAGCTGCCTGGAGATGTAACATATTACACCTTCTCTTGGTTCACCATCCACAATTTGTCTTTGGTGAAGGGCTGGTCCCAAGCCTTGGCTGCATGCTGCATCTATATATAACTTGAATGGTAGTTCAAAGTCAGGCAAGATGAGCACAGGTGCATTTGTGAGTTCATATTTGATCCTCTCATATGCATCCCTCCTTTCCTTGGTTATTTCAAAAACTACATCATTTGAGCATAACTTGTATAAGCTACTAGTTATGTGGGCAAAGTTTTTGATGTGGTTTCTATAGTAGCTAGCAAATCCAAGGAAAGATTGCATCTCTTTGATGTTCTTTGGTACTGGCTTTTGCAGTACTGCTGCTACTTCGTTCTGGTCAATTGCCAGACTAAGGCCTGAGACTTTGTGTCCTAGAGCTAGTAGCTCTTGTTGGCCAAAATTACACTTTTTAAGTGAAATTTTCAGATTGATGGGTGTACATTTACTTAGCACTCTGTCTATGTATTGTACATGGTCTTCCCATGTCTCTGAGTATATAATGATATCATCAATATATACTACCATCCAGCCTTCTATTATTTCATCTTGAAATATGGTGTCCATCATCCTTTGGAAGTGGGCTGGTGCATTCTTTATGCCAAATGGCATCCTGGTGTACTCATAAATGCCCACATGGCATATTATTCTGAGCAACTTCAGGGAGTTTGTTTTAACTCCATTTTGGTGGAAGCCTTTCATACAATCCATCTTGGTTATGTATTTAGCTTTGGCCAGCTTATCCGGGGCATGAGGTATCCTTGGTATAGGGTACCTGTCTGCTTTTGTGTAGTTATCATGGGTGGATAAGGTCTTTCCACATCCAGATATAGTTCTATATCATGGCCTTTAATCTTGCCTAGTGGCTCTTCACCAATGGCAAATGCTGGTCTGTTCTTCCTCAGCATCTTCAGTAAACTTAGTTTTTGTTTACTGGTGAGGGTAGTGCTAAACTATCCCTCCTTGAATTCCTTCAAGAGTTCTTCTAGTGGATCCTGTGAAGATATGTGGTATATATCAAGTGAAAATTTCTTTTCCTTGTTGGTACCAATGGTAATGTGCCTGTTTTTACTGTTGTAAATATCTATGCCATACATCCTCTGGTAATCTGTTCCCAGGAAAAACCCTTGGATGTGGGCATATTCAAGCACTACAAACTCTGGGTTGAGTATGATATTACCCTTCCTGTGGGGTATAATTATCTCTTTGATAATTGTCCCAATGGAAGTCATCTTCCCTGATGCACTTTTGAAGTTCCTTGCCTTAGTGGGCAAGAGCTGCTTTTTTTCCCAGTTTGGGAAGTGGTTATCCAGATAATTTCTGGCCACTATGGAGCAATGTCCTCCACTGTCAATGATCAGTGGGTGCTGAGCATTGTCAATACATACAGTCATTTTTGTGGCTGTTCCATGTATATATGCCATTCCTTTGGTTGGTGTAACCAGGAATGTTTGTGCATCTTGTGTGTGTTTGCACAAGTTCTTGTTGGCAGTGTCCTGTGGCATGCCTGCTTCCAACTGTATATCCTGGATTTCCAATGGGGTTTCCTCTTGATATTCCACTAGAAGTTCCTCTCTTGGGTCTTGATCATCATAAGATGGTTCTCTGATGGCATCTCCCATAGAGTCTGATTCAGAATCCTCTGTTGGAGGTTCTTCTTCAGGGACTTTTTCTATAGCATAGACTTTTTTCTTTGCTTTTGGACAGTTGTTGGCATAGTGGTCTGTTGAACCACAATTGTGACAAGAATTCCTTTTCTTTGCCACCTCTGCCACTCTCTCTCTGGGTTTGTCTTTAAACTCTACGCTGAAAGGTTGTTTCTCTTTGAAACCACTGCTCTTATATGGGGTGAATTTCCCTATATTTGTCCTCTTCCTTATGTCTTGTAAGGTATTGGCTATTTCATCTAGAGTGCAATTTTGGTTGCATCTGCATTTCACTGCATGCTCTAATTCTCCTGGCAGCTGTGTCAGAAGTTTGTGATTCCTCATCTGGATGTTCATCTGAGGATCAATGGCTTTAAGTCTTTTAGACTGTCTGAGACACCACTCATATGGATCTTTGTCCACAGAGTATTTGTCATTTTCAAATGACATGGTCTTTTGCCATATCCAAGTTCCATTACTGTACTTTTGGATTATTTGACTCTTCCACCATGGCCAGTTTCTTCTTCCATGGATTTCTTTCATTTCTGTGTACCATATACTTGCATGACCTTTAAATGCAGTATTCAGTCTAGCAGTAATCCAGTAATCTGGTATGCTGGGTACATCAATGAAGAGTCCATCAATATAATCTATGAGTTCCATATGATCATATTCTCCTGATCCAGAGAATTTGGGCCAGTTTGAGGCCTCAGGAAGCTGTTTCAAGGCTTCCTTCTCTGAATAAGACATGCCATCTCCATCCTGGTATTGTGATGGAGATCTTGCCTTATTCAACATCATGGCATCTGGTTTGATGTCATCTGGTTGATATGGATTCTGCATAGCTTGGCCTTGTGGTTGGGGCTTTAAGCTATGGTAGGCATTAAAAAATTTGTTAATGTCTTGATCCAGAAACTCCCTGTCCCTTGTGCTGTGGTGTTGTTCCTCAAAGACTTGGTTCAGTCTTTTGTTGGATTCTTCAGAGGCTTTGCTCAGTTGAGCATATCCTTCTTGAAGATTCTTAACTATTTGTTCCAAGGAGGCTTGAGTTTGTCTCATCCTCTCTTGGCTAGCTTTAATTTCTGCAAATTGCTTTGCAGATTGTTCAGCATATTGGAACACTTGTAACCACAGGTTATCACTGTTGATGTTACTCTCAGATGTGACAATGATATTTTCAGTCTGAGTGGGGGTAATGTTTCTATTACTAGGACTACTGATTCTAGAGTGGTTTACAACTACTTCTGGTTCTTGTGTACTTACTTTACCAAATCCAACAGCTTCTGGATCATGGGGTCTGACTCTTTCCTCCTCTGGTTGAAGGAGGTTTTGTTCTTGCCCTTGTTTCCTTGTCTTCTCCTGGAAACTGCCTGGAATTGTGAAGAATGGTGACTTTTGGTCACTAATCTGCTGGTGTCTGAATGGTGTGAAGCCACTGGAGAGTTGATTTGGCCTGCTCCTTGTGAACCTGAAGGAATCTGAGTAGGCCCTGTCTGGGTCAACTGTTCTTCTATAGCTAGGATAGTGGCTTGATTCTCCCTTATCATCTGTGCCCTTGCCTCCAGGAGTCTGTGCTGCCTGGTAGGATTCCAACCTTTGGTGATTACCATAAGGTCTTTGAAGTCTATCTCTTTGAGACAGATCTTCTGGAAACTTGATCCCAGTTCTGCCCAGTGAGTTGCTAGGTTGAACCTCTTGTTGTCCATGCTCCATTGAAATAAATCTTTGAAGAGTTGGTGGATCTGACGAACTTGATCCATATCCTTCCAGTCCTCTGGTTTGAGGTTTCTGTTGAATTGGAGTGTGAATGGCAAAGTTGATATTATCTCCCTCATTGTTTTGCCATCCACCACTGTGTCCAGGGTGTCCTCTTTCAGGTCTTCTGGTTCTGGACAATCCTCCTCTATCCTCTGGCTGGTTCCTTTGGACGCCAAGGTCTCTGAGGTATACAGGGGACATATCAGTGTTTGCAAGCAGTCAAAAACTTTATGTTCTTAGGGTATTTACCTTTGACTGTGCCTTGTACAAATTTACTGTCTGCTGACTTGGGCAGTTTGCCTTTGGAAGTTACAACTGGGTTAATAATTGTAATCTTTCCTGTACAAGTGGTTGAGGTTGGTTTACCTTGTATGGATGCAGAGTTTTGTGGTTTTCTACTTCTCTGAGTGGCTATTGGTGTCCACTTCTTGGCTGTGCTGAGACCTTCACTGTGCCTCTTTCCTTTGCCCTTGCTGCCCTCTGGTTCTGAGGGTGTCACTGGTGTGTTGGCCTGTGACTGGGTCTCAAGTGGGATGTAATTTTCTTCCACTGAAATCAAGGCAGAAAAGGGAGGACTTATGTCAGTTAAGACTTCTTAAAAATGCTGGTTTTGCACGTCTAAGATTGGCCTCTGGGCTTGTATGTTACTACAATGTGCCCTGTATAATGACAGTGTAATTGAATCAACAATTCCACATCAGAATTACAGCTTTTGGTACCCTGTCACACTGTTTGTGTGCCAGTATCCCACAGATACACTTGTGGTTTTCAAGTGTATTCTGTACAAGTGGTTTGTATAAGTGTTATTGAGTTAACAATACACTTAATCCACGCCTCAACTGATGGTTTTTCAGTCAGAGGTGTCCTTATTCAGTCAAGAATACAGGACTTATTGATGGCTTATGTGTTTTTATATACAAAACACGCCAAAAATAGTTAATTTCAGTGGGTATTAACCATGTGAATAATACCCTTATAATATGAGTATATATAAAAAAAGGATAAAAATATATTAAATATATATTTTAATAGGGAAATTACGCCTAAAAAAGGATAAAACACTTGTTAATAAGTCATAAAAAGAGAAAAGACTTACTTATAAGGTCCAAAAAAAAGATTTAAAACACAGCCAGGCCCCCACAATGTCAGGATGAAACTATGATGACGGTGTAAATAGGCTAAATACAACTTTATCTATGTTTGTGACATGGTAAAATAGTTTAAAAAGGAGTTATAAGGTTTAAAAGATATTTTAATTTAAGATAAAAAGGGCTTTACTATATTTGGTATAGTGGTGGTGAGCGCTATTGAAAGCCCTGGCTGCAGCTTTATCTGTTGGGTTACAATAATAAAAGACTACAATAATTAAATCTATAATTATACCTGATTATTAACCAAGAGTAAAACTTTTTTTGACAGTTTACTACGTAGGTTATTCAAGAGCAGGATGAGGAGATGATTTTGGCTGTGAAAAGCCCTCCTTTTATCCTGAAATTGGGGTGGCAAGGCTGCTAGACCTTTCCACGTAGAGGAAGTGAAGATTTTTCACTCTCCAGGACAGGCTTGTGGTTTGAAAACAGCCTGTATACCCTGTATTGGGCTCAGATGTGGTTTTGAAACCACATCTGGGCGGTTTTCACCAATACAGGGTGAAAATTTTCATCTGGGGACCTCACAGCCTGATTCTGACGTGTATGATGCGTAGAATGCTGTACAGAAACTGTATGGGACCTCAGTATTGACTGACATATGATGTATTGAAGGAAAAACATGCTTCTTCGTCTATTTGACACCTCATATTCATGGTTATGGGACATTATCCCATGGTAAGGCTCTATCTGACAGCAGGTGGGATTTTGACCTTAAAATGGTCATAACTCTGTCAGTTTTTGAGATATCAAGCTCACAGTTAGTTCATTGAATAGCTCTGTATGCGCTCTACACAATGGTACCCAACTTGACATGGTTATCATGAAATATGACAAAGTTATCCCATGTACAAGTATTTTTGTACATTGGCGTGGTTTGGGCAAAAGCTGTATTAAGCTTGTTTGGCCAATAACTTCTGTTGTAGTTGAGCTATGAGGAAATGGATGGCACCATCAGATAGCCCTGATTGTGCTCTTCCCAAAAAGACCCCACTTTAGGTATCTCACACTAAAACTGTAAAAGTTAGAAGAGAGGTGAATGTTTTGTTCACCCTTATTTGGTCTGAATTTGACCATAACTCAAGTAATACTGGTGCTAGCTCAGTTTGGCTAGCACCATTAGATATCCCTGGCTTAGAGCTTCATTTTGAATACCCATTTGATGGGGTTAAGCCTCTCCTTCTAGATTTTAGATGAGAGGTGAAAATTAAGGTTTATGCTCAGCAATAACTTTGAGCAGGAATAACTTTGTTATTTTTTGTCCTATGGTGATGGGACTTATATTTTCAGAAAGAGGTGAGTTTCCTCTTTCTTTTGATACCTTTTGAGCTAATTTGGCTCAGCTCCATTTTTTGGTGGTATTTTGGCTATACCATTGGTTTATGGTATTTTGGCTGTCATGCTTGTGCTCTGGTTTTGAGTCACAGGCTGACAGCTTATTTTTATTTTTATTTTTATTTTTATTTTTTTGATAACCCAATCCTTTCTTGTACTTGCAATTGAGTCGGGTAGAGTGCTTTAGTAGCCAGATGGTGTCTATACACCTTATTTCAGTTCTATTAGGATTCTTCGAGACGTCTTGGATGTGATAATAACCACATCAACTGGTCGTGGCGGTTGTATAAGACTCCCTCCAATCTAAATCCATTGTGACTAGGGTCATGTAACTTGCTGTATCCGGGGGAGTTAGTGAGTGATTTATTATTTAACACAATATGCAGCTGTTATTGTAATTATTTCCCTTTTATATTGTTCTTCTGTAATTATTATTTTTTTTAACAAACATAGGATGTCCTTCCTGCAGGTCTCAAAAGCAAGCCACTGCAGCACCAGTACTCAAAACAATGGTGCAGATTTTATTATTCTTATCATTATCTTATTATATATATATATATATTTATTTAGGCTAGTTGTTACTTATGCAGTCCAGAACACCATTTCGCTTTGTAGGCTCCTATAACTGTAACGTCCTTGGCAGAATCGGAATCCATTGTCAAGAATAGCACCTTTATCGTATATATAGCTTCCAGCAATAACCCCCCCAAAAAAATCCTCTGCTACTTTTCTGGCTTAGATGGTGCTTCTAAAGCCTTGCTGTGATCTCAAGTAAGGTAAGCTTCTAGTTTCTTAGGGCTTGAAGATGGCTGTTGGTTTCTTCTGCTGTTTCTGCAGGATTTTGGTGTCAATCTGATCTATATTTAGTGCTGGCTGTTTTCATCAATGTGCAATTATGTTTAATTTTCAATGCCCTCACTGTTTCCAGAAACTGAAGCCAAGGGACATTTAATTCTTGGTAGCATAAGAGATTCCCAATAAGTTAGGCCAGGAGGTTGCTTTGGGTCCAACTTATCTTCATCAGGTATTTTATTTAACTCTTAGTTTCTAATTTATCTGACCATTCTATTGCTTCCTTTTCTTCTGTGCAGCTGTTTTTTTTCATGAAGATATAGGAGTAGCCTTGTTATGTCTTTCTTAACATTAGTTAGTCAAATTTAACACCTGACTGAGCTAGCTCCCCAGCTTTATTTAGGATTGGATTCTGGGAGTCTGATTTAGCTGGCAGATCTCTTCTATATTGGCTTCTCCTTTGTTTCACCTGCCTTAGTTTTCTATAGAATCCTTTTCCTCCATAACTGAAGATGCCCAAGACTATTGATTTTTGGAGTTTGGTGGGGGCTCCATCTTCTAGTAGTAATACCCAATTGGTATAAATAGAGGTTCCTTACATGATTTGCTCTCCCAGTTTCACCTCTACCTATTTATATTATCTCTGAGATATTATTTCACTAGCTGCCTCACCTCAACTTTGTTTGGTAATGTATATGTTTTATTTTACTAAGAAGATTTTTGTTTTGTTTTACATATTATGAATATTGACTCTGTCTTCATCAATACCTTTTTGTTCTTTGTTGTGCTATTCTTACCTAGATACTATTATAATGAATCACAAAGGTCGATAATATGGCTTGGGTTACTCTGACTTTATTAATGCCTTCAGTACCGATGAACTTGAAGAATTGCTATTTGGGTTTCCCTCAAACTCTTCAAGAAGGACAGGCTTTTGGGATTGGATTAACAATCCTCACTCTAACCAACCATCTCCTCCAGCTCTGGAAACACTTTTGAAGGCCTATTCCCCATCATCCTCTTCGGAGGATGTCCCAGAGGCTGCAATGGTCTTTTATGCCTTCATTGAGGGTGAATAAAATCCTTGTCTTTTTGTTCCGGACCCCTAAAGCTACTTTTTGAAAGAGGGATTTCCCTCTGCCGTTAGTCCCAAAAGCCACTATTGGCAACAAAGAATGCACCCCTACTATTTACGCCCCCGTGATTCCAATGCACGCGCTATTACTATATGCAATTGCACTAGGTTATTTGTAGTCTCTTTGTGTATTTATTTATTTATTTTAATGTGTGTGTAACTAATATTTAGTAACTTTTATTTTATATATAACATATAATAATCATGGTTGTTTCTTTGTATTTTTATATATTTATCTTGACAGGTAATCCTTGCAAGTTGTTATTTGTAATAGTAGACCCCCTTTTTTTATTGAGTGGTGGCTGCTAGCGCTTCTAATTTTGATGTAATATGCACGAAATTAAAATGAAGACAGGTTTATGTATATACAAAAAGAAACTTTAATAAAAGAAAGTTCCAATGGAGCTTGGAGCAAGAGAAAAAATTAAGACATAAATGATACAAGTAAATTCCCAAAGGGGCTTGAGAAGAAGAATGAATAAGTTCAAGCATTTATGTATAAGCAAACAACATACACTAATAAATGCGTGTATAATAGCAAATAAATAAATAAATAAAAATAAAAAAGATGAAGTAAAATGAAAAAGATAAAGTAAAATAAAAGAAATAATATAAATCATAAAGTATAAATAAAATATTAGAAAAGCAATAGTATATCTAATAATAAATGGAATCAAGAATGGTATAACTGAGATAGGACAATAACAGAAAAATAAACTAATCAAATAAGATAAAATAGATATCCTGATATTATGTAAATATTTATTTATGTTCTTTTATTTTATCTATACTCTACCAATATAAACTGAACTGAAACTGATTGTGTTTTTAGTTCTTGTTTTATTTATTTTACATTTTTTATAACTAATTATGATTATTTATTTATTTATTTATTTTTATTTCTTGTAATCTTATATGCTCTGAAGCATAATTGATTTTTAGGGTGATCATGAAAGGAAGAATTGAATAATGATAGTAATAAATACTAAAGTAAAAGTAAAGTATTAAATAAAAGGAATAAGTAATGCTAAAAATGGAAATAGGATGGATTATAAAGCAAAGAACTAGGGACTTAGCAGGTGAGATTTCTTTTGACTAATTCCTTTGCCAAAGTATTTTATGTACTAATTCATTCTTGGAAAAAATTTCTCCCCTTCCTTGTTCTTTTCTAAGAGCTTTGAAAAGGTATTCCTGACAGAAGGATTTCCATCCTTCTGTATTGGATCTAGCTACAACACCTTTGAGGATGAATATTGCTGGTACAAGTGTTTCCTCCCAGTGACAATCGCATGTGATACTCTTTATAGTATATCCTCCTGAGATCTTTCTTATTTTTCCATTTTCAATTTCAAAATCCTGGAGGTTTAACCAGTCTTGGCATTCCCAGGTCCTCCAAAACAACGATTTCCTGAGGTTTTCATCCATGGGGAATATTTCATTCCAATATGGGTTTCCAAGGTTGCCATAAATTCCATCCCAGGTCAGTAACTCCAGGAATTTATATTTTGTAAGGTTGAATCCAGGTAATTCTTTCCATGGATGTGGAATCACAGTTTATGATGGTGATTTTCTGTTTTCAAAAATGTCCTCAAACTAAATACATGGAAGGACTATTGTGGAAATATCAGGACAGGGTTCTGGTTTTATTTTCAAGAACCAGTCAGGATTCTCATTTAATTCTTGTGGATTAATGTAATTGGCCCATACTTCTTTTTCTTCTGGCCAGCTGATATCTGTGTCCAATGACCAGGGATTTTCTTCAAGTAATGGCCATGACTCCATTTTTTAGGATTTGGTGGGTTTTAAAGTTTCAAAAGGTAATAAGATTTGAAAATTTTATCAAGTTTCTTTATCAAAATAGTTTGAGGGTAGGCTTAATGGGTTTTGGATGGTAATCTTGGGTAAGAATTTGAATATTCCTCTTTGATAAGGCAGGAGGTCACTGCCTAGTGATTTATGATTTGGGTAAGTGAAATTGGTGATTTTGGTTGATAAGAATTGATTTTCCTCTTTGATAAGGCAGGAAGTCACTTCCTAATGATTAATTAAATTTGAATCTAACTTTTTATTTGAATTTTTAATTTTTGTAGCTGTTATGTGTCTTTAAGATAGGCCTTAATGGTTTGAATTTCAATTTTTCCAGTAATTATTTCACAGTTTCATTATTGGTTTGGTCAGAATTGTTCACAATTCTCAGCAATTCCTTGATCCCTTGAAGTTCTTGGTTTCTTGATATTGATGAAGTATCCTTCAAGTGACAAAGGTTTTCATTATTGAAATCATCACCTTCAGCTTCCAAAATTGAATATTAATTATTAGTTTGATCTTCTTTTTTTAATTCTTCCCCATAGGATCTAAGATGAATTTCTTGGTTGTTAAGGCAGGGAATCACTTCCCTTTGAATAAAAAAGAAACTAATGATACATCTTATGGTTGATACTGATACTGATAAGCCTTTTGAAAGAAATCTTGATTTTGTTGATTTTATTTAGAGTTGAGCTCCTCCAAGTGGGAAAGGTGAGTGTCTGTTGAGTAATCTTTCCAAAATAAGGTCTTTGAGAGCTTCCACAAAGGCATTTCTTTCTTCAATTTCTTGCTCTTATGGAAATTCTGACCACCATAAGTCTTCATCAATGAATATATATCCATCTCCAACCCATTTCAGTTTTCCTGTGGAATATGTTGATTCATTCAACCCAAGGTACCATTGGGACCAAATTTGATTGAAGTAAATTCCTCTTCTTAGTAATATTTCCATTTCAAATGTTTTATCCCAGAGTTTATTTGAGAGGTTTTCTTGAATTCCCTCTTCAGTTAATAGCTCTAAGAATTGGATTTTGGTCAAGTTTTCTCCTGGAAGATGACATAAAGATTCATCTTCAGGTAAAATTTCTTGAAATTCATCCCCATAAATTGAATTGTATTCACTTTCTAAGATGGATTCTGTGAGCCTTGAGGTATATTTTACATACCCAAATAAGCCACAATTATCTTAAAAAGAAATTTTGAATTATGCATAACTCATAGGTTATGAATATATCCAAAATTCATCATTTTTTATTTCAGAAAAGATGAATAACTTTTTATTGAGTAAGTAAATCCATGGATTTAAGGCCAGATTTGGATTCTACACAAACCTTCACCTAGGGTAGCTCCATAGAGTGAATAAGCTCAAATTAACTCTTTGAGGTGGTAATATGGAAGATACTTCAATACCAAATCATCAATAGAACATAAAAGATACGTGAAAAATTTTGTTTTTCTGAATTTCATGCCAAAATAATGGGAATGTGAGGAATCCCATGTTACATATACACTAACAATAGTGTTATGCATGTTTTGAGCACTTAATATCATGGTATTTTTACATGGGCTTTTGGTAAACCCATAGTGGATATCTCACTTTAAGCTTAACTTTCTATTTTGATGTGAAAAATAGGCAAGGGGGACAAAAGACATCAAAGAGAGCCAGGGTACCCAGCTTCTGAGGCCTCAGAGGCATGTACAGCTCCAAAGCTTGGATCCATGGCTGATCTTGGCAATAATTGGTAAACCAAAACCTTTTGGCAACTTGGTTACCATGTTACAACTACTGTAAATCTTAAGAAAATAGCAAATAACCTGGTATTTTGACGTGCCAAGGAGGTAAAGAGCTACTTAGACTCCTGTAACCATGTCAATTCTTAATCATTTTCCATGAATAAACCCCAAAAGAGTAATTAAAACCCTTTTTGGACTTGTATCCATTGATTTACCTCATAGCAACCAGTTAAAAACTGATATTTGCAATTCTACGTAGAAATGAGGTATGAACTTCAAAAATTCATTAAAAATACAATTCTTAATGAATCACTCTGAAACTTTCAGGACCAATGAGGATCTGTATTAGCTGTGGTACAACCAAAAAGAAGTATAGACTTACTAGTAAAATTAATAGTTTTATGTACCGTCCATTTTTGGCTATTCTACATGAAACATTGAATCTTCAAAAATTTACAGTAATTACAACCTGTGGGGAAATTGCCAATAACATTGATAAATTTGAGAAATCAATGATTTCATAAGAATAAAAGAAGATTTACAGATGTTACTCCTTTTATTCTTAACCATATTGGGGTTGGTAGTCACATAAAAGCATTAATCAAGTAATTATGATAATCTTACGTGACAACAGATGATGCAATCAACAATCCAAAGGGTTTATTGTTTTCTCACTCACTGGTTTTTCAGTTTGCTCCATGGCACGCCTCTGTGAGCTGTTGTTGACTTAAAAGAGGCCTCCTCTTGCTGTTTTTGCCAAGAATCATTTTATTATCATTTAAATCATTATTACCAACAAGTAAGTATTAGTTAAAGCTATTCTTAAGTGTTTTAATTCTTTCAGAATAAATCAGAAAGACGTGAAATCATAGAATCCAACTGTATATTGTTGTAATACTGTTATAAATTCATTTTGATCCTTAAAATCCACAATTCTACGTCAAATCTCTCTATCTTATCTTTCAATAAGTTCTTTGGAATATTAGTGAGTGATTTATTTTTAATTCTTAAAGTTTTTCTCTAAAGTTAGTTCTCTTCAAGAATTACCATTATCATTATTCTTGCAAAAGATAATTATATATTAAAATAATTTTATTATTTTAAGAAAAGAAGTTTTATTATTAAAATCTTCTTGTAATTGATTCTTGTAGACAATTACTTGCTCACTGTTAAAATCACTAGTAGTGTTTAACACGTGAAAGAAATAATTCATTAATTATTTAATTGTGGTTATAATAACATTTTGTTATTATATTTCATAAGAACAGTCATAGTACTGTTGATTAATAGTAATATTATCATCAGTTTCATAGACAAATCTTACATTTGGGGGCCTGGCTGTGTGTTTTGAACCTTGTACCCTTAATTAATATATTTTTCAGTTCCAAAATATATTAATTTAATAATTTATTTCTTTCATTTTGAAGTTAAAATAATTCTTATTTTTGAAATTGTTTTGGAAATCTTTTGATTGAGTAATTTCGTTTAATTTTATACTGTTTTTACATGTGGCTTTTCACATCGAAAAACTTATAAAATTATTCTTTGAGTTACTCTGAATTATGTTTCATTCAAAGTCTTAAATTTTAATTTTTTTTCTTAAAAAAGAATAATTTTTTTAATATTAAAAAATAAAACTTATAAAAAACCTTTAAAAATATTTTAAAAACTATAAAAAATAATTTTTTTTTTCTCTTTTATAATTTTTCTAGTGTCTTTAATCAAATACTGCGCAGCTGGCAACAGACCCAGTAAAAGATATATCACTAGTCCAGAATCTTTAAAAGCAGAATCTGAAGACAGTATTGAGTTGCAAATTGCTAGAAGAGGCACCTTATTTAGTTCAGAGAAGACTAAATTACCACCAAAAGGTGTGTATTTTATCTTATATTTTCACCTTTTATCTTTAAATTGACGTAAAAATGGTGCATACCAGAAATGGAAGCAACTATTTAGTCCAACCAGATGGATGTGGAAAAAGAGGAGGAAAGACCAAATCCAGAAGTGCCAAGTCTTCCACAAGAAAGACACATTTGGAGGATGCCAGAGTTGCCCCCCATTCCCCAAGGTCTGTACCCACAGATTTTGATGAGAATTCTGAACCTGAACTGATTCATGACAATATTTCCAGGGCTGAACCATTTTCAAGTGTCAGCAATAGAAATATATCAATTCCAGTACAAAAATTGGTTCAGAGCAGCCAAAGAAGGGGAGTGGGAAATATGCCCAAGCCTTTGGCAGGGGGCCATGAGCTCCTACTTACACATCAAGAGCTTTCTGGGTCAGCAGAAGACCATAGAACTCTTAGGACAATGGATCCCCCTGTCTTGCAAAGACAAGGTCAAAAAGATAAAGAATTGGCTGAAGAACCAAAGTCTTTTATCCATAGACCAGAAGAAGGAACTGGAAATTACTCCAGCTCTTGCAGAAAAGAAACCATTGAATATTGCCATACCTGTGACAGATGTCAAAAAGTAAACAGGAGTACAGGCAAGAAATTTGGACTTATGATCCATATTCAAGAACCAAAATCCCCTTGGGAAGTTTTTCACATGGATTGGGTCACAGCACTTCCTCCGAGTGGTGACAAAAGTTATAATGCTTGTTTAGTCATTGTAGACAGATATAGCAAGACTCCCATATTCTTACCATTTCATAAAGATGAAACTGCTATGGATACAGCTCTTCTTCTATGGAGTAGAGTTCTTTCTCATACAGGATTATTTAAGAATATCATAAGTGACAGAGATCCCAAGTTCACATCTGCACTTTGGACCAATCTTCATAGATTGTTTGGGACTAAGTTATCATTCTCTACAGCATACCACCCTCAAACAGATGGGCTAGCAGAGAGGATGATTCAAACTTTAGAAGACATGATCAGGAGATTTTGTGCTTATGGGTTAGAATTCAAGGACTCAGATGGCTTTACCCATGACTGGTGCACTCTTAGACCTGCATTAGAATTGGCATACAAAACATCAGTCCATTCTTCCACAGGTAAAACTCCTGCTGTGTTAGGAAAAGGATGGAATCCAAGACTCCCAGAAGACACATTGAGGAAAGACTTGATTGACATTCATCATACAGCTTCCAGCTTCAAAATAATGCTTGATTAAGTATAACATCATTCAAAACAAAGTATGGATGATGCTTTTGATTATGCAAAACAGAAGTGGGACAAGAGTCATAAAGTACCAGAATTCAAAGTAGGGGACTGAGTTCTAGTTTTAACCTGGAATTTTAATAATATCAAAGGCGCAAAGAAACTTGAAGATTCTTATGTAGGACCTTTTGTTATTGTTACCTTACCTGGAACCAATGCAGTTCAAGTGGAATTGAGTGCTTAATTGGAAAATAAACACCCCACTTTTCCAGTCAGCGGGATAAAGCCTGATCAACCAGCTGATAAAGAATTGTTTCCTTTAAGGAACCCAGCTCCTTTAACTGTTCCCCAGTGGAACAGAATGAAGACAGAAAGATAAAGAAAGTCATTAAAGAAAGGAGACTTAGGGGTAAAAAACAGAGAGAATATCTTGTCAGATATAGAAATCCAGTACATGAAGATGAATGGCTGGAAGAATCAGACATACCTGACTCAGATAAACTCTTGAGAAGATTTAGACATGAAAGAAGGTCACAAGCCTGAATATGTCTATAAATGTGCTTTAAATTACTTGATATGAGTGATGTAAAGAGGTTGGACAGGGGACATTAACCCCCTTTGGGGCTTTTATTCTTTATGCCATTGATAAAATTGTAGTACAATTTTATTTTTTGGTGGGAGGGAATGTGAGCCTTGAGGTATATTTTACATACCCAGATAGGCCACAATTAGCTTAAAAATAAATTTTGAATTATGCATAACTCATAAGTCATGCATATATCCAAAATTCATCATCTTTGATTTCAGAAAAGATGAATAACTTTTTATTGAGTAAGTAAATCCATGGATTTAAGGCCAGATTTGGATTCTACACAGAAATTCACCTACGGTAGCTCCATAGAGTTAATAAGCTCAAATTAACTCTTTGAGGTGGTAATATGGAAAATACTTCAATACCACATAAAAGATCTGTGAAAACATTTGTTTTTCTTAATTTCACGCCAAAATAATGGGAATGTGAGAAATTCCATGTTACATATACACTAAGAATAGTGTTATGCATGTTTGGAGCACACAATATCATGGTATTCTTACATGGATGTTTGGTACACCCATAGTGGATATCTCACTTTAAGCTTAATTTTCTATTTTGACGTGAAAAATAGGCAAGGGGGACAAAAGACATCAAAGAGAGCCAGGGTACCCAACTTCTGAGGCCTCAGAGCTTGGATCCATGGCTGATCTTGGCCTAATTGGTAAACCAAAACCTTTTGGGAACTTGGTTACCATGTTACAACTACTGTAAATCTTAAGAAAATAGCAAATAACCTGCTATTTTGACATGCCAAGGCGGTAAAGAGCTACATAGACTCCTGTAACCATGTCAATTCTTAATGATTTTCCATTGATAAACCCCAAAAGAGTAATTCAAACCCTTTTTGGACTTTTATCCATTGATTTACCTCATAGAAACCAGGTAAAAACTGATATTTGCAATTCTACGTAGAAATGAGGTAAAAACTTCAAAAATTCATTAAAAATAAAATTCTGCATTAATCAAGCTGAAACTTTCAGGTCTAATGGAAAACTGTATGAGCTATGGTACAACCAAAAAGAATTATGGTTTTACTAGTAAAATTAAATGTTTTACTTACAGTCCATTTTTGGCTATTCTACATGAAACACTGAATCTTCAAAAATTTACAGTAATTACAACTTGTGATGAAATTGCCAATAACATTGATAACTTTGAGAAATAAATGATTTTTTTGGAATAAAAGCAGATTTACAGATTTTACTCCTTTTATTCTTAACCATATTGCGGTTGGTAGTCACGTAAAAGAATTAATTAAGTAATTATGATAATCTTACATGACAACAGATGATGCAATCAATAACCCAAAGGGTTTATTGTTTTCTCACTCACTGATTTTTCATTTTGCTCCATGGAACGCCTCTGTGAGCTGTTGTTGACTTAAAAGAGGCCTTGTCTTGCTGTTTTTTCCAAGAATCATCTTATTAACATTTAAATCATTATTACCAACATGTAAGTATTAGTTAAAGCTATTCTTAAGTGCTTTAAATATTTCAAAAGAAATCAGAAAGACGTGAAATCATAGAATCCAACTGTATATTGTTGTAATACTGTTATAAATTCATTTTGATCCTTAAAATACACAATTCTACGTCAAATCTCTCTATCTTATCTTTCAATAAGTTCTTTGGAATATTAGTGAGTGATTTATTTTTAATTCTTAAAGTTTTTCTCTAAAGTTAGTTTTCTTCAAGAATTACCATTATTATTATTCTTGCAAAAGATAATTATATATTAAAATAATTTTATTATTTTAATAAAAGAATTTTTATTATTAAAATCTTCTTGTAATTGATTCTTGTAGACAATTACTTGCTCACTGTTAAGATCCCTAGTAGTGTTTAACATGTGAAAGAAATAATTCATTAATTATTTAATTGTGGTTATAATAACATTTTTTTATTATATCTCATAAGAACAGTCATAGTACTGTAGATTAATAGTAATATTATCATCAGTTTCATAGACAAATCTTTCAGATTCTGTTTCATCCTCTTCATTGGTGGTTTTCCGAATGAATTAAGGTTTTTCCAGTTGCCATTCAAAGGGTTCCTCTTGGTTGTTCAATGGTCTTCTCAAGAAGTTGATATGGTATGTGTCTTTCACTTTTTTATCTCTTTCTTCCATAATACTGAGGTCTTTTTCTATCTCATTGATCATTTCTTCATTTCAAAGCTCATGATGTTCACTAAATCTGACTTTCGTACTTTTTGGTTTTGTATTGAAAGGGTTTCCATTTATTTTCTCATTTCAATCTACTAAAATCTGGAAGGTTGCTTCCTTGCTATCAATTGGATTGTAAAATATGCTGGGTGATTCATCTCCAGAGGTTGATTATTCAATTTGTCTTGTGAGGTTGTCTGGTCATTGGTTATTTTGTAAATATTGACCAAAGTTATCACTTTTTGGAGATATGGATAGCCCTTGGGTCTTCTGGGTCAAATTAATTGTGGTATGTTCTCTTTTCTTCTTTTGAGACTTATTTCCTGGGGTATTTCTGAATAATTTTGCCATATTGCATAAATCCATTCCTCTAGGTGGTCCAGTCTTCCATCCAATTTCTTGAGGTTTACATATTGGCATGCATAATCTTTGTCCATCAGGCTCTTGATAACTGAGTATCTCACCTTGTTTATAGGAGAATTCTAGTCTGATATTGTTGTCTGCCAAGAAAGGTATTCCAAGTACTGTATGGACAGATCCCTTTGCAAGGAAAAAGTGTATTTGAGTTTCTTCTCCTGAAGCCAAAATTATCAGAGTAAATTCTGAAAGTGCCACAAATGAAGTTGTATGGCCTCCAATTCCCCTGAGGTTCATGTTAAGATTTCTTGTTGTGAGTGAGACTTTGATTGCTATTTGTTCTGGTAAAATGTTTAGTTCTGCACCAGTGTATACTAATGCTTTGATAGGATATACCTCCTTTCCAATGAAGATTTCCATAAATCCCAAAGTACAAGCATAATGAATCTTGGGCTTTGGTACTTCTTTGAATCCAAATGATAACAGTATTTCCTGAAGATCCATTGAGCTGATTGATTTAATTTTTTCCTTGTCTTTTTCTGATAATTCCTGTAATTTATGGACAAAATTGGATGACATCCTCAAACTATCTTCAATGGTAAGGTTGATCTTTTGTTGCATAATTTTTTTAATAATTTTGTCAATTTCCAATTTGGCATAAACTTGTTTCTTTCGTTTTTTCTGAAATTCTTTTCTTCTTTGGGAATTTCCTCATCTTCATACTTATTGGCAATATTCTCAATTTCCTCCTCAGGTTGGTCTGGTTTTGGAATATTTGAATTTTGGAATTTGGTAGGAATTATTACTCTTTCTTCTTACTTTTCTTCTTCAATGTAAGTTCCTGGAATTTCTTCTTTCTTCTTTGGCTCTTAATTTTGGGATTGTCTTTCCATTCTTTTTTTGTTCTGCCTTAGTCCAATATGTGATTCAAAGGGGTCATTGGATGAGGAAATGGTAGGTGGTTTCCAATTTGACCAATCTTCAAGATGAGAAGGTGAGGTTGATTTATCTTCTGATTTCTTTTCAGTGGGCTTAACCTCCTCTTCTGGTTTTGGCTTTAAAGCAGAGTTTTCCATAAATTTCTTGTTGAGTTCTGCTTGTTCTTTTGCAAAGGTCCTGAATATTTCTTTGGCACTTTCATTTCCTTCCATAGGTACTCTCTGATTGTTGGGGAAGAGGTAGGATGCCCCTTGGGTTCTGACAATTGTTTTGTCAAAATCTTCAGCAAAGTGAGTGCATCTAGTTGCTGAATTTCCTTCTTCCTTGCAGTAATCACATATCAATGGTGGTCATGGAGCCATTTGACCTGGTATGTAGGATTGATAACTGGATAAGAATGGTGGTAAAGGATTCCTGGGTCTTTGTGGCTGGTTATTTTGAGGGAATCTTTGCTCTTGATTATTGTTCCAGTTCCTTCTTAGTGGATTAACTGATTCTGAAAGGGGTTTAAGTTGATTTAAAACTTCTTTAACTGATTCTTTTCCCTCATTTCTTGTTTGAGGTTCTGGATGTGGGGGAGTTTTGAGCTTATGGGTGAGTTCTTTTACTTGTTTTAAAACTTCATCCCAGCTTCCATCCTCAAATATTGTTTTCTTTTCTGGAGGTTTTGGTTTAGAAAATTCTTTTTGTTGAATCAGTACCTTGGCCTCCAAGTCTTGTTCAATGTATAATTTCAAAATTCCCAATCTGGGTATGATGTGACCTCCATTCAAGGCCTGAACCATAGCTCCGCCTTTTATCATTTCTTTGTAAATTTTCTCTTTAACACTTGTGGAAAGGCTGGCCAATACTTCTTGGTTATGATTAATATCACCTTTAATATATTTGTATCTTTTGAGGTAAGTGATGATTGCTTCATATTCCCCAATAAAATTTCTGTACTGGGTCATGTTTCTTATTCCACCTTCTGGTTGAGGTTTTGTGAATAAATCAGTGATTGAGAATAATATGTATCTTCTTTCAGGTGAGACTGTTACCCATCTTCTTTTCATATCCACTTTAAATTGATCCCAATCAGCTATTTCATATCCTGTAATTCCTTCAATATGATAGCTGATTTCTTCATCTTTTGTCCAAAAATGCTATCTGCCTTGAAATGTCTCTTCCACTTGCTCCTTCAATTTCTGAAATATTTTCAGCTTTCTTGATGAATATTTTAACATCCTTTCCATCAAACCACAGATTATAGTCCTTCGCTCTGATTTTCACTATTGAAGTAGTACTTGGAATTTATTGATGTAATGGAGCTTGGATTTGAGCAGAAATGTTTACTCTTCTTGGTAAGGTACTTGGTCTTTGTTCTGTATAAGGTGTTGATATGACCATCCGCCTTGAATAAGGTAAAGGTGATCCATGTTGCCCGAATGATCTTGGAAGGGTGGTCTGTTCTTCAAGGGGACTATTTTGTGGAGTATAACTTGATGATTTATTTTTTCCTTCCTTTTTGATTAGTGCTAGTAATTCTGCTTGCATTTCTAGCATCTTCTGCTGAAGTATTTCTGTTGAAGAAATTTCTTCCTGTCCTTTAAAAGTCTCTTCATTAAGGTTTTGTTCCTGGATCTCTTCAATACTGGAAGGTAATTTTGATGATGAAGGTTTATCCATTTTTAAGTGGTTTATTTCATCTTTTGAGATTGATTTATTGAGTTTATTCATTTCAAGGAGTTCAAGAAAGAATTTCTCCACAACCTTCAAGTCCTTTTTATTGGTTCTTGGTGTTGCAATAGGAAATTTATAATATATTCCTGATTCCTCTCCTAGTTCTGTTTCTTGCTTTTGTGGATAATAGTAATGGTCAGAGTGAGTTTATGCTTCAGATTATTGAAATGATGGTTTTGGCTTATTTTGATTATTTGAATCCATTTTTTGTTATAAAAATAGTATTCTTGGAGTAGTAAAGAATTTTTTATTGATTTTAATTTAATTGATTTTTATTGAAGTTGAAGTTGTCTATGCCACTGTTGGGACACCAGATGTGGGAACTCCTCTTGTGTGGGATTAAAATGAGGCAGTACCTGGAGGGGAAAATCACAGGTGACTAGTTTTGAATTGCTAATAACTCCTGTAACCAAGGGTGGCAAGGGTGTATTGCCTGCCCCTCCTAAAAGACTGAACAAACTCTTCCTTGGAGCTCACAAACCAAAATCCAATTAGTAAGTGGCTTTACAACTGCAGAAGACAAACTTCAGAAGTCTCAGATCAGACCTATTCAATATATCATAATAAATTTAATGTCAGTAAATTTGTTAATTTTTATATTAAATTAAATACTCGTCTGTTTAATTTTAATATTTTTAGTTAAGTTGAGGTGACTGGTTTCTTCTTGGTGATAAATCCTTGGTAATGTGGGTTATTTAAGGTGTTCTGGAAAATTTGATGGGTTTTGAGAAAGGTAATTTTGTTAAGTTAAAGCTATGATAGAGTAAAATAATTTTTAAACGTTTTTTTTTACTTTTTTTTAAGATTTGTTGATAATAAGATATATTAGTATTTGTACGATTCAGGAGGTAAGATTCTTTGATATTTTATCTTTAAAGGGATAAGTCAATTTTCAATCTTGATAAATGGTGATATTATACTGAATAAAATATTTTAATAGATGAGTAATTCTAATCTTGGGTTCTGGATAATTTATTAATTGATTTTTGTTAATAATAAGATTCCTGTGAGCTTAGCTACTGGGTAATCTTCAACACTATACTTCCGCTGAGATTAGCTACTGGGCAATTAAATTCACTATGATATACTGGAGTACCTCCCAGGTGAGGGATGAATTATTCCTATTTTCCTACTGTGCATGGGGGATTTTTGAAATTTGGGGGGAGAGAGTCCCTCTATTTATACCTTTGAGGAGCCCAGAGGGTCCTCCATGGGAGCTGTCTTTTTCCACTTTAATTCCCCTTTATTTCATCATGTGACTCTGCTTTTGGTGAGGACCTTTTTTGCATGGGTCAGGTGATTTAAGGTTTGATAATAACTTTCTCTCTGCACAGCCTCCATTTATCACATGAGTATCTTTTGGTGGACTTATTATGATGTGATATTCTTGGCTTTTCCTTGCATGCATGAGGTGATTTCATTTTGGGTGAGGATTTCCCTCTTGCACAGCCTATTTTCTGTCACATGATATTCTGTTGGGGGTGTAGTATCACATGATGACTATGTATTTCCTTTGCATATGTCATATTTAAGGCTTGGTAGAAGTGGCTGTTTAATTTCTGCAGGTGTAATGCTTGTTACTCTCCTTTTTGAACTTTAAACTGAGGTCAGATGATGATTTCTTTCACTGCTGAATTAGCTGTTTTTATGAGATGATGTGATTTTTGAGTTTAACACATTCTGGCATAGTCATGTGGTTGAGATTTAATTAAAGTTGTGTACTTCATCCAGCCTGTTGTAACTAGCTTTGGTTTTCATGAGGTGATGAGTGGTGTAAATAATTCTTATTCTGTTTTAAGCTTTCAAGTGGGGTTACTGTGGATGTAAGATAAGATACTCCTGTGGCTGTGTTGTAAATGACTTGCAGGAATTCCATGGGATTTAGCTTTGTATCATGTGACTTTCTATGTTGACTGCAAGGTGGCTGTGTAACTCATGCAGGTGTCCTTTTCTTGCTGCATGAGTCCTGTGGCTATAAGGGGGTGTAAAGCTGGGTGGGGTGTGTAATTCAAAGGGTGGTACCTCATCTGTTGTAACTAGTTTACTATACTTAACTTGATTTTTAAATCTGCATGCCTGTGCCATGGATTTATGAGTTAAATCCAGCTTTTTGCTGTAAAATTGACCTTTTGGTGTAAAATTTGAGTGTAAGTCCGCCTGTAGGCTGGACTTCCTGCTGTTATGGGGTAATATGATCTTGAGCCTGGTGAAAAAAAATGGTATGGAAAACCACATTATAACCCAGCATTAATGGTGGTCAAGAATTGATTCAGGTTCTGGAAACATTGGGTCTCTAGAAGTACTTGAAATGGGTGGTTGAGCATTGGTGGAGGTAGAGGCAAGTGTTGATGGCCTGGTTGGGGACCTAATTGGAAGTTGAGGTGGCTGGGGGCACCTGATCACTTCATGGATGGTGGTACTGGCTTGGACTGGGGATAGTGAGGTGGAATGAATTCTTCTTTTTTGGATGGGGGTAGTAATTTCAAGTTCTTCTCAAACAATTTCATAACTGCCTTCAGAATAAGTATCAATTTCATATTGAAGCACAAGATTTCTCTTCAGTTTTCCAAGTCTTCTATCTTTTCTGGTGACCAAAATAGGAACTCTTGGGGATACTCCAATGGGGTTGCCTTGGGATGGAATGGGCCCTCCAGTGTTGTCACAGGAGCTGCAAGTATTACTCCATTGTTGAGCACCTCTCATTCTGGATCCAGTCACTGAAGCAGAAGAAAAGAAAATCATACAAGGCAGTAACTCAGCAATTCCCTGACCATTCAACTCACAATTGGAATGGCCAGAGGTGGAATAAGAGGTTGGAGGTTCATCAACAGGAGCTTCAAATCCAAACCTTCCACCCTCCTTGATGCTTCTCAATAATCTTTTAAGATTTTCTGGGAACCTATGGTTGGCCTGAGAGCAATTTCTTTTCCCAACGTTGCCAAATTCGCACCTGGTGGACCTAGCAGCAGCAGATTCAACACAAGGAACACCCTTCTTCCAACAATTGATGCAGGGTGGCTCAATCACTCTGACAGATTTAAAACCATCATAGTTCTTGTTGATGTCATAATTCTCTGTAGGGGCCATACTCTCTGCATAAACCTCCCTCAAGCTATCAAAGACACCAGGATCATAAATTACAGAAGGCATGGAATCAGAGTGATTGGAGTCACAAATGGAACTCAGCTTTGAACTCATCTTCAAGTAAAAATTAAAAGCCAAGACCAAGCAAATTATGAAAAATACAAGTCAGCAAGTCAATTCGGGAAATTTGAACTTCAAGAATGGGGTGAAGCACAAGAAAATAGAGGAAATCATCGAGAAGAGCTGTTTCATTGGCCAAATCGGCCATTTTTATGCATTTGCGCACTTTTGCGCATTTTGTGCATAATCACTTCAAAATCATCTGAAAGGCCTTTAAAACGTCAAAAGTCAAAGAATATATTATAATTGGCGCATTTGCACATTTTGGGCACTTTGGCTGATTCTGCTTCAAAAACTTCAAAATTTCATCAAAATATGACATTTAATGTATATTGGCACATTTGCAAAATTTGCAAAAATCTGTGCATTTTCCACATTTCTGGCTATTACTTCTTCAAAACCATCAGAAATGTAAATTTAGCGCTCTTGATCAAAACTTAGCAAAATATTCAATTTCTTGCACAATGACATAATTGCGCATTTTTCACATTTTGGCCAAATTGACCAAAAAACCCCAGAAAACACCAAAATTGGGAAATGTCCAATGGACTTCTGAAGTTTTGCACAATCAAGAAAGGGCCAAATTTTAGCCCAATCTCAAGATGAAGAAAATTATTCAATGGCAGTAAGCTCTTAGGATATAAACCTGAAATCATCCAATGATCATGAGCCATGAGGGCTCTAGACAAGTTGGGTGAAGAAAACTGGAATGAGAAGAATGTCAAAATATTACAGAACAATAAGAAGGAAAAAATATTTCAAAAGGATAGGAGAAGAATCAGAATCAAGTGAAAGCAGAGGGACCTACAAGTTATGAAGATGAATTTTCCTTTTGGAGTTATGATTGATGAAGAAGAATTATGAGGGATAAAAATTGGGTAATTGGGGGGAAGAAAGTTTTTTTTAATTGAACTCATCAAGCTTCACTTACTTTCATGGTGCTCAGAGCTCACCACTTTCAAGAGGGGGATAATTTCACAGCCATGGAGACTGTCAGGGCATTACCAATAATTACCAATTGGAGATCTTCCAACACCCAATCAAAAAGGGGGTTTCATGGAAGATCCACCAAATACGGTTTCAAACATCAATACAGCTCAATACAGGCAAAACCAAAATACAGGATCCACCAAATACAGGCCTTTCCTAAATACAGGTGCCAACACCTGTATTGATTCAAGTACCTGTATTGGATACACTAATACAGGTTGACATCTCAAATACAGATTCCTCCAGCATACAGTCATGGGTTCTCAACACCAAAAACTCCAGGCTGGCATTTTTCACATATACCAGCTCCCTTTCACCCACCTGGGGTTTTTCCCCCAGTTAATTAAAAGATTTGATTTATTATTAATATTATTTGATTTCTCACTCAGAGGTATTATTCCATTAATTATTAAGTTATTCTTAGCCTTCCCTCACCTGTTCAGGAGAGTTCCGGTGGTCATTGTCAGGATGAAACTATGATGAAGGTGTAAATAGGCTAAATACAACTTTATCTATGTTTGTGACACGGTAAAATAGTTTAAAAAAGAGTTATAAGGTTTAAAAGATATTTTAATTTAAGATAAAAAGGGCTTTACTATATTTGATATAGTGGTGGTGAGTGCTGTTGAAAGCCCTGGGTGCAGCTTTATCTGTTGGGTTACAATAATAAAAGACTACAATAATTAAATCTATAATTATACCTGATTATTAACCAAAAGTAAAACTGTTTTTGACAGTTTACTACGTAGGTCATTCAAGAGCAGGATGAGGAGATGATTTTGGCTGTGAAAAGCCCTCCTTTTATCCTGAAATTGGGTTGGAAAGGCTGCTAGACCTTTCCACGTATAGGAAGTGAAGATTTTTCACTCTCCAGGACAGGCTTGTGGTTTGCAAACAACCTGTATACACTGTATTGGGCTCAGATGTGGTTTTGAAACCACATCTGGGCGGTTTTCACCAATACAGGGTGAAGATTTTCATCTGGGGACCTCACAGCCTGATTCTGACGTGTATGACGCGTAGAATGCTGTATAGAAACTGTATGGGACCCCAGTATTGGCTGACATATGAGGTATTGAAGTAAAAACATGCTTCTTTGTCTATTTGACACCTCATATTCATGATTATGGGATATTATCCCATGATAAGGCTGTATATGACAGCTGGTGGGATTTTGACCTTAAAACAGCCATACCTTTGTCAATTCTTGAGATAGCAACCTCAAAACTGGTTCAGTGTGTAGCCCTGTATGTGCTCTACACAATGGTACCTCATTTGATATGGGTATCATTCAATATGGCAAAGTTATCCCATGTACAAGATTTTTGTACATTTGTGTGTTTTGGGCAAAAAGCTGTATTGAGCTTGTTTGCCCATAGCTTTTGTTCTAGTTGAGCTATGGGGAGATAAATGGCATCATCAGATAGCCCTGACTGTGCTCTTTCCAAAAATACCCCACTTCTGGTATCCCACACTAAAACTGTAGAAGTTAGATGAGAGGTGAATGTTTTGTTCACCCTTATTTGGCCTGAAATTGACCATAACTCCAGTAATATTGGTGCTAGCTCAGTTTGGCTGGTACCATTGGATAACCCTGGCTTAGAGCTTCATTTTGAACACCCATTTGATGGGGTTAAGCCTCTCCTTCTAGATTTTAGATGAGAGGTGAAAATTAAGGTTTATGCTCAGCAATAACTTTGAGCAGGAATAACTTTGTTATTTCTTGTCCTATGGTGATGGGACTTATATTTTCAGAAAGAGGTGAGTTTACTCTTTCTTTTGATACCTTTTGAGCTTATTTGGCTCAGCTCCATGTTTTGGTGGTATCCTGGCTATACCCTTGGTTTATGGTATTTTGGCTGTCATGCTTGTGCTCTGGTTTTGAGTCACAGGCTGACATACCCTCCCTCTAAAAAAGGCTCATCATTGATGAGACTGCTCAGTCCTCCTAGAGGCTCTGAATCTCCTTAGATGAAGGTTCCCATCTGGTATGGCATCCTCTGCCAACCATTTGTCTCTATCTGCTGTCTGGTTCTTGACTCTGACTAGGTATTGTCTCCCATCCTTCCCATTCAGTCTGATCTTCCTGGCCCTGATGATCTTACTCACAGGTCCAGGGGAGTCCTCCACTTCCACTATCTCTTGTGGTGTGGGGTTCTTCCTCCTTGAGGGGAATTTGTCCTCCTTTGTCTGGAAGTATGGTTTGACCAAACTCACTGGAAAGACTGGATGTTTCCTTGAAAACTCCTCAGTGAGTTTGACTTCCACTGCATTTCTTCCTATCAACTTAATGATAGTAAAAGGTCCTACAAATGAGTCTCTCATCTTTTTAGGTCCTTTGAGATTGTTGAAGTTCAGTGTAGACACTAGCACCTGGTCCCCTTCTTTGAAATCAGGTTCCATATGTTATTTGTCCCACTTCTGCTTATTGTATTCTTTTGCCTCAGCTATGCATTTGGCAGCTGTGTCACAGGCCCTCTTCCACATATCATGGAAGTCTTTGGCTGTGGGGTGGATAGTCAGGAGATTTTTCTTCAAGTGATCCACAGGCAATAGGGGATTCCACCCTTTCTCTACCAAGGCAGGTTTTTTTCCTGTGGTGGAGTGCTGACTTGTGTTGTAAGCCAGTTGGACAGCTGGTAAGAGGGTAACTCAATCATGGGTGTATCCCTCATGGTCCTTGTATTCCATGCCATAGGCACAGAATCTTCTGAGGATGTCTTCCATTGTTTGGATCATCCTTTCAGCTAGGCCATCTGTTTGTGGATGGTAAGCTGTGGAAAAAGCAAGTTTGGTACCAAGCATGTCATATAAGTTAGTCCAAAATTCAGATGTGAATTTTGGGTCCCTATCTGTCACAGGGGCTCTTCGAAGTGAAGAGGGCCTGGCACTCAGTAAACTGGGACTCACTTATGGAGGGCTCAAAGATAAGATAAAAGGGAATACACTTAAGAGTGTTAAAGATGAATTACTAAAAGAATAAATATAAGAAAGCAGCAACAAAAGATAAGAGTAAAGAATAGAAGAGCCAACCACAAACAAGTCCAAGTCCACTGTTTCAACCTGTCAGAATGGAAAGAGAAGGGTTAATAAGGATATGGCCACCCAACTCATACTGTACAGGCGAAGAGAGAAATGCAAAGACTAACTTAAGATTTAATAATTATAATACCCAAAAATAAGGATAAGAATAATTATAAAATAATAAATAAACTAAATTAATTAACTGGGGAAAAGTTCCCAGGGGGGAGAAAGAGGGGCTGGTATATGTGAGAATCACCAGCCCTGATCCAGAGAAGAATTTTCATGAGAATAATTGATTGTTGAATTGAGTCTGGCCAATACAGGTCCTGTACAGCTGTACAGGACCTGTACAAGAGGTGTGGTGTATTTGAGTGATCATACAGTTTCATACTGGTGTATTGAAACTGTATTGGGTGAATCCATCCTGTACAAGTATTGACAGGCTGTATTGATGTACCAAACTGTATGCATGTTTCAGAATGAAGATTGCTGAAACTGACTGCTGATGCAGATACTGGATTTGCTGATTTGAGGTGTTTGAGTGGGTGTATGAATGAATACCCTTGCCCCTGATGGATGGTTGTTACACTATCACTAATGATGATCTTAGGGACTCCACAGGTAGATATGATGTTATTCCAAAACAACAGAGCAGTATCCATGGCTATGTCTTCTTTATGGCATGCTAGACACCTCATGCTCTTTCTGAACCTATCAACTATGATCAAACAGGCATTGTAGTTTTCTTTGCCTCCTGGGACAAGTCCTGTAACCCAGTCCATGTTTATGGTTTCCCATGGGTGCTTGGGTTCTCCTATGTGTTGAAGTAACCCATACTTCCTCCCATGTTTCCTATTTGCCTTTTGGCATCTTTCACAAGTGTTGATGTATTCACTCAACTCTTGTTCCCACTTGGGCCACCAAGCTGTGCTTGCTACCCTCTCTTTAGTCCTGTCCTCACTCATGTGTCCCATATAGGGGCAGTCATGGCATTCTTGTAGGATCAATGAGATGTGGTCTCTTTCTACCACTGTGAGTGCACTTGTGTGCTTTTCTCTGTGGTAGAGCAGGCCATCTATAAGAAAAAACTTATTGTCCTTATAGGCCCTCAACCAGGGTTCTTCCAGCTGGGTTTCCAGTTCTGGACTCCTGTACTTTTGTTGAATGAGTTGGAGTAGTATGCTACACTGTTTGTGTTTGGCATAAGACTTCTGTACTGCACGGAAGAATTCATTGTGCAGTTCTGAGGAACTTATTCCCAGTATGGGAGTTTCTGTCCCTTCTGAGTCAGTGTCTCCACTGTCAAGGGTACCACTTTCTGGTGGCCATTCAGATATTATGAAGTTCTTCCTCCTATCTATTTCCATGAAATGGATAGGGATTTTTGCTGCAACTTCTGGGTCATAAGCTGGATTGCTTTTGACATTGTCCAGTGGCCATCTGCTGAGGCCATCTGCATTGGTATGTCTTTTACCTTCCTTGTATATGATGGTCATGTTCCCTCTATACACCTGGATAGCTATTTTCCATCTCAGCATATGTCTATTAGTAGTCTTCATGTTTAGTAAAGACTTCAAGGCTGTGCAGTCTGTGTAGACTTCAAAGACTGCACCCTCCAAATAATAATGGAGTTTTTCTAGAGCCCAGACTAGACAAAGACATTCTGTCTGGGTGGCCCCATACCTGGCTTCTGAATCTTTCAGATGCCTTGAGATGTAGCAAATTACTCCTTCTCTTGGATCACCATCCACAATTTGTCTTTGGTGAAGGGCTGCTCCTAGGCCTTGACTGCATGCTGCATCTATATATAACTTGAATGGTAGTTCAAAGTCAGGTAAGATGAGCACAGGTCCATTAGTGAGTTCATTTATTATCCTCTCATATGCATCCCTCCTTTCCTTGTTTATTTCAAAAACTACATCTTTTGAACATAACTTGTATAAACTACTAGTTATGTGTGCAAAATTTTTGATATGGTTTCTGTAGTAGCTAGCAAACCCAAGGAAAGATTGCATCTATTTGATGCTCTTTGGTACTGGTGTTTGCAGTACTGCTGCTACTTTATTCTGGTCAATTGCCAGACTAAGACCTGAGACTTTATTTCCTAGAGCCAGTAACTCTTGTTGGCCAAAATTTCACTTTTTAAGTGAAATTTTCAGATTTATGGGTGTGCATCTACTTAGCACTCTGTCTATGTATTGCACATGGTCTTCCCATGTCTCTGAGTATATAATGATATCATCAATATATAACACCATCCAGCTTTCCAATATTTCATCTTGAAATATTGTGTCCATCATCCTTTAGAAGTGGGCTGGTGCATTTTTGATGCCAAATGGCATTCTGGTGTACTCATATATGCCCATATGGCATATTATTCTGAGTAATTTCATGGAGTTTGGTTCAACACCATTTTGGTGGAAGCCTTTCATACAATCCATCTTGGTTATGTATTTGGCTTTGGCCAGCTTATCCAAGGCATGAGGTATCCTTGGTATAGGGTACCTGTCTGCTTTTGTGTAGTTATTCAGGGCTCTGAAGTCCCCACAAAATCTAGACTTGCCATCATGCCAGGTGATGAGGACAGGAGTAGTGATTTCCACGATTTCATTATGTCCAATCTTTCTGATAACATCCATGTCCAGGAGTTCATTGATATGTTTCTCAATGTCCTTCCTGGTTTCCAGGCTTGCTGGATAAGGAGGTCTCCTCAGCATAGGTGGATAAGGCCTTTCCACATCCAGATATAGTTCTATATCATGGCCTTTGATCTTGCCTAATGGTTCTTCACCCATGGCAAATTCTGGTCTGTTCTTTCTCAGCATCTTCAGTAAACTTAGTTTTTGTTTACTGGTGAGGGTAGTGCTAAACTTTTGCTCTCTGAATTCCTTCAGAAGTTCTTCTAGTGGATCTTGAGAAGATATCTGGTATATGTCAAGTGAAAACTTCTTTTCCTTGTTAGTACCAATGGTGATGTGCCTGTTTTTACTGTTGTAAATATCTATGCCATACATCCTCTGGTAATCTGTTCCCAGTAAAAATCCTTGGATGTGGGCATCATTAAGCACTACAAACTCTGGGTTGAGTCTGATATTACCCTTCCTGTGGGGTATAATTATCTCTTTGATAATTGTCCCAATGGAAGTCATCTTCCCTGATGCATTTTTAAAGTTCTTTGCCTTAGTGGGCAAGAGTTGTTTTTCCCAGTTTGGGAAGTGGGTATCCAGATAGTCTCTGGCCACTATGGAGCAGTGTGCCCCACTATCAATGATCAGTGGATGCTGAGCATTGTCAATGCAAATAGTCATTTTGGTGGCTGTTCCATGTATATATGCCATTCCTTTGGTTGGTTTAACCAGGAATGTTTGTGCATCTTGTGTGTATTTGCACAAGTTTTTATTAGCAGTGTCTTGTGGCATGCCTGCTTCCAACTGTATGTCCTGGACTTCTAGTGGGGTTTCCTCTTGGTATTCCACTAAAAATTCCTCTCCTGGGTCTTGGTCATCATCAGATGGTACTCTGATGGCATCACCCATGGAGTCTGAATCAGAATCCTCTGTTGGAGGTTCTTCTTCAGGGACTTTCTCTATGGCATAGATTTTCTCCTTTGCCTTTGGACAGTTGTTGGCATAGTGGTCTGTTGAACCACAATTGTGGCAAGAATTCTTCTTCTTAGCCACTTCTGCCACTCTTTCTCTGGGTTTGTCTTTAAACTCTATCCTGAAAGGTTGTTCCTCTTTGAAACTACTGCTCTTATATGGGCTGAATTTCCCTATATTTGTCCTTTTCCTTATGTCTTGTAAGGTGTTGGCAATGTCATCTAGAGTGCAATTTTGGTTGCATCTGCATTTTAATGCATGCTCTAGTTCTCCTGGCAGTTGTGTCAGAAGTTTTTGATTCCTCATTTGGATGTTCATCTGAGGATCAATGGCTTTAAGTCTTTTAGACTGTCTAAGACACCACTGATATGGATCTTTGTCCACAGAGTATCTGTCATTCTCAAATGACATGGTCTTTTGCCATATCCAAGTTCCAGTACTGTACTTTTGGATGATTTGACTCTTCCACCATGGCCAGTGTCTTCTGCCATGGATTTCTTTCATTTCTGTGTACCATCTACTTGCATGACCTTTAAATGCAGTATTCAATCTAGCAGTAACCCAGTAGTCTGGTATGCTTGGTACATCAATGAAGAGTCCATCAATGTAATCTATGAGTTCCATATGATAATATTCTCCTGATCCAGAGAATTTGGGCCAGTTTGAGGCCTCAGGAAGCTGTTTCAAGGCTTCCTTCTCTGAATAAGACATGCCATCTCCATCCTGGTATTGTGATGGAGATCTTGCCCTATTCAACAACATGGCATCTGGTTTGATGTCATCTGGTTGATATGGATTCCCCATAGCTTGGCCTTGTGGTTGGGGCTTCAAGCTATGGCAGGCATTAAGCAATTTGTTAATGTCCTGATCAAGACACTCCCTGTCCCTTGTTCTGTGGTGTTGTTCTTCAAAGACTTGGTTCACTCTTTTGTTGGATTCTTCAGAGGCTTTGCTCAGTTGAGCATATCCTTCTTGAAGATTTTTGGATATCTGTTCCAAGGAGGCTTGAGTTTGTCTCATCCTCTCTTGGCCAGCTTTAATTTCTGCAAACTGCTTTGCAGATTGTTCAGCATATTGGGACATTTGTAACCACAGTGTATCACTGTTGATGTTACTCTCAGATGTGACAATGTTATTTTCAGTCTGAGTGGGGGTAATGTTTCTATTACTAGGACTACTCATTCTAGAGTGGTTTACAACTACTTCTGGTTCTTGTGTACCTCTTTCACCAAATCTAACAGCTTCTGGATCATGGGGTCTGACTCTTTCCTCCTCTGGGTGAAGGAGGTTTTGTTCTTGCCCTTGTTTCCTTGTCTTCTCCTGGAAACTTCCTGGTATTGTGAAGAATGGTCACTCTTGGCCACTGATCTGCTGGTTTATGAATGGTGTGAAGCCACTTGAGAGCTGATTTGGCCTGCTCCCTGTGAACCTGAAGGAATCTGAGTAGGCCCTGTCTGGGTCAACTGTTCTTCTATAGCTAGGATAGTGGCTTGATTCTCCCTTATCCTCTGTGCCCTTGCCTCCAGGAGTCTGTGCTGCCTGGTAGGATTCCAACCCTTGGTGATTTCCATAAGGTCTTTGAAGTCTATCTCTTTGAGACAGATCTTCTGGCAACTTGATTCCAGTTCTTCCCAGTGAGTTGCTAGGTTGAACCTCTTGTTGTCCATGCTCCATTGAAATGAATCTTTGAGGAGTTGGTGGATCTCAAGAACTTGATCTATATCCTTCCAGTCCTCTGGTTCGAGGTTTCTGTTGAATTGGAGTGTGAATGGCAAGGTTGATATTATCTCCCTTATTGTTTTGCCATCCACCACTGTGTCCAAGGTGTCCTCTTTCAGGTCTTCTGGTTCTGGACAATCCTTCCCTGTCCTCTGGCTGGTTCCTTTGGAAACCAAGATCCATGAGGTATACAGGGGACATATCAGTGTTTGCAAGCAGTCAAAAACTTTATGTTCTTAGGGTATTTACCTTTGACTGTGCCTTGTACAAATTTGCTGTCTGCTGATTTGGGCAGTTTGCCTTTGGAAGTTCCAACTGGGTTAATAATTGTAATCTTCCCTGTACAAGTGGTTAAGGTTGGTTTACCTTGTATTGAAGCAGAGTTTCGTGGTTTTCTACTCCTCTGAGTGGCTATTGGAGTCCACTTCTTGGCTGTGATGAGACCTTCACTGTGCCTCTTCCCTTTGCCCTTGCTGCCCTCTTGTTCTGAGGGTCTCACTGGTGTGTTGGCCTGTGACTGGGTCTCAAGTGGGATGTAATTTTCTTCCACTGAAATCAAGGCAGGAAAAAGAGGGCTTATGTCAGTTAAGACTTCTCAAAAATGCTGGTTTTGCATGTCTAAGATTGGCCTCTGGGCTTGTATGTTACTACAATGTGCCCTGTATAATGACAATGTAATTGAATCAACATTTTCACGTCAGAATTACAGCTTTTGGTACCCTGTCACACTGTTTGTGTGCCAGTATCCCACAGATACACTTGTGGTTTCAAGGGTATTCTGTACAAGTGGTTTTGTATAAGTGTTATTGAGCTAACAATACACTCAACCACGCCTCACCTGATGGTTTTTCAGTCAGAGGTGTCCTTATTCAATCAAGAATACAGGACTTATTGATGGCTTATGTGTTTTTAAATACAAAACACGCCAGAAATAGTTAATTTCAGTGGGTATTAACCACGTGAATAATACCCTTATAATGAGTATATATAAGAAAAGGATAAAAATATATAAAATATATATTTTAATAGAGAAATTACGCCTAAAAAAGGATAAAAAACTTGTTAATAAGTCATAAAAAGAGAAAAGACTTACTTATAAGGTCCAAAAAAAAAGATTTAAAACACGGCCAGGCCCCCAAAATGTCAGGATGAAACTATGATGAAGGTGTAAATAGGCTAAATACAACTTTATCTATGTTTGTGACACGGTAAAATAGTTTAAAAAAGAGTTATAAGGTTTAAAAGATATTTTAATTTAAGATAAAAAGGGCTTTACTATATTTGATATAGTGGTGGTGAGCGCTGTTGAAAGCCCTGGGTGCAGCTTTATCTGTTGGCTTACAATAATAAAAGACTACAATAATTAAATCTATAATTATACCTGATTATTAACCAAGAGTAAAACTGTTTTTGACAGTTTACTACGTAGGTTATTCAAGAGCAGGATGAGGAGATGATTTTGGCTGTGAAAAGCCCTCCTTTTATCCTGAAATTGGGTTGGAAAGGCTGCTAGACCTTTCCACGTAGAGGAAGTGAAGATTTTTCACTCTCCAGGACAGGCTTATGGTTTTCAAACAGCCTGTATACCCTGTATTGGGCTCAGATGTGGTTTTGAAACCACATCTGGGCGGTTTTCACCAATACAGGGTGAAAATTTTCATCTGGGGACCTCACAGCCTGATTCTGACGTGTATGACGCGTAGAATGCTATACAGAAACTGTATGGGACCCCAGTATTGGCTGACATATGAGGTATTGAAGTAAAAGCATGCTTTTTTGTCTATTTGACACCCCTTATTCATGATTATTGGATATTATCCCATGGTAAGGCTGTATATGACAGCTGGTGGTATTTTGACCTTAAAACAGCCATAACTTTGTCAATTATTGAGATATCAACCTCAAAATTGGTTCAGTGTGTAGCCCTGTATCAGCTCTACACAATGATACCTCATTTGATATGGGTATCATTCAATATGGCAAAGTTATCCCATGTACAAGATTTTTGTACATTTGTGTTTTTTGGGCAAAAAGCTGTATTGAGCTTGTTTGCCCATAGCTTTTGTTCTAGTTGAGTTATGGGGAGATGGATGGCATAATCAGATAGCCCTGATTGTGCTCTTTCCAAAAATACCCCACTTAAGGTATCCCACACTAAAACTTTAGAAGTTAGATGAGAGGTGAATGTTTTGTTCACCCTTATTTGGCCTGAAATTGACCATAACTCCAGTAATATTGGTGCTAGCTCAGTTTGGCTGGTACCATTGGATAGCCCTGGCTTAGAGCTTCATTTGGAATACCCATTTGATGGGGTTAAGCCTCTCCTTCTAGATTTTAGATGAGAGGTGAAAATTAAGGTTTATGCTCAGCAATAACTTTGAGCAGGAATAACTTTGTTATTTCTTGTCCTATGGTGATGAGACTTATATTTTCAAAAAGAGGTGAGTTTCCTCTTTCTTTTGATACCTTTTGAGCTTATTTGGCTCAGCTCCATGTTTTGGTGGTATCTTGGTTATACCATTGGTTTATGGTATTTTGGCTGTCATGCTTGTGCTCTGGTTTTGAGTCACAGGCTGACAGTCATATCCTTATTAATACTCTTATTTTTTCTGAACATTTTGAAACAGTGATGCAGGATCATTTGTGGTTATCTCTTTGGCATTGCGCTTTTCTTTTATCTCATGTCTTTCAATTCTCATTATTTTATCAGTAGGAATTTTACCTTTTATCTTATTGCTCTTATCCTTTGGGTACTTCCCTTGAGCCCTCCATAAGTAAGTCGGTTCATTGAGGGCCATGCCCTTTTCATTTCAAAGAGCCCCTGTGGCAACAAACTACATATTTCTTTAAAGTATCAACTGGAAGTTTAGGGTTCCATCCCTTTTCCAGCATTGTAGGAGTTTTGCCAGTTGAAGCATGGATAGAAGTCTTGTTGGCTAATTCCAATGCTGATATAAGTGTAAACCAATCATAGGTAAAGACATCAGAATCTTCAATCTCCAGGCCATAACCACAAAGCTAATACATCTGTTTGTGGATGGTAGGCTGTTGATAATGATATTTTTGTACTTAAAAGCTGATGTAAATTTGTTCCATAAGGCTGATGTAAGTTTTGCCTCCCTATCGCTCACAATAATTTTAAAGAAATCAGTATGAGATATTACTCTGTTCCAACTTAAAGGAGTTGTATCCATAGCTGTGTTATCTTTATGACATGGTAAAAAGATTGGAGTTTTTCTGTATCTTTCTACAATAACTAGATGTGCATTGTAACCTTTGTCACCACCTGGTGGTAAGACAGTTACCTAATTAATATGAACAACTTACCATCAGGTACTTGGCTCTTGGATATGAATCATTGAACCAAATCTTTCACCAGTAGCTCTATTGGCACTTTTACATCTTTCATAACTGTGACAATAATCAATGACATCTTTTCTCCAAGATGGCCACCAATAACATGTCTTAATTCTTTCCATTGTTCTGTCTTCAGAAAGATATCCAAACTAATTTTTCTCATGGCATTTTAGTAATATTGTGTGAATTAAAATTCCACTACATGAGACCATTACACATGTTTGTTTAGACCTATGATATAAGATACCATCAAATAAATGGAATACTCCATTATCATAAGATGTTTTACAAATATAATAGAAAGAATTAGCTAAATATTCATCTTCACAATATTTGTCAATTAGAGAAGTAAGAATTTGGCTATTTTAATCTTGCTTATAGCTTTCTATAACTTTTTCAAAGAATTCTGTTCCTACATCTGTGATGTTAATCTATTCACTTGGAATTTGAGGTTCTGCATTTACAGGAACATAAGAAGGCTTATCAGGTGTATTGGGTAATGATAATCTACTCAATCAATCAACATTCTTGTGAATATTTCCAGCTTTATCTACTATGGTCATATTGCCTCTATACTCCTGTATAGCAATTTTCCACCTTAAAATTTGTCCATTTGGAGCTTCATTTTAACAAGTGATTTCACTGCATTACAATAAGTAATTACTTCAAACACACTAGCATCAAGATAATAATGAATTTTTTCCAGAGCCCAAACCAGGCAAACTCACTGCATCTGGCTTTCTCCATATCTAGCCTCCATGGGTTTAGTTTTTCTCAAGATAAAACAAACTGGACCTTCATAAGGCTTGTGTGAGCCTTAGAGGTATTTTTATATACCCAAAAGACCACAAATAATAACAAGCTATACAAATATAAATAAACTAAATTTCTTTATATTATTAACAACAAGATATAAATATAAATATAAAATTCATATAAAAAATTATAATTTTAATTATAAATTAAAATACAAATTACTTGGGAATTTGAAATTGTGAAAACACATTTTTACTTAAAAAGATTTAGTAAAAACAAATTTTCAACAAAAATACTGAAATGAAAATATTTTTGGAAGAAAGTTAAATAAAAATAATTATAAATTTCTATCCAACAGATAAAAATATGAAAATTATTTCCCCATTGGACTCCTCATGAAGAAATGGTGGGGTCACCTCTGGGTAAAATTTCTGTAACTCAACTATAAATAGTCTTAAATTAAGTTTTTGGTATTTTCTGTACAAAAGTTTAAAATACTCGAAATCACATCTTAATTCACATCACATGTGGTTTGAACCATCAAATTTTTATGTTAAAAATGGGGTTTTGTGTGTATTTTAGAAGTTATGAGGAATTGAAGTATTTTTGATTGAAATGTCAAAATGTGCATGTGTATTACATAAGTGATCTTTTGTTTAAATATGAGATATCAATTATTCCAGTTGTGTACTGTCAAAACTCAATTGAATTACATATGTAGGTTACAAATATAATACATGTTTAGGAATTAAAGAAAAAATAAATTTGAAAGATTGATTCTGGAGGAAAAGGAATCTTGGCTCAAAGGGGGATCCAGACCCCCAAATTCCTTGCTAAAAAGTGTGAAATGTCAAAATCCACACAAACTTTCATCACTTTTGGCCTGGAATTAACTCTCAGGGTCTGTGTCTCAATTGATGATGAGGTTTTGATACTATAACATGGTGGAATGTGATCTACAGATTTCCAGTATTAACCAGTCTTTCAACTGGTTTAATAGCCTTTTTGGCAAGAGTTCCCTTTGCTGAGGTCTGGCAGACAGCATTGTGACAATAAACTGGTTACCAACGTCATGGGTTTGATTCTGGTTGGAGACAAGAGGAGGTCTCAAATAAACAAACAGACATTTCTGGGTTTTCCGCTACATTGGCATACAAGGGTTCTGCCCCTTGGGGGTTTCTTGTAGGCTCCTGTTGTGACCAATGTTACTCCATGAGGGTCACATGGGTAATACCATCAGTTACATGCACTTTGGGATGCAGTACTCTAAACCCAGGGGTACTGTCACATGGTGGAATGTGATCTACAACTTGCCAGTATTAACCGGTCTTTCAACTGGTTTAATACCCTTTTCAGCAAGAGTTCCCTTTGATGAGGTCTTGCAGACAGCATTGTGGCAGATACCAACCAGGGAAGTTTTAACTCTTGCCAAGAGGTTAAAACTACCCTTAAAGTAAAATAATCATAGTAAAATAAGTTTTAACTGGCTTTGAAGTCTCTTAAACACATTATGATGTGTTTTGAAGGCTTAAAACCAGGTATTACTATAGCAATGGCTGAAAACAGACCTTTTTTGGTCTGAACCGGGGTTCAATGATGCCATAATTGGATTTCCTGTTTTCAGAGTGTTTTGAACGACTGAAAAGAGTAAATTTTACTTTTGGAGTAAGAAAATTTGTGGCTATAAATAATGTCTTTGTTGCCCCACTTTTCTCTTCATGTTAGAATATTTTCCTTTTATAATTGGTTTAAACAGTGTTAAACCAATCAATAAAAGATTCCAACCACCCTTTTAGCAATGTGAAAAAATCATTATAATCATTCTTACCCTTGAACCACTTCATAAGTGAATTAAAGCATCTTTCATCACTGTTAACTTTGTCACTTTGTTCTAAATTCACTCTGGTCACTTTTGGGTGTGTTTTCTCTTTGAAATTCTTTTTAAAGAATATGTTCTTATAATAATTCCCTGCATTACTTTGCTCAATTAATACCACTTGAAATTTCTCTGGAAGAAATTTCTTTTGTAGCCTTAAATATCTCATGTAAAGTATTTTTGGATAAATGTTTGTTGTTGGTAAAAAAATAAATCTTCATAATATTATTATTTTATACTTATAAAGGCAAGAAAAATGAATTTGGTGTGATTTATTTCAAAAATCTTAATTCTTGATATTCTTAATCATATTGTTACCATATACAAATCTTGAGGACAGAAAAAGTACTTGATTTATAATCAAAGTTTCATATCCACACCTTATAGCTTCAGATTGACAATCTGAAATTGATGAAGATCTGCACCTAGAACTTCACAAAATGCATAAATACACATCTTGAAAGGAAGTTTCCAGTCTGTCATTAATAATAATGGTGCATTGGTTAAGGAATATTTGATCTTTGCATATGATAGAATCCCCTCTTGTTTCATTTAAAATACAGTTTATTTATCATAAATCCTGTACAATGATCTGACATGGATTGCAAAATATTTAAATTTTTTCCTTTAGTAACTGTCAAATCCTAAGAGAGACCTTATTTCTTTATTGTTCTGTGGCATTTGCTGCAGTAAGACTGCAGCCACTTTGTTTTTGTCAACACCAACGCTCAGTCCTAAAGCTACATGTCCTAGAGCTTTTAGCTTATTAAAACCAGAATTACATTTCTTAAGAGATATTTTCATGTTCACTTGAATAACTTTCTAAATTATTAATGAAAGTCTCTCTAAAGGAAATTTCCAGGTTTCTGAACAAATAATAATTTAATCAATATAAATGATTAACCATACCGTTGATAATTCATATTGGAAAATGGTATTCATCATTCCTTGATAATTCAAAGGTTCATTTTAATACCAAAGGAGTCCTAAAGTATTCATAAATACTTGATTGAGCAATTATTTTCAATAATTTACTAGCATGAGATGTCAAAACATTCTGGTGGAAGCTTTTGAGAGCATCAATGGAAGTGATGAATTTTGCTTTGCCTAATTGAGTCAAAGTCTCATGGATTCTAGGAATTGGATACCTGTCTGGAATAGTATAGGTATTAAATGCTTTAAAATCACCAACCATCCTTGATTCATCATTATTCCAAGTAATGATTACAGGTGTTGTTACTTCTACTTCCTCATTATGCCCATCTTTTCTAAAAACTACAAGTTACATCAGCTCATTCATATTAGTTTTCAATGCTTCTCTAGCCCTGGGGCTAGCTGGGTAAGTTTTCCTTCTTAATAGTGGAGGGTAAGGTCTTTCTACATTGAGCATAATGTCTGCTTCATGTCCTTTAATAGCCCCAAGTGGTTCATTATCAGAAGCAAAGGCTTCTTTATATTTAAATAAGATTTTAATGAGGTATTCCTTCATTTATAATGTTAATTCAGGACTCATTTGTGCTGCAATCAATTCATCTGTCACACATATTTCTTTATTAATGTTTTTTACTTGTCTCATGACAGTTATATCTCTTTTTTCTAGAGGAAAAGAAAATTTTTGCCTTTAATTGTTCCCTATAGTGAAATAGCTGTCCTTATGATTATTAATATTAATACCATAAATATTGAGATAATCATTTCCAAGTGTAAAATGTTGTGAAGTCCAATTATTCATAACAAAAAATTCTACTTTCAGCTTGATACTTCCTGCAGGGTGAGGAAATATCATTTCTTCCTCAAGAATTCCTAAAGGGTGCATGTTTTGGCTGGCACTGCTGAACTTTATACCTTCAATTGGCATCAATTGTTCCTGCCACTTAGTATAGATTCTGTCAAGATAATCTTTACCAACACAAGTGGAGAAAGAACCTGAGTCAAGATGTATCTTGGATTCTTTGTTGTTTAGCGCATTATTAGTGATAAAAGATGATCCAGCTGTATAACCCTTTCCTCTGGAAGGCTTTGTCCTATGCATTTTGGCATCTTTAACATGTATGAGATACATACATTCATCACTGTACTGTGGTAAGTGAGGATGAACTTCTGTTACTTCAAAGGATAAATTAATTTTTTATATACTAAGTTTATCTGGCAATTATTCTTCTCCAGAAGTCTCAGAATCACTTTCATGTAAATATAAATCAACTGTTTTTTTGTGTCTTTAGATTTTTCAATTTATATCTCATTGATTCTTGTCCCTTTTGAAATGTATTGGCCAAGTGAGATTTACTTCTACATTTATGACATTTAAAAGGAGCTGTGTCTTTTGGCTTATTTGGTCTTGAAATTGGTTTCTCACTAATCTTGTTGTCTAGTGAGGGTTTATACCGATTTTTACCAATTTCTGTTCTGGAAGTGATGTCTTACATGGAATTGATATAATCTTCTGTAGAGAGAGGCTCAATACATATGCTTCTTATAGCATGCTCAAGGTCACCACCACAGTTTCTTAATATCCTTTTATGTAACATTGTTCCAGAAATATAAGGATGAATTGCAGTTAATCTGTCCTTCTGTTTAAGAAACCAGGACATGGGCCCATCCCTCTCAATATTAAAAATGGCTTCTTAAAAATAATTATCCATTTTAAATCTCCAGAAGTAATTTTCCCATTTGGAAATGATTTCTTCTTCAACCAAGGCCAAGATTGTTTACCGTGGTCTTGCCTCATTTTATAATACCATTTCTTTTCTGAATTGGTAAATAATGAGTGTAATCTGGAACTTATGTATTTATCTGGTACATTAAAGTATTTTTGGAACATATCGATTGTTTTCATAAATTCCAAATGATTATATTCTCCTTCATCACTGAAGTTTGGCCATTCCTCTAATTTGGGAGTGTTCTTCAAATTGCAGGCAGAATCTACTTCTCAATTTATTGAAATTTCATGATTTATGTCATTCTTCAAGTTAAACACATTTTTGTAAAGAATTGGTGTAAACTGTCTTGGCAACTCATTTTTAAGTGATATATTGTTAATACTTTATTTGATATCTTCTTTCAATTCAAATCCTGCTTTATCACTTTTTTCCAATTGTGGTTGGAAAAGAGCTACATTGAGGCCAGTTGAATTTTCTAAGTTGTGAACTTGTATTCTTAAATCTTTGACTTCTTTAGTAATAAAAGAAATATAAATATCATCTGTTTAATTACATAAGGGACTTTGTACTCAATTCTCTCACAACTATGTGTCAAAGACAAAATATTGTCTTTATTGACATTTCTTAGACCAATAATGGTTTTTTGCGACTCTTTCACTTGTGAAATCTCTCTACCCAGCTTTTTTTGCATATTCTAAAAATGTATTAAGCTTTGCTCAAATTTCTTCATTAAAGGTTTCCATTTGAGATGCAAGCATTTCAACGTCTATTTACTTGGAAATTATTGATTCAATCTTTCATCCTCCTTTTTTGCAATTCCATAAAAGTTCTTTCCATATTGAACACATTGTCTATGGATGTCTTTTCTTTCTTTGGAATTCTATAATTCTGTGGGTAAGGCTTGTTCCACTTGGACATTTCCTTTCCCTTTTCCTTTTCCTTGCCCTCTGGATTTCTCTCTGGAGCTTGCTTGTCCTTGTTTGGAACTTTTTGAGGTGGTTTCTTGCTTGTGGAGGCCTGAGGAGCTTCCACTGGGATTTTGTACTTCTTTTGGGCCAACTCTTTCTTCTGGTCCTCTGAAAAAATGCTATGGTTTTGCAACCAAGCTTTTATCTTTTGGACTGGTCCTTTGCAAGACATGGGTGTCCAGCCCTTCAGAAGGTCTTGAGTCTTTTCTGGGCCCATGAACTTCTTCACTTGAAGATAAGAGCTATTGTGCATATCCAAAGTCGTGGCAGAATTTCCCACTCCTGCTTTCTTTCTTCCATAAACAAGTTCTTGTACTTAAACTGGTATATTTCTACTGCTTCTTGTTGGAAATTATTCAGGTCGGAAATCAGGAATAGCAGTTAATTCAGCTTCTGGGCTCTCAATAAGAGTGTCGAAGTTTCTGGCTAACCTTTGGGAACTGGTGGAAGCTCTTGCATCCTCCATTTGTGCCTCTCCTGTGGGCTGACATTCTTGTCTTTTTGATTTATGAGTTGAATATCCTGGTCCAGATGCATTTTATTGGATTGAGTAGTTACTTCCACTTCTATTAGGAGTCATTTCACATCAATTTTAAAGAAAATTAGACTAGGAAATAGATTCAATTCACCTGCTGGACCTTTAAAGGGTTCTTTGGTAATTAAACCCCTTGCTTCTGGACTGGTTTGCATTTCAATACTTGACTCTGATATACTAGAGTCAGAAGAGATTTCTCTGATGGATGGCACTTGAGAAAACAGAAATAAAAGTCATTTCATTAACAAATAAAAAAAGCTTATTAACTCAACCTATTGGATAAAGTTTTTTTTAATGTAATTTATGGCAAATTGCATCAAAAATGAAAAAAATGTCTAAAGAATAAAAAAATATATTTTTAAGTAAAAGTTTTTTATTTTCTTTAAAGAAATAATAACTATACAGTTGATAAGGTATTAATCAAACTTGTATTATTATTCACTTTATACTAGAATAACTCAAAAAATAAGTTTCAAGTCTGTGATTTGAAGGAGCAACTAGTGAGACAATAGAAATTTATTCCAAATAAATCAATAGTAAATTTTTTCAAACAATATTCTTCTTAATAAAAATAACTTCATTAATAATATCAACATTATTATAAGGGATAAGTCCCAAAAAAGCCAATATTGAAATAAATATGGCAATTTTACGTCGAAAAAAAGTATGACAAGGTCTTGAATATGATTTATGTCCCAAAAATTGGTTAAAAGAATGGCCAGGCCCCCAAATGTAAGGTTTCTCTATGAAACTCTTGATAATAGTAACAAATATCAAGAGTACTATTACTGTCCTCAGTAGAAAATATAATATAATGAAATATTACAACCACAAAGTAAATAGAAGTACTCAAAATAATTGTATTCAAAAAAGAAATTTTTAGTATTATTGAATAAGGTAATAATAATGAAAAAATCTTAATAGTTATAATAAAAGATAATTATTATATTATTTCTATAGTCACTGACAATTATAACAATAAGAGGTGTAAATCACTTAATGAGACAATTACATGTGTAAAATAATAATATTTGTCCACTTATGAACAATATATAATTATTATTTATGAAAGAGATTATCAAACACACTGTGCAGAGATAATTCTTATACAGAAACTCTATAGAAAGTAATGATAGATGAGAAATATATATCTTTAAAGAAAACTTACTCATAATATTTATTTAATACATCAAGTGAAACAACAACCATTTTTATATGAAATAATATTTATAAGTTGAAAAAATGCCAAAAATTGATATTTTGAAAGATAAAAATAATATTTCAGAGTTCTTAAGCGCAATTTGTGGATCTTCAAAAATACATTTAAGAAAATAATTTTGTATAATAAACTATATTATTTGTTATTAAAACAAGGATCTGATTTCTATTATTTCAATTCTTTAAGTTAAGCTTAATAAATAATAAAGTATTTAACAAATTAATTTGATAATAAGCTTCTATAATTAATAAAAAATTACTTGTTTAAAATGTCTAATTGATTGGAATAATAATTGTGATGGACAAAAAAAGTGATTTATAGGCTCTTTTTATTCCTGCAAAGCAGCTCTCATCATTCATAAAAAATGAAAACCATCCTTAAAAATGATTTTCTCAAATTAAGGTCACCTATTTTTAATTCCAGTTTGATTTTACCAATGTTTTGCTTAACCCCAAGTAGCTTTAATCCTTGTTTGGATCAATTATTTCAATTTTAATATTAAGTTTATTCACATTGAATTTAATTGCATGAACAAGTTAAACAGAAATTTTCAAGAACAAAAATATTAAACATAATTTCTAATTACTTTTTAAAGAAATCTTCATTTTATTCAAGAACAACTAAAAAGGATAAATTCAAGGCTAATGGCCAATTAAGTCTGTTTAAAAAAGATACTTACAGCTTGATATATACACAGATAAAATTGATTTATAAGTTGTGTTAAATTTCAAGCAAATCCATGAAGAATTAGATTTTGAAAGAATTTTTGGAGTCATTGCTATTTTTTCACATAAAATAGCAATACACACTAAACCTTAACCTTTGATAAGGCTTAGATACTTGTAACTTTGAAGTTTTAAGCTTGAGTAAGCTTTGAGATCTCTGAGAACCTTGATTTCAAGCTTGCATATTGGGATTAACCCTTTAGATGTTTGAAATTCCTATCCAAATTGGGAAAAAACCAGTTTAAGGTTTAAGTTTGGATTAAAGTATAATCTTAAAGCTTAAATAAGACTTAAAATTGGTTAGTTCATGTGGACAACCTTAATCTAATCCTTGCATATTCAAAAACTTGGGTACCCCAGCTCTGTTTGGTCTTTTTCCTTTGTCCCACCTTTCTGCTTGGCCTTTCCCTTTTATTTATTTGAAGCCATACTATGTTGAGCTCATTCAGGATTTACATTCTGTATGAAAAATCCTTAGCCAATTCATGAAATATACACAACACCTTAAATCTAACCAAATTTTTAGTAATTTTGCATAAACCTTATGCAACTTTAAATTTCAGCTTATTTAAGCTTGAATTCAACAATTTTTAAAAAATGTTAAAAAAGTTTCAATTGTACTGTGAGCTTATTAAATCCTCTAATAACATGAGAAATAACCATTTTTGGGCATAACAACCTATGGATTTACCCTAGGTTATTTTTTGTTCAGAATCTAAAAATGGAATAATAATTATAGCTTTTCTTACCTCAAATAAAGTTACACTTATTTTTTGTTATTTTTCATTTTAAATCCAATTGAAAAGTATTTCTAAGACTAAATAAACTGTGTGTAAATCTATTTGTGGCCTTATGGGTATGTAATACATATCTTACAGGCTTACAGTGTTTGTTGTCCGGTTAGGAAGCCATGACAAAAATTTAATTGGAGAAGGTGTTTAATTAGGGTGAGTCTATAACTACAAGATATTGAAAAAAACAATATTTATTGTGGATGGTGCACTTGAGTTAGTTAACAATCCAATAAAGACACTGTTTGTTTGTCTTGTTCTTGATAATGAAGCATATAATTGTCCACAGGCAAATACTTCTGTCTGCAAGTATCTACCAACCTGAGAAAATGATTGTGCCTAAGATTTGTTAATATAGAGAGAAAATTCCAGAGAAACTGGGGATAGGAAGAAACTGGAGCAAATAGCCATTTGATTGTTGTTGTCAAATATTGGTTTTATCTGTAGAATGAGACAAATAGGACAATTTTCAATTCCAGTACATACCAAAAATTTGAGTACATGCAGCTTGATATCTAAGATAAGGAGGCGGGTACCATTACACAGGCCCTTTGATAAATTTAAATTTCATTGGAGTATTATGGGGAAATGATTTTTGAGGGCGAATTTGTGCACTGGAAATCCTGGAGCTGTCAAAATGTTCAGGGTCTTTCCAGGCAGAGATTCTTCCATCTCTTCTGTGACTTCATCAATTGAGTCTGAATTGTATCATCAAGCTGTAATGGTAGCCAAGATTCTGGAATTTACATTGTGAAAACGTGTGTTTGAGGGTGTAATTATTCCTCAATGTTGATAATAGTCACCTATGAAATTCTCATTGTGTTGACGCAAAACATTTCCTAGTTCCCTATATGTAAGATTGATTACAGCTTCAAGTATCAGATCAGTATTGGTGTGGGTGTAGTTCTGCACAATTGATACATCAATATTGGCTAAGTCCATGTCTTGAAGTATACCATTTCCAATTGCCAATAGCCACTCCCAAGAATTTGTTGATTTGGGTTTGTATTACTGGTTCTTGAGGCAAGCTGCGAATTTTGTGTTACTGTAAATTGATGCAGTAAATCCCAAAGATAAAATTGTTCGAGACAAAAAAAATCTGGGTCCAAAATTTAGACACCTTTGACAATTGGCAGGATTGGTCTGGCATCTCCTGCAAAAACAACTGATGCTCCCCCAAATTGCATTTGTTTCTGCTTCACCTCACGGAAAGACTAATAAATGGCCTTAATAGAATATCAGTGCTGCAGGTTAAGTTAATCTCAAATGATCAGCTCAATTTCTTGCAGTATTTTACCCTTTTAATCACTTGGAAAACATGTAAATGAGGTTTCCCTGCAAGAATCTAATGGAATTTCTAATATGGATTGTGCTTTCATGCCACCAAGCAACAATAGGGTGGAAATGCCAGATGATGATACTTCTATTGTAGCTATTCTTTGGATATTAGTTTCTACTATGATGGTATTAAGTAGAAAGATCTTACCAGACCTTCCTTGAGAATCAATATGTGCAAGGACTTGTAAATTGTGCTCTAGTTGGTTCATTGTGACATTGAATATTTGGACTTGTTGGTTGGTTAAATTAGCTTGGCACAGTTAATTTTCATTTGGAGTGTTCAATTTAGTAGTTTTATCTATTTTATCTATTAATGAATTTTGGTGGTTTGGAATATACTGCATTATGAGTCCAACATGCTCCATGGTCTTTCCACAACTATGTAACTCCTTTTTTAAGAAAAAAAGACATTCATTTGTGATTTTGGGTTCAGATGGGTTAGACACTTGCAATTCATTTTGTAGAAAATATAAACAATCATCAGACAGTGCTTCCACATGGTTGTTCAAGAGCTGATTGGGATTAAAAGGTGGACTATGACTCAGCATGATAATTAACAGCATTTGAAGTGTGGCACCTGTCATCCATCCTACTGCTTCAGTGAGACTACTGTGATAGTGCCTGTCACCAGCAAGTAGGCCTTCTGCTCAAAAATTTTCATATTATTTCCCAGAAACAGATTTCAATAAATTGTAGGATGTTGGTCCTTATTTATAGCTGAGAAATAGCTGCAGATAGTAGTGCTCCACTTTGAAGATGTGTGCAAAAAAATACCTGTCCTATAGATCCTTAAGCTTTGAGTTGATCAAACCATCTCTTCTTGCTTGCTCCCCAGGAGAAACCTTTAGGGATCTCCATGTAAAGCAGGGTTTGGGGGAGTTTTTCATAACCAATTTCATTCAATTGGTTCAGGTAAAAGAAATCTGTCATTTTTGTGTAATCAGCTATTCCTGAGATGATCTTCTCAATTGCACCTTCCTCTGTTTGAAAAGCAATTAACTGTTGGTCTTCTGAATGAAGGGCTAAATGCTGTATTGTGGGCTCCCAGGAAGCCATAAGGTATTCAGAGATTTTACAAAAGGCTATGAAGAAGTCATTAATATTACTTGTGACTGTGAATTGCTGAAACAACCTACCTTCTGATGACCCAATATATTTGCCATCTACAAACTCCTTGATTTCATTGTTGGATTCCAAACTTAAAGAATATTGATCCTCACCTTTACATATATACTTGTAGAAATAATTTAAGGCTTTTAATCCAAAAGGAACTTCCACATTGATGTGAAATTTTTATTGAATTGTTAAGTATTTATTATATGGTACCATATTGCCGTTGGTGAAGGTATAACCATTCAATTAAACCAAACCGCCTTCTATTCTGTGATAATCTGGGTATGTGTCATATTGGAAGGTGATCCTTTCAATCAGTGTTTTTGGCTAATTGTATCTGCAACAATATTTGCTCCAGAACTGGTAACTGTTATTACATGGAGCTTGGAGCATAAATGTGGTAGCCAAATCTTATAGTTGAGGTTCAGATTATTATTATTTAATTTTGGCACAAAATATTTCATAAACTTTTTCCACTGTTTTAGAAAGTGAGCTAGGCTAATGGATGATGATTATATGAGCATTGAAAATTCCTTTTTTTTGAAGATCAACAGTATAGATGTAGCCAAACATTTTGCCTAATTTTGTTTTCTTCAATAAATCATTGATTAAGGTGGAGATTTTCATTTAAAAGACTCTTGAAACAATATCAGAGCTATAAGCTGCTATTTAATTGGGCTTAAGGTGTTTCTTTATCTCAAGCCACTTTCCATTTGTGGTGATTGTAATTAAGAGACCAGGATTCCCAAGCTCTTTGACCATTTTCATAGTCTCTGGATAGAATTGGGCCATACATCTTGGCCCACCAGCGAATGATGATATTTGTACAATGTAATTTCCATATATATCACCTTTTGTATGAATGATCTCAAGAAAACCCTGACAAATTTCAATCTTTAACCTACCATGGCTGAACTTTATATAATCTAAACAGCTTTGTTCAATTGTCAGCCTGTGACTCAAAACCAGAGCACAAGCATGACAGCCAAATAACATAAATCAATGGTATAGCCAAGATACCACCAAAACATGGAGCTGAGCCAAATCAGCTCAAAAGGTATCAAACAAGAGAGAAAACTCCCCCCTTCCCAAATGTACAAGTCCCATAATCATAGGAAAAAGAATAACAAAGTTATTCCAGATCAAAGCTGTTGCTGAGCATTAACTTTGATTTTCACCTCTAATGGAGCTCTAAGTCAGGGCTATCCAATGGTACTACCCAAACTGAGCTAGCACCAGGATTACAGAAGCTATGACCAAAATAATGTCAAATAAGGGTGATTCAAATATTCACCTCTCATCTAGCTTATACAGTTTTAGTGTGAGATACCTAAAGTGGGGTCTTTTTGCAAAGATCACAATCAGGGATATCTGATGGTGCCATCCATTTCCTCATAGCTAATCTAGAACAAAAGGTATGGGGCAAACAAGCTCTATACATTTTTAAACAAAACATCTATATGTACAAAACATCCTGTACATGGAATAACTTTGCCATACTTAATGATAACCATATCAAATAAGGTAACATTGTTTAGAGCCCATCCAGGGATACACAATGAACCAATGCTGAGCTTGATATCTCAAAAACTGACAAAGTTATGGCAGGTTTAAGCTCAAAGTCCCACAATTAGACCAACACAGTTTTACAGTGGGATATTCTCCCATAAGTATGATTATGAGGTGTCAAATAGACAAATAAGCATTTTTTTACTTCAATAACTCATAATTCACTCAATACTGGGGCCCCATACGGGTTCTGTACAGAATTCTACCTGTCATACATTTCAGAAGCGTGCTATGTGCTCCCCAGATTAAATTTTTCACCCTGTATTGGTGAAAACTGCCCAGATGTGGTTTCAAAACCACATCTGAGCCCAATAAATATCTTACAGGCACTATTAAAGCCACAAGCCAGTACTCTGAAGTGAAAACCTCTTCACTTCCTCTATGCGGATGGTATAGAGGGCCATTCCACCTCATTTTAGGATAAAAGGAGGCCTTTTCTCCACCAGAAAATCTTTCCTCATCCTGCTCTTGAATTCCTACTTAGTACAACTGTCAAAAACAGTTATACTCTTGAAAATAACCAGGTATAATTAGAAATTTAATTATTGTAGTCTTTATTATTGTAATCCACTAGGTAAAGCTGCCCCCAGGGCTTTCAAAAGTGCTCACCACCACTATTACTCAATAGTAAAGCCCTTAATACTCTTATTTACACCTTTTATATCATCAATAAATTATCTATTATCATCTTTCACCATGTCACAGTCACAGTTAAAGCTTGTAAATAGTTATTAATAAGCTTCCTCATAGACTCAGCATGACATCAATGCATAGGTAAAGCTCAATGATGAATTCTTGAAGGAGGCCTTTGGATCTTTTAATCATGGAAGCTGAGTCACACCAATCAAAAAGAAGGTATGAATATGATTCTTGCTTTTTGAATAAAAGTCTCCTTCCCTTTGACTTAGTTTGAAAAATATTGAAGTGTTTTTTCAATTTTAATTATGCTTATAAACCTGTAGAGAAAATTTTGAAAGCCATTGTTGTTCCCCATAAGTGAAAAGGACAGGAAACCAGAGGGGAATATATAAAGAGTGAGTTTCCTTTATTTTTAGGTATCCACCTCCCACCCTTTGTAAAAGTATGTTTCATGGGTTCCAATCTTGGATCTGACCCTGCACAACGAAAGAAACCTCTTGGGATGTAGGATGATTATATGTTTTGGGACTGTGAATGTATCCTTTGAGAGTGCTTAGTGTAAATTTTTCAGATGGCTTTTGGTTGAGGAATTTGTGCATCATTGTATATGCCTGCATGTAGGAATTGTTCTTAGTTAAGAAATTTCTCCATTCCATTATTACACCTGTGCAAGCATTTCTATTAATGCTTTGTTATTGTGTCCTGACTTCTTCATTGTCATTTTTTCCCAATGTGAAAACCTGCAAATACTTAGGTGTAGAAGCATTATCGGGGAATATAGATCAAATTCTGTGTCATAGCTCTCCACAAACATTCTAACAGTAAATTCCTTGCTTCTGGACTGCGAGGTCAACTTTGATGCCAGAAGATTTCAATTCTAAATCATTTTTGGATAATCTTGAGTGATTCCAAAAATTACTGGCCTCTGATAGTGTATGACTTGTTAGCAAACTATAATTATGGGCTCTAAACTTTTTATGTTGAAACTAGCTTGTTCATTCTCAAAAAAACACTGTCATCAATATAGGATGTAATTGACTTTCTGACACCAAGGCGTTTCCTGATGGAAAGGCAACTGCTTTGTTTTCAAAGCACATATTGAATGAGACCAGAATTTTGAGTATCCTGGACTTCACAAACTCACATCTCCACTGAAATGTGCCAAACTTAAAGCATTTTCCATTTCAGGGTTCGAAGCAATGGAAAATTTGAGGTGATTTGATTTTAATTATTGCGAGCTGTATTAGGTTCGGCTCATTCAATATTGGGAAAACTGGAAGTTGTTTTGTTGTACCTTTTTGTTTTTTAATTTTTTAAATGGGTTTAATATTTAGTATCTTCATCAGGCACTTTTTCCTTTTTTTATTTGTTTTAATTTTTATTATTTCTTGTTTTGAATTTATTGTAATAATTTTATCATTAGGAATGATTAGGAATAGATTGATAACTTACTCTTTGTACTGGATTTCTGTTACAACAGTAGGTCTTATCTGTCAGATTTTTCAAGTGTTAATACAGTTTTTCTTTGCTGGTGTTGCACGATATTTTTAATAATTCAGTAGTATAGCTTTTTTTGGTTGTTCAATCCTTAATGTATTAGTGCATGGGAATAAAGATGTGATTGCTTGGTTTGAGCGGAAGGGATTAACTTGATGTTGTATGGGGTGTTTGAAGATTTTTGATGGAGGTGAAACTACCTTCCTGTAAAATCTTGCTGTGGTAGAATTTGGTCTACCCCAATTCAAATAAATTGGGGTGTAAATCCAGTGCATATTTGGGTATTTTTATTTCATTATGAGGGATTTTTCTTGTCATCTAATACCATATGAAAAATGTTTTGTAGTACAGAAATATGGAATATTAAATTCTCTCAGCTTTTTCAGTTTGGAACTAATATTATGGTAGTTCATTTTATTAGCTTATCATTTCAAATATGTTTATTTATTCTCATTATAAAATCTCCTCTAAAGTTCTATAAAACCTTATTGATTTTAATAGCAAAGCCTATAGAAAGTTTGGGTTTTTTGTGAGCCTGTGTGTGAGCCTTAAAGGTATTTTTATATACCAAAAAGACCACAAATGATAAATTAAAATACAAATATAAATAAAATAAATTTATTTATATTATAGAAATAAAAATTGAAATATAAATACAAATTTATATTTAAAGATAAAAATTTAATTATAATTCAAAAATAAAATTATAATAAAATTTAGATTATGAAAATTAATTTTACTTGTAAAAATTAAGTAAAAATGAATTTTTAATAAAAATTATGAAATTAAGATATTTTTGGTAAAAATTTATATATAATATATTACAACTTTTTATCCAATAAATAAACATAGAAAATTTATTTTGCCATTTGATTCCTTATAAAAAATTAAGTGGGGTCACCTCTGAGTGAAATTTTTGTAACTCAACTCTAAATAAGCTTAAATTCAGTTTTCAGTATTTTCAATACAAAAATAGAAAATCCTCAAAACTTTAACTTAATTCACACCACATGCGGTGTTAACCATCAATTTTTGTGTTGAAATTGAGGTGTTGTATTGGGTTTAGAAGTTATGAGGAATTAAAGTATTTTCAATTGAAATGTCAAAATGTGTGCATGTATTACATAAGTGAACTTTGATTTACATATGAGGTGTCAATTATTACTGTATTGTACTGTACAATTCAATTGAATTACATATGTAAATTACAAGTATAATACATGATGAGGAATTAAAGGAAAAATAAATTGGAAAGATTAAAATTGGAGGGGAAAAGGAACTCTAGCTCTAAGGGAGAGCCAGACCCTCAAAATCCTTGCTGACAGGAGTGAGATGTCAAAATTCACGCAAACATTCATCACTTTTGGCCTGGAATTAAGTAGCAGGGTCTGTTACTCAATTGATGATGAGGTTTTGATACCAACCAGGGCAGTTTTAACTGTTGCCAAGAGGGTAAAACTACCCTTAAGTTAAAACAATGTTAGTAAAAACAGTTTTAACTGGTTTCTACGCCTCTTACACACATTCTGAAATGTTTGAAGGCTCTAGACCAGGTATTACTATAGCAATGGCTGATTTAAGGGTCTAAAATGGCTTAAACCAGCCCTTCTTTGGTCTAAACCAGGGTTCAATGATGCCATAATTGGCTTTTCTGTTGTCAGACTATTCCTCACGACTGACAAGAGGAAATTTTACTTTTGGAGTAAGAAAATTGATGGCTATAAAATAATGTCTTCTTTGCCCCACTTTTCTCTTCATGTTAGAATCTTTTCCTCTTCTAATTAGTTTAAACACTATTAAACCAATTGGTAAAAGATTCCAACCACCTTTATTAAATTATTTCAAACCTTTTAACCACGTGAAAAAATCATTATAATCATTGTTTGTAACTCTTCTAATCATTTTTACCCCTGAACCACCCCAAAAGTGAATTAAAGCATCTTTCATCACTGTTAGCTTTGTCACTTTGTTTCCAAATTCACTCTGGTCACTTTTGGGCGTGTTTTCTCTTTAATATTCTTTTCAAATACTTTGTTTTTCAACCAATTTCCTGCAGTCCTTTGCTCAATTAATTCCAATTGAAATTGCTCTTGAAGAAATTTCTTTTGTAGCCTTAAAATATCTCTTGTAGAGTATTTTTGGATAAATTCTTTTTGTTGGTAAAACAATAAATCTTTAGAATATTATTATTTTATACTAATAAAGCTATAAACAATAGAATTGGCGTGTTTTCTCTTAAAAATAATATTTATTACTATCTTAATTGATTTTTACCTTATACAAATTTTGAGGACAGGAAAAGTACTTGATTTTTAATCAAAGTTTCATATCCACACCTTAAATTTGGGGGCCCATCCATGATATTTTACCTGTGACATATTTTTTTTACTCTCTTTAAGCCCTTTCCTTATATTGAAAAATTTAAAAACATATAAAAAATACTTATAATCCAAAAAATCCATAAAAAGTAATTTTTTTTCATATTATAAGTGAGGCTTATATTTTTATTTCTTTTTTGAAAAAACTTTTTTTACTTAATTAATTGGCTTTTTCATTAATTTTAGTGTCTGACAACGTGGTAAGACAAGAAAACATTGAAACAGCCGCAACAGTTACCAGCATTATCCCTGCCAGTACTGTTATTGTGACTCAAAATAACCAACCTGAACCAATATCTTCTGAATCGATCAACTTGAATATAAGTAATACCCTTCAGAAAGCCAAGAATTTGGCCAATAGTAAGTTTTTGATGTAAAAATACTATTTTAAGCCTTTTTAATCATAAAATATGCCTTCAACTAGAGCAGGAGCCAGCTATAACCCCTCAAGCAGCTCCCAGAAAGGTAATAGACATGATTATGGCAGAAGCCAATCAGGTACAGAAGGAAAAGGGTCAGTTGATGACTTCCAAACAACTAAGATAGGTCATTCTGATTCTGATATTACCATTTTACCGTTACAAAGAGCTGACACCGCCACAAGAAGCCTCAGTGGACATATACAAAGCCAGCCACAAAGCTTACAACAATGCACTGCAGTACCAGGAGTACCAGATCCTTGCAGATCTGTAGAAAAACTGCATGAATTCTTACCTTACTGTGAGAAAATCCCTGGGCCATCCCAATACTTGCAAATTGCTCAATGGATGGCATCCATTGATGGAGAAGAAAAACATGATGCTCTTGACACTAGAATGGTGGAAAAACAACCCTCCACCACCCAAGCAAGTGCCAAAAACAGCCCCAGTGGCCAGAAGAAGCAATTCCAATGTGAAAAAGCAGCCACAAGTTCCAAACAAGGGCAAAGGAAAGGCACCAGCCACCAAACCTTACAGCCAGGGCTACAGAATTCCAAAGATTCAACAGGATGCCATGGAAAATGTGTTTCAGATGGCCAGAACAATGATGGAATTACAAAAGGAAGAGGAGGCCATATTAGAATATCAGAAATGATTTCTGATATTTTTGATTCTATTCCAGAATTGTATGAAGCTATAACTTACGTAAAAAGTCATCTTTCTGATAAAAATACATCAATTTGTGACAATCTTAAAACACATAACTTGAGTCTGAGCCAAATCAATGAAACACTTAAATGTTTTGAAAAAGTCTTAAGAACAATTAAAGCTTCCAATAATGATAATTCTTTTGGAAATAAGATAAATGAACTATCTGCCATTATTAAAGAATTGACAGACAAATACTCTAAATTCAATATTGATGAAATGATTGAAACAAGAATAAAACAAACCATAAATACTATCAAAGAAGATAATAAGAAATCTCTTGATGATATTTTAAAATCATTTACTGAAGTAAAGACACATATAATTTCCTTGAAAACGTGTTTTGATATCTTAAAAGAGGAAATATCAAAATTAACAATAAAGTTAAATGAGGTTATCTCTGATAATACTAAACAAACAGAACTATGGAATGAGCTGACATATAAAGAGGATGATCATTAAAAGAACGTAATAACCTCTATACAAAGCTTACAACATTAATTAAGAAATTCACAAAGGTGTAACAACAGTAAAACAAATGATATTGAACAACTACTAAACACCTTACAAAGAATGTCTACACCTCTGAATCAAAATGAGGGTACAGGGATTCCCAATGCACAAGTATTGGATACTGAAAATTCTCAATTAAAAAATGAATTTTCTACTTCTTTTCATAACTTGGAACCATCAATGGGCCAAGCACTTTTGAAAGAAGTAGCAAAACTTAAAGAATGGCCTCACTTCAGTGGTGAAGGAGAGTATGACCATATGGAATTCATCAGAGGAATTGACATTATTAAAGAAGATTTTGAATTACCAGACAGATTGGTAACAGCAAGATTTAACACCTTGTTTACCAGATCAGCTCACAGGTGGTATATCAAATTAAGACAAGCACATGGAAACCAAAGTTGGACTTGGTGGAAAACCCAAATTATCAACAAATGGGCCAATGATTCTTGGAGATTTAAAGTGGAAACACCCTTTGAATCTGTCGAATTTGATTCTGAAAAAGACAATCCTTGACCATGGTTTTGCCAACAAAAAGACAGACCAACAGCATTATACCCTGAAATGTCAGAATTTATGATCCACAGAAGGATTCTGACACAATGTGGAGGTGACTTAGAGCATTCTATCAAAAGCAGGACTACTGAATAATCTTCAGCAGAGGATATTATCAATATATTAGAAGAAGTAACCACCAGAACCAAAATTGGTTCTAGTAGGGTGAATCTCAAAACAAGGTTTAATAAACCTTGGAAAGATTCTGTGGACAAAAACCCCAAAGAAAATTCTAATAATAAATATAAATCTGCAGAGACAGTCAGAAAGTGCCATATTTGCCAAAGCACCACCCATTTAGCCAATACATGTCCAAAAAGGGGGAAAATAAATTAAATTGATATCGAAAAGGAACCTGATGTTGAAAAAGATGAAATAATTAAAGAAAATTCAGATGATAAGTCATCAATATTTTCTGAATCTTCAAAAGATATAGAAAATATCAATGCCACTTTTGACATCATGGAATCTTATTCCCACTTGCCACAATTGAGCAATGGTTAACTTGATTTATCAAAAGCTCAAGATGCACAACTTATGAAAACAAAACCAAACAGGGGGAAAGGTCATACAGCTGGTAACTCCTGTATAACAGAAGTGGTGATTGACAAAAAGCCCACCAAACCTTTGCTTGACCCAGGAGCCTTCTGCTCTTGTGTTGGCAAATCCTTTCTTAAAACTTGTATACCAAATTTTGAAGACCAATTTTTACCAATTGAGGGTATAAAATTCAATAGTGCAATTAATCCAATGAAAGCATCAGGAATTTTTGAGACCAATGTCATATTCCCACACATTAATGGGAATTTAAGAATCACAGTTGAATTTTTTGTTATAGAAAACTGCTCTAGTACCCATTTTATATTGGGAAATGACTATTTAATCATGTATGGGATAGATTTACATAACAACAAAGAAAGATACTTTACTATTGGAGACAATAAGCGCCAAAAATTTGCCTTTTTACCACTTAAAAGACAAATTACAGTAAACAAAGTATCACCAGTCAACTTAGAGCTAAAGAAATTCAAGTCTGAACAGTTAAATGAAGCTGAAATAAGCCTTCATCTGACTAATGCACAAGAGAATGAAATCTCTAGTCTTTTATATAATCATAAAGAAGCATTTGCTTCAGACAAAGAACCGCTAGGAGCAATTATTGGTCATTAAGTTGACATCATTCTTAATATTGAAAGACCTTATCCACCACTCTTGAGAAGACCTGCATACCCAGAAAGTACCAAGTCAAGAGAAGCTTTGTAAACTCATATCAAAGAACTTCTAGACCTTGGTGTAATAAGAAGGGTTGGCCATAATGAAGAAGGAGAAATAACTACACCAGTCATAGTGGCATGGAATAATGGAAAATCCAGAATGGTTGGAGACTTTAGAGCTCTGAAAACTTACACTGTTCCAGATAGGTACCCAATACCAAAAATCAAAACTTCCCTTACTCAAATATCTCAAGCAGTGTATATAACCACTATGGATGCCCTTAAAGGATTCCATCAAAATGTGGTGACACCAAGAGCAAGAAAATATTTGAGAATTATTGTTCATTTTGGAGTGTATGAATACTTAAGAATGCCCTTTAGTATCAAGAATGCACCCTCACACTTCCAAATAATGATGAATGAAATCTTCCCTGAAGAACTTTCAGAGGGATGGTTAATCATTTACATTGATAACATTATTGTCTTTCCCAAGACTTGGGAAGAGCACATGTACAGATTGTCCAGAGCTTTGACAAAAATTCAATCAGTAAACATGAAAATCTCTTTGAAGAAATGCCACTTTGTATTTAAAGAACTTAAAGCACTAGGACATGTTGTATCTGGTTTGTCCCTTGGAATTGATAAAAACAAAATTGCAGCAATATTTCTAAAACCCATGCCTCAGATCAAAAAGGAAATTCAGTCATTTTTAGGTTTTTCAGGATATTACAGGCAACAAATTAAAGATTTTGCATCCATAGCAAGACCACTTTATAAATTGTGTGACAAAGACACAGTATTTGAAATGACTGTTGACAGAGTCAAAGCTTTTAAGTACCTAAGAGAAGCCTTGACCACTCCTCCACTCTTACTGATGTCAGACTTTAAATTGCGTTCTAAATTGTATATTGATGCATCAAGGGATGGGCTGGGTGCTGCACTTCAACAAGTTCAGATCATAAATGACAAACCTGTAGAAGGACCCATATGTTTCATACCCAGGCAAATCAAACCAACTGAAGCCAGATATGGACCAATTCCAATGCAATGTCTATGCCTTGTCTGGGCCTTAGAAAAATCAAACTACTTCTTAGAGGGATGTGTTATTGAGGTGATAACAGATTGTACAGCTGTCAAATCACTTTTAAACATGAAAACACCTAACAGAAATATGCTCAGATGGCAAATAGCCATACAAGAATACAGAGGCAATATGACTATTGTTCATAAGGACGGGAATATTCATAAGAATGCAGATGGACTAAGCAGATGGCCATTACCAAATAATATTGATAATCCTGCTTATATTCCAAAAGAAGCTTCACCACAGATTCCAATAGAAGGAATAAGTGTTACAGACTTTTGGGGAAGTAAGACACAGTTACACTCAAGATAAGAATTGTAGCATCTTGTTCCAAATACTTAAGAAAGACTGTAAGGACAACTCTCTAATACATGCCTTGGATGAAGTATGGAAGAAGTCTTATGATGAAGGAAGATTTCACCTACTGGATGGTATAATTTACCACAGGACCAAGCAGAAATGTGTCATGACAGTTGTGTACAGGTCATTAATCAATCTTGTACTAAACAAATGCCATGACAGCCCCTTTTCAGGAAATCTATCTGAAGAGATAACAAGAGAGAAAGTAAAAACCTGCATATGGTGGCCAATGTTGCAGAGTATTGCAAAACATGTGACAAATTCCAAAAGGCAAATAAATCCACTGGCAAGGGACTTGGGAATATGATCAAAATACAAGAACCTGGCAGCCCTTGGGAAATTGTAAATATGGATTTGGTAACTGGCCTACCACCAGGAGGTGACACAAGTTATAATGCTTGCCTAGTGATTGTGGACAGATTCAGTAAGACTCCAATCTTTTTACCATGTCACAAGGATGATACACCCATGAATACAGCTCTTCTGATATGGAATAGAGTAGTGTCATGGACTGGGATATTTACAAATATCATTAGCAATAGAGATCCCAAATTTACTTCAGCACTATGGACAAATCCTCACTGATTATTGGGCACTAAGCTGTCTTTCTCTATAGCCTACCACCCACAAACTGATAGCCTGTCTGAAAGGATGATCCAAACCTTAGAGGACATGGTAAGAAGATTTTTTGCATATGGCCTTGAATTCAAAGATTGTGATGGATTTACCCATGATTGGTGTACTCTGTTTCCAGCATTGGAATTAGCATATAAAACATCAATCCATTCCAGTACCAATCAAACTCCTGCTATCCTAAAAAAAGGATGGAACCCCAAATTACCCCAAGATTCCTTGAGGAAAGATTTGGTTTAAATACATCCCACAGCTGCTAGCTTCAAGGGAATGCTAGAAAAAGCTAGAAAGCATGCAGTAAGGTGCATGGAAGACTCTTTTTCATATGCTAAGGACAAATGGGATGAATCACATGCAACTCCAGATTTCAAGGTGGGGGGATTAGTTCTTGTATCCACCACTAACTTCAATAACATCAAAGGATGTAAAAAGCTGAAAGACTCCTTTGCAGGACCTTTTGTTATTAAAGCCCTCCATGGATAAAATGCTGTTGAAGTAGAGTTATCTGAAGAAGTTAGCAATAATCATCCTACATTTCCAGTGAGTTTGATAAAGCCATATAAATCTAGTTATACTGAAATATTTCCCTTGAGGAATAAAATTCCCAAAGCTATACCTCCTGTTAAGCCATCTGGTATTAAAAAAATTACCAAAGTTCTCAAAGAAAGAAAGTTTACAACCAACAAAGTAAGGGAATACCTTGTTTGAACCTTTGAGATATGACCACATACCCAGAAAGGTCACAAGAAATATTTTATATAATTATACATTAAAAATAAGTACCTTAAAAACTATAAAAATACCTTAAATTGGTACAAAATTTGGATTAACTTAAACACCAATGAATAAACATGTGAAATAAATTACACCATCGGATTCCCCATGGTAAAATACACATATACCATTTTTATGGCATATCTGTAAAGTCAATATTTAATAAGTTATAAGTAATAATACCTTATAAAAACCACAAATCCTTATTTATTTCAAAAACTAATGAAACAACATATAGAATAACTGGCTCCATTGGATTTTCCATAAATGTCCACACATAAGACAATTAATAAGCTAAGCTTCAAAACCAATACTTAAGGAATTGACCTGAATATATGCACTTTTTTGGTCAACGCATATATTCAAGGATTTTAGCTAATATCTCTTGAATTATAAATGATAGAGTGATGAACCAAAAATAAAGTCATCACGTAATTACTGTAGGAACACAGATATGAAGTTTATTTCACAAGTTATAAACAAGGTTAAAATCTGTAACAAATTATTGATTAAAATCAACAGAGCTGTTGACCACTTTGTTGTGAAAGTGATCCAAACTTAAAAATAAGTAGACAGTTGGATTCTACTAGCTCATTCGTGAAGAATGATGTATTTTTTATTATAATATTCAAGGTATAACCCCTTGAAATCATAGTTTGAAGTTTAAAATATTAAATTTCAACAGAAAAGATGAGTTACAAGAAAAATCATCAAAAATAGAGTTTTGATTATGTAATGAAGTTCTCTTGGCAGAATAATAAGGTTATGCCAAGATATCAGATCTCACTCTCTGAATTGCTGTAGCGTGTAAATCTTAAAAGTTATTAAGGATCAAAGTTTAAGCTTAATTTGATCATTTATGATCACACACTGTAACCTTAAATTAAGTTTAACAGTCATATAGGTGTTAAGATTGGTGAATACTATTAGTTTATGATTAAAACTAATAAAATCCACGAAATTTGGGGTTCTGCCAAGCCTTTGACGTCATCAGACTTAGAGTTATAGTGATAACTCTAAATAATGGCATAATAATGATGTAATGAGGTTTGATCATGATGTAATCATCACCAAACCTTAAAATATTGATCAATTCCAGTGGATCTGATCATTACACGTCTACTTGAAGCCTGTTGGACTCTAGGTGGGAGGTATTTACTATAAATAGAGCTCTTTCTGCTCTGTTTTCCCCTCAGACGCATCAAAAACATTAAATTAATACAAACAAAAAGGTAATATCTTTATTCTTTATATATAGAACTTTTATATTATTAAAGACCAAAGTTGATCTTTATTACAATCATCAATTTTGACGTGATTAAATCATTTGTTTAATTGTTTTTGTTAAAAATCTCTCTAAAAACTCATTTCCACGTAAAAAATAAAGAATATTTGTAATTTCTCTATTTTTTATTGTAAATACAATTTTTATAAGTTTTAGTTACATTATTTGGCGTAAAATATCTCAAAATTATTATATTAAGTGTTAAAAGTAGGTTATTTTCTCTTATATTAATAATTTTCTCTATATTATTCTTTTAATAATTCTTTAATTAATATAAATAGTATTTATATTAATTTATAACTTTAATGTTGGTAATATTATTGTTATTAATTGTTTTTTTATTAATAAAAAACAATTTTATTATGCCTTTATTATTTGTTTGTAACAATAATAAAGTGCTATTAAATGTATTAATTATTTTATATTAATATATTTATTTTATTATATTATATTTTATAATATAAATTATATTATTATATTTTATTAATAATATAATTATTTTTACGCCATAATTATAATAATTCTTTATTATTATAATTATTTTTATCTTATTTCTTTCATTTATAAGGACATTCATAGTACAATAAGTAAAATATTAGTAATTTTTACTTATTGTTTCATAGTCAAACCTTACACCTTGTTAGGTACAGTGACCCAACTTTTGAAGATGAATGGTTTCCAGAAAAGGACATACCTGAAGCTACTAAACTTCTCAGAAGTTTCAGGCACACCAGAAATAAAAATATTACAAAGTAATATCCTTTTTTTAGGGGGAGGGAATGTGAGCCTTAGAGGTATTTTAATATACCCAAAAGACTACAACTGATAAATTAAGATACAAATATAAATAAAATAAATTTATTTATATTACAAAAATAAAGATTTAAATATAAATACAAATTTGTAATTTAAAATAAATATTTAATTATAATCTAAAAATAAAATTACAATAAAATTTGAAATTATGAAAATTCATTTTTACTTGAAAAAATTAAGTAGAAATGAATTTTTAATAAAAATTATGAAATTAAGATATTTTTGTCAAACTTTATATAAAATATATCATAAATTTTTATCCAATGAATAAGCATATAAAATTTTTTCACCATTTGATTCCTTATGAAAAGTTAAGTGGGGTCACCTCTGAGTGAAATTTTTGTAACTCAACTCTAAATAAGCTTAAATTAAGTTTTCAGTATTTTAAATACAAAAATTGAAAATACTCAAAACTTTATTTTGATTCAAATCACATGTGGTGTTAACCATCAGTTTTTGTGTTAAAATTGAGGTGTTGTGTTTAGTTTAGAAGTTAAGAGGAATTGAAGTATTCTCAATTGAATTCAATTGAAATGTCATAATGTGCGTGTGTATTTGATAAGTGAACTTTGATTTACATATGAGGTATCAATTATTACTCTATTGTACTGTACAATTCAATTTAATTACATATGTAAATCACAAGTATAATACATGATGAGGAATTTAAGGAAAAATAAATCGGAAAAATTAAAATTGGAGGGGAAAAGGAACTCTATCTCTAAGGGGGAGCCAGACCCTCAAACTCCTTGCTGACAGGCGTGAGATGTCAAAATTCACGCAAAAGTTCATCACTTTTGGCCTGGAATTGCGTCACAGGGTCTGTGACTCAATTGATGATGAGGTTTTGATACCAACCAGGGCAGTTTTAACTGTTGCCAAGAGGGTAAAACTACCCTTAAGTTAAAAAAATGTTAGTAAAAACGGTTTTAACTGGTTTCTACGCCTCTTACACACATTCTGAAATGTTTGAGGGCTCTAGACCAGGTATTACTATAGCAATGGCTGATTTAAGGGTCTAAAATGGCATAAACCAGCCCTTTTTTGGTCTAAACCAGGGTTCAATGATGCCATAATTGGCTTTTCTGTTGTCAGACTGTTCCTCACGACTGACAAGAGGAAATTTTACTTTTGGAGTAAAAAAATTGATGGCTATAAAAGAATGTCTTCTTTGCCCCACTTTTCTCTTCATGTTAGAATCTTTTCCTTTTATAATTAGTTTAAACACTATTAAACCAATCAATAAAAGATTTCAACCACCTTTATTAAATTATTTTAAACCTTTTAAACACGTGAAAAAATCATTATAATCATTTTTTGTAACTCTTATAATCATTTTTACCCCTGAACCACCCCAAAAGTGAATTAAGGCATCTTTCATCACTGTTAACTTTGTCACTTTGTTTCCAAATTCACTCTGGTCACTTTTGGGCATGTTTTCTCTTTAATATTCTTTTTAAAGACTTTGTTCTTCAATTAATTGCCTACAGTCCTTTGCTCAATTAATTCCAATTGAAATTGCTCTTGAAGAAATTTCTTTTGTAGCCTTAAATATCTTTGGTAGAGTATTTTTGGATAAATTTTTATTGTTGGTCAAACAATAAATCTCTATAATATTATTGTTATATACTAATGAAGTTGGCCTGTTTTCTCTTAAAAATAATATTTCTTACCATTTTTAATTGATTTTTACCTTATACAAATTTTGAGGACAGGAAAATTACTTGATTTTTAATCAAAGTTTCATATCCACACCTTACACTGTGACTCAAACCCAGAGCTCAAGCATGACAGCCAAATACCATAAATCAATGGTAAAGCCAAGATACCACCAAAACATGGAGCTGAGCCAAAACTGCTAAAAAGGCATCAAAGGAAAGAGGAAACTCACCTCTTTCCAAATATACAAGTCCCATCATCATAGGCCAAAGAATGACAAAGTTATTCTTGCTCAAAGGGTTTGCTGAGCAAAAACCCTAATTTTCACCTCTCATCTGAAATCCAGAAGAAGAGGCTTAACCCCATCAAATGGGTATTAAGAATGAATCCCCAAGTCAGGGCTATCCAATGGTACTAGCCAAATTGAGCTAACACCATAACTACAGAAGTTATGTAAGCTGGGGTCTCTTTCGTGACTTCCAGTTTATATAAAAGGAATTTTAATAAATTAATCAAAAGTGGAATACTGTTAAGATAAGATAACAGAGACGTCACTGTAAGCTTAATTATAGTATTATTAGTGGTATGAGCTTCACTAATAATATCAAAGATAATTTATAATTGTAAGCAATATAAATTATTATATAAAGGTTTGAGAGATCTTATATTTTTTAAAGTAATAAATCATTTAATTTAAACTGTAAAAAATATATATAAAATTGAGCTCTGAGGTATCATTCAAAGGTAAGAATGATCCTCTTAAATATTGTAAATACAAAAATATAAATGATGTCATAATAAGATTTTTATGACATCATCAAAAGAAATGAATAATGATTTATTTACAGAATTAAATGATGTCATATGATGTTTTATGACATCCTTAAGATTTAAAATAATAAATTTTGATTTTTAGGTTAAAGTTTGAACCTAATAATTTAATAAAAGAAAAAATTAAGATGTAGACGGTGTAGCAGGTAAGCCAGTACATGCTTGCAGGCTCACATTTCATAACACTAAAAAATTATAAAAAAAAATGATAAGTGTAATTTGTGATTAATAATAATAACTGTACTCATTTACAATCTTCATAATAATATTTCAAATTTTTGAATCATTAAAATAAAGTTCTTCTCTTGTTGTATAATCTGAATCATAGAAACTATTACAAATTTGTATTTCCTTTTTGTTTAGAAATTCAAAATAAAATGATTGTTTTTGTTTTTTTATTTCTTCAATGTAAATCTTCAATTCATTGTAGTCTTCATTAGGAAAAAAGAATTTACCAATGTTTATTGCACCATCAATTTTTGTTGTAAAGTTTTTTAACTTTTCAATATTGTTTCTTTCAGTTTTGTAGATTTCCCGATTATCCTGTTTGCTACAAATTTTTGAACTTCGTTTACTATTCTATTTTCATTGGCAATCTCTTCCTTTTGTATAGCTTCTCTTGTGAGTGTTAAACTACTATTATTATTGATTGTATTCAGATCGCCTATAGTATTATTACTTTCTTTACTGTTAAAGGTTTCTTCGTTGTTACTGGTATCTGAAGTAGATTTCGCGTCTGTACTTTGAATAATTGGATTATTCATTCTACTACTGCTGATATGTTTACTCTTATTAGTTTCTGTAGTAGATTTTAATTTTGAGTGTTTTTTTATTTCATAAATCATCTTGCAAGATTGTTTTTTAGTATAAGCTTTAGTTTTCCTACTACTATGAATGTTGGAACCTTTGTTATTAAATACTTTGCTAGTAGCATTGTTTTCAGCAATACTTTCATGTTTTTGAGACTTTGTGCAGCTATCCGATTGATTAATATTATGAATAAGTTTGAACCGATTTGATTTAGGAATAGAAGCTTTATCATCGGAGCTGTTGACTTCTGTATTACTATCAATAGTTCCTTCTGAAGCCGTATTTGTAATCAGCTTTTCATTCGAACAAGACCAAGTATTTTGATTCATCTCAGTCATTAGATCTTTTTGATGAGTACTCTTGTTAATCAATTTTTTTGAAAAAATTAAATTAGACACTTCAACGTTATTCAATCCTTTTTTCTTGTTGCTTCCTGATGAAAATGTCGTCAAATTGCTATCATTTGAACGCTTGCGATTCAACCAAGCCTCAGATCAATTAGTACGCTTTCTGTGCTGACGACGAGGTGTATAGTTGTTGAAACTACAGCTATAAGTCATCATCATGGATAAATTTTGAGTGATTGTAGTCAGGTCTTTCATGAGCAAAGACAAGTTATTAAATAGTAATGCTACAGATTGATCAAAAGTAGTATTATTTGAAATTTTTATGTTAGACGATTTGAGAGATGAGTCTAACTAGAGAGTGTTGTAATGATAAAAGCGATTTGGAATCAAAACTTCAAATCGTCGTAGATTATTGTAAGAAAAAAAAAATCAGAACAGTCTTTGATTTTTCTCAAATGATAGAGTAAGAATAGATATCAATTTAATTAGGTAGTATCCAACGTCTAATTAATTTATTTAGAATTGATTAGCTAATGAATTATTTCTAATAATAATTTTAATATATTAAATGTAAGCTGGGGTCTCTTTCGTGACTTCCAGTTTATATAAAAGAAATTTTAATAAATTAATCAAAAGTGGAATACTGTTAAGATAAGATAACAGAGACGTCACTGTAAGCTTAATTATAGTATTATTAGTGGTATGAGCTTCACTAATAATATCAAAGATAATTTATAATTGTAAGCAATATAAATTATTATATAAAGGTTTGAGAGATCTTATATTTTCTAAAGTAATAAATGATTTAATTTAAACTGTAAAAAATATATATAAAATTGAGCTCTGAGGTATCATTCAAAGGTAAGAATGATCCTCTTAAATATTGTAAATACAAAAATATAAATGATGTCATAATAAGATTTTTATGACATCATCAAAAGAAATGAATAATTATTTATTTACAAAATTAAATGATGTCATATGATGTTTTATGACATCATTAAGATTTAAAATAATAAATTTTGATTTTTAGGTTAAAGTTTGAACCTAATAATTGAATAAAAGAAAAAATTAAGATGTAGACGGTGTAGCAGGTAAGCCAGTACATGCTTTCAGGCTCACAGGTTATTGCCAAAAATAAGGCCAAATAAGGGTGAATAGAATATTCACCTCTCCTCTAATGTTTACAGTTTTAGTGGGAGATACTTAAAGTGGGGTATTTTTGGAAAGGGGGAAAACAGGGCTACTGTAAGATGGGACTATGAAACTGATGATAACATCACTATTAATCAGAAGTACTATGTTTGTTCTTATGAAATATAATAATAAAATATTATTATAACCACAATTAAAGAATTAAAGAATTATTTCTTTCATGTGTTAAACACTACTAGCAATTTTAACAGTGAGCATTACTTGTCTACAAGAATCAATTACAAGAAGATTTTAATGATAAAACTTCTTTTATTAAAATAATAAAATTATTTTAATATATAATTATCTTTTTCAAGAATAATTATAATGGTAATTCTTGAAGAAAACTAATTTTGGAGAAAAACTTCAAGAATTGAAAATAAATCACTCACTAATATTCCAAAGAACTTATTGAAAGATAAGATAGAGAGATTTGACTTAGAATTGTGGATTTCAAGGATCAAAATGAATTCATAACAGTATTACAACAATATATAGCTGGATTCTATGATTTCACGTCTTTCTGATTGATTCTGAAAGATTTAAAACACTTAAGAACAGCTTTAACTAATACTTACTTGTTGGTAATAAGGATTTGAATGATAATAAGATGATTCTTGGAAAAAACAGCAAGACAAGTCCTCTTTTAAGTCAACAACAGCTCACAGAGGGTTGCCATGGAGCAAACTGAAAAAACAGTGAGTGAGAAAACAATAAACCCTTTGGATTATTTATTGCATCATCTGTTGTCATGTAAGATTATCATAATTACTTAATTAATGCTTTTACGTGGCTACCAACCCCAATATGGTTGAGAATAAAAGGAGTAACATCTGTAAATCTTCTTTTATTCCAAAATAATCATTGATTTCTCAAATTTATCAATGTTATTGCCAATTTCATCACAGGTTTTATTTACTGTGATTTTTGAAGATTCAGTGTTTCACGTAGAATAGTCAAAAATGGACTGTAAGTAAAACCTTTAATTTTACTAGTAAAACTGTGATTCTTTTTGGTTTTACAATAGATAATACAGTTCTACATTGGTACTGAAAGCTTCAGAAAGATTCATTAAGAATTGTATTTTTAATCAATTTTTGAAGTTTTTACCTCATTTCTACGTAGAATTGCAAATATCAATGTTTAACTGGTTGCTATGAGGTAAGTGAATGGATACAAGTCCAAAAAGGGTTTTAATCACTCTTTTGGGGTTTATTAATGGAAAATCATTAAGAATTGACATGGTTACAGGAGTCTAAGTAGCTCTTTACCTCCTTGGCACGTCAAAATACCAGGTTATTTGCTATTTTCCTAAGATTTACAGTAGTTGTAACATGGTAACGAAGTTACCAAAGTGTTTTAGTTTACTAATTGGGCCAAGATCAGCCATGTATCCAAGCTTTGGAGCTGTCCACGCCTCTGAGGCCTCAGAAGCTGGGTACCCTGGCTCTCTTTGATGTCTTTTGTCCCCCTTGCTTATTTTTCACGTCAAAATAGAAATTTAAGCTTAAAGTGAGATATCCACTATGGGTGTACCAAACGTCCATGTAAGAATACCATGATATTAAGTGCTCAAAACATGCATAACACTATTCTTAGTGTATATGTAACTTGGGATTTGTCACATTCCCATTATTTTGGTGTGAAATTAAGAAAAACAAAGATTTTCACGGATCTTTTATGTGGTATTGATGATGTGGTATTGAAGTATTTTCCATTTTACCACCTCAAAGAGTTAATTTGAGCTTATTCACTCTATGGAGCTACCCTAGATGAATTTGGAGCTGTCCACGCCTCTGAGGCCTCAGAAGCTGGGTACCCTGGCTCTCTTTGATGTCTTTTGTCCCCCTTGCTTATTTTTCACCTCAAAATAGAAATTTAAGCTTAAAGTGAGATATCCACTATGGGTGTACCAAACGTCCATGTAAGAATACCATGATATTAAGTGCTCAAAACATGCATAACACTATTGTTAGTGTATATTTAACATGGGATTTCTGACATTCCCATTATTTTGGTGTGAAATTGAGAAAAACAAAAAAATTCACAATTCTTTTATGTGGTATTGAAGTATTTTCCATTTTACCACCTCAAAGAGTTAATTTGAGCTTGTTCACTCTATGGAGCTACCCTAGGTGAAATTTTGTGTAGAATCCAAATCTGGCCTTAAATTCATGGATTTACTTACTCAATAAAAAGTTATTCATCTTTTCTGAAATTAAAAATGATGAAGTTTGGATATATGCATGACTTATGAGTTATGCATAATCCAAAATTTATTTTTAAGATAATTGTGGCCTATTTGGGTATGTAGAATATACCTCAAGGCTCACAGCTACCTGATGGTTCCATCCACTTCCCCACACTCAATCTAGAACAAAAGCTATGGAGCAGACAAGCTCCATACAGCTTTAAGAAAACTCACATATATGTACAAAAATCTTTTACATGGCATAACTTTGCCGTATTTCATGATAGCCATATCAAATTAGGCACCATTGTGTAGAAAACATCCAGGGCTACACAATGAACCATGTTTGAACTTGATATCTCAAAAACTGACTGAGTTATAGCAGTTTTAAGGTCAAAATCCCACAGTTGGGCAAATACACCTTTTCTGTGGGATACTATCCCACAACTCTGATTATGAGGTGTCAAACACACAAAAAAACTTGTTTATACTTCAATACCTCATAGTTTGGTCAATAATGGGGTCCCATACAGGTTTTGTACAGCATTCTACGTGTAGTACACGTCAGAAGAGGGCTATGTGGCCCCAGATGAAACTTTTCACCCTGTATTGGTGAAAGCTACCCAGCTGTGGTTTCAAAGCCACATCTGAGCCCAGTACAGGCTCTACAGGCATTTCTAAAACCACAAGCCAGTCCTTGGAAGTGAAAAATCTTCACTTTCTCTATGTGGAAAGGTCTGGAAGACAGTTTTTACCAAATTTTAGGATAAACAGGGGCCTTTGCTCCTTCAGAAAAGGATTCCTCATCTTGTTCCTCAATTCCTATATAGTAAAACTGTCCAAAACAGTTATAATTTTGGAAAACATATCAGGTATACTTTAAAACTTAAGTATTGTAGTCTTTATTATTGTAGCCCAACAGATAAACCTGCATCCAGGGCTTTCAGCAGCGCTCACCACCACTAATTATTATTAGTAAAGCCCTTAATATCTTCAAAACAAACCCTTTCAAATAAATTTTATCCATTTAGCAGTAATAGTTAAAGCTTTATATACCTCTGTTATCACTTTATCATAGACTCAGCCTGACATTTTTGGGGCCTGGCTGTATTTTTCAACCTCTTTGGACCATAAAAGTGAGTTTTTTCTTATATACTTATTTTCTGACAGTATTGTTTTTATTTTTAGGAGTAAAAATTAATAATAAAAATGATAATATAAGAAATATCTTAGTATTATTATTATTTTTCAGTGGTATATAATTATACCACTGTGGTTTTTTGCTTTCCACATGGTTGGTTATAATTTAAACACCAAAATACTTATTTTTGGCGTGTTTTACATATTAAAATACTTAAAGCCATTAATACTTTTATTTTTTTAATTAAAAAGAAAACCTCTCTTAATGTACAACAGAAGTATTAGAGGCGTGGTTGGGAATATTGATAGTTTCAATTGCCCATTAAATAACCACTTCTGGGATTACACTTGTTAGTTAAAAGTTAATCTCTGAGATACTGGTACACAAACAGTGTACCAGAAATCCACAAGCTGTATTTTTGACGTGTAATTAATAATTTCAATTACAAAATCATAATACAAGGGTTCAATATAAAAATGTATTGCCCAGATGCCATTCTTAGATGTGCAAACAGCCCTTTGGAGAATTATTAACTAACATGAGCCCTCTTTTTCTCTTTGATTCAGTGGAAGGAAACTTCAATCCACTTTCAACCAAATAACAAGGCAGTACACCTGTGAGCCGTGAGGTTTTTTTTACATACCCAAATAGGCCACAATTATCTTTAAAATAAATTCTGAACTATGCATAACCCATAAGTCATGCATATATTCAAAATTCATCATTTTTGATTTCAGAAAAGATGAATAACTTTTCATTGAGTAAGTAAATCCATAGGTTTGAGGCCAGATTTGGATTCTACACAAAAATTCACCTAGGGTATCTCCATAGAGTGAATAAGCTCAAATCAACGCTTCAAGGGGGTAATATGGAAAATACTTCAATACCACATAAAAGAATTGTGAATTTTTTTGTTTTTCTCAATTTCACACCAAAATAATGGGAACGTGAGAAATCCCATGTTATATATACACAAAGAAAAGTGTTATGCATGTTTGTGGCACTTAATATTATGGTATTCTTACATACACCTTTGGTACACCCATAGTGGATATCTCACTTGAAGGCTGAATTTCTATTTTGACGTAAAAAATAGTCAAGGGGGACAAAAGACATCAAAGAGAGCCAAGGTACCCAACTTCTAAGGCCTCTGAGGCATGGACAGCTCTAAATCTTGGATTCATGGCTGATCTTGGATCAATTGGTATACTCAAAACTTTTGGGAACTTGGTTACCAAGTCAAAACTTGGTTATATCATAAGAAAATAGCAAATAAGCTGCTATTTGGACACGCCAAGGAGGTAAAGAGCAGCTTAGACCCTTGTAAACATGTCAGTTCTAAATGATTTTCCATGGATAAACACTAAAAGAGTAATTAAAACCCTTTTTGGACTAGTATCCATCGATTTACCTCATAGCAACCAGACATGTAGTGCTATTTGCAATTCTATGTAGAAATGAGGTAAAAACTTCAAAAATTCATTAAAAATACAATTCTTAATGAATCTTTCTGAGACTTTCTGGACCAATTAAAAGCTGTATAATTCATAAAAGCCAAAAGTAATTATACTCTTATAAGTAAAACATTTAGTTTTACTTGCAGTCCATTTTTGATGATTCCATGTCAAACACTGAATCTTTGAAAATTGACAGAAAATTCACTTGGTGATAAAACTCCCAATAAGATTGATAACTTTGGGAAATCAATGATTATTTTGAAATAAAAGAAGTTTTACAATTGTTACTCATTTTAGTCTTAACAATAAATGGGTTGGTAGAGATGTAATATTATCAGTTAAGTAATTATGATAATATTCCGTGACAACCAATGATGCAATCAATAATCCAAAAATGTTTATTGTTTTCTCACTCACCGGTTTTTTATTTTTCTGCTGTTTTTTCCAATTATCACATTATTCAATTATACCTTTATTACCAACAAGTAACAATTAGTTAAACCTTTCTTAAGTGTTTCATTCTTTCAGAATCAATAAGAAAGACGTTGTGAGCCTTAGAGGTAATTTCATATACCCAAAAGACCACAAATATAAAAAATAACATATCAATATAAATAAAATAAATTTATTTATATTATTAAAATAAAAATCAAAATATAAATATAAAATTATATTAAAAATAAAAAATTAATTATAATTTAAAAATAAAAATACATTAAATTTTGTAAATATAAAATTACATTTATACTTGAAAAAATTAAGTAAAAATAAAATTTTAACAAAATTGTGAAAAAATAAATAAATTTGGAAAAAAGTTAAATAAAATTTATTATAACTTTTTATCCAATAAATAAACATATAAAATTTATTTCACCATTGGATTCCTCATAAAAAATCAGGTGGGGTCACCTCTGAGTGAAATTCTTGTAACTCAACTCTAAATAAGCTTAAATTAAGTTTTTAGTATTTTCAATACAAAAGTTGAAAACCCTCAAAACCTTAATTTAATTCACACCACATGTGGTGTTAACCATCAATTTTTGTGTTAAAATTGAGGTGTTGTGTTTAGTTTAGAAGTTATGAGGAATTGAAGTATTTTCAATTGAATTCAATTGAAATGTCAAAATGTGCGCGTGTATTACATAAGTGAACTTTGATTTACATATGAGGTGTCAATTATTACTGTATTGTACTGTAAAACTGAATTGAATTACATATGTAAATTATAAGTATAATACATGATGAGGAATTAAAGGAAAAATAAATTGGAAAGATTAAATTTGAGGGGGAAAAGGAACTCCAGCTCTAAGGGGGAGCTAGACCCCCAAAATCCTTGCTGACAGGCGTGGGATGTCAAAATTCACGCAAAGGTTCATCACTTTTGGCCTGGAATTGAGTTACAGGGTCTGTGGACTCAATTGCTGATGAGGTTTTGATACCAACTGGGGTAGTTTTAGCTGTTGCCAAGAGGGTAAAACTACCCTCAAGATAAAACAACCATAGTGAAAACAGTTTTAACTGGTTTCTAAGCCTCTTACACACATTCTGACGTGTTTTGAAGGCTCTAGGCCTGGTATTGCTATAGTAATGGCTGATTTAAGGGTCTAAAATGGCTAAAAATGGCTTAAACCAGCCCTTTTGGTCTAAACCAGGGTTCAATGATGCCATAATTGGCTTTTCTGTTGTCAGACTGTTTTTCACGACTGACAAGAGTAAATTTTACTTTTGGAGTAAGAGAATTGATGGCTATAAAAGAATGTCTTCTTTGCCCCACTTTTCTCTTCATGTTAGAATCTTTTCCTTTTATTAATTAGTTTAAAACTATTAAACCAATCAATCAAAGATTCCAACCAACACTTTTAAATCATTTTAATCCTTTTAACCACGTGAAAAAATCATTATAGTCATTGTTTGTAACTCTTATAATCATTTTTACCCCTGAACCACCCCAAAAGTGAATTAAAGCATCTTTCATCACTGTAAACTTTGTCACTTTGTTTCCAAATTCACTCTGGTCACTTTTGGGCGTGTTTTCTCTTTAATATTCTTTTTAAAGACTTTGTTCTTTAATTAATTGCTTGCAGTTCTTTGCTCAATTAATTCCAATTGAAATTGCTCTTGAAGAAATTTCTTTTGTAGCCTTAAAATATCTCTTGTAGAGTATTTTTTGGATAAATCTTTATTGTTGGTAAAACAATAAATTTTTATATTATTGTTTTATACTAATAAAGTTATAAACAATAAAATTGGCATGTTTTCTCTTAAAAATAATATTTCATACTATTTTTAACTGAATTTTTACCTTATACAAATTTTGAGGACAGGAAAAGTACTTGATTTTTAATCAAAGTTTCATATCCACACCTTACATTTGGGGGCCTGGCCGTGATATTTTACCTGTGACATATTTTTTTACTCTTTTTAAATCTTTTTTTCTTATATTGAAAAATTTAAAAACACATAAAAAATACTTATAATTCAAAAAATCCATAAAAAATAACTTTTTTTCATATTATAAGTGAGGCTTATATTTTATTTCTTTTTTGAAATATCTTTTTTTTACTTAATTAATTGGCTTTTTCATTAATTTTAGTGTCTGACAACGTGGTAAGACAAGAAAACATTGAAACAGCCTCAACAGTAACCAGCATTATCCCTGCCAGTACTGTTGATTCTGATCATAATAGTACTGTTATTGTGACTCAAAATAACCAACCTGAACCAAGATCTTCTGAATTAATTAACTTGGACATAAGTAATACCCTTCAGAAAGCTAAAAATTTGGCCAATAGTAAGTTTTTTGACGTAAAAATACTATTTTAAGCCTTTTTAACCATAATTATGCCTTCAACCAGGTCAGGAGCCAGCTACAACCCCTCAAGCAGCTCCCAAAAAGGTAATAGACATGATTATGGCAGAGGCCAACCAGGTACAGAAGGAAAAGGGTCAGTTGATGACTTCCAAACAACTAAAATGGGTCATTCTGAAGCTGATAATACCATTTTACCCTCAAAAAGAGCTGACACCACCACAACAAGCCTCTGTGGACATATACAAAGCCAGCCACAGTGCATACAACAATGCACTTCAATTCAAAGAGTACCAGATCCTTGCAGACCTGTGGAAGAATTGCATGAATTCTTACCTGACAGTAAGAAAATTCTTGGGCCATCCCAACACTTGCAAATTGCTCAATGGATGGCATCCATTGATGGAGAAGAAAAACATGATGCTTTTGACACTAGAATGGAGGAAAAACAACCCTCCACCACCCAAACCAGTGCCAAAAACAGCCCCAGTGGCCAGAAGCAGCAATTCCAACGTGAAAAAGCAGCCACAAACTCCAAACAAGGGCAAAGGGAAGGCACCAGCCCCAAAACCTTACAGCCAGGGCTACAGAATCCCAAAGATTCAGCAGGATGCCATGGAAAATGTATTTCAGATGGCCAGAACCATGATGGAATTACAGAAGAAGGAGGAAGCCAGATTAAGGTTCCAGAAATGATTTCTGACATATTTGATTCCATCCCAGAGTTGTATAATGCTATAAATGACGTGAAAAAACATCTTTCTGATAAAAATGACACCATTTGTAACAACATTAAAACAAACAACCTGAGTCTGTGCCAAATTAATGAAACACTTATGTGTTTTGAAAAAGTTTTAAGAACAATTAAAAATTATAATAATGACAATTCTTCTAACATTAAAATAAATGAACAATCTGCCATTATTAAAGAATTAACAGATAAATATTCTAAATTCAATATTGATGACATGATTGAAACAAGAATTAAACAAGCCATAAATATTATCAAAACAGATAACAAGAAAGTCCTTGATGACATTTCAAATTCATTTACTGAAGTAAAGACATATACCATTGCCTTGAAAAAGTGTTTTGATGCTTCACAAGAAGAAGTATCAAAATTATCAATGAAATTGAACCAAGTCACTTCTGATAATACAAGACAGACAGAGTTATGGCAAGAACTGACACATAAGGAAGACATGTATAAAATTGAAATAATAAATTTAATACAAAGCTTCCAACATGAATACAGAAATTCCCAAAGGTGTAGCAACAGTAAAATGAATGACATTGAACAAATACTGAACACCTTACCAAGAATGTCTACACCTCTAAATCAAAATGAGGGCACAAGAATTTCAAATCCACAAGTATTGGATCCTGATAATTCACAATCAAAAAATAAATTATCCACTTCTTTTCATAACTTGGAACCATCAATGGGCCAAGCACTCTTGAAAGAAGTTCCAAAACTTAAAGAATGGCCTCACTTCAGTGGTGAAGGAGAGTATGACCATATGGAATTCATTAGAGGTATTGACATGATCAAGGAAGATTTTGAATTACCAGACAGATTGGTAACAGCCAGGTTTAACACCTTGTTTACCAGATCAGCTCACAGATGGTACATCAAAATAAGACAAGCACATGGACACCAGAGTTGGACTTGGTGGAAAACCCAAATCATCAACAAATGGGCAAATGATGCTTGGAGGTTTAAAGTTGAAACAGCCTTTGAATATGCCAAATTTAATGCTGATAAAGACAAAGCTTTACCATGGTTTTCCCAACAAAAAGACAGATTAACAGCATTATATCCTGACATGTCAGAATTTATGATCCATAGAAAAATTCTGAGACAATGTGGAGGTGACTTAGAGCATGCTGTCAAAAGCAGGACTACTGAACAATCTTCAGCAGAAGATATTATCAATATACTAGAAGAAGTAACCACCAGAACCAAAATTGGTTCTAGTAGTGTGAATCTCAAAACAAGGTTTAATACACCTTGGAAAGATTCTGTGGACAAAAACCCCAAAGAAAATTCTAGTAATATTAAATATAAATCTGCAGATACAGTCAGAAAATGCCATAGTTGCCAAAGCACCACCCATTTAGCCAATGCATGTCCAAAGAGGGGGAAAATCAATGAAATTGACATTGAAAAGGAACCAGATGTTGAAAAAGAAGACATAATTGAAGACAATTCAGATGATAGGTCATCCATATTTTCTGAATCTTCAAAAGATATAGAAAATATCAATGCCACTTTTGACATCATGGAATCTTATTCCCACTTACCACAATTGAGCAATGGTCAAGTTGATTTATCAAAGGTTCAAGATGCACAACTTATGAAGACAAAACCAAACAGAGGAAAAGGTTATACAGCTGGTAACTCCTGTATAACAGAAGTGGTGATTGACAACAAGCCCACCAAACTTTTGCTTGACCCAGGAGCCTTCTGCTCTTGTGTTGGAAAATCCTTTCTTAAGACTTGTGTGCCAAATTTTGAAGACCAATTGTTACCAATTGATGGTATAAAATTCAACAGTGCAAGTAACCCAATGGAAGCATTGGGGATCTTTGAGACCAATGTCATATTCCCACACATAAATGGGAATTTAAGGATCACAGTTGAATTTGTTGTTATGGAAAATTGCTCTAGTACCCATTTTATATTGGGAAATGACTATTTAATCATGTATGGGATAGATTTACATAATAACAAAGACAGATACTTTACAATTGGGGACAATAAGCGCCAGAAATTTGCCTTTTTACCATTTAAAAGACAAATTACAGTAAACAAAGTATCACCAGTCAACTTAGAGTTAGAAAAATTCAAGTCTGAACAGTTAAATGAGGCTGAGATAAGCCTTCATCTGACTGATAAACAAGAAAATGAACTTTCTTCCCTTTTGAATGACCACAAAGGAGCATTTGCTACAGACAAAGAACCTCTGGGAGCAATTATTGGTCATGAAGTTGACATCATTCTTAACATTGAGAGACCTTATCCACCACTCTTAAGAAGACCTGCTTATCCAGCAAGTCCAAAATCAAGAGAGGCTCTAGAAATTCATATCAAAGAACTTCTAGACCTTGGTGTAATAAAAAAAGTAGGCCACAATGAGGAAGTAGAAATAACTACACCAGTCATAGTGGCATGGCATAATGGGAAATCCAGAATGGTTGGGGACTTTAGAGCTCTGAACACTTACACTGTTCCAGACAGATACCCAATACCAAAAATCCAAATTGCCCTTACTCAAATATCTCAAGCAGTGTATATAACCACTATGGATGCCCTTAAAGGATTCCATCAAAATGTGGTAACACCAAGAGCAAGAAAATAATTAAGAATTATTGTTCATTGTGGAGTGTATGAATACTTAAGGATGCCCTTTGGTATCAAAAATGCACCTTCACACTTCCAAAGAATGATGAATGAAATCTTCCCTGAAGAACTCTCAGAGGGATGGTTAATCATTTACATTGATGACATTATTATCTGTTCAAAGACTTGGGAGGAGCACATGTACAGATTATCAAGAGTTTTGACAAAAGTCCAATCAGTAAACATGAAAATCTCCTTGAAGAAATGTCTTTTTGGATTTAAAGAACTTAAGGCACTAGGACATGTTGTATCTGGTTTGTCCCTTGGAATTGATAAAAACAAAGTTGCAGCAGTATTGTTAAAACCCATGCCTCAGATTAAGAAGGAAATTCAGTCATTTCTAGGTTTTTCAGGATATTACAGGCAACACATTAAAGACTTTGCATCCATAGCAAGACCACTTTTTAAGTTGTGTGACAAAGACACAGTATTTGAGATGACTGTTGACAGAGTCAAAGCTTTTGAATCTCTAAGAGAAGCATTGACCACTGCTCCACTCTTACTGATGCCAGACTTTAAATTGCCTTTCAAACTGTATATTGATGCATCAGGGGATGGACTAGGTGCTGCACTTCACCAAGTTCAGATCATAAATGACAAACCTGTAGAAGGCCCAATATGTTTCATATCCAGGCAAATCAAACCAACTGAAGCCAGATATGGAGCAAGTCAAATGGAATGTCTATGCCTTGTTTGGGCCTTAGAGAAATTGAACTATTTCTTAGAGGGATGTGTTTTTGAAGTAATAACAGATTGTACAGCTGTGAAATCACTTTTGAACATGAAAACACCTAACAGACACATGCTCAGATGGCAAATAGCCATACAAGAATTCAGAGGCAATATGACTATTGTTCATAAGGATGGGAATATTCATAAGAATGCAGATGGACTAAGCAAATGGCCATTACCAAATAACATTGATAATCCTGCTTATGTTCCAGAAGAAGCTTCACCACAAATTCCAATAGAAGGAATAAGTGTTACAGACTTGAACACCACCTTCTTTGAAGAAGTCAGAAATAGTTACACTCAAGATAAGAATTGTAGCATCTTATGCCAATTACTTAACAAAGACTGTAAAGACAACTCTCTAATACATGCCTTGGATGAAGTATGGAGAAAATCTTATAATGAAGGAAGATTTCACCTACTGGATGGAATAATTTACCACAGAACCAAGCACACATGTGTCATGAAAGTTGTAGACAGGTCATGAATCAATCTTGTACTGAAAGAATGCCATGATAGTCGCTTTTCAGGACATCTTTCTGAAGACAGAACAAGAGAGAAAGTGAAGACCTGCATATGGTGGCCAATGTGGCAGAAAGATGTTGCAGAGTATTGCAAAACCTGTGACAGATGCCAAAAGGCAAATAAATCCACTGGCAAAAGACTTGGAAATATGATGAAAATCCAAGAACCAAACAGACCTTGGGAAATTGTCCATATGGATTGGGTAACTGGCCTACCACCAGGAGGTGACAGGAGCTATAATGCTTGCCTAGTAATTGTGGACAGATTCATTAAAACTCCAATCTTCTTACCATGCCACAAAGATGATACAGCCATGGATACAGCTCTTCTGATATGGAACAGAGTAGTGTCATGGACTGGGATATTTACAAATATCATCAGTGATAGAGATCCCAAATTCACTTCAGCACTATGGACAAATCTTTACCAATTATTTGGCACTAAACTGTCTTTCTCTACAGCCTACCACCCACAAACTGATGGCCTGGCTGAAAGAATGATCCAAACCTTAGAGGACATGGTGAGAAGATTTTGTGCATATGGCCTTGAATTCAAAGATTGTGATGGATTTACCCATGATTGGTGTACTCTGTTACCAGCACTGGAATTAGCATATAAAACATCAATCCATGCTAGTACCAATCAGACTCCTGCTATTCTAGAAAAAGGATGGAACCCCAAGTTACCCCAAGACTCCTTGAGGAGAGACTTAATTGAAATACATCCCACAGCTGCTAGCTTCAAAGGAATGCTAGACAAAGCTAGAAAGAATACAGTAAGATGCATGGAGGACTCTTTTGCATATGCTAAAGACAAATGGGATAAATCTCATGCAACTCCAGATTTCAAAGTGGGGGACCTAGTTCTTGTATCCACCACTAACTTCAATAACATCAAGGGATGTAAAAAGTTGAAAGACTCCTTTGCAGGACCTTTTGTGATTAAGGCCCTCCATGGAGAAAATGCTGTTGAAGTAGAGTTATCTGAAGAACTTAGCAATAAGCACCCTACATTTCCAGTGAGCTTGATAAAACCATATAAATCTAGTGATGCTGAGAAATTTCCCTTGAGGAATAAGGTTCCCCAAGTTATACCTCCTATTGAGACATCTGGTACTAAGAAAATAACCAAAGTTCTTAAAGAAAGGAAATTAACAACCAAGAAAGTAAGGGAATACCTTGTTAGGTACAGTGACCCAACTTGTGAAGATGAATGGTTAGAAGAAAAAGATATACCAGAAGCTACCAAACTCTTGAGGAGATTCAGACGCACTAGAAACACCAATATTACAAAGTAATATTCTTTTTTTAGGGGGAGGGAATGTGAGCCTTAGAGGTAATTTCATATACCCAAAAGACCACAAATATAAAAAATAACATATCAATATAAATAAAATAAATTTATTTATATTATTAAAATAAAAATCAAAATATAAATATAAAATTATATCAAAAATAAAAAATTAATTATAATTTAAAAATATAAATACATTAAATTTTGTAAATATAAAATTACATTCATACTTGAAAAAATTAAGTAAAAATAAAATTTCAACAAAATTGTGAAAAAATAAATAAATTTGGAAAAAAGTTAAATAAAATTTATTATAACCTTTTATCCAATAAATAAACATATAAAATTTATTTCACCATTGGATTCCTCATAAAAAATCAGGTGGGGTCACCTCTGAGTGAAATTCTTGTAACTCAACTCTAAATAAGCTTAAATTAAGTTTTTAGTATTTTCAATACAAAAGTTGAAAATCCTCAAAACCTTAATTTAATTCACACCACATGTGGTGTTAACCATCAATTTTTGTGTTAAAATTGAGGTGTTGTGTTTAGTTTAGAAGTTATGAGGAATTGAAGTATTTTCAATTGAATTCAATTGAAATGTCAAAATGTGCGCGTGTATTACATAAGTGAACTTTGATTTACATATGAGGTGTCAATTATTACTGTATTGTACTGTACAATTGAATTGAATTACATATGTAAATTATAAGTATAATACATGATGAGGAATTAAAGGAAAAATAAATTGGAAAGATTAAATTTGAGGGGGAAAAGGAACTCCAGCTCTAAGGGGGAGCTAGACCCCCAAATTCCTTGCTGACAGGCGTGGGATGTCAAAATTCACGCAAAAGTTAATCACTTTTGGCCTGGAATTGAGTTACAGGGTCTGTGGACTCAATTGATGATGAGGTTTTGATACCAACTGGGGTAGTTTTAGCTGTTGCCAAGAGGGTAAAACTACCCTTAAGATAAAACAACCATAGTAAAAACAGTTTTAACTGGTTTTTACACCCCTTACACACATTCTGACGTGTTTTGAGGGCTCTAGGCCTGGTATTGCTATAGTAATGGCTGATTTAAGGGTCTAAAATGGCTAAAAATGGCTAAAAATGGCTTAAACCAGCCCTTTTGGTCTAAACCAGGGTTCAATGATGCCATAATTGGCTTTTCTGTTGTCAGACTGTTTTTCACGACTGACAAGAGTAAATTTTACTTTTGGAGTAAGAGAATTGATGGCTATAAAAGAATGTCTTCTTTGCCCCACTTTTCTCTTCATGTTAGAATCTTTTCCTTTTATTAATTAGTTTAAAACTGTTAAACCAATCAATCAAAGATTCCAACCACCACTTTTAAATCATTTTAATCCTTTTAACCACGTGAAAAAATCATTATAATCATTGTTTGTAACTCTTATAATCATTTTTACCCCTGAACCACCCCAAAAGTGAATTAAAGCATCTTTCATCACTGTAAACTTTGTCACTTTGTTTCCAAATTCACTCTGGTCACTTTTGGGCGTGTTTTCTCTTTAATATTCTTTTTAAAGACTTTGTTCTTTAATTAATTGCTTGCAGTTCTTTGCTCAATTAATTCCAATTGAAATTGCTCTTGAAGAAATTTCTTTTGTAGCCTTAAAATATCTCTTGTAGAGTATTTTTTGGATAAATCTTTATTGTTGGTAAAACAATAAATTTTTATATTATTGTTTTATACTAATAAAGTTATAAACAATAAAATTGGCATGTTTTCTCTTAAAAATAATATTTCATACTATTTTTAACTGAATTTTTACCTTATACAAATTTTGAGGACAGGAAAAGTACTTAATTTTTAATCAAAGTTTCATATCCACACCTTACAGACGTTAAGTCATAGAAATAAACTATATATTGTTGTAATCTTGTTATAAGTCAATTTTGATCCTTTAAATTCACAATTATCCATCAAATTTCCCTACTATTATCCTTCAATAAGTTCTTTGAAGTATTAGTGAGTGTTTTGTCTTAATTCTTAAAGTTTTTCCCTCGTAATAGATTTCTTCCAGGGTTATTTTTAAAATTATTCTTATAAAAGATAATTATATATTAAAATAGTCTTATTAATTGAATAAAGAAGATTTATTATTAAATTCTTCTTGTAATTGATTCTTGTAGACAATTACTGCTTATTGCTATAGTCACTAGTAGTGTATAAAAGTAAAATAATTCATTAATTAATTAATTATTTGATTTTGGTGATAATAACTCTTATTATTATATCTCATAAGAAAGGTCATAGTATTGTGGATTAATACTAATATTATCAGAAGTTTCTTAGACACATCTTACAACACCTGTGATACCTGCAGCACCAGAAAGCAGCAAGGGAAAAGGAAAGAGGAATAGTGAAGGCCTCATTACAGCAAAGACGTAGATACAAATTGCCACCCAGGGGAGTAGAAAACCAAGAATCTCTGCCTCAATAAAACATAAACCAACCTTAATCACTTGTAGAGGGAAAATTACAATAATTAACGCATATGTAACCTCTAAAAGCAAATTTCCCAAAGAAGTAGACAATAAATCTGTACAAGGCACAGGCAAAGGTAAATACCATGAGGAAATTAAGTTGTTGACTGCTTGAAACCACTGATATGTCACCTGTACACCTCAGGAAACTTGGAGTATCAAGGAAAAAGCCAGAGGACATAGAAGGCTTGTTCCAAACCAGAAGGCCTGGAAGAGGACACCTTGGACACAGTGGTGGGTGACAAGAAATTGAGGGAAATCATACCCACTCTTAAATTCACTTTCTAATTCAACCAAAACCTCGAACCAGAGGACTGAAAGGATATTCTGAGCCTGCAAGCATGTGCTAGCCTATCTGCTACACCATCTCCAACTCCAATTCCTATTTTCATTCAACTATTAGCTTCAAACCTTAGCTTAAAAATTAAACTTTATTATTTTAAATATTGATGATTTAATGAAATATTTATATGATATCATTTGAATTCTTGTATTTAAAATATTTAAGAGGATAATTCTTACCTTTGAATGATACCTCAGAGCTCAATTTTTTATGTATTTCTTACAGTTTAAAATAAATCGTTTATTAATTTTAAAGATATAAGATCTCTGCAAATTTTCTATAGAAATTTATATTAATTAAAATTATAAACTATCTTTGATATTATTAGTGAAGCTCATTCAACTAATAATAATATAATTTAACCATAGTGACATCTGTGTTATCTCCTCTTAGCAGTATTCCACTTTTAATTGATTTATTAAATTCCTTTTATATAAACTGGAAGTCAACAAAGAGACCCCAGCTTACAGATATGGATCAAGTTCTGTAGCTGCACCAACTCCTCAAAGATCATTTCCAATGGAGAATGTAAACAAGAGGTTCAACCTAGCATCCCAATGGGCAGACCTTGAAGCAAGTTGCCAGAAGATATGTCTCAAAGAGATAAACTTCAAAAACCCTATGGAAATCACCGGAGGTTGGAATCCCACCAGGAAGTTCAGACTCCTGGAGGAGAGGGCAACCAGGATAAGGGAGAATCATGCCACTATCCAAGCTATAGAAAAACAGCTGAACCAGACAGGGCCAACTCTGATTCCTTCAGGCTCACAAGGAGTAGACCAAACCAGCTCTCCAGTAGCTTCACACAATTCAGACACCAACAGATCAGTGATCAAGATTCACCATTATTCACAATCCCAGATAGTTTCCGGGAGAAGACAAGGATACAAGGGAAAAAAAAAGACCTCTTTCAACCAAAGGCAGAGAGATTCAGACCCACTGATCCAGAAGTTGTTGGGCTTGGTCAAAGAAGTACACAAAAGCCAGAAATAGTTGTAAATACTTCTAGAATCAGTAGCCCCACTAATAGAAATATTACCTCCACTCAGACACAAAATAATGTCGTTACACCTGAGAGTAACTTAAACAATGATGAACTGTGGTTACAAATTTCCCAATTTACAGTGAGAACTCAATAATAACTTGATGATCTCAAGAGTTTGTTTGAAATATTGTAGAGAAATGCAATCTTACAAGAGGCTACAATCCAAGGCATCCAAGAGAGCTGTGCTCAATTGAGCAAAGCCTCGGAAGAAAACAACAGAAGGCTGAATCAATTCTTTGAAGAGCAACAACACTAAAGAAGGAACAGGGACTGTCTGGATCAAGACATGAACACATTGTTTAATTTCTACCAAAACATGAGGCCCCAACCAGAAGGCCATGCTTTGGAGAATCCATACCACCAAGAAGACATCAAACCAGATGCCCTATTGGTGATTAAGGCACGATCTTCATCTCAATACCAAGATGGAGATAATATGTCTTATCCTGAGAAGGAAGCCTTGAAACAGCTTCCAGGGGCTGCAAGCTGGCTTAAATTCTCTGGTACAGGAGAATATGATCATATGGAACAAATTGATTATATTGATGGGCATTTCATTGATGTACCAACCATACAAGATTACTGGATTACTGCAAGATTGAATACAGCATTTAATGGAAATGCTAGTATTTGGTACACAGAGATGAAAGAAATCCATGGAAGAAGAAACTGGCCATGGTGGGAGAGTCAAATCATCCAGAAGTACAGCAATGTTACTTGGATATGGCAAAAGAGCATGTCATTTGAAAATGACAAATTCTCTGTGAACAAAGATCCATATGAGTGGTGTCTTAGACAGTCTAAAAGCCTTAAAGACATTGATCCTGAAATGAATATTCAGATGAGGAATCACACACTCCTGAAACAAATGGCAGGATAACTAGAGAATGCAGTAAAATGCGGATGAAACCAAAATTGAAATCTAAATGGAATTTCAAATACCTTACAAGATGTAAGGAAGTGAACAAATATAGGGAAATATTCCCCATATAAAAGCAGTGGTTTCAGAGAAAAAAAACCTTTCATGGTGGAGTTCAAAGACAACCCCAGAGAAAAATTTGCAGAATTAACTAAGAAGAAGAATTCTTGTCACAATTGTGGTTCAACAGAATGTTATTCCAATACCTGTCCAAAGGCAAAGAAGAAAGTCTATGCCATTGAGAAATTCCTAGAGTAGGAATCCACCACAATGGATTCTGAATCAGACTCTATGGGTGCTTCCATCAGAGGACATTCTGATGAAGACCAAGACCCAAAAGAGGAATTTCTAGTGGAGTACCAAGAGGAAACACCACTAGAATTTCAGGACATACAGTTATAAGCAGGTATTCCACAAGACGCTGAAAATAAAAACTTGTGTAAACACACACAAAATGCACATACATTCCTAGTTACGCCAACTAAAGGAATGGCATATATACATGGGACAGCAACAAAGATGACTGTTTATATTGAAAATTCTCAGCACCCATTGATATTTGAAAGTGTAGCACACTTCTCAATAGTGGCCAGAAAGTATATGGATCATCATTTCCCAAATTGGGAAAAACAACTCTTGCAAACCAAAGCAAATAACTTGAAAAGTGCATCAGGGAAGATGACATCCATGGGGACAATTATCAAAGAGATAATTATACCCCATAGGAAAGGTAATATCAGACTCAACGCAGAGTCTGTTATGCTTGAAGATGCCCACATTCAAGGGTTTTTACTCGGGACAGACTACCAAAGGATGTATGGTATTGATATTTACAATAGTAAGAAAAGGCATATTACCATTGGTAAAAATAAGGAAATGAAATTTTCACTTGATATATACAAAATATATACCCATGAACCTCTGGAAGAATTCCTGAATGAATTCAGAGAGGGCCAATTCAGCACTACCTTCACCAGTAAACAGAATCTTAGTCCACTGAAGATGCTGAGGAAGAATAGACCAGAATTTGCCATTTGTGCAGAGCCCTCAGCCAAACTCAGAGGCGATGATATAGAATAATATCTAGATGTGGAAAGGCCTATCCACCCGTGCTAACAAGATCACCATAGCCAGAAAATCTGCAAACTAGGTAGGAAATTGAGAAACACATCAATGAACTCCTAGAATTGGATTTCATCAGAAAGATAGGACACACTGAAATAGTGGAGATCACCACTCCTGTCCTTATCACCTGGAATGATGGCAAATCTAGTTTGTGTGGGGATTTCAGAGCTCTGAATAACTGCAAAAAACCTGACAGGTACCCTATACCAAGGATACCTCATTCCCTAGACAAACTGGCAGAAGCCAAATACATAAACAATATGGATTGTATGAAAGGCTTTCACCAGAATGGAGTTGAACCAAACTCCATTAAAATACTCCAAATCATATGCCATATGGGAATATATGATTACACCAGGATGCCATTTGGCATCAATGATGCACCAGCCCACTTCCAAAGGATGATGGACACAATATTTCAGGAAGAAATATTGGAAGGCTGGATGGTAATATATATTGGTGACATTGTTATATACTCAGAGACATGGGAAGACCATGTGCAGGACATAGACAGAGTCCTAAGTAAATTCACACCCATCAATCTGAAAATTTTACTTAAGAAGTGCAAATTTGGCCAAGAAGAATTACTGGCACTGGGACACAAAGTTTCAGGTATTAGTCTGGCCATAGACCAGAATAAACTAGCAGAAGTACTGCTAAAACCAGTACCAAGTAATATCAAAGAGATGCAATATTTCCTTTGGGTTTACTAGCTACTACAGAAACCACATCAGAAATTTTGCCCACATAACTAGTAGTCTATACAAGTTATGTTCAAAAGATGTAGTTTTTGATATTACCAAGGAAAGAAGGGATGCATATGAGAGGATTAAACATGAGCTCACTAATGAACCTGTGCTCATCTTACCTAACTTTGAACTACCATTCATGTCAGTCTGAGTCTATATTGAAGTGGTAATAAGAGTATTTACAACTAGAATTATGACTGTGACACGTAGAAAATTAATTTAAAATAAGAGTATTGGGTTTTAAAGATGATTTATAATATAATTAAGGGGTTCTACTATTGAATAATAGTGGTGGTGAGCGCTATTGAGAACCCAGGGTGCAATCTTACCAGTTGGGTTACTATAATAAGAGTTACAATAATTAAATATAGAATTATACCTGTTTATTACCCAAGAGTGAAACTGTTTTTGACAGTTTACTACGTAGGGTATTCAAGAGCAGGATGAGGAAAGCTATTCTGGCTGTGAAAAGCCTCCTTTTTATCCTGAAATGGGGTGGAAAGGGTGCTAGACCTTTCCACGTAGAGGAAGTGAAGTTTTTTTCACTTTCTAGTACTGGCTTGTGGTTTGCAAACAGCCTGTATAACCTTCATTGGGCTCAGATGTGGCTTTGAAACCACATCTGGGTGGTTTTCACCAATACAGGGTGAACATTTTCATCTGGGGACCTCACAGCCTGATTCTGACGTGTATGACACGTAGAATGCTGTACAGAAACTGTATGGGACCCCAGTATTGACTGACATATGAGGTATTGAAGTAAAAACATGCTTCTTTGTCTATTTGACACCTCATATTCATGGTTATGGGATATTATCCCATGGTAAGTCTGTATATGACAGCAGGTGGGATTTTGACCTTAAAACAGCCATACCTTTGTCAATTCTTGAGATATCAACCTCAAATCTGGTTCAGTGTGTAGCCCTGTATGTGCTCTACACAATGGTACCTCATTTCATATGGGTATGATTAAATATGGCAAAGTTATCCCATGTACAAGACGTTTTGTACATTTGCGTGTTTTGGGCAAAAAGCTGTATTGAGCTTGTTTGCCCCATAACGTTTGTTCTAGTGGAGTTATGGGGAAATGGATGGCATCATCAGATAGCCCTGATTGTGCGCTTTCCAAAAATACCCCACTTAAGGTATCCCACACTAAAACTGTAGAAGTTAGATGACAGGTGAATGTTTTGTTCACCCTTATTTGGCCTGAAATTGACCATAACTCCAGTAATATTGGTGCTAGCTCAGTTTGGCTGGTACCATTGGATAGCCCTGGCTTAGAGCTTCATTTTGAATACCCATTTGATTGGGTTGCGCCTCTCCTTCTAGAGTTTAGATGAGAGGTGAAAATTAAGGTTTATGCTCAGCAATAACTTTGAGCAGGAATAACTTTGTTATTTCTTGTCCTATGGTGATGGGACTTATATTTTGAGAAAGAGGTTAGTTTCCTCTTTCTTTTGATACCTTTTGAGCTTATTTGGCTCAGCTCCATGTTTTGGTGGTATCTTGGCTATACCATTGGTTTATGGTATTTTGGCTGTCATGCTTGTGCTCTGGTTTTGAGTCACAGGCTGACATACCCTCCCTCTAAAAAAGGCTCATCATTGATGAGACTGCTCAGTCCTCCTAGAGGCTCTGAATCTCCTTAGATGAAGGTTCCCATCTGGTATGGCATCCTCCGCCAACCATTTGTCTTTATCTGCTGTCTGGTTCTTGAATCTGACTAGGTATTGTCTTTGATCCTTCCCATTCAGTCTGATCTTCCTGGCCCTGATGAGCTTACTCACAGGTCCAGGGGAGTCCTCCACTTCCACTATCTCTTGTGGTGTGGGGTTCTTTCTCCTTGAGGGGAATTTGTCCTCCTCTGTCTGGAAGTATGGTTTGACCAAACTCACTGGAAAGACTGGATGTTTCCTTGAAAACTCCTCAGTCAGTTTGACTTCCACTGCATTTCTTCCTATCAACTTAATGATAGTAAAAGGTCCTACAAATGAGTCTCTCATCTTTTTAGGTCCTTTGAGATTGTTGAAGTTCAGTGTAGACACTAGCACCTGGTCCCCTTCCTTGAAATCAGGTTCCATATGTGATTTGTCCCACCTCTGCTTATTGTATTCTTTTTCCTCAGCTATGCATTTGGCAGCTGTGTCACAGGCCCTCTTCCACATATCATGGATGTCTTTGGCTGTGGGGTGGATAGTCAGGAGATTTTTCTTCAAGTGATCCACAGGCAATAGGGGATTCCACCCTTTCTCTACCAAGGAAGGAGTTTTTCCTGTGGTGGAGTGCTGCCTTGTGTTATAAGCCAGTTGTACAGCTGGTAAGAGGGTAACCCAATCATGGGTGTATCCCTCATGGTCGTTGTATTCCATGCCATAGGCACAGAATCTTCTGAGGATGCCCTCCATTGCTTGGATCATCCTTTCAGGTAGGCCATCTGTTTGTGGATGGTAAGCTGTGGCAAAAGCAATTTTGGTACCAAGCATGTCATATAAGTTAGTCCAAAATTCAGATGTGAATTTTGGGTCCCTATCACTAATGATGATCTTAGGGACTCTACAGGTAGATATGATGTTATTCCAAAACAACAGAGCAGTATCCATGGCTGTGTCTTCTTTATGGCATGGTAGACACCTCATTCTCTTGCTGAACCTATCAACTATGATCAAACAGGCATTATAGTTTTCTTTGCCCCCTGGGACAAGTCCTGTTACCCAGTCCATGTTGATGGTTTCCCATGGGTGTTTGGGTTCTTCTATGTGTTGAAGCAACCCATACTTCTTCCCATGTTTCCTATTTGCCTTTTGGCATCTTTCACAAGTGTTGATGTATTCACTCAACTCTTGTTCCCACTTGGGCCACCAAGCTGTGCTTGCTACCCTCTCTTTGGTCCTGTCCTCACTCATGTGTCCCATATAGGGGCAGTCATGGCATTCTTGTAGGATCAATAAGATGTGGTCTCTGTTTACCACTGTGAGTGCACTTGTGTGCTTTTCTCTGTGGTAGAGCAGGCCATCTATTAGAAAAAACTTATTTTCCTTATAGGCCCTCAACCAGGGTTCTTCCAGCTGGGTTTCCAGTTCTGGACTCCTGTACTTTTGCTGAAGGAGTTGGAGTAGTATGCTACACTGTTTGTGTTTGGCATAAGACTTCTGTAGTTCACTGAAGAATTCATTGTGCAGTTCTGAGGAGCTTATTCCCAGTATGGGAGTTTCTGTCCCTTCTGAGTCAGTGTCTCCACTGTCAAGGGTACCACTTTCTGGTGGCCATTCAGATATTATGAAGTTCTTCCTCCTATCTATTTCCATGAAATGGATAGGGATTTTTGCTGCAACTTCTGGGTCATAAGCTGGATTGCTTTTGACATTGTCCAGTGGCCATCTGCTGAGGCCATCTGCATTTGTATGGCTTTTACCTTCTTTGTATATGATGGTCATGTTCCCTCTATACTCCTGGATGGCTATTTGCCATCTCAGCATATGTCTATTAGTAGTCTTCATGTTTAGTAAGGACTTCAAGGCTGCGCAGTCTGTGTAGACTTCAAAGACTGCACCCTCCAAATAGTAATGGAGTTTTTCTAGAGCCCAGACTAGACATAGACATTCAGTCTGGGTGGCCCCATACCTGGCTTCTGAATCTTTCAGCTGCCTTGAGATGTAGCCAATTACTCCTTCTTTTGGTTCACCATCCACAATTTGTCTTTGGTGAAGGGCTGCTCCTAGGCCTTGACTGCATGCTGCATCTATATATAACTTGAATGGTAGTTCAAAGTCAGGTAAGATGAGCACAGGTGCATTAGTGAGTTCATATTTGATCCTCTCATATGCATCCCTCCTTTCCTTGGTTATTTCAAAAACTACATCTTTTGAACATAACTTGTATAAACTACTAGTTATGTGTGCAAAATGTTTGATATGGTTTCTATAGTAGCTAGCAAACCCAAGGAAAGATTGCATCTCTTTGATGCTCTTTGGTACTGGTTTTTGCAGTACTGCTGCTACTTTATTCTGGTCAATTGCCAGACTAAGACCTGAGACTTTATGTCCTAGAGCCAGTAACTCTTGTTGGCCAAAATTGCACTTTTTAAGTGAAATTTTCAGATTTATGGGTGTGCATTTACTTAGCACTCTGTCTATGTATTGCACATGGTCTTCCCATGTCTCTGAGTATATAATGATATCATCAATATATACTAACATCCAGCCTTCCAATATTTCATCTTGATATATTGTGTCCATCATTCTTTGGAAGTGGACTGGTGCATTCTTGATGCCAAATGGCATTCTGGTGTACTCATATATGCCCATATGGCATATTGTTCTGAGTAATTTCATTGTTTTTGGTTTAACTCCATTTTGGTGGAAGCCTTTCATACAATCCATCTTGGTTATGTATTTGGCTTTGGCCAGCTTCTCCAAGGCATGAGGTATCCTTGGTATAGGGTACCTGTCTGCTTTTGTGTAGTTATTCAGGGCTCTGAAGTCCCCACACAATCTAGACTTTCCATCATGCCAGGTGATGAGGACAGGAGTGGTGATTTCCACTATTTCATTATGTCCAATCTTTCTGATAACATCCATGTCCAGGAGTTCATTGATATGTTTCTCAATTTCCTTCCTGGTTTCCAGGCTTGCTGGATAAGGAGGCCTCCTCAGCATAGGTGGATAAGGCCTTTCCACATCCAGATATAGTTCTATATCATGGCCTTTGATCTTGCCTAATGCTTCTTCACCAATGGCAAATGCTGGTCTGTTCTTTCTCAGCATCTTCAGTAGACTTAGTTTTTGTTTACTGGTGAGGGTAGTGCTAAACTGTCCCTCTCTGAATTCCTTCAGAAGTTCTTCTAGTGGTTCTTGAGAAGATATCTGGTATATGTCAAGTGAAAATTTCTTTTCCTTGTTAGCACCAATGGTGATGTGCCTATTTTTACTGTTGTAAATGTCTATGCCATACATCCTCTGGTAATCTGTTCCCAGTAAAAATCCTTGGATGTGGGCATCATTAAGCATTACAAGCTCTGGGTTGAGTCTGATATTACCCTTCCTGTGGGGTATAATTATCTCTTTGATAATTGTCCCAATGGAAGTTGTCTTCCCTGATGCACTTTTAAAGTTCTTTGCCTTAGTGGGCAAGAGCTGTTTTTCCCAATTTGGGAAGTGGGTATCCAGATAACTCCTGGCTACTATGGAGGAGTGTGCTCCACTATCAATGATCAGTGGGCGCTGAGCATTGTCAATAAAAACAGTCATTTATGTGGCTGTCCCATGTATATATGCCATTCCTTTGGTTGGTGTAACCAGGAATGTTTGTGCATCTTGTGTGTGTTTGCACAAGTTCTTGTTAGCAGTGTCCTGTGGCATTCCTGCTTCCAACTGTATGTCCTGGATTTCCAGTGGGGTTTCCTCTTGGTATTTCACTAGAAATTCCTCTCTTGGGTCTTGCTCATCCTCAGATGGTTCTCTGATGGCATCACCCATGGAGACTGATTCAGAATCCTCTGTTGGAGGTTCTTCCTCAGGGACTTTCTCTATGGCATAGACTTTCTTCTTTGCCTTTGGACAGTTGTTGGCATAGTGGTCTGTTGAACCACAATTGTGGCAAGAATTCTTCTTCTTAGCCACTTCTTCCACTGTTTCTCTGGGTTTGTCTTTAAACTCTACCCTGAAAGGTTTTTTCTCTTTGAGACTACTGCTCTTATATGGGGTGAATTTCCCTATATTTGTCCTTTTCCTTATGTCTTGTAAGGTGTTGGCAATGTCATCTAGAGTGCAATTTTGGTTGCATCTGCATTTTACTGCATGCTCTAGTTCTCCTGGCAGTTGTATCAGAAGTCTGTGGGTCCTCATTTGGATGTTCATCTGAGGATCAATGGCTTTAAGTCTTTTAGACTGTCTAAGACACCACTCATATGGATCTTTGTCCACAGAGTATTTTTCATTCTCAAATGACATGGTCTTTTGCCATATCCAGGTTCCATTACTGTACTTTTGGATGATTTGACTCTTCCACCATGGCCAGTTTCTTCTGCCATGGATTTCTTTCATTTCTGTGTACCATATACTTGCATGACCTTTAAATGCAGTATTCAATCTAGCAGTAATCTAGTAGTCTGGTATTCTTGGTACATCAATGAAGAGTCCATCAATATAATCTATGAGTTCCATATGATCATATTCTCCTGATCCAGAGAATTTGGGCCAGTTTGAGGCCTCAGAAAGCTGTTTCAAGGCTTCCTTCTCTGAATAAGACATGCCATCTCCATCCTGGTGTTGTGATGTAGATCTTTCCTTATTCAACAACATGGCATCTGGTTTGATGTCATCTGGTTGATATGGATTCTCCATAGCTTGGCCTTGTGGTTGGGGCTTCAAGCTATGATAGCCATTAAACAATTTGTTAATGTCTTGATCCAGACACTCCCTGTCCCTTATGCTGTGGTGTTGTTCTTCAAAGACTATATTCAGTCTTTTGTTGGTTTCTTCAGAGGCTTTGCTCAGTTGAGCATATCCTTCTTGAAGATTCTTAACTATTTGTTCCAAGGAGGCTTGAGTTTGTCTCATCCTCTCTATGCTAGCTTTAATTTCTGCAAACTGCTTTGCAGATTGTTCAGCATATTGGGACATTTGTAACCACAGTGTATCACTGTTGATGTTACTCTCGGATGTGACAATGTTATTTTCAGTCTGAGTGGGGGTAATGTTTCTATTACTAGGACTACTGATTCTAGAGTGGTTTACAACTACTTCTGGTTCTTGTGTACTTCTTTTACCAAATCTAACAGCTTCTGGATCATGGGGTCTGACTCTTTCCTCCTCTGGTTGAAGGAGGCTTTGTTCTTGCCCTTGTTTCCCTGTCTTCTCCTGGAAACTTCCTGGAATTGTGAAGAATGGTGACTCTTGGCCACTGATCTGCTGGTTTCTGAATGGTGTGAAGCCACTGGAGAGCTGAGTTGGCCTGCTCCTTGTGAACCTGAAGGAATCTGAGTAGGCCCTGTCTGGGTTAACTGTTCTTCCATAGCTAGGATAGTGGCTTGATTCTCCCCTATCATCTGTGCCCTTGCCTCCAGGAGTCTGTGCTGCCTGGTAGGAGTCCAACCCTTGGTGATTACCATAAGGTCTTTGAAGTCTATCTCTTTGAGACAGATCTTCTGGCAACTTGATCCCAGTTCTGCCCAGTGAGTTGCTAGGTTGAACCTCTTGTTGTCCAATGTCCATTGAAATAAATCTTTGAGGAGTTGGTGGATCTGAAGAACTTGATCCATATATTTCCAGTCCTCTGGTTTGAGGTTTCTGTTGAATTGGAGTGTGAATGGAAAGGTTGATATTATCTCCCTCATTGTTTTGCCATCCACCACTGTGTCCAAGGTGTCTTCTTTCAGGTCTTCTGGTTCTGGACAATCCTTCTCTGTCCTCTGGCTGGTTCCTTTGGAAGCCAAGGTCTCTGAGGTATGCAGGGGACATATCAGTGTTTGCAAGCAGTCAAAAAATTTATGTTCTTAGGGTATTTACCTTTGACTGTGCCTTGTACAAATTTGTTATCTGCTGATTTGAGCAGTTTGCCTTTGGAGGTTACAACTGGGTTAATAATTGTAATGTTCCCTGTACAAGTGGTTAAGGTGGGTTTACCTTGTATTGAAGCAGAGTTTCGTGGTTTTCTACTCCTCTGAGTGGCTATTTGTGTCCACTTTTTTGCTGTAATGAGGCCTTCACTAAGTCTTTTTCCCTTGCCCTTGCTGCCCTCTGGTTCTGAGGGTGTCACTGGTATGTTGGCCTGTGACTGGGTCTCAAGTGGTATGAAATTTTCTTCCACTGAATCAAACAGGAAAAAGAGGACTTATGTCAGTTAAGACTTCTTAAAAGGCTGGTTTTGCACATCTAAGAATGGCCTCTGGGCTTGTATATTATTACAATATGCCCTTGTATTATGACAATGTAATTGAATTAACAATTCCACATCCAAAAATTACACTTACCGATATGTGGTATACTGTTTGTATACCAATATCTCACAGAATACTTGTATTTAGCAAGTATAATCTGTCAAAGATGGTGTATTACAAGGTAATTAAGCTAACAATGTACCCAAACATGCCTCAACTGTTGGTTTATCAGTATGAGCTGTCTCAATTCAATTAAGAATCAGGACTGTATTGGTGCCTTAAAGTGTTTTTATATACAAAACACGCCAAAAATACTGGTCTTGTGGTTATTAGCCACTTGACAAAATACTCTTTAAAATATGAGTATAATAAGAATTAAAAGAAATATATATATAGAATATATATTTCAAAAGGAAAAAATGACGCCTAAAAAAAGATAAAGCAGGTGTCAATAAATGATAAAAAGAGAAAAAACTTACTTGTAAAGGTCCAAAATAAGTTAAAAACACGGCCAGGCCCCCAAAATGTCAGGATGAGTCTATATTGAAGTGGTAATAAGAGTATTTACAACTAGAATTATGACTGTGACACGTAGAAAATTAATTTAAAATAAGAGTATTGGGTTTTAAAGATGATTTATAATATAATTAAGGGGTTCTACTATTGAATAATAGTGGTGGTGAGCACAATTGAGAACCCAGGGTGTAATCTTACCAGCTGGGTTACTATAATAAGAGTTACAATAATTAAATATATAATTATACCTGTTTATTACCCAAGAGTAAAGCTGTTTTTGACAGTTTACTACGTAGGGTATTCAAGAGCAGGATGAGGAAAGCTATTCTGGCTGTGAAAAGCCTCCTTTTTATCCTGAAATGGGGTGGAAAGGGTGCTAGACCTTTCCACGTAGAGGAAGTGAAGATTTTTTCACTTTCTAGTACTGGCTTGTGGCTTGCAAACAGCCTGTATAACCTGTATTGGGCTCAGATGTGGTTTTGAAACCACATCTGGGCGGTTTTCACCAATACAGGGTGAAAATTTTCATCTGGGGACCTCACAGCCTGATTCTGACGTGTATGACGCGTAGAATGCTGTACAGAAACTGTATGGGACCCCAGTATTGACTAACATATGAGGTATTGAAGTAAAAACATGCTTCTTTGTCTATTTGACACCTCATATTCATGGTTATGGGATATTATCCCATGGTAAGTCTGTATATGACATCAGGTGGGATTTTGACCTTAAAACAGCCATAACTTTGTCAATTCTTGAGATATCAACCTCAAAATTGGTTCGGTGTGTAGCCCTGTATGTGCTCTACACAATGGTACCTCATTTGATATGGGTATCATTAAATATGGCAGAGTTATCCCATGTACAAGAGTTTTGTACATTTGCGTGTTTTGGGAAAAAAGCTGTATTGAGCTTGTTTGCCCCATACCTTTTGTTCTAGTTGAGTTATGGGGAAATGGATGGCATCATCAGATAGCCCTGATTGTGCTCTTTCCAAAAATACCCCACTTCAGGTATCCCACACTAAAACTGTAGAAGTTAGATGAGAGGTGAATGTTTTGTTAACCCTTATTTGGCCTGAAATTGACCATAACTCCAGTAATATTGGTGCTAGCTCAGTTTGGCTGGTACCATTGGATAGCCCTGGCTCAGAGCTTCATTTTGAATACCCATTTGATTGGGTTAAGCCTCTCCTTCTAGATTTTAGATGAGAGGTGAAAATTAAGGTTTATGCTCAGCAATAACTTTGAGCAGGAATAACTTTGTTATTTCTTGTCCTATGGTGATGGGACTTATATTTTCAGAAAGAGGAGAGTTTCCTCTTTCCTTTGATACCTTTTGAGCTTATTTGGCTCAGTTCCATGTTTTGGTGGTATCTTGGCTATACCATTGGTTTATGGTATTTTGGCTGTCATGCTTGTGCTCTGGTTTTGAGTCACAGGCTGACAATTAAAGTTACATATAGATGCGTCCTGTAGCCAAGGCTACCAAAGACAAATTGTAGATGGTGAACCAAGAGAGGGAGTAATATGCTACATCTCTAGACAAATGAAAGATTCAGAAGCCAGGTATGGGGGCACCAAGACTGAATGCCTATGCTTAGTCTGCTGAGGTGGCAAATAGTGATCCAAGAGTATAGAGGCAATATGACCATTATATATAAGGAGGGAAAAAGCCACAAAAATGCAGATGGCCATTAAATAATGTCAAAAGCAACCCAGATTATGACCCTGAAGTAGCAGCCAAGATACCTATCCATTTTATGGAAATAGATAGGAGGAAGAACTTCAGAGTTTCTGAATGGGAACCAGAAAGTGGAGACACTGAACCAGAAGGGGCAGAAACTCCCATATTAGAAATAAGCTCCTCAGAATTGCATAATGAATTTTCAAGTGCAGTAATGAATATATATGCCAAACACAAACAGTGTAGCATATTTTTTCAACCACTCTAAAAGAAGTACAGGAGCTGAAAACTGGGATCTTGGTTAGAGGAACCCTGGTTGAGAGACTATAAGGACAAGTTGTTTCTTAAAGATGGCCATCTCTATCATAAAGAAAGGCACACCAGTGCACTCACAGTGATAGACAAGGACCATATATCCCTGATCCTGCAGGAATGCCATGACTGCTTCTATATGGGACACATGAGTGAAGACAGGACCAAAGAAAGGGTAGCAAGCACAGCTTGGTGGGCCAAATCGGAACAGGAGTTTAGTGAATACATCAGCACTTGTGAAAGATGCCAACAGGAAAACACAAAGCCTGGGAAGAAATATGGGCTACTCCAGCACATAGAAGAACCCAAACACACATGGGCAACCATCAATATAGACTGGGTCACAGGACTTGTCCCAGGAGGCAAAGAGAAGTTCAATGCCTTCCTAGTTGTAGTTGATAGTTATAGCAAAAGTGTGAGGTGCCTACAATGTCACAAGGAGGACACAGAAATGGATACAGCCTTGTGATTTTGGAATAACATCATATCCACATGTGGAGTCCCAAAAACTATCATTAGTGACAGGGACCCAAAATTCACATCAGAATTTGGGACCAACCTCTATGACATGCTAGGTATAAATCTTGCATTTTCTACAGCTTACCATCCACAGACAGATGGTCTAGCTGAAAGGATTATCCAAACCATGGAGGATATTCTCAGGAGTTTCTGTACATATGACATGGAATGTAAACACCATGAAAGATATACCCATGACTTGGTTACACTCCTACCAACAGTCCAGCAGGCTTACAATGCAAGCCAGAATTCTACCACAGGGAAATCACTCTCTATGGTAGAAGAAGGGTGCAACCCCCCATTGCCTGTGGATCACCTGAAGAAAAATCTTCTGACTATCCACCCAACAGGCAAAGACCTCCATGATATATGGGAGAGGGCCTGTGATACATCTGCTAGATGCATAGCTGAGGCGAAATGATATAAAAAGCAGAGGTGAGACAAATCACACATGGAACCGGACTTTGAAGAAGGGACCAGATGTTAGTGTCTACACTCAGCTTCAATATCCTTGAAGGACCAAGGAAGATGGGTGACTCATTTGTAGGGCCCTTCACTATCATTAAACTGATAGTGAAAAATGCAGTGGAGGTCAAACTCACAGAGGCATTTTCTAGGAAACACCCAGTATTTCCAGTGAGTTTGGTTAAACCATACTTCCAGACAGGGGAAGATAAGTTCCCCTCCAGGAAGAAAAATCCCACTCAATTAGAAATAGTGGAAGTGGAAGGCTTCCCTGGCCATGTGAATAAACTCATTGAGGCCAGGAATATTAGACTGAATGGTAAAGACCAGAGACAGTACTTGGTCAGATTCAAAAACCAGACAGCAGATACAGAAAAATTGTTGGCAGAAGATGGCATACCAGATGGGAATCTTCACCTAAGGAGATTCAGGGAATTTAGGAGGACTGAAAAGTCTCATCAATAATGAGACTTTTTTAGAGGGAGGTTATGTCAGCCTGTGATTCAAAACCAGAGCACAAGCATGACAGCCAAATACCATATATCAATGGTAAAGCCAAGATACCAGAAAAACATGGAGCTGAGCCAAACCAGCTCAGAAGGTATCAAAAGAAAGAGGAAGCTAACCTCTTTCCTAATATACAAGTCCCATCATCATAGTACAAATAATAACAAAGTTATTACTGCTCAAATTGGTTGCTGAGCATAAACCTTAATTTTCACCTCCCACCTTAAATCCAGAAGAAGAAGCTTGACCCCATCAAACGGGTATTCAAAATGAAGCTCTACATAAGGGCTATCTAATGGTACTAGCCAAATTGAGCTAATACCAGAACTACAGAAGGTATGGCCAAAATAAGACCAAACAAGGGTTAATAGAATATTTGCCTCTCATCTAACTTCTATAGTTTTAGTGTGAGATAGTTAAAGTGGGGTATTCGTGAAAAGAGCACAATCAGGGGTACCTTATGGTGCCATCAATCTCCCTGCATTTTATCTATAACAAAAGTTATGGAGCAAACAAGCTCCATACAGCTTTAAGAAAAATCATATATATGTACAAAAATCTTGTACATGGCATAACCTTTCCATATTTAATGATAACCATATCAAGTGAGGTACCATTGTGAAGAACACATCCTGGAATACAAAATGAACAAAGTTTGAGCTTGATATCTCAAAAACCGACTGAGTTATAGCAGTTTTAAGGTTAAAATCCCACAGTTGGGTGAATACACCTTTTCTGTGGGATAGTATCCCACAACTATTATTATGAGGTGTCAAACAGATGCATACGCTTGTTTATACTTCAATACCTCATATTTTGGTCAATACTGGGGTTCCATAAAGGTTCTGTACAGCATTCTACACGTAATACACATCAGAAGAGGGCTGTGTGGTCCCCAGATGAAAATTCTCATCCTTTATTGGTGAAAACTGCCCAGATGTGGTTTCAAAACCACATCTGAGCTCAATAAAGGCTATACAGGCATTTTTAAAGCCACAAGCCTGTCCTTCGAGGTGAAAAATTTTCACTTCCTCTATGTGGAAAGGTCTGGAAGACATTTTCATCCAAAGTGAGGTTAAAAGGGGGCCTTTTCTTCACCAGAAAAGGTTTCCTCATCCTGTTCTTAGATTCCCACGTAGTACAACTGTCCAAAACAGTTATACTTATGGAAAAAAAGTCAGGTATACTTTAAAGCTTAAGTATTATAGTCTTTATTATTGAAACCTAACAGATAAACCTGCATTCAGGGCTTTCAGCAGCGCTCACCACCACTAATTATTATCAGTAAATCCCTTAATATCTTTAAAGAAAACCTTTTTAAATAATTTCATCCATGTCACAGTCATGGTTAAAGCTGTATATACCTCTGTTATCACATTATAATAGACTCAGCCTGACATTTTTCATCCTCTCAACTCATGCCTTTCTCTTATTACTAAAGGTTTTAACAAATGAATGTGTTTTGAGTTCATATGAAGATTCTATCTCACCATCTTCAGAGTTATCATTGAAAGGGATCCTCTTGAACCTTGAAAGATGTACCACTATTGACTGAGAGTTTGGAACATGGTTAGCAGGAGTGGATGTAGAGGGAATTGAGTTGGAATTTTTGTTTCCTTAGGTTGAAATATGTGGGGCATTGAAGAAGGGGAAAGTAATAATTCCAGTTAATTAAGTACTGGTTTGTTTGGGGGAAGATGTTTGGCTGCATCTAGTTTACAATATATAGGATAAGTATATTAGTAAGTCTAAATATTTAGTGAGAATTGGATAATTCTTAACTTACATTCTTTTTCCATGGCTGGAGGTCAGACATCCACCTGCAGTGTTCTGTCATGCTAGCTGTAATTCCTGGGAGCCAGATGTGATCACAACCAAGTTAACCTAGAATTTTAGGAGGATAAGTAAATATGAAGTAATTGAATGCAAAATATTTGACTTACTAAGATGGCCCATGTTCTTAGCTTGGTGTCCCAATAAATAAAGGTACCGAACATTTTGAGTTCCTGCCCAACTGGAAACAATCCAAGCATATTTCCTACTATGCCTTGTTTCTTCACTAAATATGTGGCATCAAATGTACAGTAGGTACACTACTTCCATTTTTAATTGGTCTTAAACCAAACCCTTTATTTTGTGGATAGGATTTTAGCTTAAGCATACCCACTTCATTATTTTAGTCTGTGTGATGGATGTTAAATTTAAGTGTAATATTATTGGGGTCTGGTGTGGAAGTTTTTGTCTCCATTTTTCTAATAACAACCCCAAGGCCATGTGTTGATAATTTGTCAGTTATATAATAGTGTAATTATTTTGGTAATCCTAGAGCCAGTGGTTGTGAAATGACATAGTAACCAGCATAGGCATTGGGGAAGGGACTTTTAACAATGTGAACCATAAAGAAATACATTGTTTCCGCTTGCAGTGCACAACTCCTGGAGGTTTTTGAAAATAAGGTGACTTTGATTTCAGTGGGGCTCACAATAGATTCTTCACTTGAAGGAGTTTCAGAATGGAAAAAGAAGTTTTATATGGAGACCAATTGCTCAAGTTTGGTGCTAAATTTTTGAGACCTCAGTTATGAAGTTGAATTATGATGGCTGGCTAGTCTTCCGTACTATTGTCATGATTGGTGTTGCAAATTTTATCAATTTTTTCAACTTCTATATTTGATATTATGATATTTGAGGAAATGATAATATATAAAGTATTGTAAGGTTGGTATGTTTTTTGTGTTGTGTTTATTGTACATATTGATGAGAAAGATGAAAAAAGAAGATAGTTTCAGCAGGTGAAGAGGCTGCCTTGCTTGTTCATGGCCTGGTACATTATGATTTATTGATGAGAATCCTGTCACATGTAATTTGAAAAAAGGCCTGTTATTTCTTGTGAATGGTTTATTAATTGTATAAGCTGTGTTTAGTGTTGGGAGAGGGAGCAGGTGTCAAATAAGTATCAGTGATATTGAAGTACATACTGTGCTTGAATTTATGTGAAATGTACTTAGACAGCTATGCTCTTAAATATGGCGTTGGTTGGAAAAATCAATGGCATAAGTTAGCTTTGAGCTGGGTTTATTGACAATCTTTTGCAGTGGATCCTGAAACAAAAGCAGGAAAATACTTTTTCTTTTAAGTGTAAATATTTGGCTAGTTTTACTGGGTTGGTTCAAGTCGATCATAAGTCTGTGGAGGAAATTTCTTTGCTTTGAGGTATTCATATTCAGATAGTTCCAGAAGTGAAATCAAATCTGGTAAGGAATTTAATTGTGAAACATATCTTAGCCAGGAAGGAGATGGTTATTTTGTTAGTTTGGGGTTCTGGAAGTCAGATCCAGTTTGGCAAAAGGGTAGATTTTGCAACGGATAATACAGATCATATCCAGTTTTGTTGGGTTGTGGTTTCAGCAGTTGGGTAGAGTTAGGAAAAAGAGTTAATTGTGCAATGGGTCATAGCCAGATAGGTTTGGTAAACAATTTTAGTGTTGTAGTTGCATTTGGGGTTTTGAAACTGAGGAAATAAATAAATAGATGCAGAGGTTGTGGGTTGTGTTCTCTTCATTTTCATGTTTCTGGTGTGGGAACTCTTCTTGTGTGGGATTAAAGTGAGGCAGTACCTGGAGGGGGAAATCACAGGTAGCTAGTTTTGAATTGCTAATAACTCCTGTAACCAAGGGTGGCAAGGTTGTATTGCCTGCCCCTCCTAAGATACTGAACAAAATCTTCCTTGGAGCTCAAAAACCAATATAAAATTAGTAAGTGGCTTTAAAACTGCAGAAGACAAAATTCAGCAGTCTCAGATCAGACCTATTCAATATATAGTATGAAAGAAATAATGTCAGTAATTCTGGTTAATTTTTAGATTTTAATAAAACACTTGTCTGTATAACTTTTATTTTTTAGTGAAATTAGGGTTAATGGTTTCTTCTTGGTGATAAAATTTTGTTAAGATGAGTAATTTAAGGAATTTAGAAAAAATTGATGAGTGTTGATAAAGGTAATTTTGTTAAGGTATAGCTATAATAGAGTAAAATAATTTTTTAAAGGTTTATTATTTTTTTTATGATTTGTTGATAATAAGATAAAACTGCATTTGTTAAATTTAATAGGTAAGATTCTTGGATTTTTAAAGGGGTAAGTTATTTTTAAGTCTTGATAAATGGTGTTAGTTCTACTGGAAAAAATAATTTAATAGATTAGTAACCCTAATCTTGGGTACTGGATAATTTTGATTTTTTTATTTCAATAATAATAAGATTCCACTGAGCTTAGCTACTGGGTAATCTTCAACACTATACTTCCACTGAGCGTAGCTACTGAGCAAGTATATTTACTATGATATACTGGACTACCTCCCAGGTGAGGGATGACTTATTCCTGTTCTTGCAATGTGCAGGGGATATAATGTGCATGGGGGGATTTTGAAATTTGGGGGGAGAGAGCCCCTCTATTTATACCTTTTGGGAGCCCAGCAGGCCCTCCATGGGAGCTGTCTTTTTCCCCTTTAATTCCTATTGATTTAATCATGTGACTCCGTTTTTGGTGAGGACCTTTCTTGCATGAGTCAGGTGATTTAAGGTTTGGTGATAATTTTTTCTCTGAACAGCCTCGATTCATCACATGATGGTCTTTTGGTTAACTAATTATGATGTGATATCCTTGGATTTTACTTGCATGCATGAGGTGATTTCATTTTGGCTGGGGACTTTTGTTGTGCACAGCCTCTTTTCTGTCACATGATATTCTGTTGGTGCATTCAGTATCACATGATTTGCATATGTCATATTTTAGGATTGGTAGAAGTGGCTGTGTAATTTATGCAGGTGTCATGGTTGTTTTTCTTCTTTTGGAACTTTAAAATGAGGTCAGGTGCTAATTCTTGCACTGATTAATTTACTTTTATGTATAAGATGATGTAATTTTTGAGTTTGGCACATGCTGTGCATAGTCATGTGGTTGCAATTTAATTAGAAATTGTGTACTGCATGCAGCCTATTGTAAATAGCTTTGGTTTTCATGAGGTGATGAGTGGTGTAAATAATTCTGATCCTGTTTTAAGGTTTCAAGTGGGGTTACTGTGGATGTGAGATAAGGTACTCCTGGGACTGTGTTGTAAATGACTTGCAGGAGTTTCACGGGGTTTAGCTTTGAATCAAGTGACTTTCAATATTGAATGAAAGGTGGCTTTGTAACTAATGCATGTGCAATTTTCATGCTGTATGAGTCCTGTGGCTATAAGGGGGTGTAAAGCTGTGTGGGGTGTGTAATTTTAAAGGGTGGTACCTTATTTGTTGTAACTAGTTTACTATATGTAACTTGATTTTTACATATCAATAATGAAATTGAATAATTTATTCAAACACATACACTGCCCTTTGGTGCCTGTTCCATAGTTTTATGAGTTAAATCCAGCCTCTTGCTGTAAAATTGACCTTTCTGTGTAGACTTTGAGTGTAAGTCTGCCTGTAGGCTGGATTTACTGCTGTTATGGGGTACTATGAGCTTGACCTGGTGAAAAAAATGGTATGCAATACCACATCCCCCTCTCCATCTCATTCTGTCCCCAGCTTTCCAGGTGAGAGATCCCTATTCTTCATCTGATGCTGTGGTCTCCTCAAATACCTCTTCCTCATTTATTGATTCATCTTCTTTGCTTTGTTCTTCTTCTGTGTCTTCTTTTGTGTTTATCAAATTTCCTCTTGGTTAAAACCTCTTGACTTGAGATGCTGAAAATATTCTTGCTAATTCTGTTAAATCCAGCTCCTCAAGTTCATATGGTCCATTGTTTATTTTTCTGATTACTCTGTAGGTTCCATTCCATTTGTTTTGAAAAGTAGCTACCAATAAGTTTCTATTGCTTTGCTGTAAGCCAGGACCAAATCTCCTGGATTAAGTCGTGATCTTAGTTGGTGAGCCATTCTACTATCCCAATATTTCATTGAGTACTCCCTTGTTTTTTTCAGTTTTTCTGCTGCTTTCCTTCTCGTTTCTTCTTTTCCTTCTAATTGTTTAGCTCTGGCTTCCAAGAGTTCCACAGTTGTGGATATTTTGTGACATTCTAATTCTAAAAAGGCTTTTGTTTCAATGTCAATTGGCAATACTGGTAGTTGTCCCGATTGGAGTTCATATGTTAGAAACCAGTTGATCTTTTAGTGGAAATTCTGTCAGCCAATGTAACTAGTGGTAAATATTTTTTCCATTTTCCTCCACTTTCCCCACACATCTTGACTAGTGCATCTTTGAGTTGTTTATGCCCCCTTTCCACCATTCCTTGAGACTCTGGGTAATAGGGTGTGGTGACTTTCATCCTTGATCCTGCTTTCTTTACTGCATCTTGCAATTCTTTTCCAAACTCTGGCCCCCCATCAAAAGTTATTTCTTTTTGTTAGCCATACCTGCATATCCATTCTGAGGTGAACCATTCTGCAACTGCTTTTGCTGTTAATTTGACTAGTCAAACTGTTTCTGGTCATCCTGAAAAATCATCTCTGGCCACAACCATATAATTCCATCTTCCAGATTTGATATGGACTGCATCCATACTGACCCTTTCAAAGATTGTTGATGTTGCTGTAGATTTTCCTTGGTCCCGTTGTAAGTTTTGACTTTTCTTTTGGCAGGCTAGGCAAGATTGAACCCATTTCTTGACTGATTTCTTCATTCCTTCCCATGAATATCTTGTTTTAATTCTTCTGTAAGTTTCATTTTCCACTCTGTGGCCCATGTCTTCATGAAGTGACTTTAAAATGTAGCTTTGAGATTCTTGACTTGATATCACCAATTGAGGGTTTGGGTTACTTCTTCTTTCAAGTTGGCCATCTTCCAAGAAAAAGTTGGGTGACCTTCTTTTTATCCTTCAAAATTCTTCATCTTTGCTTGATTCTGGTCTTTTCATTGTACTTACATATTTTTGAATTCTCTTCCAAAATCCTTCTTGTTTGGTTGGTACTTGTATTCCTGAAAAATTGAGTGAATTTACATTCTCAGCCCCGAATCCAGGGTGTGGCTTGATCCAATCTTCTTCTTCATCAAGTTCTGGTGCATCTTCTTCTTCTTCTTATTCTGAGTTTTCTGGTCTTCTGGACAGCCCATCTGGAATAGTGAAAGTTTTCCCTGGTTTGCATACCAAATCAAAGGAAAATAGTTGAATGAAAGCCACCCATCTTGTCATGGGGGCATTGAGTAAGCAAGGGGTGTTGATCATTTCAATTAAGGCCTTGGCATCAACTTGTAATTCAAAATGTTGTCCACAAAGTATTTTCTGAAGCTTCTTGAGAGTTCTTGCAACTCCACAGTGTTCCAATTTGGGTTTTGAGTGTTTTGATTCCAATTTTGGAAAAGTTATTGATTCATATAATACTGGTCTGTCTTTTCCTTGTTTATCTTCTTGAGTGAGTACTGCTCCTGCAGCAATGTAGCTTGAATCTATTTCTAGCTTAATTTTTCCTGCTCCTTTGTCATAATCCAATTTCTTGAGGCTTATTGCTTCTCCAAATATTCTTCTGAGCTTATGGAAAGCTTCTTCACATTTTTGATCCCAGTCCCAGTCAACATCTTCTCTGGTGAGCCTTCTGAGTGGTGATGCAACTTGTGAGAAGTGTTCAATGAACATCCTTACATAGGCACAAAGTCCAAGAAATCCCCTTATTTCCTTCTTGTTAAGAGGTGTTTGCCAATTTTGAATTTTTTTGATCTTTTTTTTTGAAATTGTTCTTCCTTTAAATGATACAACATGCCCTACTATGTCCAAAGCTGCAATACAGAATGCAAACTTTTATCCTCAGATATTAAGTCCTGCTTCTTCAATCCTGAATAAACCTCTTTCTATGTTTATGGCATATTCCCATATAAATCTTTTGATTGAGGGGTTTTCTGGGAGTGTTTCTTGGTTGTAAAGTGATCTTGGTCCTTTTATTCCTTCATCATCAATAAAAATTCCTACACTTTCTGGTATTTCTTCTTGGAGTATCAAGGTCATTTGGGCTTGGTATACTGCTACTGAGTTAGTGGCTCCTTGGGGTAGTCTTGTGAGTTGCATCCTTTCAAGGGGTGTTTCAAAAGTGGTGAGGGGTCTTGTAGTAACATCTAATTCTCTTTCATCATATCCTCCCATGATGTCTCCTAGTACATAGCATTCTCTTCCTGCAAATGCATCTACAAATTCTTCAATGTGAGGTGGTAAGTCAGCATCCTTGATGGTGACTGTGTTGAGTTCTTGAAGGTCATGGAAAATTCTGAGTTTCACATTTGATTTGGCCACACAAAATATTGGGCTTGTGTAGCTTGAGGTGGATTGCTCATAGAGTCCAGTCCTGATCCTTTCTCTGATTAATTCAGTAAACTGAGGTAAAATTGATTTGGGAATGGGAATTGGTTTCTTCTGCCAAGCTTCATGAGGTATTACTGGTATGTTGTAAGGTTTTCCATATGAGTGTTTGAGTAATCCTCTTCCTTCTTCACAGAAATCCATTGCTTTTTCCCTTAAGGTAATAACATTTTTGAGTAAATTGATTTTTTCATTTGATAACCATCCTGGTGGGCCAAAATTTACTGCTTGCAGCCTTTCATGGGTGACCTTGAAGGTTTCTTGAAATATAGGTGGGTATTGTGATAAGGGTGTTTCATAAGGATCTCTTGACAAAGTTGGTCTTTCCAAAGGTGGGTTAAGGTCTTGAGGCATTGGCTCATTTACTGGTCTCACCTTCTTCAGGACTTAACTATATTTGGATGCTAAAATTTGGTGATCCATCTTCAATTAGTGACTTTTTAGTTCTTTCTAAGAATTTGCTAGTGTCCTGAAATATTTAGGTCTTCACAATTATTCTTTTCTTCTTTCTTCCATAAAAAAAATGTGTTTTAAGTTCATACAGGACCTACAACTAGGCGTGTAACCGCTGTATATTAGGTATAAAGGTCCTGCAGTTTAAGTCATGCAAGGACCTCCTGGTCTAATCCAAGGGCTTATCTTGATTCTTGAGCTCCTTTGGGCTTGATTTTGGATTCCACTTGACTCTTGTTTTATTCTTCAATATATATGATTCCTGCTTGATGCAAGATGCTTCTGGTTGTTTTATTTCTTGATAAGGAATTTTCTTGTCTTAATTGATGGCTTGGTACTTCACTTTCTTCATTTTGGCCAATTTGATAATGATAAACACCTGTGAAACCCCTTGTTCTTGTTACACAAAGGGAGCAGTTTATTGTCATGCTGAGGACAAAAATGCTCCTTCAGCACTTCTACTGACTAGGACAATCCCCTCCAGCTTCTTGGCTGTTGTTCTTTTATAATCCCCCTGCCCAAGTCTACAGGAGAAGCAGCTTAGTGTCATGCTGAGGACCTCTTGAGTCTTCAAGCTTCTTTAAAATTCCAAGGGCAATTTGAGTTTAGTGGTTACATAATCTTGTTGGTCCATCATGTTGAGTGAGTCCTGAGTTCTTAATTTATCCAGTGAGTCATACTTAAGTCCATAAATACTGGCCAGTGCTTCATGAATTCCAAATGAGCTTCAATCCAGAATCAAAGAAATTTCCAAGTTCTGGTCTTTTCCAAAGGTCAATCCATAAGGAACTCCTGCTTTTCTTTGAAAAAAAGCTTCTTTATTTTCAGTATTGTGATAATTTGTATGTGATATAATCTTTCCAAATTATATTGATATTTCTTCAAAATAATTAAACCTCCTTGATTCATTAAGTATATATATATATATACTGCTTTTTTTTGTTTTGAAATATACCTGTATCAAAAATAGAAAAATAATTTTAGCATTGAAAAAAAGAAACAAGAATTAAATAATAAATAAAACCAAGCAGTTTTAAGCCATGCTGAGGGCTCCTTTTAGTATTTATTTGAAAAAACTTCTCCAAATCGTAAGTTATAGTCTGTTTTGTATATTTTAAGCCCTGTATAATAATATCAGTAAACTCAATAATTAATAATTATAAATGAAATTGAGCAGTTTAATGTCTTGCTGAGGACATTTTTTGTTTTCACCCACTTTTTACAGCCCTGTAGCATCTCAAAAATGTTATAGGTAAGCTTCATTTACTATTGAGAATAAAATGAAAAACTTCCAGCAGTTTAATGTCCTGCTGAGGACATATTTGTTTTTTGTAGCCCTGTAACACATCAAAATTGAAATCAGTCAGCTTTATTTAATATTAAGGAGAAAATGCAAAAAGTCAGGCAGTTTGATGTTTTGTTGAGGACATATTTGTTTGTTTGTTTTTCTATTTTTCTTACATTTTTTATTTTATTTTATTTTTAAAAAAATTGATGAAAGGAAAAAAATCAGTAATATCCAGCTTTTATAATAAAAATGGAAAATAAAAATAAACAGTTTTAAGTCTTGTTCAGGACTTTTGGTTTGTTGTTTTTTAGCCATATTCTGTTATATACATATATATATATATATTGAGTTTTGTTCTTATATATATATATATATTGATTCATATATAAAAAAACTGTCAAAATAAAAAATATGTTAGTAAAAAATAAGAATTTTATAAATGATAAAGAATAAAAGTGAGCAGTTTAAGGCCTTGCTCAGGGCATTTTTTTTATTTTTATCTTTATTTTTAAACCCTGTTTTATATTCTTTTCTTTATCTTAAAACCCTCTTTATATATATATATTTGTTTAATTGTGATTTTTTTTATTATATATTCCTTTTTTTATGTTTTTTTATTTTTTATTTTTTCTTCACTATAAGAAGCTAATAAAAGGATAAATTAATGAATAAAAAAATTGAAAGTCCTTTTAAGGACTGTTTCAAAGCGCTTTAGAGTGCTCAAAATTGAGTCGGGTTGGTTAAGGGGGAGCCTTTCTGGCCTCCAAAATTCAATTTGCTGGCTTCTTTTCTAGTGGGACTAGGTTAAAAGCCATTCGGGTTGGTTGATTTATGTTAATGGGGTGCTTTAAATGTATTCGGGTGGCTGTTTTAGTCTTTATGAGTGTTATTACCCCCAATTGAAGCTTTAAAATACTTCGGGTGACTATTTCCTACTTGCAGAGACATTTGGATGGGTTTTACTACCCCTTATCCTGTGTATAATAGAATCGGGTGAGCTGTCTTTCTTTTTTTTCTTTTTTTTTTTTAATTCTTATTATTACTTATTTATTTATTCTTCTTTTATATATCTCTAGTTCCTTAAAAAGCTCTTTTATTGTTCTCTAAACCTCTTTGCGTGGTTTGCACTCGGTTGGTCAGTTCCTTAAACTCTTATAGCAGCTTCGGGTCCAAGCCGGATTTGACCATTTTTCTGCAATACCCTCCCAAAATCAAGTCATTGGGCCTCTCAATTGCTAGGATGCCATACATCTACTCCTAATTTCATTGGTTAGTTCGTTTTGGGTCTAGGTGAGTGTTTTTCTTTTACATCTATATTCAAATCAAAGTGGAGTGAAATGCTGGGTTTTCCTGGTGTCACCTCACCTTTGTAGTTCTCTAAACAGCATTGGGTGCATCATTCAATAAGAGGCCAGATCAGGGGAGGTACTGGTACTCCTAGATTCTTTTTTACCTCATTGTACAGTACAGTAGCTTGATTTGCATCAGGTTGGTGGTTTTAGTGAATACCATGTTTTCACTAATATCAGTTTTGTTAATTTTAGTAATAAAAGGTGGTAGTTCCCTTGACAACTTCAGTAACCATTGAAAGATTATTTTGTGATCACTAATTCACATTGAAATCTTTCAATAGCTTTTCAGTGTGATCCTAACCCGGTCTGTTGGTAATGGTAGAAAGTGAATCCTTTTCCCCAAGCTAAATTCACCTTTACCCCTTGGTCCCAGTACCACCTGTATTGATTTGGCTTTAGTCGGCAACTAATTTAGCTTAATTCCAGCATATCTGACATTCTAGTACAAAAATTAAGCCAAATACCCCTCCAATAGTACTTATAACCCTATCTCCCGTGGTGTGCTCTTAAATCGAGTTTACTGCTAGATTTCCAAGCTTGCAGGTGGCTGTACACTGTTCCTACCATATGTTGGTGTTCCACTATGAATTTACTATGTATTGAGCACCTTGTCAATTAGTATCAATCTTCAACTCAATTCCTTGCTTTTTTCTTCTTTTTCTTCTGGCTACTGAATTTAGCCAGTTTTTGTTCATATTATAGGATTCATTCAATAGGCCACACTAGGAGGAGACTCTGGGGCCAACCAATCTTCACCTGGTGTTCCCTTGATATGTGAGCAATGTGGCTGAGATGTCATTAAGATTTTTCATTCAATTTTATTAGATATGTTATGCTTTTTTTTCTGATTTACTTTAAGAAGAATAACACAAAACCAGCTAATGCCATTTTCTGATGCAATCTGACATCCCAGACACTTTTTTATTTTATTTTTTTGTAAATTATTAATTGATATCTAAAACAGCAGTGACACACTTCCCACTAATTGAAGGATCCCCTTCATACTTATTTGGCCGATGGACCTCTTAGCTTTAGCTAGCCTACCCTCCTTTGTGTTAGTTTACTCTCTCAAGGTCTTGTTCTAACCTGTCATAAATATGCTCTGTATAACCCATCCTTTTCCCAAAGGCTGAGCTTAAGCAGCTTAGATGGAATCTTTTTCTTCTTCTGGACCTTTACATCTTGACTGCTGTCTCTCCTCTTATTTTTTGAGTAGTAACAATAGAGGAACTAAACTCTGCTAGGCTTTAGCTTCCATTCATCATGCAGTAGTTCTGTTTGTTTGAGGGCTTCTGGAGATAACTAGGTTTATTTTCTTTTATTCAGCGTATAAGGAGGAGCCAGAGCATTTTAGATTGCTAAGCTGAAACTATAAATAGCTAGGAGGGGACCTTTCCAAGACAAATCCCGCCAATAGTCACTTGGTTGCACATTTTACTTAATTTTTTTTAAAATTCTCAGGTCTGTAAAGTAATTGTTTGTTATGACTTGATATATAATTTCTTATCTTTTGAATTCTCCTTACTATTGCTTGTTAGGATGAGCTGTAGTGATTGTTGCTATGGGTCTTGCTTTGAAGACTTCATAAATGCTTTTCCAGTTGAGGAAGTAGAGAGGATGATTTTTGGTGATGCTTCTCCTGCTTTTTGTAACACATTCTTGTTGGATTGGGCCTTAGCCTCAACAAGAGATTATTCCTTGCCTCCTTCCCTGGCGTCCTTTTCACAAGATCCATCCCCAGCGCTTTTGGAAGAGGTTCCTGAGCCTGCAATGGCTTTTTATGCCTTTATCCAGGGAAAGTAAAATCCACAACTTTTTGTGCCCAATCCGTTCAATTACTTCCTAGGAAATGGAACTTCTACCTCTTCTTCTGGTGAGACCATGAGAACTCGTCCTGTTTCCAAAAAAACACCATTGCTACTTCCTTTGACCTTGCGACTCTACTTGTCATGCCATTACTTCTCGTTAGTTACTCTGGGTAGGTTTAATTCTTTGCTTTTATTTTATTCTATCTTGATGTGCATAAAACTAATACCTAGGCATGGATTTGTTTATATATATACAGTTATATATTGTTTCTTTTTCATCATTGTTTTGTACTTTTATTTCATTATATATATATATATATATTGATGTTTTTCTTGTGTTGTAGCTCTTTTCCATCGTTATTTGATGTGCTAGACGTTTCTGTGGCTAGCTCACTGCTAGCATTCCAAAGCTTTATGTAGAAAAAAACAAATTAAAACAAATGAATAAATAAAAGTAATCAAATTCCTAAAGTAAGCTCCAGAGGGACTTGAAGCAAAAGAAAAAATGATCAATACAAAATAATTTAATATATAATTTTGTAACTAACAGCAATTGGTTAATTAATGAATGGTAAGCTCTGAAGGAAAAAATACTAAGATTTCTTTTAATATTTCCATAGGTAATTTCTATCTTTTGAGCATATCCCAATAATAATTCTTCTAAGGAAAATTGATATAAGAAGTTATCCAAAGAATATTCAAGTAATAAAAAACATTTTTCTTTGTTTTTGTCTTATTTTATTTTTTTTATTTTTTTTAGAAATAATAAAAAGGCAAACTTTAATATAGTGAGAGAAAAAAAACCAAACAAAACAAATAAAACAGATCCAAGCTTGAAAACTAAATTCAATAAATTAAGTTTAAATTTACGTAACGTTCAATAAGACAGATTGTTAATGGTAGAGTAAGCCTTCCGCTATCTAGCTATTGGTAAAATGCTTTGATATTTAATGATAAAATTATTGATTGAAGCTTTCCAAAATACTTTCTCTACCTATTTCAGCTTGCAAACTGAGTTCTCCAAAGTTAATCTAAGTATTTTGTCATTTTTATATATAGAAATTATTTAATAAGTATTAATTTAATGTAGACTGATGCATTCTTGTTTAAGACTTCTATATTGATTTGTGTGAGCCTTGAGGTATATTTTACATACCCAAATAGGCCACAATTATATTTAAAAATAGATTTTGAATTATACATAACCCATAAGTCAGGCGTATTTCAAAATTCATCATTTTTAATTTTAGAAAAGCTGGAGAACTTTTTATTGAGTCAGTAAATCCATGAATTTAAGACCAGATTTGGATTACACACAAAGATTCACCTAGGGTAGCTCCATAGAGTAAATAAGCTCAAATTAACACTTTGAGGTGGTAATATGGAAAATACTTCAATACCTCATAAAAGAATTTTGAATTTTTTTGTTTTTCTCAATTTCACGCCAAAATAATGGGAATGTGAGAAATCCCATGTTACACATACACTAAGAATAGTGTTATGCATGTTTGTGGCACTTAATATCATGGTATTGTTACATACAGTTTTGGTAAACCCATAGTGGATATCTGTCTTGAAGCTCAAATTTCTATTTTGACGTGAAAAATAGTCAGATGGGACAAAAGACATCAAAGAGAGCCAGGGTACCTAACTTCTGAGGTCTCTGAGGCATGGACACCTCCAAAGCTTGGATCCATGGCTGATCTTGGCCAAATTAATTTACTAAAACCTTTTTGGAACTTGGTTACCAAGACAAAACTTAATTAAATCATAAGAAAATTGCAAATAAGCTGCTATTTCGACGTGACAAGGAGGTAAAGAGCTACTTAGACTCCTGTAACCATGTCAATTGTTAATGATTTTCCATGGATAGACCTTAAAAGAGTAATTAAAACCCTTTTGAGACTAGTATCCATTGATTTGCCTCATAGCAACCAGCAATATACTGCCATTTGCAATTCTATGTAGAAATGAAGTAAAATTTTCAAAATTCCATTAAAAATACAATTCTTAATTAATCTTGATGAAGCTTTCAATACCAATGGAGAATAGTATTATCCACCTCGAAACCAAAAAGAATTAAGGCTTGATAAGTAAAATCAAAAGTTTTACTTATAGTCCATTTTTGATGATTCTATGTAAAATACTGAATCTTCAAAGATTCACAGAAAATACAGACTGTGATGAAGTTACCAATAAAATTTATAACCTTGAGAAATTAATTTTTATTTTGAAATAAAAGAAGATTAGAAGTTGTTACTCCTTTATTTCTTAACCATATTTGGGTTGGTAACCATGTAATAACCTCAATTAAGTAATTATGACAATTTTACATGACAACAAATGATTCAATCATTAATCCAAAAATAATTAATGCTTTCTCACTAACTGGTTTTTTAGTTTTCTCCATGGCACGCCTCTATGAGCTGTCTTAGACTTAAAAGAGGCTTCCTCTTGCTGTTTTTTCCTAATCATCACATTCTTTTATGATACCTTTTTTACCAACAAGTAAGTATTAGTTAAGACTGTTCTTAAGTGTTTTATTCTTTCAGACTGAATCAGAAAGACGTGAAATCATAGAAATAAACTATATATTGTTGTAATCTTGTTATAAATAAATTTTGATCCTTTAAATGCACAATTCCACATCAAAATCTCTCTGCTTTTATCTTTCATAAGTTCTTTGGAGTATCAGTGAGTAATTTGTCTTACTTCTTAAAGTTTTTCTCTAGTATTAGTTTTCTTCAAGACTTAACTTTATAATTATTCTTTTAAAAGATAATTTTATTTTAAAATAATTTTATTATTTTAATAAAAGAAGTCTTTATTATTAAATTCTTCTTGTAATTGATTCTTGTAGACAATTACTGCTTACTGTTATAATCACTAGTAGTGTATAACAAGTAAAAGGAATAATTCTTTCATTATTTAATTTTGGTTATAATAATTGTTTATCATTATCTTTCATAAGAATAGTCATAGTAATGTTGATTAATAGTAATTTTATCGAGCGTTTCACAGACATATCTTACATTTGGGCGCCTGGCCATGTTTTTTGAACCTTATGCCCTTAATTAATATATCTTTAAGTTCTAAAATATATTAATTTCATATTTTTTTCTTTCAATTTGAAGTCAAAGTTATTTTTATTTTTGAAATTGTCTTGAAATCTGTTTTTCATTGAGGAATTTGGTTTAATTTTATATTGTTTTTACACGTGGCTTTTTCACATCCAAAAACTTATAAAATTACTCTTTGAGTTACTCTGAATGAATCTTTTCATTCAAAATCTTAAATTTTAAATTATTTTTCTTTAAAAATCATAATAATTTTCTTTAATATATAAAAAATACAAAACTTATAAAAAATCCTTGAAAATATTTCAAAGCATAAAAATAATTTTTTCTTTTTATCAAATTTTTTCTAGTGTTTTTAATCAAATACTGTGTAGCTGGTAACAGACTCAGTAAAAGATATATTACTAATCCAGAATCTGAAGAGAGTATTTAGGTGCAGATTTCTAAAAGAGGCACCTTATGCAACTCTGAAAAAGCTAAATTACCACCAAAAGGTGTGTTTTATCTTTATATTTTCACTCTTTATCTTAAAGTTGACCTAAAAATGGTACATACCAGAAATGGAAGCAACTATTCAGTCCAAAAAGATAGATGTGGACAAGGAAGAGGCAAGACCAAATCCAGAAGTGTCAAATCTTCCTCAAGAAAGACACATATAGAGGATGCCAGAGTTTCCCCCCATTCCCCAAGGTCTGTACCCAAAAACTTTGATGAGAATTCTGAATCTGAACTGATTTATGATAAAATTTCAAGGGCTGACCCACTTCCAAGTGGCAGAAATAGAAATATATCAATGCCACTACAAAAAATGATTCAGTGCAACCAAAGAAGAGGAGTGGGAAATATTCCCAAGCCTTTGGCAGGGGGCCATGAACTCCTACTTACACATCAAGAGCTTTCTGGGTCAGGAGAAGACCATAGAACTCTTAGGAGGTTGGATCCCATTGTCTTGCAAAAACAAGGTCAAAAAGATAAAGAATTGGTTGAAGAACCAAAGTCTTTTATCCATAGACCAGAAGAAGGAACTGAAAATGACTCCAGCTTTTGAGACAGAAGGCCCAGTGGCGTCTACCAGCTCCAGAAGTGTCCAAAGACAAGCCCAAAGGACCTCAGAAGAAGCAGAAAGGTCCCAAGAACCATCAAGGCAAGGGCAAAGCCAAAGCCAATTGGCACAGACCTTACCCACAGCAGTATAGGATTCCCCAATTGGAGCCTTCATCAGCGGACAGTGTCTTCAATATGGCAAGAGCTCTGATAGAATTCACAGCCAAAGAGCAGGAAAGAATGAACAGGACTTTTCCACACAAATAATAAATCAAATACACTTTGTTAAATCTAGTATTGATGTAGAACTTGGTAAATTTGATGCAAAGCTAAATAAAATCATATTGAACATGAGTGAATTAAAGAGAATTGACAAGAAGCATATTGAATGGTATCCATTTACAAATTTCAGACTTGATTCAATTACCAATACATGTGACATAATTGAGAGTAAATTTCAAGTTCAAAATGATGAAATGGAAGATCTTTCTATTTTAAATATTAATGATCAACTTAGAATTCTGAAAGATCATGTCTTGGAAATAACTAAAAATACTAATCAGTTTACCACACATTTGGCAAAAAGTGACAGTGAAATGCAGAAGTTAAAGAATGAAATCATTTCACATGTAGAACAAATTCATATGAATTATGAACCACATATGCCAAGACATTCTACACCTTTGACTGAAGAGAAACATTCTGTTGAAGGAATTTTGACCCCATTCTTAGGAGAAAATGTCATCTATCCAAAAAATATTTCCAAATTAGAGGAATGGCCAACATTCTTTGGTGGAGGAGAATACAACCATATTGAGTTCATCAGAATTATTTATATGTTTCAGGAAGCTTTTCACATACCTGATTAAATTATAGTTGGCAAATTACACTCTCTGTTTACCAGAACTTCAAAGAAATTATATTACAAGATGTGACTGGATCATGGAAAGCATGATTCTTCTTGGTGGAAATATGAATTGATTACCAAATGGGGCAATAATTCTTGGAGATTTAAAATGGAAAATGCTGTTGAAAGTGCCATTTTTAACTCAGAAAAGGATAAACCACTTAATTGGTTCTTCAGGCAAAAAGACATATTATCTGCTTTACACCCAGATATGTCTGACACTATGATCAATATGAAGATATTAAGGGATTGTGGAGGGTATCTAGGTCATGCTATCAAGTGCAGATGTGTAGAACCCTGTTCAACAGAGGACTACATAAATTCAATGGAAGATATCATTACTAGAGCAGGAATTGGTAAAATTTGGACTAAAATTCCTATGGAGTCCAAAATGGTCCCAAAGATTTCCAAAGAGGACAGAAAACCTGAAAGACCTATTTTGAAGTGTCATAAATGTGGAAATATTTCACATTTAGCCAACACTTGCACCAAGAAGACGAAAATCAATGAAGTTCAAGTCATTGAAGAAGCTCAGTGTACTGAAGAGAAAGAGGAATCTGATCTAGAATCTGCAGTCTCTGAGGACACACCAGTAGAGGACTATCCCATTGGAAAAATTACAGCTTTCTTTGAGTTCACAGAATTCCATACTCATTTACCACAGTACAGTGAAGATTGTCACAACCTGATCAATATCCAAGATGCCAGTATTTTTAAAACCAAACCTGCTAGAGGTAAAGGGTACACTGCTGGAGCATCTTGTATCACATCAATCCTGATGAATGATATTGAAGCCAAAGTGAATTTGGATACAGGAGCATTTTGTACGTGTGTAGGCAAAGATTATCTTCAAACCATACTCCCTGGATGGAAGAATCATCTATTACCAACAGAAGGTATACAACTTAGTAGTGCCAGTAATAATATGTACCCTTTAGGCATATTGGACACTAATCTTGTATTCCCACACCCAGAAGGAAGTATTGGAATGAAAACTGAGATTGTAGTAATGGACAATTGCACATCTCAGCACATCATTCTTGGAAGTGATTACTTGAATATTTATGGTATTGATATCAATAACCATAAAGACATATATTTCACAATTGGAGAAAACAAAAGACAAAAATTTGCTTTTTCCAATATTCCAAAACAAATATCAATAGTATCTTCTAAAAAAGATACTTACAATGAAGAATTTGTCACTAATCAACTTGTTGAAGCACAAATTAATCCATCATGGTCACCAAAGATGAGAAATGAACTTATTGATGTGTTATGCACATATAATAATGCATTTGCCTCTGATAATGAACCATTAGGTGCTATAAAAGGACATGAAGTTGATATTACTCTTAATATTGACAGACCATATCCTACAATACTTAGAAGACCAGCTTATCTAGCCAGTCCCATAGCTAGAGAAGCCTTGGAAAAACATATCCAAGAGTTGCTCCAACTTGGTGTGCTAAGGAAAGTAGGCCATAATGAAGAGGTTGAAGTGAAAACACCTGTTATTATTCCTAGGAATAATGGTAAATAAAGAATGGTTCAAGATTTTAGAGCATTGAATACCTACACAGTTCCAGATAGGTATCCAATTGCTAGAATTGAAGAAACTTTGACCCAATTGTCTAAAGCCAAGTATATAACATCAATGGATGCATTGAAAGGCTTTCACCACAATGTTTTGACGCCTAAAACTAAGAAATTACTTAGAATTATCACTCACTGTGGTATTTATGAGTGTCTTAGAACTCCATTTGGTATTAAAAATGCACCATCTCATTATCAAAGAATGATGAATCATTTATATTGATGATATCATCATATGTTCTGACTCATGGTCTTTGAACCTTGAAAGACTTTAAAGAGTACTTCAAAAAGTTGCAGAAGTGAATATGAATATTTCACTCAAGAAATGCACTTTTGGTTTGAAGATCTCAAAGCATTAGGACATATTGTTTCTGTTTTAAGCTTGGGTATTGACAAAAATGGAGTAGCAGCAGTGTTACTTAAGCCAATACCCCAGAACAAGAAAGAAATGATGTCTTTCCATGAGCTTGCTAGTTATTATAGGAAACATTTGGAAGACTTTGCAATTCTAGCCAAGTCACTCTATAGAATCTGTGATCAATAAACAGTATTTGAGATGACACAGGAGAGAATTAAAGCTTATGAGAAGATAAGGAAAGCTCTTACAGAAACACCTTTGCTACTCATGCCTGACTGGAATATACCTTTTAAATTGTGCATTGATGCATGTGGAGATGGATTAGGGGAAGCCCTACATCAAGTCCAAATTATCAATGACAAACCTACAGAAGGACCAGTTCGTTCAGTCTCAAGACAAATCAAACCAACAGAAGCCAGATACTGTGCAAGCCAGATAGAATGTTTATTCTTGGTATGTGCGCTTGAGAAATTGCACTATTATCTTGATGGCAGTGGTTTTGAAGTGATAACTGACTGTAATGCTGTGAAATCACTTCTCAACATGAAAAATCCCAACAGACACATGTTGAGATGGCAAATAGCCATTCAAGAATAGAGAGGAAACATTGCTATAGCTCACAAAGCAGGAAAAATTCACAAGAATGCTGATGTAATTAGAAGGTGGGCATTAGCCTACTCCTGATAATCCAGCTTATGTACCTTTGGAAGCAGAACCACAGATTGCAATTGGAGGAATTAACATGACTGATATTGGGACTGAATTCTTTGAAGAGGTCAGAGAATCTTATAAGAAAGAAAAGAATTTCCATATCTTGACTTCCTTATTAGATAAAGACTGCAAAGATACATCTTTAGTAAATGCACTGGATGAAGTTTGGAGAAATTCCTATTCTGAAGGAAGATTTCACTTGTTTGATGGGATTATTTACCACAGAACCAAACATTCTTGTGTAATGACATTGTGTATCAGATTGCTTATCAATACCATTCTTCATGAATGCCATGATAGCATCTACTCTGGGAACCTGTCAGAGGACAGAACACTTGAAAGGGTGAAGAGCTGTGCATGGTGGTCATCTTGGAGAAAAGAGACCATTGAGTATTGCCACACCTGTGACAGATTCCAAAACAAAAACAGGTGTACAGGCAAGAAATTTGGACTTATGATCCATATCCAAGAACCAAAATGCCGTTGGGAAGTTTTTCACATGGATTGGGTCACAGCACTTCCTCCAAGTGGTGACAAGGGCTATAATGATTATTTGGTCATTGTAGACAGATATAGCAAGAATCCCATATTTCTACCATGTCATAAAGATGACACTGCTATGGATACAGCTCTTATTCTATGGAGTAGAGTTATTTATCATACAGGATTATTTGAGAATATCATAAGTGAAAGAGATCCCAAGTTCACATATGCACTTTGGACCAATATTCATAGATTGTTTGGGACTAAGTTATCATTCTCTACAGAATATCACCCTCAAACAGATGGGCTAGCAGAAAGAATGATTCAAACTTCAGAAGAAATGATCAGGAGATTTTGTTCTTATGGATTGGAATTCAAAATACTCAGATGGCTTTACCCATGACTGGTGCACTCTGATACCTGAATTAGAATTGGCATATAAGACATCAGTCCATTCTTCCACAGGCCAAACTCCTGCTATGTTAGAAAAAGGATGGAATCCAAGACTCCCAGCAGATACACTGAGGAAAGACTTGATTGACATTCATCCTACAGCTTCCAGCTTCAAAGTAATGCTTGATAAAGTGAAACATCATGCAAAACAAAATATAAATGATGCTTTTGACTATGCAAAACAGAAGTGGGACAAGAGTCACAAAGTACCAGACTTCAAAGTAGGGGACTTAGTTCTAGTTTCAACCTTGAGTTTAAATAATATCAAAGGCCCAAAGAAACTTAATTATTCTTATGTAGGACCTTTTGTTATTGTTTCCTTACACGGAACCAATGCAGTTCAAGTGGAATTAAGTGTTGAATTGGAAAATAAACACCCCACCTTTCCAGTAAGCTTGATAAAACCTTATCAACCAACTGACAAAGACTTTTTTCCTTTAAGGAACCCAACTCCTTTAACTGTACCACCAGTTGAACAGAGTGAATAAAGAAAGATAAAGAAATTCATCAAAGAAAGGAGACTTAGGGATAGAAATCAAAGAGAATATCTTGTCAGATATAGAACTCCAGTACATGAAGATGAATGGCTGGCAGAATCAGAAATACCTGACTCAGATAAACTCTTAAGAATATTTAGACATGAAAGAAGGCCACAAGCCTGAATATGTCTAAAAATGTGCTTTTATTACTTGATCAAAGTGATGAAAAGAGGTTGGACAGTGGACATTAACCCCCTTTGGGGACTTTTTCTTCTTTATACCATTGATAAAATTGTGGTACAGTTTTATTTTTTGGTGGGAGGGAATGTGAGCCTTGAGGTATATTTTACATACCCAAATAGGCCACAATTATATTTAAAAATATATTTTGAATTATACATAACCCATAAGTCATGCATATATTCAAAATTTGTCATTTTTAATTTTAGAAAAGTTGAATAACTTTTTATTGAGTAAGTAAATCCATAAATTTAAGACCAGATTTGGATTCTACACAAAGCTTCACCTAGGGTAGCTCCATAGAGTGAATAAGCTCAAATTAACTCTTTGAGGTGGTGATATGGAAAATAATTCAATACCACATCATCAATACCACATAAGAGAATTGTGAAAATTTTTGTTTTTCTCAATTTCATGCCAAAATAATGGGAATGTGAGAAGTCCCATGTTACATACACACTAAGAATAGTGTTATCCATGTTTGTGGCACTTAGTATCATGGTATTGTTACATACACTTTTGGTACACCCATAGTGGATATCTGTCTTGAAGCTCAAATTTCTATTTTGACGTGAAAAATAATCAGAGGGGACAAAAGACATCAAAGAGAGCCAGGGTACACAACTTCTGAGGCCTCTGCGGCGTGGACAGCTCCAAAGCTTGGATCCATGGTTGATCGTTGCCCAATTAATGTACAAAAACCTTTTTGGAACTTGGTTACCAAGACAAAACTTAATTAAATCATAAGAAAATTGCAAATAAGCTGCTATTTCGGCGTGACAAGGAGGTAAAGAGCAACTTAGACTCCTGTAACCATGTCAATTATTAATGATTTTCGATGGATAAACCTTAAAAGATTAATTAAAACCCTTTTGAGACTAGTATCCATTGATTTACCTCATAGCAACCAGCAATATACTGCCATTTGCAATTCTATGTAGAAATGAAGTAAAATTTTCAAAATTCCATTAAAAATACAATTCTTAATTAATCTTGATGAAGCTTTCAAGACCAATGGAGAATAGTATTATCCACCTCTAAAACAATAAGAATTAAGGTTTAATAAGTAAAATTAAAAGTTTTACTTAAAGTCCATTTTTGATGATTCTACATAAAATACTGAATCTTCAAAGATTGACAGAAAATACAGACTGTGATGAAGTTTCCAATAACACTTATAACCTTGGGAAATTAATGTTTATCTTTAAATAAAAGAAGATTAGCAGTTTTTACTCCTTTATTTCTTAACCATATTTGGGTTGGTAACCATGTAATAACCTCAATTAAGTAATTATGATAATTTTACGTGAAAACAAATGATGCAATCATTAATTCAAAAAAGGATTAATGCTTTCTCACTCACTGGTTTTTCATTTTGTTCCATGGCATGTCTCTATGAACTGTCTTAGACTTAAAAGAGGCTTCGTCTTTCTGTTTTTTCCAAATCATCACATTATTTATTATACCCTTTTTGCCAAGAAGTAAGTATTAGTTAAAACTTTTCTTGAGTGTTTGATTCATTCAGACTGAATTAAAAAGACATGAAATCATAGAAATAAACTATATATTGTTGTAATCTTGTTATAAATCAATTTTGATCCTTTAAATCCACAATCCCACATCAAAATCTCTGAGCCTTGAGGTATATTTGACATACCCAAATAGGCCCCAATTATCTGAAAAAAAAAATTGAATTATACATAACCCATAAGTCATGCATATATTCAAAATTCATCATTTGTGATTTCAGAAAAGATGAATAACTTTTTATTGAGGAAGTAAATCCATGGATTTAAGGCCAGATTTGGTGTAAGGTGTGGATATGAAACTTTGATTAAAAATCAAGTACTTTTCCTGTCCTCAAAATTTGTATAAGGTAAAAATCAATTAAAAATAGTATGAAATATTATTTTTAAGAGAAAACACGCCAATTTTATTGTTTATAACTTTATTAGTATAAAACAATAATATTATAAAAATTTATTGTTTTACCAACAATAAAAATTTATCCAAAAAATACTCTACAAGAGATATTTTAAGGCTACAAAAGAAATTTCTTCAAGAGCAATTTCAATTGGAATTAATTGAGCAAAGAACTGCAAGCAATTAATTAAAGAACAAAGTCTTTAAAAAGAATATTAAAGAGAAAACACGCCCAAAAGTGACCAGAGTGAATTTGGAAACAAAGTGACAAAGTTAACAGTGATGAAAGATGCTTTAATTCACTTTTGGGGTGGTTCAGGGGTAAAAATGATTATAAGAGTTACAAACAATGATTATAATGATTTTTTCACGTGGTTAAAAGGATTAAAATGATTTAAAAGTGGTGGTTGGAATCTTTTATTGATTGGTTTAACAGTTTTTAAACTAATTAATAAAAGGAAAAGATTCTAACATGAAGAGAAAAGTGGGGCAAAGAAGACATTCTTTTATAGCCATCAATTCTCTTACTCCAAAAGTAAAATTTACTCTTGTCAGTCGTGAAAAACAGTCTGACAACAGAAAAGCCAATTATGGCATCATTGAACCCTGGTTTAGACCAAAAAGGGCTGGTTTAAGCCATTTTTAGCCATTTTTAGCCATTTTAGACCCTTAAATCAGCCATTACTATAGCAATACCAGGCCTAGAGCCTTCAAAACACGTCAGAATGTGTGTCAGAGGCGTAGAAACCAGTTAAAACTGTTTTTATTATGATTGTTTTATCTTAAGGGTAGTTTTACCCTCTTGGCAACAGCTAAAACTACCCCAGTTGGTATCAAAACCTCATCATCAATTGAGTCCACAGACCCTGTAACTCAATTCCAGGCCAAAAGTGATGAACTTTTGCGTGAATTTTGACATCCCACGCCTGTCAGCAAGGATTTTGGGGGTCTAGCTCCCCCTTAGAGCTGGAGTTCCTTTTCCCCCCCAAATTTAATCTTTCCAATTTATTTTTCCTTTAATTCCTCATCATGTATTATACTTATAATTTACATATGTAATTCAATTCAATTGTACAGTACAATACAGTAATAATTGACACCTCATATGTAAATCAAAGTTCACTTATGTAATACACGCGCACATTTTGACATTTCAATTGAATTCAATTGAAAATACTTCAATTCCTCATAACTTCTAAACTAAACACAACACCTCAATTTTAACACAAAAATTGATGGTTAACACCACATGTGGTGTGAATTAAATTAAGGTTTTGAGGATTTTCAACTTTTGTATTGAAAATACTAAAAACTTAATTTAAGCTTATTTAGAGTTGAGTTACAAAAATTTCACCCAGAGGTGACCCCACCTGATTTTTTATGAGGAATCCAATGGTGAAATAAAATTTATATGTTTATTTATTGGATAAAAAGTTATAATAAATTTTATTTAACTTTTTTCCAAATTTATTTATTTTTTCACAATTTTGTTAAAATTTCATTTTTACTTAAATTTTTCAAGTATAAATGTAATTTTATATTTACAAAATTTAAAGTAATTTTATTTTTAAATTATAATTAATTTTTTATTTTTAATATAATTTTATATTTATATTTTTTATTTTTATTTTAATAATATAAATAAATTTATTTTATTTATATTAATATGTTATTTTTTTATATTTGTGGTCTTTTGGGTATATGAAATTACCTCTAAGGCTCACATTCCCTCCCCCTAAAAAAGAATATTACTTTGTAATATTGGTGTTTCTAGTGTGTCTGAATCTCCTCAGGAGTTTGGTGGCTTCTGGTATATCTTTCTCTTCTAACCATTCATCTTCACAAGTTGGGTCACTGTACCTAACAAGGTATTCCCTTACTTTCTTGGTTCTTAATTTCCTTTCTTTAAGAACTTTGGTTATTTTCTTAGTACCAGATGTCTCAATAGGAGGTATAACTTGGGGAATCTTATTCCTCAAGGGAAATTTCTCAGCATCACTAGATTTGTATGGCTTTATCAAGCTTACTGGAAATGTAGGGTGCTTATTGCTAAGTTCTTCAGATAACTCTACTTCAACAGCATTTTCTCCATGGAGGGCCTTAATCACAAAAGGTCCTGCAAAGGAGTCTTTTAACTTTTTACATCCTTTGATGTTATTGAAGTTAGTGGTGGATACAAGAACTAGGTCCCCCACTTTGAAATCTGGGGTTGCATGAGATTTATCCCATTTGTCTTTAGCATATGCAAAAGAGTCCTCCATGCACCTTACTGCATGCTTTCTAGCTTTGTCTAGCATTCCTTTGAAGCTAGCAGCTGTGGGATGTATTTCAATTAAGTCTTTCCTCAAGGAATCTTGGGGTAACTTGGGGTTCCATCCTTTTTCTAGAATAGCAGGAGTTTGATTGGTACTGGAATGGATTGATGTTTTATATGCTAATTCCAGTGCTGGTAACAGAGTACACCAATCATGGGTAAATCCATCACAATCTTTGAATTCAAGGCCATATGCACAAAATCTTCTCACCATGTCCTCTAAGGTTTGGATCATTCTTTCAGCCAGACCATCAGTTTGTGGGTGGTAGGCTGTAGAGAAAGACAGTTTTGTGCCAAATAATTGGTGAAGATTTGTCCATAGAGCTGAAGTGAATTTGGGATCTCTATCACTGATGATATTTGTAAATATCCCAGTCCATGACACTACTCTATTCCATATCAGAAGAGCTGTATCCATGGCTGTATCATCTTTGTGACATGGTAAAAAGATTGGAGTTTTACTGAATCTGTCCACAATTACTAGGCAAGCATTATAGCTCCTGTCACCTCCTGGTGGTAGGCCAGTTACCCAATCCATATGGACAATTTCCCAAGGTCTGTTTGGTTCTTGGATTTTCATCATATTTCCAAGTCTTTTGCCAGTGGATTTATTTGCCTTTTGGCATCTGTCACAGGTTTTGCAATATTCTGCAACATCTTTTTGCCACATTGGCCACCATATGCAGGTCTTTACTTTCTCTCTTGTTCTGTCCTCAGAAAGATGTCCTGAAAAGGGACTATCATGGCATTCTCCCAGTACAAGATTGATTAATGACCTGTCTACAACTGTCATGACACATGTGTGCTTGGTTCTGTGGTAAATTATACCATCCAGTAGGTGAAATCTCCCTTCATTATAAGATTTTCTCCATACTTCATCCAAGGCATGTATTAGAGAGTTGTCTTTACAGTCTTTGTTAAGTAATTGGCATAAGATGCTACAATTCTTATCTTGAGTGTAACTATTTCTGACTTCTTCAAAGAAGGTGGTGTTCAAGTCTGTAACACTTATTCCTTCTATTGGAATTTGTGGTGAAGCTTCTTCTGGAACATAAGCAGGATTATCAATGTTATTTGGTAATGGCCATCTGCTTAGTCCATCTGCATTCTTATGAATATTCCCATCCTTATGAACAATAGTCATATTGCCTCTGTATTCTTGTATGGCTATTTGCCATCTGAGCATGTGTCTGTTAGGTGTTTTCATGTTCAAAAGTGATTTCACAGCTGTACAATCTGTTATTACTTCAAAAACACATCCCTCTAAGAAATAGTTCAATTTCTCTAAGGCCCAGACAAGGCATAGACATTCCATTTGACTTGCTCCATATCTGGCTTCAGTTGGTTTGATTTGCCTGGATATGAAACATATTGGTCCTTCTACAGGTTTGTCATTTATGATCTGAACTTGGTGAAGTGCAGCACCTAGTCCATCCCCTGATGCATCAATATACAGTTTGAAAGGCAATTTAAAGTCTGGCATCAGTAAGAGTGGAGCAGTGGTCAATGCTTCTCTTAGAGACTCAAAAGCTTTGACTCTGTCAACAGTCATCTCAAATACTGTGTCTTTGTCACACAACTTATAAAGTGGTCTTGCTATGGATGCAAAGTCTTTAATGTGCTGCCTGTAATATCCTGCAAAACCTAAGAATGACTGAATTTCCTTCTTATTCTGAGGCATGGGTTTTAACAATACTGCTGCAACTTTGTTTTTATCAATTCCAAGGGACAAACCAGATACAACATGTCCTAGTGCCTTAAGTTCTTTAAATCCAAAATGACATTTCTTCAAGGAGATTTTCATGTTTACTGATTGGATTTTTGTCAAAACTCTTGATAATCTGTACATGTGCTCCTCCCAAGTCTTTGAACAGATAATAATGTCATCAATGTAAATGATTAACCATCCCTCTGAGAGTTCTTCAGGGAAGATTTCATTCATCATTCTTTGGAAGTGTGAAGGTGCATTTTTGATACCAAAGGGCATCCTTAAGTATTCATACACTCCACAATGAACAATAATTCTCAAATATTTTCTTGCTCTTGGTGTTACTACATTTTGATGGAATCCTTTAAGGGCATCCATAGTGGTTATATACACTGCTTGAGATATTTGAGTAAGGGCAATTTGGATTTTTGGTATTGGGTATCTGTCTGGAACAGTGTAAGTGTTCAGAGCTCTAAAATCCCCAACCATTCTGGATTTTCCATTATGCCACGCCACTATGACTGGTGTAGTTATTTCTACTTCCTCATTGTGGCCTACTTTTCTTATTACACCAAGGTCTAGAAGTTCTTTGATATGAATTTCTAGAGCTTCTCTTGATTTTGGACTTGCTGGATAAGCAGGTCTTCTTAAGAGTGGTGGATAAGGTCTCTCAATGTTAAGAATGATGTCAACTTCATGACCAATAATTGCTCCCAGGGGTTCTTTGTCTGTAGCAAATGCTCCTCTGTGGTCATACAAAAGGGAAGAAAGTTCATTTTCTTGCTTATCAGTCAGATGAAGGCTTATTTCAGCCTCATTTAACTGTTCAGACTTGAATTTCTCTAACTCTAAGTTGACTGGTGATACTTTGTTTACTGTAATTTGTCTTTTAAAGGGTAAAAAGGCAAATTTCTGGCGCTTATTGTCTCCAATTGTAAAGTATCTGTCTTTGTTATTATGTAAATCTATCCCATACATGATTAAATAGTCATTTCCCAATATAAAATGGGTACTAGAGCAATTTTCCATAACAACAAATTCAACTGCGATCCTTAAATTCCCATTTATGTGTGGGAATATGACATTGGTCTCAAAGATTCCTAATGCTTTCATTGGGTTACTTGCACTGTTGAATTTTATACCATCAATTGGTAACAATTGGTCTTCAAAATTTGGTACACAAGTCTTAAGAAAAGATTTTCCAACACAAGAGCAGAAGGCTCCTGGGTCAAGCAAAAGTTTGGTGGGTTTGTTGTCAATCACCACTTCTGTTATACAGGAGTTACCAGCTGTATAACCTTTTCCTCTGTTTGGTTTTGTCTTCATAAGTTGTGCATCTTGAACTTTTGATAAATCAACTTGACCATTGCTCAATTGTGGTAAGTGGGAATAAGATTCCATGATGTCAAAAGTGGCATTGATATTTTCTATATCTTTTGAAGATTCAGAGAATATGGATGACTTATCATCTGAATTGTCTTCAATTATGTCTTCTTTTTCAACATCTGGTTCTTTTTCAATGTCAATTTCATTGATTTTCCCCCTTTTTGGACATGTATTGGCTAAATGGGTGGTGCTTTGGCAAATATGGCATTTTCTGACTGTATCTGCAGATTTATATTTAATATTACTAGAATTTTCTTTGGGGTTTTTGTCCACAGAATCTTTCCAAGGTGTATTAAACCTTGTTTTAAGATTCACCCTACTAGAACCAATTTTGGTTCTGGTGGTTACTTCTTCCAGTATATTGATAATATCCTCTGCTGAAGATTGTTCAGTAGTCCTGCTTTTGACAGCATGCTCTAAGTCACCTCCACATTGTCTCAGAATTTTTCTATGGATCATAAATTCTGACATGTCAGGATATAATGCTGTTAATCTGTCCTTTTGTTGGCAAAACCATGGTAAAGCTTTGTCTTTATCAGCATTAAATTTGGCAGATTCAAAGGCTGTTTCAACTTTAAACCTCCAAGCATCATTTGCCCATTTGTTGATGATTTGGGTTTTCCACCAAGTCCAACTCTGGTGTCCATGTGCTTGTCTTATTTTGATGTACCATCTGTGAGCTGATCTGGTAAACAAGGTGTTAAACCTGGCTGTTACCAATCTGTCTGGTAATTCAAAATCCTCTTTGATCATGTCAATACCTCTAATGAATTCCATATGGTCATACTCTCCTTCACCACTGAAGTGAGGCCATTCTTTAAGTTTTGGAACTTCTTTCAAGAGTGCTTGTCCCATTGATGGTTCCAAGTTATGAAAAGAAGTGGATAATTCATTTTTTAATTGTGAATTATCAGGATCCAATACTTGTGGATTTGAAATTCTTGTGCCCTCATTTTGATTTAGAGGTGTAGACATTCTTGGTAAGGTGTTCAGTAATTGTTCAATGTCATTCATTTTACTGTTGCTACACCTTTGGGAATTTCTGTATTCATGTTGGAAGCTTTGTATTAAATTTATTACTTCAATTTTATACATGTCTTCTTTATGTGTAAGTTCTTGCCATAACTCTGTCTGTCTTGTATTATCAGCAGTGACTTGATTCAATTTCATTGATAATTTTGATACTTCTTCTTGTGAAGCATCAAAACACTTTTTCAAGGCAATGGTATATGTCTTTACTTCAGTAAATGAATTTGAAATGTCATCAAGGACTTTCTTGTTATCTGTCTTGATAATATTTATGGCTTGTTTAATTCTTGTTTCAATCATGTCATCAATATTGAATTTAGAATATTTATCTGTTAATTCTTTAATAATGGCAGATTGTTCATTTATTTTAATGTTAGAAGAATTGTCATTATTAGAATTTTTAATTGTTCTTAAAACTTTTTCAAAACACATAAGTGTTTCATTAATTTGTCACAGACTCAGGTTGTTTGTTTTAATGTTGTTACAAATGGATTCATTTTCATCAGAAAGATGTTTTTTCACGTCATTTATAGCATCATACAACTCTGGGATGGAATCAAATATATCAGAAATCATTTCTGGAACTTTAATCTGGCTTCCTCCTTCTTTTGTAATTCCATCATGGTTCTGGCCATCTGAAATACATTTTCCATGGCATCCTGTTGAATCTTTGGAATCCTGTAGCCCTGGCTGTAAGGTTTTGGAGCTTGTGCCTTCCCTTTGCCCTTGTTTGGAGGTTGTGGCTGCTTTTTCACGTTGGAATTGCTGCTGCTGGCCACTGGGGCTGTTTTTGGCACTGGTTTTGGTGGTGGAGGGTTGTTTTTCCTCCATTCCAGTGTCAAAAGCATCATGTTTTTCTTCTCCATCAATGGATGCCATCCATTGAGCAATTTGCAAGTGTTGGGATGGCCCAAGAATTTTCTTACTGTCAGGTAAGAATTCATGCAATTCTTCCACAGGTCTGCAAGGATCTGGTACTCCTTGAATTGGAGTGCATTGTTGTATGCACTGTGGCTGGCTTTGTATATGTCCACAGAGGCTTGTTGTGGCGGTGTCAGCTCTTTTTGAAGGTAAAATGGTATTATCAGCTTCAGAATGACCCATTTTAGTTGTTTGGAAGTCATCAACTGACCCTTTTCCTTCTGTACCTGGTTGGCCTCTGCCATAATCACGTCTATTACCTTTTTGGGAGCTGCTTGAGGGGTTGTAGCTGGCTCCTGACCTGGTTGAAGGCATAATTATGGTTAAAAAAGGCTTAAAATAGTATTTTTACGTCAAAAACTTACTATTGGCCAAATTTTTGGCTTTCTGAAGTGTATTACTTATATCCAAGTTAATTAATTCAGAAGATATTGGTTCAGGTTGATTATTTTGAGTCACAATAACAGTACTATTATGATCAGAATTAACAGTACTGGCAGGGATAATGCTGGTTACTGTTGAGGCTGTTTCAATGTTTTCTTGTCTTACCACGTTGTCAGACACTAAAATTAATGAAAAAGCCAATTAATTAAGTAAAAAAAAGGTTATTTCAAAAAAGAAATAAAAATATAAGCCTCACTTATAATATGAAAAAAATTATTTTTTAAGGATTTTTTTTTTTGGATTATAAGTATTTTTTATATGTTTTTAAATTTTTCAATATAAGAAAAAAAGATTTAAAAAGAGTAAAAAATATGTCACAGGTAAAATATCACGGCTGGGCCCCCAAATGTAAGGTGTGGATATGAAACTTTGATTAAAAATCAAGTACTTTTCCTGTCCTCAAAATTTGTATAAGGTAAAAATCAATTAAAAATAGTATGAAATATTATTTTTAAGAGAAAACACGCCAATTTTATTGTTTATAACTTTATTAGTATAAAACAATAATATTATAAAAATTTATTGTTTTACCAACAATAAAAATTTATCCAAAAAATACTCTACAAGAGATATTTTAAGGCTACAAAAGAAATTTCTTCAAGAGCAATTTCAATTGGAATTAATTGAGCAAAGAACTGCAAGCAATTAATTAAAGAACAAAGTCTTTAAAAAGAATATTAAAGAGAAAACACGCCCAAAAGTGACCAGAGTGAATTTGGAAACAAAGTGACAAAGTTAACAGTGATGAAAGATGCTTTAATTCACTTTTGGGGTGGTTCAGGGGTAAAAATGATTATAAGAGTTACAAACAATGATTATAATGATTTTTTCACGTGGTTAAAAGGATTAAAATGATTTAAAAGTGGTGGTTGGAATCTTTTATTGATTGGTTTAACAGTTTTTAAACTAATTAATAAAAGGAAAAGATTCTAACATGAAGAGAAAAGTGGGGCAAAGAAGACATTCTTTTATAGCCATCAATTCTCTTACTCCAAAAGTAAAATTTACTCTTGTCAGTCGTGAAAAACAGTCTGACAACAGAAAAGCCAATTATGGCATCATTGAACCCTGGTTTAGACCAAAAAGGGCTGGTTTAAGCCATTTTTAGCCATTTTTAGCCATTTTAGACCCTTAAATCAGCCATTACTATAGCAATACCAGGCCTAGAGCCTTCAAAACACGTCAGAATGTGTGTCAGAGGCGTAGAAACCAGTTAAAACTGTTTTTATTATGATTGTTTTATCTTAAGGGTAGTTTTACCCTCTTGGCAACAGCTAAAACTACCCCAGTTGGTATCAAAACCTCATCATCAATTGAGTCCACAGACCCTGTAACTCAATTCCAGGCCAAAAGTGATGAACTTTTGCGTGAATTTTGACATCCCACGCCTGTCAGCAAGGATTTTGGGGGTCTAGCTCCCCCTTAGAGCTGGAGTTCCTTTTCCCCCCCAAATTTAATCTTTCCAATTTATTTTTCCTTTAATTCCTCATCATGTATTATACTTATAATTTACATATGTAATTCAATTCAATTGTACAGTACAATACAGTAATAATTGACACCTCATATGTAAATCAAAGTTCACTTATGTAATACACGCGCACATTTTGACATTTCAATTGAATTCAATTGAAAATACTTCAATTCCTCATAACTTCTAAACTAAACACAACACCTCAATTTTAACACAAAAATTGATGGTTAACACCACATGTGGTGTGAATTAAATTAAGGTTTTGAGGATTTTCAACTTTTGTATTGAAAATACTAAAAACTTAATTTAAGCTTATTTAGAGTTGAGTTACAAAAATTTCACCCAGAGGTGACCCCACCTGATTTTTTATGAGGAATCCAATGGTGAAATAAAATTTATATGTTTATTTATTGGATAAAAAGTTATAATAAATTTTATTTAACTTTTTTCCAAATTTATTTATTTTTTCACAATTTTGTTAAAATTTCATTTTTACTTAAATTTTTCAAGTATAAATGTAATTTTATATTTACAAAATTTAAAGTAATTTTATTTTTAAATTATAATTAATTTTTTATTTTTAATATAATTTTATATTTATATTTTTTATTTTTATTTTAATAATATAAATAAATTTATTTTATTTATATTAATATGTTATTTTTTTATATTTGTGGTCTTTTGGGTATATGAAATTACCTCTAAGGCTCACATTTGGATTCCACACAAAAATTCACCTAGGGTAGCTCCATAGAGTGAATAAGCTCAAATTAACTCTTTGAGGTGGTAAAATGGAAAATACTTCAATACCACATCATCAATACCACATAAAAGATCCGTGAAAACCTTTGTTTTTCTTAATTTCACGCCAAAATAATGGGAATGTGAGAAATCCCATGTTACATATACACTGAGAGTAGTGTTATGCATGTTTTGAGAACTTAATATCATGGTATTATTACATGAACCTTTGGGACACCCATAGTGGATAGCTCACTTTAAGCTTAAATCTCTATTTTGAAGTAAAAAATAAGCAAGGGGGACAAAAGACATCACAGAGAGCCAGGGTACCCAACTTCTGAGGCCTCAGAGGCGTGGACAGCTCCAAAGCTTGGATTCATGGCTGATATTGGCCTAATTGGTGAACTAAAACCTTTTTGGAACTTGGTTACCCTGTTACAACTACTGTAAATCTTGAGAAAATAGCAAATAACCTGCTATTTTGACGTGCCAAGGAGGTAAAAAGCTACTTAGACTCCTGTAACCATGTCAATTCTTAATGATTTTCCATGGATAAACCCCAAAAGAGTAATTAAAACACTTTTTGGACTTGTATCCATTGATTTACCTCATAGCAACCAGTCAAACACTGATATTTGCAATTCTACGTAGAAATGAGATAAAAGATTCAAAAATTCATTAAAAATACAATTCTCCATGAATCTTTCTGAAACCTTCAGTGCCAATGGAGAACTGTATTATCTATGGTACAACCAAAAAGATCTCCAGTTGTACTAGTAAAATTGAAAGTTTTACTTACAGTCCATTTTTGACTATTCTATGCGAACCACTGAATCTTCAAAAATTTACAGTAATTACAACCTGTAATGAAATTGGCAATAACATTGATAACTTTGAGAAATCAACAATTTTTTGGAAAAAAAGAATATTTACAGATGTTACTCGTTTTCTTCTTAACCTTATTGGGGTTGGTAGTCACATAAAAGCATCAATTAGGTAAGTATGATAATCTTACATGACAACAGATGATTCAATCAATAATCCAAAAAGGTTTATTGTTTTCTAACTCACTGGTTTTTCAGTTTGATCCATAGCATGCCTCTGTGAGCTGTTGTTGACTTAAAAGAGGCCTCTTCTTGCTGTTTTTTCCAAATCATCATCTTATTATCATTTAAACCATTATTACCAACAAGTAAGAATTAGCTATAGCTATTCTTAAGTGTTTTAAATCTTTCAGAATCAATCAGAAAGACGTGAAATCATAGAATCCAACTATAGATTGTTGTAAAACTGTTATAAATTCATTTTCATCCTTAAAATCCACAATTCTATGTCAAATCTCTCTATCCCATCTTTCAATAAGCTCTTTGGAATATTAGTGAGTGATTTATTTTTAATTCTTAAAGTTTTTCTCTAAAACTAGTTTTCTTCAAGAATTATCACTATAATCATTCTTGCAAATGATAATTATGTATTAAAATAATTTTATTATTTTAATAAAAGAAGTTTTATTATTAAAATCTTCTTGCAATTGATTCTTGTAGACAATTACTTGCTCACTGTTAAAATCACTAGTAGTTTTCAACACGTGAAAGAAATAATTCTTTAATTATTTAATTGTGGTTATAATAATATTTTATTATTATATTTCATAAGAACAGACATAGTACTGTTGATTAATAGTAATATTATCATCAGTTTCATAGTCACATCTTACATTTGGGGGCCTGGCCGTGATTTTATCCATAGACTTGGCTTTAATCATATTCTAGACTTCAATTTTTTGTTCTAAAAAACCACCATACCTACCAAATCTCACATTTGGGGGCCTGGACATGTTTTTTGAACCTTGTACCCTTAATTGATATATTTTTAAGCTCTAAAATATATTGATTTAATTATTTTTTCTTTCATTTTAAAGTTAAAATAATTCTTATCTTTGAAATCATTTTGGGAATATTTTCATTGAGGAATTTGGTTCAATTTTATATTGTTTTTACACGTGGCTTTTTCACATCCAAAAACTTATAAAATTATTCTTTGACTTACTCTGAATTAATTTCTTTCAAAATCTTAAATTTTAAAGTTTTTTCTTTCAAAAGAATAATTTTTTTAATATTAAAAAATATAAAACTTATAAAAAATATTTAAAAATATGTTAAAAAAAGTATAAAAATTTTTTTTTTCTCTTTTATAATTTGTAGTGTCTTTAATCAAATACTGTGCAGCTGGAAACAGACTCAGTAAAAGATATATCACTAGTCCAGAATCTGAAGACAATATTGAGGTGCAAATTGCTAAAAGAGGCACCTCATTTAACTCAGAAAAGACTAAATTACCACCAAAAGGTGTGTATTTTATCTTATATTTTCACCTTTTATCTTTAAATTAAAGTGAAAATGGTGCATAACAGAAATGGAAGCAACTATTCAGTCCAACCAGATGAATGTGGACGAAGAGGAGGCAAGACCAAATCCAGAAGTGCCAAGTCTTCCACAAGAAAGACACATTTGGAGGATGCCAGAGTTTCCCCCCATTCCCCAAGGTCTGTACCCACAGATTTTGACGTGAATTCTGAGCCTGAACTGATTCATGAAAATATTTCCAGGGCTGAACCATTTTCAAGTGGGAGCAATAGAAATATATCAATGCCAGTACAAAAACTGATTCAGAGCAGCCAAAGAAGAGGAGTGGGAAATATGCCCAAGCCTTTGGCAGGGGGCCATGAGCTCCTACTTACACATCAAGAGCTTTCTGGGTCAGCAGAAGACCATAGAACTCTTAGGAGGATGGATCCCCCTGTCTTGCAAAGACAAGGTCAAAAAGATAAAGAATTGGCTGAAGAACAAAAGTCTTTTATCCATAGACCAGAAGAAGGAACTGGAAATGACTCCAGCTTTGGAGACAGAAGCCCCAGTGGCGTCTACCGGCTCCAAACCAGCTCCAAAAGTATCCAAAGACAAGCCCAAAGGACCTCAGAAGAAGCAGAGAGGTCCCAAGAACCATCAAGGAAGGGGAAAAGGCAAAGCCAATTAGCAGAGACCTTACCCACAAGGGTACAGGGTCCCCAAATTGGAGCCTTCAGCCATGGACAGTGTGTTCAACATGGCCCGAACTCTCATGGAATTCACAGCCAAGGAGCAGGAAAGGATGAACAGGACGTTTCCACGCAAATAGATCATTTACAAAGAGCTATTAATGTAGAAATTGGTAAACCTGATTCAAATTTAACTAAAATGACATTGGATATTAATGATTTGAAAAAACATGACAAGAAATATACTGAATGGTATGAATTGACAAATGACAAATTTGATTCCATTATCAATGCTTGTAGCACAATTGAGAGTACATGTCAGATTCAGAATGATGAAATGGAAGATCTTTCTATTTTTAAAATGAATGATCAATTTAAGACTCTACAATACAATGTCTTAAAGATAGTTGAAAATACCAATCAATTTGCTACACATTTAGCAAAAAGTGACAGTGAAAGACAGAAGTTAAAGAATGAAATCATTCCACATGTAGAACAAATTCATAAGAATTATGAACCACATATGCCAAGACATTCTACACCTTTGACTGAAGACAAACTTTCTGTTAAACAAGTTTTGCCCCTATTTTAGGAGAAAATGTTGTATCTGTTAAAGATATTCCCAAATTAGAAGAATGGCCAACATTCTCTGGTGAAGGAGAATATAACTATATTGAGTTCATCAGGACTATTGATATGTTACAGGAAGACTTGAATATACCTGATGAAATGAAAGTGGGGAAATTATACTCTCTGTTTACCAGAACTGCAAAGAAATGGTATCACAAAATGAGAATGGATCATGGAAAACATGATTGGTCTTATTGGAAATCTGAAGTGATTACCAAATGGGCCAACAATTCTTGGAGGTTTAAAATGGAAAATGCTTTTGAAAGTGCCATTTTTAGCTCAGAGAAAGATGAACCACTTACTTGGTTGTTCAAGCAAAAGGACAGATTATCTGCCTTACACCCAGATATGTCTGACACTATGATTAATATGAAGATATTAAGAAAGTGTGGAGGAGAACTGGAACATGATATCAAAAGCAGATGTGTAGAGCCCTGTTCAACAGAGGACTACATTAATGAAATGGAAGATATCATTACCAGAACAATAATTGGTAAAACTTGGACTAGAATCCCTATGGAATCCAAGATGGTCCCAGAGATTTCCAGAGAGGATAAAAGACCAGCAAGACCTGTCTTAAAGTGTCATAAATGTGGAAGTACTTCAAATTTACCAAACACTTGCACCAAGAAGACAAAAATCAAAGAATTTCAAGTCATTGAAGAAATTCAGTGTACTGAAGAGAAAGAGGAGTCTGATCAAGATTCTGCAGTCTCTGAGGATACACCAGTGGAGGACTATCCCATTGAAAACATTACAGCTTTCTTTGAGGTCACAGAGGTCCATACCCACTTGCCACAGTACAGTGAGGATTGCTGCAACCTGATCTATATGCAAGATGCCAGAATGTGTAAAACAAAACCTGCTAAAGGAAAAGGTTACAATGCTGGAGCATCCTGTATCACATCAGTTTTGATGAATGATATTGAAGCCAAAGTAAACTTGGATACAGGGGCATTTTGCAATTATGTGGGAAAGGATTATCTCCAAGTTATACTTTCTGAATGGAAAAACGATCTATTACCAATAGAAGCTGTGCAATTTAGTAGTGCCAGTAACAATATGTAACCCTTGGGTATATTAGACACTAATCTTGTATTTCCACACCCAGCAGGAAGTGTAAGAATGAAAAGTGAGATTGTAGTAATGGATAATTGCACATCTCAGCACATCATTCTTGGAAATGATTACTTAAATATTTGTGGTATTGATATCAATAACCACAAAGACAGATATTTCACAATTGGGGATAACAAAAGACAAAAATTTGCTTTTTACAATATTCCAAAACAAATATCTGTGGTATCTTCTGTTAAGGATACTTATAAAGATGAATTTGTGTCTAATCAACTTGTTGAAGCACAAATTCATCCATAATTATCACCAAAGATGAGGAATGAGATTATTAATGTGTTATACACATACAGTAATGCATTTGCCTCTGATAATGAACTATTAGGTGCTATAAGGGGACATGAGGTTGATATTACTCTTAATATTGACAGACCATATCCTCCAGTACTTAGAAGACCAGCTTATCCAGCCAGTCCCAGAGCTAGAGAAGCCTTGGAAAAACAAATCCAAGAGTTAATCCAGCTTGGTGTACTGAGGAAAGTAGGCCATAATGAGGAATTTGAAGTAACAACACCTGTTATTATTCCCTGGCATAATGATAAGTCAAGAATTGTTGGAGATTTCAGAGAATTAAATACCTACACAGTTCCAGATAGGTATCCAATCCCTAGAATTCAAGAAACTTTGAGTCAATTGTCTAAAGCCAAGTATATAACATCAATGGATGCATTGAAAGGCTTTCATCAAAATGTTTTGACGCCTAAAGCTAAGAAATTACTTAGAAATATCACTCACTGTGGTATTTATGAGTATCTTAGAATGCCATTTGGCATTAAAAATGCTCCATCCCATTATCAAAGAATGATGAATACTATCGTTCCCACAGAATTGTCTGAAGGATGGCTTATCATTTATATTGATGATATTATCATATGTTCTTATTCTTGGTCCTTACCCCTTGAAAGACTTGCAAGGGAACTTCACAAAGTTGCAGAAATGAACATGAAAATTTCACTTAAGAAATGCAATTTTGGTTTTGAAGAACTCAAAGAATGAGGACATATTGTTTCTGGTTTAAGCTTGGGTATTGACAAAAACAAATTAGCAGCAGTGTTACTTAAGCCAATACCCCAGAATAAAAAAGAAATGATGTCTTTTCTTGGGTTTGCCAGTTACTATAGACAACACATGAAAGACTTTGCAATTCTAGCCAAGTCACTTTATTGAATCTGTGATCAACAGACTGTATTTGAGATGACGCAGGAGAGAATTAAAGCTTATGAGAAGATAAGGAAAGCTCTTACAGAAGCACCTTTGCTACTCATGCCTGACTGGAATATACCTTTTAAATTGTACATTGATGCGTGTGGAGATGGATTAGGGGAAGCCCTACATCGAGTCCAAATTATCAATGACAAACCCACAGAAGGACCAGTTTGTTCAATCTCAAGACAAATCAAACCAACAGAAGCCAGATATTGTGCAAGCCAGATAGAATGTTTATTCTTGGTATGTGCGCTTGAGAAATTGCACTATTATCTTGATGGCAGTGGTTTTGAAGTGATAACTGACTGTAATGCAGTAAAATCACTTCTTAATATGAAAACTCCCAACAGACATATGTTGAGATGGCAAATAGCAATTCAGGAATATAGATGAAACATGACTATAGTCCACAAAGCAGTAAACATTCACAAGAATGCTGATGGACTCAGCAGGTGGGCATTAGCCAACACTTGTGATAACCCAGCTTATGTACCTTTGGAAGCTGAACCACAGATTCCAATTGAAGGGATTAACATAACTTATATTGGGACTGAATTCTTTGAAGAGGTCAGAGAATCTTATAAGCAAGACAAGAATTGCCATATCTTGACTTCTTTATTAGATAAAGACTGCAAAGATAAATTTTTGGTCAATGCACTGGATGAATTTTGGAGAAATTCCTATTCTGAAGGAAGATTTCACTTGTTTGATGGGATTATTTACCACAGAACCAAACATTCTTGGGTAATGACATTATGTAGCAGATTGCTTATTAATACCATTCTTCATGAATGCCATGATAGCACCTACTCTGGACACCTGTCAGAAGACAGAACACTTGAAAAAGTAAAGAACTGTGCATGATGGCCATCTTGGAGAAAAGAAACCATTGAATATTGCCATACCTGTGACAGATGTCAAAAAGCAAACAGCAGTACAGGCAAGAAATTTGGACTTATGATCCATATTCAAGAACCAAAATCCCCTTGGGAAGTTGTTCACATGGACTGGGTCACAGCACTTCCTCCAAGTGGTGACAAAGGTTATAATGTTTGTTTAGTAATTGTAGATAGATATAGCAAGACTCCCATATTCTTACCATGTCATAAAGATGACACTGCTATGGATACAGCTCTTCTTCTGTGGAGTAGAGTTATTTCTCATACACAATTATTTAAGAATATCATAAGTGACAGAGATCCCAAGTTCACATCTGCACTTTGGACCAATCTTCATAGATTGTTTGGGACTAAGTTATCATTCTCTACAGCATATCACCCTCAAACAGATGGGCTAGCAGAGAGGATGATTCAAACTTTAGAAGACATGATCAGAAGATTTTGTGCTTATGGGTTAGAATTCAAAGACTCAGATGGCTTTACGCATGACTGGTGCACTCTTATACCTGCACTAGAATTGGCATACAAGACATCAGTCCATTCTTCCACAGGACAAACTCCTGCTATGTTAGAAAAAGGGTGGAATCCAAGACTCCCAGCAGACACACTGAAGAAAGACTTGATTGACATTAATCCTTCAGCTTCCAGCTTCAAGATAATGCTTGATAAAGTAAAACATCATGCAAAACAAAGTATGGATGATGCTTTTGATTATGCAAAACAGAAGTGGGACAAGAGTCATAAAGTACCAGACTTCAAAGTAGGGGACTTAGTTCTAGTTTCAACCTTGAATTTTAATAATATCAAAGGCCCAAAGAAACTCAAAGATTCTTATGTAGGACATTTTGTTATGGTTTCCTTACATGGAACCAACGCAGTTCAAGTAGAATTGAGTGGTGAATTGGAAAATAAACACCCCACTTTTCAGTCAGCTTGATAAAGCCTTATCAACCAGCTGATAAAGAATTGTTTCCTTTAAGGAACCCAACTCCTTTAACTGTTCCACCAGTGGAACAGAATGAAGACAAAAAAATAAAGAAAGTCATCAAAGAGAGGAGACTTAGGGGTAAAAATCAGAGAGAATATCTTGTCAGATATAGAAATCCAGTACATGAAGATGAATGGCTGGCAGAATCAGAAATACCTGACTCAGATAAACTCTTGAGAAGATTTAGACATGAAAGAAGGCCACAAGCCTGAATATGTCTATAAATGTGCTTTAAATTACTTGATCTGAGTGATGTAAAGAGGTTGGACAGTGGACATTAACCCCCTTTGGGGCCTTTTACTCTTTATACGATTAAATTGTAGTACAATTTTATTTTTTGGTGGGAGGGAATGTGAGCCTTGAGGAATATTTTACATACCGAAATAGGCCACAATTATCTTAAAAACAAATTTTGAATCATGCGTAACTCATAAGTCATGCATATATCCAAAATTCATCATTTTTGATTTCAGAAAAGATGAATAACTTTTTATTGAGTAAGTAAATCCATAAATTTAAGACCAGATTTGGATTCTACACAAAGCTTCACCTAGGGTAGCTCCATAGAGTGAATAAGCTCAAATTAACTCTTTGAGGTGGTAAAATGGAAATTACTTCAATACCACATCATCAATACCACATGAAAGATCCGTGAAAATGTTTGTTTTTCTTAATTTCACGCCAAAATAATGGGAATGTGAGAAATTCCATGTTACATATACACTAAGAATAGTGTTATGCATGTTTGGAGCACTTAATATCATGGTATTATTACATGGACCTTTGGTACACCCATAGTGGATATCTCACTTAAGCTTAAATTTCTATTTTGATATAAAAAATAAGCAAGGGGGACAAAAGGCATCAAAGAGAGCCAGGGTACCCAACTTCTGAGGCCTGAGAGGTGTGGACAGCTCCAAAGCTTGGATCCATGGATGATCTTGGCCTAATTGGTAAACTAAAACCTTTTGGGAACTAAGTTACCATGTGACAACTACTGTAAATCTTAAGAAAATAGCAAATCACCTGCTATTTTGACATGCCAAGGAGGTAAAAAGCTACTTAGACTCCTGTAACCATGTCAATTCTTAATGATGCTCCATGGATAAACCCCAAAAGAGTAATTAAAGCCCTTTTTGGACTTTTATCCATTGATTTACCTCATAGCAACCAGTTAAACACTGAAATTTGCAATTCTACGTAGAATGAGGTAAAAACTTCAAAAATTCATTAAAAATACAATTCTTAATGAATCCTTCTAAACATTTCAGTGCCAATGGAGAACTGTATTCTCTATGGTACAACCAAAAAGAATTACAGTTTTACTAGTAAAATTGAAAATGTTACTTACAGTCCATTTTTGACTATTCTACGTGAACCACTGAATCTTCAAAAATTTACAGTAATTACAACCTGTGATGAAATTGGAAATAACACTGATACCTTTGAGAAATAAATGATTATTTTGGAATAAAAGAATACTTACAGATGTTACTCCTTTTACTCTTAACTATATTGGGGTTGGTAGTCACATAAAAGCATCAATTAAGTAATTATGATAATCTTACGTGACAACAGATGATGCAATCAATAATCCAAAAAGATTTATTGTTTTCTAACTCAATGCGTTTTCAGTTTGCTCCATAGCATGCCTCTGTGAGCTGTTGTTGACTTAAAAGAGGCCTCTTCTTGCTGTTTTTTCCAAATCATCATCTTATTATCATTTAAACCATTATTACCAACAAGTAAGTATTAGTTATAGCTATTCTTAAGTGTTTTAAATCTTTCAGAATCAATCAGAAAGACGTGAAATCATGAAATCCAACTATAGATTGTTGTAATACTGTTATAAATTCATTTTGATCCTTAAAATCCACAATTCTATGTCAAATCTCTCTACCTCATCTTTCAATAAGCTCTTTGGAATATTCGTGAGTGATTTATTTTTAATTCTTAAAGTTTTCTCTAAAACTAGTTTTCTTCGAGAATTATCATTATAATTATTCTTGCAAAAGATAATTATATATTAAAATAATTTTATTATTTTAATAAAAGAAGTTTTATTATTAAAATCTTCTTGTAATTGATTCTTGTAGAGAATTACTTGCTCACTGTTAAAATCACTAGTAGTGTTTAACACGTGAAAGAAATAACTCTTTAATCATTTAATTGTGGTTATAATAATATTTTATTATTATATTTCATAAGAACAGACATAGTACTGTTGATTAATAGTAATATTATCATCAGTTTCATAGTCACATCTCACAAAATCTCTCTGCTTTTATATTTGATAAGTTCTTTGGAGTATTAGTGAGTAATTTTTCTTAATTCTTAAAGTTTTTCTATAGTATTAGTTTTCTTCAAGAATTACCTTGATAATTATTCTTCTAAAATATAATTATATATTAAAATAATTTTGTTATTTTAATAAAGGAAGTCTTTATTATTAAATTCTTCTTGTAATTGATTCTTGTAGAAAATTACTGCTTACTGTTATAATCACTAGTAGTGTATAACAAGTAAAAGAGATAATTCTTTAATTATTTAATTGTGGTTATAATAATTTTTTATTATTATACTTCATATGAATAGTCATAGTACTGTTGATTAATAGTAATATTATCAACAGTTTCATAGACACATCTTAAAAGTTGTGTTTAACTAGTTTTATGTTTCTTTTTCTTCTTTTTAATTTTCAAAGAATTGGAAATGAGATGAAATAGATAAATATTAGTAATAATAATAATAAAATAAAAAACATAGAATAGAGTAGAAACCTAATATTATGTAAGTCTTTCCTTTATGGCTATCATCTAATGATATGAGTTGAAGTTAAGCTGATTGTGCTTTTCATTTTATCTACTTTTTTTCTATAATTGGTGAGGATATTTTTTTTCATTTTTTTTCATTTTTTTTTAGTATGAAGATGAAATGAAATTAAAAAGAGGGAAAAAAATAAGAGAATGGAAGAAATAAATGATAACAATTTAAATGGAAATAGGTTGGATGATGAATGAAATAATTGAGGATCTAGCAGGTGGAATTCATTTTGATTACTTCCTTTTATCAAGTATTCTCTTTACTAATTCATTCTTGATGAAATTTCCTCCCCTCCATTTTTCTCCCTCAAGACTTTTGAAAAGTTATCCTTGCCAGAAGGATTTCCAATCTTTGGTATTGAATTGATTTGCACCACCTCTAAGGCTGAATATTTCTGGTATAAGTGTTTCCTCCCAGTGAACATCCCATGTGGTATTCTTTGCAATATAGCCTCCTGATATTTTACTGATTTTTGCATTTTTAATTTCAAAATGATAGAGGTTGAAAAAGTCTTGGCATTCCCAGTCCTTCCAAAATAATTCTTTCCTGAGGTTTTCATCCATGGGGAATATGTCATTCCAGTATTGGTTTCCAAGGTTTCCATCAATTCCATCCCAGGTCAGAAACTCCAGGAATTCATATTTTGTAAGGTTGAATCCAGGTAATTCTTTCCCTGGATGTGAAATTACAGTTTCTAATGATGATTCTTCTTTTGCAAAGATGTCCTCAAACTCAATGTATGGAAGGAATATGGTGGAAATATCAGGACAGGGTTCTGGTTTTATTTTCAAGAACCAGTCAGGATTTTTATCTATCTCTTTTGGATTAATGTAATTGGCCCAGACTTCTTTTTCTTCTATCCAACTGATCTCTTTGTCCATTGACCAGGTATTTTCTTCTAGTAATTGCCATGACTCCATTTTTGAAGGATTTATTGAACTTTGAAGTGTGAAAGGTAAGATGAATTGGAAATGGTATCAAGCTTATTTTGATTGGATGATAATTTTGGTTAAGAATTTGGATATTCCTCTTTGATAAGGCGGTAGGTCACTGCCTAGTGATCTTATGGTTAGTTACTGTTTTTTTTATTGGTGAGTGAAATTATTTATTTGATTCGATGAGAGTTGATATTCCTCTTTGATAAGGCAGGAGTTCACTGCCTAGTGATTCTTGATTTTGGGTGGGTGAAATTGGTTATTTTGGTTGATAAGAAATTATTTTCCTCTATGAGAAGGCAGGAGGTCACTACCCAGTGATTTTATGGTGAGTTTTTTTTTTCTTTGAGTTGATGAGTGTTGATATTCCTCTTTGTTAAGGCAGGAGGTCACTTCCTTTTTAGAGAAAATGAAAAAAAGAAAATAATGATACATTTTATGAATGATACTAATACATTTTTCAGGAAAACAATCTTGATTTTTTTAATTTTAATTTAGAGCTGAACTCCCCCAAGTGGGAAAGGTGGATGTCTGTTTAGCAACCTGGCCAAAATAAGGTCTTTGAGGGCTTCCACAAAGGCATTCCTTTCTTCAATTTCTGGTTCTGATGGAAATTCCGACCACAATAAGTCTTCATCAAGGAATATATAACCATCTCCAACCCATTTCAGTCTTCCAGTCTGGTATGTTGATCCATTCAGTCCACGGTACCATTGGGCCCAAATTTCATTGAAGTAGAGTCCTCTTCTTGGTAAAACTCCCATTGAAAATGTTTTATCCCAGAATTGAGCCAAGAGGTTTCCTTTAATTCCTTCTTCAGTTAATAGCTCTAGGAATTGAATTTTGTTCAAGTTTGCTCCTGGAAGTTGACATAAATATTTATCTTCACATAAACTCTCTTAAGCTTCATCCTCATAAATGTCTTCAAAGGTAATATATGGCAAGGAAAGGTAGTTGTATTCATTTTCTAGGTTTGATTCTGTTTCTTCATCTTCATTGGCAGGTTTCTGGATGAATTCAGGGCTTTCCACTTGCCATTAATAAGGCTCTTCTTGGTTGCTCAATGGTCTATCCAGGAAGTTTATTTGGGATGTTTCTTTCAAATTTTTGTTACTTCCTTCCATAATTTTGAAGTCTTTTTCTATTTCATTTATAATTTCTTCAGTTGAAAGCTCACGATGCTCACTAAATCTGACTTTCTTCCTTTTGGGTTTATTTTTGGAAGGATTTCCATTTGTTTTATCATTTTCATCCACCAAAATCTGGAATATGTCTTCATTATTATAAATTTGCTTGTAGATTATGTTGGGTAATTCATATTCAGATATTGATTCTTCAATTTGTCTTTTGAGGTTGTTTTGCCATTTGTGGGTTTGTAAATCTTGGCCAATTATATCCCTTTTTGGAGATATGAATAAATCTTGGGTCTTCTGGGTCAACTTAATAATGGTATTGTCACCTTTTGCATTTTTAAACTTCTTTCCTGGTGTATTTCTGACCAATTTTGCCATATTGCATAAATCCATTACTCTAGGTGGACCAGTTTTCCATCCAAGTGCTTGAGGTTTGCATATTGGCATGCATAGTCTTCTTCCATCAGGCTCTTGAAAGGTTAGTATTTCACCTTGCATGTGAGAAAAATCTAGCTTAATGTTGTTGTCTGCCAAGAAATGTCTTCAAAGTACTGTATGGAAAGATCCTTTTGCAATGAAAAAGTGGATTTGAGTTTCTTCTCCTGAAGCCAAAATTATTGTCTGAGTGAGGATTTGATTGCTATTTCTTCTGGTATGATGTTTAGTTTGGCACCAGTGTCCACTAATGCTTTGATTGGATATTCTTCCCTTCAAATCAAGATTTCCATAAATCCCAAAGGACAGGCATAATAAATCTTTGGCTTTGCTATTTCTTTGAATCCAAATGTTAATACTCTTTCTTGAATATCCATCCAATTGAGTGATTTAATTTTCTCCTTGTCTTTTTCTGATAATTCCTGCAATTTATGGAGAAAATTTGGTGACATCCTCAAACTTTTTTCAATAGTGAGGTTGATCTTTTGTTGCGTAATTTTCTTAATGATTTTGTCCATTTCCAAATTGGTTTCTACTTGTTTCTTTGGAGGTTTTCTGAACTTCTTTTCTTCTTTGGGAATTTCCTCATCTTCATTCTTATTGACAATATTCTCAATTTCCTCCTCAGGTTGTTCTGGTTTGGTCATATTGGAATTTTGGAATTTGGTAGGTATTATGACTCTTTATTCATTTTTTCTTCTTCAATATAAGCTCCTGGAATAGCTGCCTTCTTCCTTGTCTCTTGATTTTGGGCTTGTCTTTCCATCCTTTGTTTGGTCTGCCTTAATCCAATGTGTGATTCAAAAGGGTCATTGGTTGAGGAAATGGTAGGTGATTTCCAATTTGACCAATCTTTAACATGTGCAATGGAGGTTGAATTATCTTCTGATTTCTTTTAAGTGGGCTTAACCTCTTCTTCTGGTTTTTGTTTTACCACTGGTCTCTCCATAAATTTGTTGTTGAGTTCTGCTTGTTCTTTTGCAAAAGCCCTGACTATGTTTTTGGAACTTTCATTTCCTTCCATAGGTGCTCTCTGATAATTGTGAAAGAGGTAAGATGCTCCTTGAGTTCTGACAATTATTTTGTCCAAATCTTCAGAAAGGTGAGTGCATCTAGTTTCTTAATGGCCTTCTTCCTTGCAGTAAGCACATTTCAATGGTGGTCTTGGAGCCATTTGAGCTGGTATGTAAGGTTGGTAACTGGATGAAAATGGTGGTAAGGGATTCCTTGGCCTGTATGGCTGATTTTTTTGAGGGAATCTTTGCTCTTTATTATTGTTCCAGTTCCTTCTTAGTGGATTAACTGATTCTGAAAGGGGTTTAAGTTGATTTAAAACTTCTTTAACTGATTCTTTTCCCTCATTTCTTGTTTGAGGTTCTGGATGTGGGGGAGTTTTGAGCTTATGGGTGAGTTCTTTTACTTGTTTTAAAACTTCATCCCAGCTTCCATCCTCAAATATTGTTTTCTTTTCTGGAGGTTTTGGTTTAGAAAATTCTTTTTGTTGAATCAGTACCTTGGCCTCCAAGTCTTGTTCAATGTATAATTTCAAAATATCCAATCTTGGTATGATGTAACCTCCATCCAAGGCTTGAACCATAGCTATGTCTTTGATCATTTCTTTGTAAATTGACTCTTGGACACTTGTGGAGAGGCTGGCCAATATTTCTTGATTATGATTGATATCACCTTGGATATATTTGTATCTTTTGAGGTAAGTGATGATTGCTTCATATTCCCCAATGAATATTCTGTCTTGTGTCATGTTTCTTATTCCACCTTCTTTTTGAGTTTTTTTGAATAAATCAGTTATTGAAGATAATTTATATCTTCTTTCAGGTGAGAATGTTCCCCATCTTCTTTTCATATCCACTTTCAATTGATCCCAATCAGCTGTTTCATATCCCGGCATTCCTTCAATATGATAGCTGATTTCTTCATCTTTTGTCCAAAATGCTATCTGCCTTGCAATGTCTCGTCCACTTTCTCCTTCAATTTCTGTAATATTTTCAACTTTCTTGAAGAATCTTTCAACATCCTTTCCATCAAACCACAGGTTATAGTCCTTAGCTCTGATTTTCACTATTGGAGTAGTGTTTCATGGAATTTCTAGGTGCAATGGAGTTGGGATTTGGGAAGAAATGTTTACTCTTCTTGGTAAGGTACTTGGTCTTTGTTCTGTGTAGGGTTTTGATGTGTCCATGGGTCTTGGGTAAGGTGAAGGTGACTCATGTTGCCTGAATGATCTTGGAAGGGTGGTCTGTTCTTCAAGTGGACTATTTTGTGGAGTATAGCTTCATGATTTATTTTTTCCTTCCTTTTTGATTAGCTCTAGTAATTCTGCTTGCATTTCTAGAATCTTCTGCTGAAGCTTCTCTGTTGAAGACATTTATTCCTGTCCTTAAACAGTCTCTTCATTAATATTTTCTTCCTGTATTTCTTCAATTCTGGAAGGTAATTTTGATGATGAAGGTTTATGCATTTTTGGTTGGTTAATTTGTTCCTTTGATTTTGGTGTTGAGTTATTGATTTTATTTCTTTCAAGGAGATAAAGGAAAAATTTCTCCACAACATTCAAGTCCCATTTATTGGTTCTTGATGTTGCAATAGGAAATTTGTAATATATTGCTGCTTCCTCTCCTAATTCTGCTTCTTGCTTGGGTGGATAATAGTAATGATCAGAGTGAGTTGATGTTTCAGATCCTTGAGATGATGTTTTTGGCTTATTTTGATTGTTTGAATCCAGTTTTTGTTATAAAAATAATATTCTTGGAGCTGTTAAAAATTTTTCAATTGATTGTAACTTAATTGATTTTTTTCTGAAGTTGAGCTTATCAAGGCACTTTTGGGACACCAAATGTGGGAACTCCTCTTGTGTGTGATTAAAATGAGGCAGTACCTGGAGGGGGAAATTGCAGTTAACTAGTTTTGAATTGCTGATAAATCCTGTAACCAAGGGTGGCAAGGTTGTATTTCCTGCACCTCCTAAAATACTGAACAAAATCTTCCTTGGAGCTCACAAACCAAAATAAAATTAGTAAGTGGCTTTAAAACTGCAGAAGACAAAATTCAGCAGTCTCAGATCAGACCTATTCAATATATAATATGAAAGAAATAATGTCAGTAATTCTGGTTAATTTTTAGATTTTAATGAAACACTTGTCTGTATAATTTTTATTTTTTAGTGAAATTGGGGTTAATGGTTTCTTCTTGGTGATAAACGCTTGTTAAGGTGAGTTATTTAAGGTGTTTAGAAAAAATTGATAAGTGTTGATAAAGGTAATTTTGTTAAGGTATAGCTATAATAGAGTAAAATAAATTTTTAAAGGTTTGTTATTTTTATGATTTGTTGATAATAAGATAAAACTGTATTTGTTAAATTCAAGAGGTAATATTCTTGTATTTTTGAAGGGGTAAGTTATTTTCAAGTCTTGATAAATGGTTTTAATTTTACTGGATAAAATAATTTAATAGAGTAGTAACCCTAATCTTGGGTACTGGATAATTTTGATTTTTTTTATTTTAATAATAATAAGATTCCACTGAGCTTAGCTAATGGGTAATCTTCAACTCTATACTTTGACTGAGCTCAGCTACTGGGCAAGTATATTTACTATGATGTACTGGACTACCTCCCAGGTGAGGGATGACTTATTCCTGCTCTTGCAATGTGCAGGGGATTTTGAAATTTGGGGGGATAGAGCCCCTCTATTTATACCTTTTGGGAGCCCAGGGGGCCCTCCATGGGAGCTGTCTTTTTCCCCTTTACTTCCTATTGATTTCATCATGTGACCCCATTTTGGGTGAGGACATTTCTTGCATGGGTCAGGTTATTTAAGGTTTGGTGATAATTGTTTCTCTGCACAGCCTCCATTCATCACATGATGGTCTTTTGGTGAACTAATTATGATGTGATATTCTTGGATTTTACTTGCATGCATGAGGTGATTTCATTTTGGTTGGGGATTTTTGTTGTGCACAGCCTCTTTCCTGTCACATGATATTCTGTTGGTGGATGCAGTATCACATGATGACCTTGTAATTCCTTTGCATATGTCATATTTCAGGATTGGTAGAAGTGGCTGTGTAATTTATGCAGGTGTCATGGTTGTTTTACTTCTTTTTGAACTTTAAAATGAGGTCAGGTGATAATTCTTGCACTGATTAATTTACTTTTATGAATAAGATGATGTAATTTTTGAGTTTGGCAAATGCTGTGCATAGTCATGTGGTTGAGATTTAATTAGAAATTGTGTACTGCATGCAGCCTGTTGTAAATAGCTTTGGTTTTCATGAGGTGATGAGTGGTGTAAATAATTCTGATCCTGTTTTAAGGTTTCAAGTGGGGTTACTGTGGACGTAAGATGAGGTACTCCTGGGGCTATGTTGTAAATGACTTGCAGGAATTCCTTGGGGTTTAGCTTCGCATTATGTGACTTCCAATATTGAATGAAAGGTGGCTTTGTAACTAATGCATGTGTAATTTTCATGCTGTATGAGTCCTGTGGCTATAAGGGGGTGTAAAGCTGTGTGGGGTGTGTAATTTTAAAGGGTGGTACCTTATTTGTTGTAACTAGTTTACTATATTTAATGAAATTGAATAATTTATTTAAACACATACACTGCCCTTTGGTGCCTGTTCCATGGTTTTATGAGTTAAATCCAGCTTCTTGCTGTAAAATTGACCCTTTTGTGTAAAATTTGAGTGTAAGTCTGCCTGTAGGCTGGATTTACTGCTGTTATGGGGTACTATGAGCTTGAGCCCGGTGAAAAAAATGGTAAGGAATACCACAGTGGTTATAGCCAATAATTTGCCGCTGTGATATAGCGCATGGGTTCACTATGCTCCTGAAAGGTTTCATTGGTTTCAGCTAAAATATTTAGGATCATTCTAGCTTGTTACCACTATTAATAGCGACAATAGATACCACTCATAATCTATATTGTAAAAACTTGTTTTACTAACATTATCACAATAGCTCTTCCTAATATCACAAAATCACATTGTACATCTAAGTAATTAGCCTCCTTTTACAAATAGGTTGTTGACCTTTAGGTGCATTTGATTATTTCTTTCTCTCTCTTTGCTAATGATGTTAATAAAAAATTGCTTTAATTTTTTAAACCTTTCAAAAATTACAGAGCTAATGCAACTTCTTCAAACCGGAGCTATACCAGGTTGACACCCTATAAAATTATGGACTGTAAGTGACATTAATTTAATTATTAAATAAGAACTGGTAACCTGTGATGAGAAACCGTGCTATAGAGAACTGCAGCTCTAGCCTTTAAAAACCTCAATTTTTGTTTTCTGAAGTAAAAAAGAATACAATTTGTATATATCTTTCCCTTCTTTCATTAATTTCTCTATCTTTTCACTTTTCTAACTGCTTTGGTATCATAATTCTTACTGGTCAGTACAGACGATCTATACAGTTAAATAAGAACCAGAGGAAAAGCTTCACTATGCTATTTTTTTATTGTAATTTATTAAAGAATCATTTTTGTAAAACTTTGATGATTCTGAGATCATATATTTGGAAGAAATCATACTAGTACAAATAATATATCAATTGCACTTGTTGCAGCAAGTTTCCCATGAGACCAGGTGGTTGCATCCATTCAGCCATTTTTAAGTGTCTTACTTTTACCTCAAGGGGGAGCCTTAATGTAATGTCTAATGCGTTGAGCCACAGATTATGAGACCGTTCAACAAATGGGTCTTTGAACAGTTTAAAGTGAAGAAAAGTAAATGAATTGTGGTTTCAAGGCATTTGATAAACATGTGTTTGGTGAGAGTTTGAACTTGACGTCTCTGGGCTTGTTCTAGTCTTCACCAGGAATCGCAACTGAATATTCCATACATTGAACCAGGTGGTAAAACTGACATAAGTGCTACAAGCACTTTAAAAGTCGTGTGTACCACAACTAAGTGGTTTACCATTGTTGAGCTATTCTAGTATATTTCTCAATTTAAATTTAATTTTTTTCTATTCATTGTGTACTTGTCCTTTTATCTAGAGGTTCCAGGTACATGCTCAATGATGCAAATGGTTTGTTGCAGTAATCACTTGGTAGGATGAATTCATTTTTTATAATAAATTCATTTTATCCTTTTTACCATTGTGGTGAATTTACTTAATGACCTATATGTTAAAATATGAAAGTAATGGATTAAAATTCAGTACAAAATTTCAATCACGGTGGTTTCTTTGAATCTAAAGTGTTATCCCTTGGGAAAATTGACAGGGAATGCTAGAATTCTTAGCCTTAAGCCATTACGTGAAATGAGATGTAGTATGGATTTATGCTGAAGTGGAGATGTGCAGGAAATATTAGGTGAAGAAGCGTATGGCAAGATGATATATGAGGTTCTATGCAATTGGAGGGTAGATGTGAAGTTTTGGGAATGGCAGAAACAATTCTGTCATTTGTAGCCTTAAAACATTACCTGAAGAGAGATATAGTTTGGATTTATTCTGAAGTGGGGATGTGCAGATAATATTAGAGGCAGAAGCATATGGAAAGACTATATATGTGAGGTTGTATGTGGTTGAAGAATAATTTTTCAGTTTTATGGGTGGTAATTGGTGGTATGAAATATGAAGGTAATAATATTGAGTCAATGCTATATAAAGAGTGGGTTTGTGTGTGGGATAGGTTAAACACTGACTGCATGTATGAACTGATTTCTGGGTTAGGCCACCAACTGCTAATAGGGAAACATTAATCCTCTAAGATTGTGCAAGCCACAATTAAGGGAACTGGCACTAGATTATAAATATAATCTAACCAAACTATTTGAGACTGTGTTGTATAGAATCCAAGAATTATTTAGACATAATTATTAACAGAAAAGAGTAGGTTATAATTAAGTTAAGCGGAGATAGATAAATAATGAACTAATCACTATCTATATATATCAAATAAAAATCAATTTTTATGTGCCATTGGATTAATTAAGTTTGTCAATATAGCTTTCTGACATTTTATTAACTCTACATGATACTGATAGGTAAATCACTAAAGTTAGTTATTTTATTTCTAATCTGACATTAAAAGATGGGTTACTTAATCTCTATTAATTAAGGTATACTTCTACTAGTTATGTTAGTAATAAAAGTGTTTCAAAAAGGTTAGATAAGATCAATATATCATAACTCCTTTTTTATAACTGCATGGTAGCAATTGGGTTATTTCCTGACACTTATTAACAAAACTAGAATCAGAGCACTATGTAATTTATAGAAACTTGTCTATCAATATTAAACAACAAGGTGAAATACCCACCATAAAGCCATAAAATGAGTATGATCCCATCTTGGAAGAGACTGGTATCGGTAAACAAAAAATCCAAATGTTGGACTGTTACAACTGGTACAACTGGAAAAAAACTCAAAAATGGTTTCATTTACAGAAGCTATCAAGCACTTTTTGACATCAAATGGACCCAGACCAACAGAACTACTTGAAATTATGAAAGAAAGAATTCCTTTTCTATGTCACTCCTCTATAAATGCATGTCTCCCAGGTGCGGATCCATACTCTCACAAGATGAAAATTCTCTTGAATGTCTAGAGGAATTAGTGTCTGCTTGTAGTCAAAGTTGTGTCCCATTGTTGTTTGATATCCTTCAAATCTTGCTAACATTTACATAAAATCCCAATTTATCACTCCAGAAAAGAATTCTTTCAATTAAACACCATGCATTCCAATTTCCTGACCTGAAATACAGGTAATACCTATCGAATTGGTCTACCTGATGGTTCAGAAGAGAATTTCATTGGATTTCAACCTAGTCAGCCATATTCAAAATGCATAAAATGTTGAACCCTTCAGACTTAAGATAATTAGCTCTTTACTTAGAATAGGAAATATAATATTCATTCACAACTCCTCAGAGACTGTGTTGTTTCATTCAATACAACCAAGCTCATAATATAAAACAATCAACAAAAAAATAACAAAAAAATAAATAATGCACCCTGTAGCTTAACATTCAAGGCTAGCCAAAATTTTAACTTCGCCACATCAAATAAGCTTTCGCAAGAAAATAAAACTCTAAGCTTCTAACATTTTTTCTCATTAATCTTTGGAACTTATTATTTTAGCTTGAAATGATAAATTCTACAAAGAAAAAAATTGCTTGCTTGAATTGAAACAAGAATTCTGTGAATTGGTCTCAAAGATTTCTGGATACAAAGATACTCATTCAGAATGGGTATATATTTTTAGGAATTGGTAAAATAAGAAAATAGGTACCAGAGTTCAATCTTAAGAAATATTTATTTTAATTATATAGCATCATGATTGAGAAAAAGGGTTTTACTATACTATGATAAAGCCATTTCATTCATATTTGAAGATAGGAAAAATCTCAGTAGGACATGACATCAACTTGCTTGTGTTGATAAAAATGAGAGTTTCCAAATAACTAGAAGACAGCCTTGTGGATCAAGATGAATTTGAAAATAAATATCATTTATTTCTCCTAGTTAATCTATTTGTCATTAATTTCTTGCTATTTTCATTACTTTAGCTCTAGTTATGGGTGTTTATCCCCACTTATTGACCAAATATCTAACCATTACATGAATTGAATTTATGTCTGAGTAAATTTCAATGAATAATTTTCTTTCTTTCTTTTTGGAGAGAAATTTAGAAGGAGTTTGGAAATAAGACATGCTTAGCATGCGCATATTATACCATTAACCATGTGCTCACTCCATCCTTGAGTTCCCAAAGATTTAAATCATCTTTTTTGGCAATAAAAATTACAACTAAGATTTGATAACACTAACTTGGGTTAAGTTTTTTATTTGTTTTTTTTATTTTTTGAACCCTTGAAAAAAAAATCCATCACCATAGTCTTTTTTGAAATCTTTATATTTAAGATTTGATATTTCATTTATTCTTTGTAAATCATCCCTTATTAGAATTAATTAATCATTAATGGAAAGCTGTTGTATCTTATCATCCAAATTTCTTCATTTCTCTCCTTTCATTTTTTTTCTAAACGGATTTGTTGTTTCCTCCCTCCCTTAAACTTACTCCTGGTCCATTATCTTATCTCCACTGTTGCCTCCCTTTCCTAAGCTTACTTCTGTTATTGACCTATGCCAATTAGCTTTTCAAACGTTTTGTCTTTTATGGTGAGCTTTTGTCAAAATATATTTACTTCTAACTATGTCTCAAGCTATAATCAAAATCATAGGTCAAAACTGTGGAAAGGAAAATATTGGGGGGTCAAGACATAGGTCTTAGCCTTAAGTACCAACATGGCGAGGGAGAGCAAACAACTTGAACCTAAAGGGATGTTTTTGGTACAAGAAGATCACATAAGAAGGTGGATATTTCATCTATTATAAAAGATGGTCCATTTATACATGAGGGTAGATTGTAGTTATGGTACATGATCAACAGGATCTTGGTCTGGTTTTAAAAGTCATTAAGGTTACTTGTTTAATTGCAGGTGATGATTTCATGTCTGTTTTTCATTCTTACACACTACCCAAATTAATAAATCATTAATTCCAAATATGAGATTTAGAGTTTTAATTTTCTGGTTTAGGTGTGGATTGTTTTTAGTGATCCAGCTATCATTTCATTAGCTGGCAGATATTTGAGCTTGAATTTGTTATTTTCGATTAAGTTTCTGATGAGGTGAAGTCTGAAATCTATATGGAAAGCTCCATGGTGATAGGTTTGGTTTGATGCTATTGCAATTGCACTGTCCTTTAAGTGAAAATGGTTGGGTTCATTTTTTTATTTTGTGATTGGAAAATTTGTTGTTGGAGCCATTACATGTCTTGAGGGGATTCTGATAATTCTTTGTATTCTGCTTTTGGCAGAGGATTGGGAAACTAATTTTTGTTTATGTGTTCTCCAGCCAATATTACCATTGAAGTTGATTATGAAGGAGAAAAAAGATTTTTAACTGACAAATATGCCCAAGTAAGAATCCATGAAACTTGGTATTTTTCCTTGTTATTGATTGAGAAAACTGTTTCCTAGGTGTAGTTGGAAATTGTTTGTTCAGCTTGAGTTGGCTAGGACATGTTCCACAGCCCTGTAATGGCATTCCTAGAGGCTTCAAAGGGATTGGGAAAGGAAGGGAGAAGATAATGGTAGTTCAGGGTGGGTGCCTTGACCTAGGTATTGTAGTAAGCCTATGGCTTTTCCTTTCTTGAATTTTGGTTTTATCACTTGTTTTTTCTAAAGTTTTTTGAAAAATAAATTGATTCCCAGTAGTGTTCTAGACTCATCATGTTGAGTTTTTGTATTATTTGTTTTGACTAAGATCTTCCATGTCCAAGTTATATCTTATTTGATTCTTGAATTCAATTCTCCAAGTACTCCCAAAACTTAGGTTTTTAATGTGAACAAACAACCACATGGGTTTGTTACTATTGAGAGAGAAAAAGACATATGGGTCTATTCTAATTTTTTTGATTTTATTTGAGGGCTTGCTTTCAGAAGCATTGTGGGAACTCCTTTTGTTGTGGGATAAATAATAGGAAGTACCTTGAGGGGGAAATTCTTGGTGAGTCTGTTTTGAATTTCAGAATTAGCCAATAACCATGGGTGCTAATGTTTATTAGCTGAACCTCTAAATATACTGAAAAAGATACCCTTTTTGATGAGATCACAAATCAATTAGTTAGTTTTCTGGCTGTTTAATTGGAGAATTTTCCCCCGCAGTCTCTATCAGTCTGTCAATGAAAGACCATTATGATAATAATGGTAATAGTTAATATTTCTTTAATAATGGAGGTTTTTTTTACTTCTTGTTATTGATTATAATTCCTTTTAATTACTTCTTCTAGGATCTCTTGTTTAAATACTTGAGATATTTAAAGAATATTTCCTTTAATATCATTATTAATATTAATAATAATATTGATAGCTAATTAATACTTTCAAAGGTGATGTAATAAGAGTATCAATATAGATATAATAATGTAAGGGTAAGATGATATATCCTTTCTATAAATAAAGTTTATTGTTAAATTTGATAAGATCACTAATGATCACATCTTCAAACACTATTTTAACTGTAAGGTTTGACTATGAAACAATAAGTGAAAATTACCAATACTTTACTTATTGTACTCTGAATGTCCTTATAAATAAAATAAATAAGATAAAAAATAATTATAATAATAAAGAATTATTATAGTTAAGGTGTAAAAATAATTATATTATTGAATAAATAAAATAATATAATAAATCAATATATTAATATATAATAATTAATATACTTAAAAGCATTTTATTGTTGTTACCAACAAATAATAGAGGCATAAAGAACTTCTTTTTATTAATAAAAAACAATTAATAATAATAATATTACTAATAGGGGGTGTCAAAGTCACCAAATCCCGCCTTAAAATAACACGGGATTTGGAGCCCAAATCCCAACACTAAATCCCAGGTTTTTTATGTATAAATCCCATGGTATTTTGACCAAATCCCATGCATCTGGGATTTCAGCTTGAAACCTAACCCAAATGAGTACTCACAATTGATACCTGTACAACATATTCTTCTACACTCCATTTTGGAAAATCTGACCAAACAGCTTACAGTCCATTTATACTTCTTCATCCATATAATAATGCCTCAATCAAAAGCAAGAAAAATCAAGACAGATATGAAGATCACCTCTGGCCTGCCTCATCCATCAGGTCACTTAATACATACAGATTATTTAACCAGAATGAATTGGCTTTCAGTCAAATCCAATTTCAAGTCATGTTTTGGTACTAGTGGTTCAACATCTATTGGAAGACCTCCTTCCTCAAAGCAGTATGGGTTTCCGCTTATGGCCATTGAGGTCAACAAAAAATCACAAAATTTCCTAAACCTTAGTTTAAGCAGCAACCAAGATAAATGGCAAACATATAAAAAGAAATGTATGGCAGCAGAAAAATCTGAAAATTTAACTGGGGCTGGAATAACGGAAGAAGATGAGAGTAAAGGAATAAAATAAATGAGTGAAAAGCTGGAAATAATGTGTCCTTGCTATGCAGAAATGGATGTGCTCTTTGGCCACAAGCCCAATGTCACTCCCATTGTAAGCTATTATGCACAAGAAAAAGACAGTTTCAATGGTGATGATGATGATGTTTTGCTTGATAAGTTAAGTTATTGTCTCTTCCTTCTTTTACCTCAGATGATTAAAGCTCATTTGCTTTTCAAAGAAGAATAATTGCTTGGATTCACCTCACAATCTGGATACTTTGCTTAATAATGAGGATAACTTGGTTCAAGTGGAAAACCTGCAAGATGATTCAGTAAGTACATTTGAGAGTGATATTTATTCACTCCAATATTGATTATTTCTCCTTTGACCAGAAAATTAAATCCATAACGCATCCATCACAACAGCATAATCAAGCCATGACACCCAACTTGAATGACAAGAGTGGTTCTAGGAAAAGGTTGCTGGATATTTTTGCACCTACTTATGCAAATTTACTTGAATCATGGAAAAAAGGGATGACTTGCAATTATGGTTACTATGATGAATCCTACTGACAAAATTCATGCTTATTAGCCAGTGAAATCAGTGATAATGTGCATTTGGAGTGGAACAGGAAGAGGTGGAATGAAGAGAAAGTGTGCAACATGGAAAAACAACAGTTTGAAGAAGTCAAGTTACAAAAACAAATGGAGTTTGATGAGAAGCAAAATGAAAAGAAACATGAATTTGAAAAAGAAAAGTGGAATCAGGAATGTGAACTTAAGGAAAAGCAATGCCAGATGGATCTCACTATTGCGGCATTGTGATCAAGCAGGCCAATTGCAGAGTTGGAACGAATTCTGAAATTCATCAATAAAAAATGACATATGAGGTATATGTCATGTGATCATTTGATACATGGGGATTTGTCAAAGACAATCAATGTTTATTTGGATATGATCTTATGTTTTGAAATAGGATTGCAATTCATGACAAAATTGAAAATTTGTGCAAGTTTGGCATCATGATTTTATGTGCCAAATATCCATGGCTGCATTTGAACCAATTGAATTTGAAGGTGTGCTTGAAATTTGAATTTTGTGGTGAATTTTTGCCCAATAAGGGTGGATTGTGCCTTTGCTTCTTTTCCTGTTATTTGTCTCATTTTCTGTAAGTTTGATTTAATTGAATATTCCATTTGCTTCCTTTTTCTTCATTTTTTGAAGGTTTTGGTATGTCATATTTTCTTTTTTTGGACTTTTCCTTATTTTGATTTGTTTTATCATATTCTGATCATCCTTTTTGTTTATCTATTTTATTTTGATTTTTCTTGTGTTTGATGTGATTTTGATTCATGTGTTTGCCAATTTCACATTTTGTGTTTGGGTTTTAAGTTTGGTTTGAATTGTCTCCATTTATTATAATTTGTCTTTATTTCTTTGGGTTTTGTGTTTTTGTTTTTGGGTTGGTTGAATTTTCTTTAAATTTTTTCAATTTCATTTTATCTTTATTTCTTTGGGTTGGTTGAATTTTCTTTAAATTTTTTAAATTTAATTTTATCTTTACTTCTTTGGCTTTTGTCTTTTTTTTGGGGTGGGTTGAATTTTCTTTGAATTTTCTAAATTTCATTTTCTTTTTAGACAAAGAACCATCCTTTTTATATTTTTTTAATTTGGATGGATGTTAGTATTTGTAATTCACTTGTTTTCTCAACAGGATTAAACACACCTTATCTTTTAACTGTGTGCCTTTTCCTTTTAGTTGCATCGCAATCGTTTTTTGATGATTTGGGTATTGGTCAATTGCAGTTTCAATACTCCCACTTCTTGACACCATTGTTTTTTAGGCCGTTAAATGTTCTGATTCACGCGTTATTTGTGGGTAAACCTAAATTTTTGGGTTTCTATTAGCTTTTGTCTTGATTGATTTCAGTTTCAATTGCACTCCTTGACACCATAATCAATCAAAACGCCTTTTGCAAAAGGGTTTTGTTTGGTTGCTGTGAGTATTTTCAATTATCTTTTTGTTTGAGCTGATCTGATCCAACTCACTGTTCAATCGTACAAGTTATATACGCATGCTTCGGCAGTTTGGTTTTTGTGGATCAAGGTGGGTCTTTTTAATTAGATGCGTTTGTTCAACGGTGTGCCATCTAACTGATCTTTTGATGACCTATCTTTGTATTTCGTTACTCGTAGTTTTAATATATTTCTAATTGGTTCGAGGTGAGTCTGTAAAATCCTTTCTCTGGTTTCAACAGGTAATTCTTCGGAATCAACACCTCCATGTCAGACCAGAGTTTTGTGGCGCGCTCCTTTTGATTTGGAAGAGGCCGATCACTCACTACCTCAAGAAAACGGCTAACTTGCTAGGATTTCTCAATATATCATACCTCGCTCTCACTCCTGATCAAATGTGACGGCAAAATGTAGAAAACGATGAACAGGCCCGCAAGAGTGCTATGCCGGAGGTAACAACCAGATACAATTGTTTTTGGAGGAACTGCATCAGGTCAAACTGTCAAACAATAGGCCAGAATGAGCCTAATTGTTTACTTTACCAATAAGAGTAAAGTCAATAATCTACTCTCCTACTTCCCGAATAATCAATTGACCGTGTTAATAATTAACAGGTCCGTGATCTTCAAAAATGGTCATGTCTCCTTGTAGCACATGAACACAAGAATACTTGTCGTGAATTGGAAAGAAAAATTACTCTCCTTTTCACATAGCTAAGAAGGACGAAAACTAGCTCTTATTGCATTATAAAAAGACCTACTTGTAACTAGAATTAAAATAACAATCGTGTAAAATAGTGTCTTCTTTCTTACTTTCAAATCCTGCCTAACTTCAATATTTCTTCTTGTTTATCGTATTAGTCAACATTCAGCTATTGTACTGTGTCACTCAGTTGTAGGGCTACATCGATCAGTCCACCTTTTAAGGTACTAGACTTATTACTCCTTTCGTAGTCTTCTTATACAACTGTGCTAATAATCAGTCCACCTTTTAAGTTCTAAAAATTGACACAAACCACCCAACTTCCTCACTACCTTCATGAAGCCGGTTACACTAAGGCTGGCAGCAAGAGTGGCTGTACCCAACCCCAACGTGTTTCAGCAATGTCGGTGGCTGACGAAATGGGCATAAGCGTAGGTGATGCCGTTGGTTATTCAATTTGGTTTGAAGATTGCACTTGACCAATGACCATGATCAAGTATATGACCAACGAGATGATTTTAAGAGAGTTCATGACCGAACCTGATCTGGCTGGTTAGGCCGCTATGATAATTGATGAAGCTCACGAGCTCACATTTGGTACTGATATCTTGCTGGAATTAGTTAAGGTAAATCCAAAGTGCTTCATCATTGCCATTGTCATTTTTTTGAACATACAATCTTTGGTGATCATATAATGTAGGATATGGCTAGTTTCCGGCCTGATTTTCGGCTTGTAATCTCTAGTGCCACTAGTTTCAGTCAAGGCATCAATTGTTCCAAGGCAGTACAAATGCCACTAACCCCAATGTTGTCAATCATCCACTTTTCAGTTGGCATTATGATTATTTATCTTTTATGCTCTCAGAAGTGGCAAAGTTAGAAGTAAGCACTGCGGTTTAGTTCAATTTTGATCTTCAGGCTCTTCTCGTTGACTTTCCTTCATACACTTGTTTGTTAGTCAATAGCAATTCGCAGTCAAAGACGGAAAATCACTTCTGGGAGCAATCAGGCGAGCTTTTCTGCTTTTTGTTTTTATCGCCTTTTATCTTTGCTTTAAAAAATCAAGTTTTTATCTGTTTGTTTAACTTTTTTGAAGGGAGGATGAATCGAATTGTTTACATGTTTAAATCCCAATATTTAGCCTGGTAGCTCCACACGCGAGCAAAATGCTGCCTTACAACGAGAATTGAGCTCAATTACTCGGGAACTAGCTGAACTTTCTGTAAAGAAACCAAACTAAAGGTGGATTTTATTTCATCAACTAAAGCGTATTTAAATGTAAAAGTATTTTAATAGAGACAATTTAAGATCTACCTAAAGGTGGACACCACTTTAATCTATGATATGTATATGTGAATGGTTAGGTAATGGAGTCTGCTTTTAAATCTACGAAATGGGTTATCAATGAGTCTGATAATGTTGTCATACTGAGTGGAGATAGTATTACCTTGCTATACCTCTTCAGATTGTAAAATAGTCTTACGGTGACATTAACCGGGGAGAACAAATATAAGAATAGTGATAACGAAGAAATAATCAACTACGGTAGTTTTAAGGGAAGAATTGACTACGGTAACTTAATGAAGGAGTTCTCCGAGGAAAGAGAACGTAGGTAACGGTACAAGGGGGCCTTTTTATATAGCTGATGACAGAGGCATTACTAGACGAGATGTGCTGTGAGTCAAATAGATCAGTTAGTTATGATGTCATAACTAACTGTTTTCCTTTGTTTAAGAGCACAATTACATGCGCATGAATTGATCGACACATGCGCATCAGCGTTATGCACGATTTTCAACATCCCCCCTTGCTCTTAAACCAAGGACATTGAGAGCCTCAAGACACTTTACCAGAGTAGGCCTGCACACTGACTTAGTCATGAAATCCGCCAGCATTTTGCTTGTGGGGACATAGACGACCTTGATCAAGCCGTTCTGGATAACCTCCCTGATGAAGTGTAGCTGGATTTCTACATGCTTCATGCGCCGCGCATTGGAGTTGCTGTCACTGCTTGCCGTGTTGATGCATCCCTGATTGTCGTCAAAGATAATTGTTGGTCCGTCGAGCTCGCACAGGGACAGTTCTTTGACAAACTGCCTCAACCACAATACCTCAGTACTTAAGTCGGTCAGAGCCTTGTACTCAGCCTCAGCTGTTGACAAGGAGACCGTCGGCTGCTTGCGAGTTTTCCAGATTATCAAGCAATTATTGAAAGAGATAGTGAAGCCGGTGACATCTCGCCTTGTTTGCTTGCAATTCCCCCAATCTGCGTCTGAGTATGCACAGAGGCCACTATCCCCCTTCGACACATAGAACAGCCCAAGATCAGCAGTACCTTTTAGATAGCGTAGGACATGGAGAAAAGCATTCCAATGTCCTATGCCAGGCTTTTCAAGGAATTGGGATGAAGAGCTGACGGCAAAAGAAATGTCTGGTCTTGTGGCTACGCTCAGGTAGCTTAATGTGCCAATTGCGCTCCTGTAGTTTGTACCTAGTGCTTTAAATTCACTGCACTCCTCCGAAGAGCCCTCCTCCAGAAGTGAGTTTGGGACCATTGGAGTCGCCACTGGTCTGCATTCACTCATGCCGTATAATGCCAGTACTGACTCAACATAGTGAGTTTGGGACAGGATGAGCCCACCATTGATGCAATTTAGTTTAATTCCCAGCATCAGGTCAGCTTCCCCTATATCCTTGACGTCGAACTCACATTTGATGTCTCTTTTGAAGGAAGACAGTTTGTGACCAAAAACTGCAATGTCGTCCACATGGAAGAAGAGCCAGATTGGTGGGGGAGCTGCTTGGAAGAATACACAAGGATCTGACACAGAGGCAGTGAAGCCTGAACATACAAGCCAAGTCGTCAATCTTTTGTACCATGCGAGAGGAGCTTGCCTGAGTCCGTAGATAGCCTTATTAAGCTTGAGGCAATAGCTCTTTCTACACATGGGGAGCCTTGAGGAATGGAGAGATAGACATCTTCATCCAATGAGGCATTCAAGAAGGCACTGCGAATGTCCAGTTGCTGAAAGTCTAATCCTTCTCTTACTGAGTATGCAATTAGAGCTCGCAGGGAGTGAAGACGGCCCGTTGGGGCAAAGGTTTTTGAGTAATATTGCCCAAACGTTTGCGAGAACCCCTGAGTGCACAGCCTTGCCTTATATTCAGTGATCTCATTCATAGAATTGTGCTTTTGCTTGAAAACCCATGTGGTTCCCACCAGCTTAAAGTTTTTTTTTAGTGGGATTACGTCCCATACCTCCAGCCTTTTCATGGAGTCCAGTTCCTTGCGAATTGCTTCTATCCAAAGCGACAATTTGCTTCCAGAGATGGCCTTTGAATAGGAGGCTGGAACATCCGTACTTGACGCGATGAAGGTCTTTGGTCTTTGCAAGTTTGGCAAGATGTTTTGAGCATCCACATCTCCCTGTATTAATGTGGGGTGTCGAGGACCGATGACTTTAATTCTGCAATGCACATTGGGAAAGCAGGAGGCTGGATCCTTGGGGATCTGAGATTGCTTGGTTGGGGGTGAAGTGTCATTGATTTGATCAAAGTCAACAGTCTCTTCAGGCTCAATCTCTTTGCAATCAAAGAATGTATTGTCCTCTTCTTGGCCGAGTTCCACCCATCTGGAGCAAGTAGGGACATTAGATGTATTATCAAGAGAAGGAAACTTGTCTTCAAAGAATAATGCATGCCTTGTGATTATCACTGCCTTGTCTCTTAGACAAAGAATTTTATAGGCTGAGTTGTCATTCACAAAACCTAACAAGATGCCCTCCTTGCTTGTTGGAGACAATTTCCATTCTCTCTTGTTCTTGTGGACCAAGATGAACGCCTTACACCCAAAGGTTTTCAGCCTTTTGATACGACTGGGTTTTGAGGACCATAAAGAGAAAGGTGATACGTTGTCTCTAGATGGAGTTGGAACTAGGTTTGATAAGAATGAGGCAGGGTTCACTGCTTCAGCCCAGTATGATCTGGGAAGATTTGAAGTCAACAGTAAGCACCTTGCCTTGTCCAGTATGGTGCAATTTGCATGCTTGGCAAAGCCATTGTGTTCAGGAGTGGAAGTGGGTGCAAATAGATGGATGAACCCGCAGGAAGCCGCTAATGTAGAAAAGCTCTTGTTCTCAAATTCACTGCCTTTATCTCTGACGAGTTTTTTAATTTTAAGGGAGTGAAGATTTTCTCTGTAGGTTTTCCATTCTACAAATTCTCTGAATGCTTCATTTTTAGTTTTTAGGAATCTGACTGTTTTAAAGGATGTAAACTGATTGACTATGGTCAGGAAATATCGAAACCCACTAATTGACTCTGGGGTGATTGGTCCAACCAGATCTACGTGTATGCATTTGAGAGGTTGATTGACCTTTTCAAAGCTACTTGAGAATGGTAAGAGGGTCGATTTGCCTAGCATGCATGTTTTGCATGTAGCCAATAAGGGAGGCAGTCCAAGAGTCTTGACTTCTTGATTCAATGGGTGACCAAGTCTGTGGTGCCAAACACCGCCAATCGACATAAGCGCTTTGGGTTCTTCATGAGTGACCGACATCAAGCCATTGATGATTTGACCGGTGATTGTGGTCTCACGATTTATTACAAGCTTAAATCTTTCCTTTGCTAACTTTTCAATGACAATTGATTCTTCCAATAGTTGTATCATGCTAATGAGATTGTGGGAAATGCGAGGAATGTAAAGGCAATTTTTCAAGCTCAGTAATTTTCCGCTAATGAGGAGACTGACTGGCCCTTTTCCTTCAGCACACAGGTTACTTGTGGGATTGCCTGTTGATACAACAAAGGGAGCACATAGTTCAAGGCTAGTAAAGAGTGATTTGTTGTTAAACATGTGGTGAGTTGCAGCACTGTCAATAACAATTTTGCATGGTGACTTTGGGGAGAAAGTCATGAGAACATAGGCTGCTGAAAGATGAGTCGATGGAGAAGAATTAGACCAATTATCCTTTTCATTTTGCTTTTTAGGTCGAAGGTGAGGAAATTCTACATAGCATCGATTAGGTTTATGAACACCATTTGCACAGTAGTATACCAAGCAACTGGGATGGTTGGAGCTGCTAGATATCAATGCTGTGCTTATTTGTTTGTCTTTTGTTACTTTATTCTTAGATTTGAGGTGTCTAGCATAGTTTTGTAGTCGATTTAAAGTATTTGAAGGATTCTCAGTTGCTTCAGTACTCATAGCCAGACTATCAGCTAGGTGGTACATGCTAGTATGGTCGCAAAGCTTTCCAAGAATCATGTATGATAGCACATCAGGGGGAATTTTGATGTTCACCAAAGCAATGTCAACAAGTGATTGTTGACATTTCTTGATGAATTCTTCCAAGTTACCTTTGTAGGCTATTGACACCCAGTTCATGACCACACACCCACAATTTATTGCTGTTTTTGGGGCATACTGTTCATTGATCTTATCCCAAAGGAGATGAGCATCTTCCATTGTTTCGTTGTCAACAACTTCGATGAATACAGAGGGGTCTATTTTGCTAGAAATAAATCTGACTGCATCGCAGCTTGCTTTTTTCCATTTGTTGACGACGGCGGGTGTGGCTTCAGTGGGGATGCTGTTTAGGCAGATGTCCAACAGATCTTTTGATCGCAGGTAGATGTTGGTACGCCTGTACCATTCACTATAGTTTGTCCCATTTAGTATAGGGATGTTACTATTGTCCTTGAGATCATTAATTTTGTCTGACATTTTCAAGGGAGTGCTGTCCACCGTATGGATAGTTTGATAGAGCTTCAAGACTGTAAATCTGTAAAGAAACCAAACTAAAGGTGGATTTTATTTCATCAACTAAAGCGTATTTAAATGTACAAGTATTTTAATAGAGACAATTTAAGATCTACCTAAAGGTGGACACCACTTTCATCTATGATATGTATATGTGAATGGTTAGGTAATGGAGTCTGCTTTTAAATCTACGAAATGGGTTATCAATGAGTCTGATAATGTTGTCATACTGAGTGGAGATAGTATTACCTTGCTATACCTCTTCAGATTGTAAAATAGTCTTACGGTGACATTAACCGGGGAGAACAAATATAAGAATAGTGATAACGAAGAAATAATCAACTACGGTAGTTTTAAGGGAAGAATTGACTACAGTAACTTAATGAAGGAGTTCTCCAAGGAAAGAGAACGTAGGTAACGGTACAAGGGGGCCTTTTTATATAGCTGATGACAGAGGCATTACTAGACGAGATGTGCTGTGAGTCGAATAGATCAGTTAGTTATGATGTCATAACTAACTGTTTTCCTTTGTTTAAGAGCACAATTACATGCGCATGAATTGATCGACACATGCGCATCAGCGTTATGCACGATTTTCAACACTTTCAGGGTTTTGAGAGCAGACAATGGGTTGTTTGATTAAACTAATGGCTGCCAATGTGGACGCAGCCTTTCGGTATTTTGTTAACATGTTTCATCACCCAGATATCAGAATCAGACAAGCGAATATATAGATCTTATGGGAAGTCATTAAAGATGGCGGGCATTTACTACCGAAGTTGGTGAAGCCAATACGAGCATCTGGTTTAGATAAAATAGTTGATGTAAGTTTTAACTAAGCCTTGAGTAGATGAAAAACTAATCACCGATTTTTTTTGTTGCATGTATTTAATCTTTTAATAAATGAATACTTAGATGATATGTCAACCTAATCTTACGCTTGCCCTTGCAATTTGTAAAATTTGTGGCTCTGCTGATTTCGAAGAAATGACCGAAGTCATTCTAAACATATTTGATAACCGGAAAGGTATTATCAAATTCTTGAAGGCCGCAATTGAGAGAGAAGTAGCTGAGACCGGCAAGATTGGTTGAACTCAAGTGATTTAGTTGCATACTCATATTTAATTTCTACCTTGTTGATGATACAGAGCATCAATCAACTGTTCTTCGTGGAAACTCATTTACAACCCGATTATTGACAATATTTGCCCGAGCCCAAGGTTATGATTATTTGCGGAGCACGCTGGCAAATTTGTTATTAGGTTTATCAAATAAACCAACGGAGTTCTTTGTAGATTTTGGTCCTCACAGGCCGAGCGATGAAGATGACGAGGCTGCTCGCAATTTGGAACAAGTGACTGAGACTTTTTTGAGCGTTATTGCAGCCTCATGGAAGAAATTGCCCAGGTAATCATTAATTATTTATTGGTCAATATGAGGCTAGAAAATAGCTTCTGACATTGTTTTGATTGAAACTTGAAGTACAATACGAGAAATTTATTTTAACACCCGCCTGTTTTTTTGTCATTATTCAGTCGACCAACGAAAACTCAATCAATGAAATCGCTGAACTTAACTATGATCTAGCCTCAGTACCCCTGGATGCTGCTGACCGCTATGTTTTGCACCGCTTCATGTATGACAACGTTGAAAAAATATCTACCGAATTGAAGAGCATGCGCCCAACGAAATTTAAACATTGGCACGACGGAACAGAAAAGTTGACTCCCGCACTTGGACAAGAAATCTGCCAAGAGCTCCTTATGTCTCAGACCGTTCCTAATCATACGTCCCACTTGGTTCAATCATTTCACGTTATGCCTTTACACCAGAAGGCAACAATTACCATTGTACTAAGATCATAATTAAACATCTTTGAATTTTTTCAAATTCAAAGATGATTAATGCTGATCATATCTTTTCATTTTTTATGATTTTATTCTTACATCATCATGCTGACTGACTTATGTGTTTTCTTTATTAAACTCATATTCAAATAATTGCCCTAAATGATCATACTGATCATTTATTTTATATTGTTCTGTGCTGGTTTGCATTTCTGAATAGTATAAGCATATTTGTTGCAATGTCATTCCCATTCTGCCCCCTTCCCTCATCATTAAAATTCAAAAAAATTGCTCCCCCTCCCTGTCACTCTTCAAATTCTTCCGATGATGTTATTGTTAGGACTAAACCAGTGTCAGTACATCATCAGAATGATTTGAATTATGATGCAACTATTGTTCCTCCTATTGATGTCATAGTTAGGACTAAACCAAAGATAGAACATCATGAAGATAATAATAACCCAACCAATCATAAGAGAAATCTCACCCAAAGCCAAAGACAACATATTCATGATTCAAAACAAATCATGTTGCAGCTTGGACATTCAACCACAGCATATAAGAAGTCTTCCACCATTTCAATTGACAAGAAAGCAGCCAATGCCTCTTGGTTAAAACTTCCATCAATCAATACTTTACTCCACCCTTATATAATCATTGATAAAACACAAAATCCATATCTACCTGTCTGCATTTATGAAATCACCCCTTTTTATGTTTCCTCAGGCCACTCTCAAATACTTAAAGACCTTATCATTACATTGATGTCCTCATCTCAAAATTGCCAAGAAATTAAAACAAGTAAAAAACTCCTAGGTGGCATCATGAAAGGTATTGGCTTTTTTCCTGGATCTGATGCTGGCAAATCTGCAGGTGGGTGAATTCTTTAACTTATAACTTGAATAATTACTAATTATTATCAAGCTTTTTGGGTGTTTACTCCAGAAAGGCTGGTTTATCTCCTCATCAAATTGAATTGGATAATATGCAATGGACCAAACTTCAAAAGTATGATGAATTCATTTACTCCAGAATATCCCATTTTTCACAATTAGCTGCACAAGAAAATCAGTCATTAATGGAGGCAGCCAAATTACCAAATTTCAGTCAACCTGAATGGAGTTCTGCCAATGCAAAGGATGAATTCAAATCTTTTTCCAATGTCATTGTCACTCAAGATGGCTTTTTTAATAAGACACACCAAGATTTAAATGACCTCAATGACTATACTTATGGTATTTTTTCTTTTGTATCTAAAAAAAATTTCCATCTACTTCCAAATGTCTTCACCCCCTCTGGACATGGCTTGCACTTCCCCGAATTGAAAATGGCAATTGATTTTTCAAAAATACCTGGCATCATGGAAATTCTTTGGAAGACATCAACAATGGTTCATCATACAACGAAACCACCTCCAGAGATTATCAATCATGACAAAATAACTCATTTTGGATGTTCTTTTCAAATAAAACATAAATTATTTCATGTAGGTGACGAATTCTTGAGAATTACACCCACCAAAATTAATTCAAGAGTCAATGGGTACTTTGCAAGAAATATGCAGGATCAAAAAAGAACTCAAAAATATTAATTGTAAATAGTTTTATTTTATGAATAACATCTCCACTCCATTGTATGCCATTAAATTAAGTACATAAATAAATGGTCCTGATGAAATTTACAATTGACTGTCTTTCCATGCCAAAGTGATTGGGTTAATTTTTTCATGCATACTTACCACATATTCCCCAATGTGGTTGTTGGCCAGATTTTCTGCATGTGGTGGATCATCATCTTCATATAAATCAAACCATTCATCACCAATTTGTGCTAACATATTATGTAAAATTGTGCAAGACACAACCAAACTAACAAAATACTCAATTTCATGATTATCTCTCATTTGATTTTGCATTTCCCTTAGAGAATACCACCATCCCTTCAAAATTCCAATTGCATGCTCAATTCTGACCCTTGATTTTGCTAGACAGTAATTGAAAGAATGGTTGTCTTCATTCTGTGCTACCACTCCCTTATATGCTGGAACAACCCAAGGAGAGCTTGCATATTCTGAATCAAAAAGTAAGTACTGATCCTTTTCATATGAATCTTGAGGGTTTTGTGCTATTTTCATATGTTGATAGACATTTGAATCATGAAGTGACCCAGTACAACCAACATGTAGAGTAGTGAACTGTTTGTTGATATTGCAAACCAGTTGTATTGACATAAAATACCTTATATGAAACCATCAGTAGGATTTAAATAAAGAATAAAGATTCAACAGCTTACCTTTTTTTGTGATCAAAATAGGCTTCACCATCATTGGGAGGACAATGTGATAATGGTATTAGACTCCCATCAATAAACCCAATATACCCAGGGAAGCTGTCTGATTGCATTACTTGAGACATCTCTCTTCATTGTTCTATTGTTGGCCACACAATCACTTTGTGCTTCAACTTCATTAATATCTGGATGACTCTTTGAGTGTACAACACAATAGCCCCATGGCTAATTCCAAACAACATTCCAATCTTTCCCAAAGCGGCCCCATTACCTTTTGATCATAGCCTTGATAATGCCACAGCCAATTGGATGGCAGGATTGCATTGTTTTTTTTGTGATGAGTTTTGAAACATTTTATCAGCTTGAATTTGTGCAACCAATTTTTAAAATGATTCATGTGTGGTCCTACATAGCTGTTGAAACTTTTCAGATGATAATTTTTGTAAATCATTCATTGTATACATGTAATGTGATGGATATCTTCTACAATGATTGATGTATCTTTGCGAGGTTATCATATCTAATAAGATTATATCTTCCTGTATATCAGAATCACTATCAGAGCTTAGTGCATCAATGAGCTGCAGTGAGTTTAACATCCGAAGTAAAGGTAGCCTTTGCGATTCCTTCAGCATGGTAAATGAAGAAAAGGTCTGTATTAAATGCAATTTAGATTCAAATACTTTAATAAATGATGAGTGTATTCAGATTTTATGCAATTTAACATGCCCTTACTGAGTTGTGTGTTTAAAACATGTGCCTTTATGGGAAGCTAAAGGTGGGATTTTAGTATTTAAACATGGGATTTGGTACGAAAAAACCTGGGTTTTTGTACCTTAAAATACCACACCTCTTGAGGTGTGCGATTTCTGAAATCCCAAAAAATTAATGCAAGATTTTGGCATAAAAAAAAATCGGGATTTTCATTATGGGATTTGGTAACTTTGACACCCCCTAATATTAAAGTTGTAAATTAATATAAATACTATTTATATTAATTAAAGAATTATTAAAGTAATAATAGAGAATAACCTACTTTTAACACTCAGTATAATAATTTTGAATACTTTTACGCCAAATAATATAAATACAACTTATTTCAATTGTATTTACAATAAAAAAGAAGAGAAATTAAAAATTTTCTTGATTTTATGTGGATTTGAGGTTTTTAAGAGAAATATAACAAAACAGTGGAACAACTGAAATAATCATGTCAAAAATGATGATTATAATGAAGATTACCTTTGATATTTAATGATATAATAGATTTATATATAAAAAATAAAGATTTTACCTTTCAGCTTAATTGTTTTAATGTTTTGATGCATCCGAGGGGAAAATAGAGTAAAAAGAGCTCTATTTATAGTAAATACCTCCCTTCTAGAGTCCAATAAGCTTCTAGTAGACGTGTAATGATGTTATCCACTGGAAATGATCAGTATTTTAAGGCTTGGTGATGATTATGTCATGATCAAACCATCTTATCTCGTTATTACACCATTATTTAGAGTTATTACTATAACTCTAAGTTTGATGACATCATAAGCTTGGAAGAAGCCTAAACTTTGTGGATTTTATTAGTATTAATCATAATTTAATACTATTCACCAGTGTTATCACCTATATTACTGTTAAACTTCAAATAAGATTACAGTGAGTGATCATAAATGATCAAATTTAAGCATGAACTTTGATCATTAATGACTTTTAAGTTATACACGCTAAAGCTATTCTGAGAGTCTCTTCTGATAGCTTGGCATGTCCTCATTAAGCTTCCAAGAGCATTTTATTACATCATTAAAACTCTATTTTTGATGATTTTGTTTGTAATTCATCTTTTCTGGCGAAATTTTAATATTTTGAACTTCAAACTATAATTTAAAGGGGTTATACCTTGAATATTATAGTACAAATTATGTAATTCTTCATGTATAAACTAGTAGAGTCTGGCTGTCTACTCTTTTCAAGTTTGGACCACTTTCACAACAAAGTGGTCAACAGCTCCATTGATTTTATTCAATAATCCATTAAAGGCTTTGACCTTGTCTATAACTTGTGAAATAAAGTCCATATCTGTGTTCCTAAAGTGGTGACGTGGTGAATTTAGTTTTGGTTTATGTCTCTATCTTGTATATTTCAAGAGATATTAGCTAAAAACCATGAATATGTGCATTGACCAAAAAAGTGCATATATTCCGCTCAATTCCTTAAGTATTGACTTTAGAGAACAGCTTTATAGCTGTTTGATATGTAGATATTTTTGGAGAATCCAATGGTACATGTTATTTCACATGTTGTTCCATTGGTTTGTGAGTTAAAGGAGGTTTTGTACCTTTTTTAAGGTATTATTACTTATACTTCAGTGATTATTGACTTTTCAGATATGCCATGAATATGAAATATGTATATTTTACCATGAGGAATCTAATGGTGTAGCTTATTTCACATGCTTAATAATGAAATTCTGATTTAATTCAGACTTTGTACTTTTATATGGTATTTTACTGGTTTTTGAGATAATTATTATAAGTATAATTATTACAGAAATTTTGCTGTGACCTTTTTGAATATGTGTTCATATCTCAAAGCCTCACATTAAAATTACTACTATAATGGTAAGACTATTAAATAATATTAAAATATTTCATCAATATTATAAATATCTTTCATTAATTGATCAACAATAGTAATATAAAATACTGGGCCTTGCTGCTGATCTTTTTCAATATAAATACTAGATTATACTACTAGAGAAGGGATGGATTAATCCTCAATATTATTGTATTAATCAGAAGCATTGGGGGAGAGACAGGGAGAGAGGCCCTTTATTTATACCTTTTGGGCCCTCCATAGAGCCTTCCAAAAACAAGGGTCTTAGAGAAAATTCCACCTTGAGACACTTTTGCTGGTGGGTAAATTGAAAATCTTTTCATTTGATCACAATATTGCACCATATGCTTGGTTGATTGCACCATTCTGAATGTTATTATTGTCAGTGCACAGCCTTGAGACATTTTTGCTAGTGGTGAAATTTGGAATGGTGTCATTTTATACAGATATTGCACCATATTTTTGGTTGATTGCACCATACGTTTCAAGATATATTGACAGCTTAACCAAACTCTATTCTTATTATGCACAGCCTTGAGATATGTTTGCTAATGGTTAAATTTGGAATGGTGTCATTTGATACAGATATTGCACCATATGTTTGGTTGATTGCACCATTTTTTAAAACTGTATTCTTATCTCTACTAATCTTATTTTTCTTCTGCACAGCCTTGAGCTGTTTTTAGTTTAGTTTTTTTCTATGTAAAATTTAATTTGTAAATAATACCTGTAATGTTTGGGTATGGGAATTTAAGGGGGGATTGAGTAATGTAACACTATGTTAACTTATGTGTAAGTGTTTTTCTTTTATGTCAAGAAATTTAACACATGATGTTGTAAGACTAATGGTATCAATTATGTAATTTCACACATGTTTATTAATATTTAATATCTAAACAAGCTTCATTCTTTTTGAGAATATTCTTTTACCTAGTATAGAGTGTATAGTATCATTCCTTTTCTTTGATCCATGATATCTAGAGAATTATTTATGTTATGGGGTTGAGGAAATATGTGACTATAAGTAAAATTTGATTTAGATTCCAGTGGAATAATTATTTTTTATTCTAATACAATTCTCTTCCTTTTTGTGCAGCTTTTCATTTTTATCTTTCTCTCTCTATCTTTATTTTCTTTATATATATATATATTATTATTATTACTATTATTTATCAAATTTTTTTGTTTAAAATTGTGGATTTGAACCTTGGAAGACCCCATATGGAATACCAAATCCCCCTCCATTTAATGCTGCCCCCAGTATTCAAGGTGATAATTAACTTTTTTGGAAAAAAACAATCAAAAAGGCCCCCCTTTTTTGAATAAAAGGATTTTTAATCATCAAATTCCTCTTAATATTCAACTTCCTCTTTTACTCTTGGATAGAACTTCTTTATTTGACTTTCTGAAAACCTTCTTGCTAGCTTTGTACCATCTCATTCTTCCACCTCATATGAACCATTATTGATTTGTCTCACAACTCTATAGGGTCCATCCCATCTATTCTTGAGCAATGATCCACATTGTGACTCTAATGCTTTATTGTATACAAGAAGAATTTGACCTGAATGAAGTAGCTTTCTTACTTGATGTGCTAGTTTCCTGTCCCCATATTTTACTGAATCCTCCCTGGCCTTTTTTAACTTCTCTTTTGCCCTTTTTTGCATTTCTTCTTTTACTGATAGCTGTTCAGCTCTTGCTTCCAATAAATCTTCTTTTGATTGGACTTTGTGCCATTCAATTTCTAAGTATGTTCTTGCTTCAATGTCTATTGGTAATACTGCCTTTTGACCAAATTGAAACTCAAATGGGGATTAACCTGTTGTTCTTTTGGTTGATATTCTGTCAGCCAATTCAACAAAAAGCAATTATTCTTTCCATTTTGAACCATGTTCACCACAGATCTTCACCAATGCATACTTCAATTGTTTATCCCCCCTTTCTACCATTCCTTGTGACTCAGTGTGGTAGGGTGTTGTTACCCTTATCTTTGAACCTGCTTTTTTTACTGTGTCTTGTAATTCCTTTCCAAACTCAAGCCCTCCATTTACTGTGACCTCTTTTTGGGTTCCATACCTGAAAATCAATTCAAAAGTTAACCATTCTGATACTGACTGTGCTGTAAGCTTTACTAAACCAGTTGTCTCTGGCCATTGTGAGAAATCATCTGAGGCCACTACTCAATACTTCCATCTTCCTGCTTTCACATGTACTGTATCTATACTGACTCTTTCAAGTAATTTCAAGGTGAATGATATTCTTCCTTCATCTCTTTGGTGATAATTACTTCTCTTTCGACAAGCTTTACAGGATTTTACCCATTGTTTGACTATTTTCTTCATTCCTTCCCACCAAAATCTTTCTTTAACTCTTCTGTATGTTTCATCTTCTTCTCTGTGTCCCATTTCTTCATGTAATTATTTTAATATTTTTCTTTGAGAATTCTGAATTGACACAAATACTTGTGGATTTGGTGTATTTCTTCTTTTGAGTTGGCCATCCTCCAAAAAGAAATTTTATGCCTTCCTTTTAATTTTTTTGAAGTGATCCTCTTTACTACCAGAGGGCCTTTTCAATGTATTCAAGTATTCCAACATTATTTTCCAAAATCCTTCTTTCTTTGATGGTAGGTTTATTCCTGCCAATTATTCATATTACTATGTTCAACTCCAAACCCTGGGTGCTGTTTTATCAATTCTTCTTCTTCATCAAAATCTGATTTTTCTTTTTCTTCATCTTCTGAGGGAGGTCTTCTTGATAGCCCATCTGGAATTGTGAAGTTCTTCCCTGGCTTATGAACTAAGTCAAAAGACAAAATACAATAAATGCAACCCATCTAGTCATTGGGGCATTTGGAAAGAAGGGTGAGTTTATCATTTCAATTAAGCATTTTGCATCTACTTGTAGCTCAAAATGTTGTCCCCAAAGTACTTTTTGGAGCTTCTTGAGAGTTTCAGCCACTCTACATAGCTCCAGCTTTGGCTGTGAGTATTTTGATTCCAGTCTTGAGAATTTGATTGATTAATGAGGAACTGGTCTATCCTTTCCTTATTGGTCTTCCTGAGTAAGTATTGCTCCTGCAGCTATATAGCTTGAGTCTACTGCTAATTTAATCTTCCCTGCTTCCTTTTCATAATACAAATTTTTTAATGTTATTTCATCCCCTACAATTTTTCTTAACTTTTTAAATGCTTAATAACATTTACAATTCCATTCCCATTATACATCAAATCTTGTTAATTTTCTTAGTCATGATGCAATCTGAGAGAAATTTTGAATGAACATTCTAACATATGCACAATTTGTCCAACTTTGTATTTCATTCATCTTCTGCTTTGAAATTTTTCTTCCATTGAAAGAAACTACCTTCCCTACTATGTCCAATTCTGGCACACAACATGCAAATTTGATACCTGATATGGTAGGTCCTTCCTCTTCAATTCTGAATGATATTTGCTCTAATGTAACTGAATATTTGCAAATGGATCTTCTTTTCCAATTATCTTCTTGTAAAGTTTCATTATTATAGGTTGATCTTGGACCTTTTATCCCTCCGTCATCAATGAAAATTCCTACATTATCTGGTATTTCTTCTTGAAGTATCCAAGTCATTTGGGCTTGATAAGTTGCTACAGAATTGGTTGCTCCTTCTGGTAATTGTTTGAGTTTTAGCCTTCCAAGTGGTGTTTCAAATATAGTTAAGGGTCTTGTATAAATGTCAAATTCTCTTTCAGCATACCCTCCCATTATCTCCTCAAGTCCATAACAAGATCATCCTGATAAAGAATGTACAAATTCTTCAATATGTGGTGGGAATCCTGCAGCTTTAATTGCTACCTTATTCAGATCCTGTAAGTAATAGAAAATTCTAAGTTTTCCATTTGACTTTGCAACACAAAATACTGGACTTGTATAGCTAGAGGTAGACTTCTCATACAGGCATGTTCTAATCCTTTCCCTTACCAATTCAATAAACTGGGGTATTATGGGCCTTGGTAGTTGTATTGGCTTCTTTTGCCAAGGTGTATGTGGTATTATTGGTATTTTGTAGGGTTTTCCATATGAATGTTTCAGTAAACCCCTTTTCTCTGCACCAAATACAATTTCTTTTTCTCTTAAAACTATTACACTAGTAAGAAGACTTCTTTCTTCTTATGAAAGCCACCCAGGTGGTCCAAAATATATCAATTCAAATCTTTCTTGTGTTATTTTTGATGTGACCATAAATTTAGGTGGTTGTGGTCATAGTGGTGTATTATAAGGGTCTCTTGATAATGGTGGCCTTCCCAAGGGGAAACTTATATCTTGTGGCATAGGATAATTGACTTGTTTAACCTTCTTTAATACTGATTTATATTTTGCTGCACTATTTTGGTAATAAATCTTATAATATCACTGAAATGATTCTGTTTTTCTCTTAGATATTTTTATTTTTTATATATATTTTTTTTCAAAAAACTGGTTATATTATAATTAATAAATATCAATTCTTCTATTTTCTTCATTTCTTCTCATTATTTTAATAATTTATTAAATGAAATAAATCTGCATTGTTTTTATCTTTTTCTGTCCATATAATTGAGGTTTCAGTTTTAGGTCATACAGGACCCTACAACTCAGGTGTGCAGACCCTGTATATTAGGTATACAAAATCCTTCCTTTTCTGTCATAAAAAGACAATCAAACCCCTTGTCTATTTCTTTACAAGGGAGAAGCTTTCTGTCATGCTAAGAACCTCCTGGTCTTCAATTTGACTTGCTCCAAGTGCAGTTTTTTCTCTTTTATTAAGCTGAAAGATCCCTTCTACTGATATCAAATTTAGCTACCTTGAGGCTTAATAATTCATAAAATACTTGAGTTGATAGATAATTTTTTCTTCTTTTCCGTGATTACCAATCTCCTTGCATATTTCAATTCTACATTTTTGTCCTTGTTTCTTCAATATTTTATACTTTGGCCGATTTATCAAATATATTTGAGGATTTTATTTGAACCATTTCAAATATGACATCTTCTTTCTTCATATGTTTTCTTTGATACCACTACTCCTCTCATCAACTAAAATAAAGAAATAGATTACAAGCCCTCATGTAATCCACACATGTAGTTTTAAGTCATACAAGGACTTGAGATTCCACTACTCCTTTCATGGATTCATCAGATTGCCAATTTTGTATATTTAAAGAAATTCTCATGATGTTAGAGTTGAAGATGCCTTTAGAATGTTTTGATGATTAGTTCAAAAGAAAATAATTCTATATTTATTATCTTCCATTCATTCTTATGAAAATTCATCATATCATGATTGAGCTTCCAAGATAATATCAAGATATCTTTTCATTCTTATTTATTCTTTATATTTGTGATATTGATCCTCAGGTTTGGGATAAGACACCCTCTCCATTTCAATTTCTGTAGTTGGTTTCTCTAGTTTCTTTTTTGTATTTTGACTTTTAACTTTTGTGATATTTTCTTGAGGAGTTTTAAATTTTTAGCTTTATTATCATTATTATTATAATGAGTATTATTAATACTAAGAAGAGGGTTTAACTCTTGGGGTGGCCTGACGCTATATAATGGTAGTCTACAAGACTACAGCTCCAATAAACTCAGAGTTATTTCCCTTCATCAGACCAGGTATTACCTTGACTGCTCAGTGTATATGTATTTTATATGAACATACAGACCAGTTGTCCAAGTGCCACCTAGAGCAGGAAGACCATTAAAGCCTCTCTTTTCTGAGGAAGATATATTTCAAATAATAATATCAGCACTAAAAATCATACTTATAATCTTGAAGTGATTAATAATTTTTATTGTTTCTTCTTGTTTTATTGATTATATATATACATATTTGATTTTTCTTTTAATGTTTGATTTTGTTGGTTTTACTTTTCCATATATTTCTTATTTCTTTCTAGTGATATTATAATATTTCCAGCATAAGGTCATGTTGGACTGATATAATTGAATATTTATTTCTTTGAAAAATGTTAAATGAAAAGTTCCAGTTTATATTTTATATGAAACTTGAATATTTATTGAGGAAAAAAAATAATCAAAGAAAGAAATTCCTGTTTATAGTCTTGGTAGACCTATAATAAACATAATAATATCATTTTATAATGAATAGAAAGAAATTTCCATTGGCTTTGCCAGTTCAGGGTCATAAAGGACCAATAATTCACTTTAAGGTCCCACTTTGAATCTAAAACCTATTTGATAAGCAATATAGAAGTAATAAAAAGGCCTTTTAATTGTTTTTAATTTAATAATAAATTAACAAAAAAGCAAGATTTCTATTTTGAGGTCATAGAGGACCTATAGGATTTAATAAGAAGAAATATTGTCAAAAAAATCAATAAGCTATCCAAAAGAGACCTTATAGTCATATTGAGGGCTTTATTAGTCTAAATCAGCATAGATATTTTTGTAAAACTGGAAATAATTGATGAAACAAAAACTTATGGTCTTGCTTATGGTTTTGCTGAGGACCTTATGAATCTGAATTAGCATAGATATTTTTGTAAAACTGAAAATAATTAATGAAACAAGAACCTTATGGTCTTGCTGAGGACCATATGAGTCTAAATCAGCATAGATATTTGTGTAAAACTGGAAATAATCAATGAAACATGCACTTTATGGTCTTTCTGAGGATCATATTTGTTTTATAATGCTGATTTTCTATGATTTTTGATTATTTCAGAGTATTTATGCTGGATTCACTATCCTTGCTGATTCATTAGCTCCCATGATCAATCTAACTCCACTAACTTAACTCAACCTTAAGTCCACCTTCAGTCCAGCCAATCATATTCCAGTATTCTGACCAACAAACCCCAGCATTTGGAATAAAAAATCTGACCAATCAGAATCTAGAAACATTCAAACTCTGACCAATAATATCATTTCTGTTTTTTCTTTCTTGACCAAGTTGTGGTTTGTTATTTTTTTTTGAAAGTTAGGTTTGATGCAAAACATAAAAGGAGGCTTTCTTCCCAGAGCCCAAAACCTTTTTTTATCAACTCCTTGATATTTTTTTATACATATGGGCCTACACCTATATTTCAATTCTATGTAAAGTAAATAGGATTTGAGGTATATTATATGGGATAAAGCTGGCCAGTTTTTCCTTCAAATATATCTTGATATTATCATACTTCTATCATGTTATTATTTTATTGATATACTATTTCACTATAATAACATGATATTACTCTATTATAATACTTTTTTATCAGGATATTATAGTAATGTTTTATCAGGATATCATAATATTAGACTATTTCTTCATCATAATATTGTACATTTATGATATTATATTATCCTAATACTTTAATATGGTTTTATTATATTATAATGGTATTATAGTATTATAATATTTCTCTTCAATCTCATTATAATATATCAAGGAATCATTTTAATATTATTTTGTATTTTTTCTCATATTTTTTTTTGATTATAGCCTGTATTATTTGTATTTTATTTCTTTTCAAAGAAAGGGGGGTGGCCAGTTTCTTTTATTGATATTTTGTCAAAAAAAAATTAAAAAAAATTAAAAAAATTCAAAATTGAAAAAAAGAAAAAATTAAATTATAAAATCTGGTCACCCCTCCTTGTGAGTTGGATTCTTTTTATGTGTTATATGTGTGTGCATTCTGTGTGTATGTATGTAGCATGTATGTGTGTTGCATAGTTTAGTTTAATCATTTTCCTTTTTGCTTCCTGATTTCTTCAGTTCTATAGTATTAAGATAAGTCCCTTCCTAATTTCTTTTGAGCTTTGATGCTAAACATAGCTGATAAGGTCTTTTTCTATTCCTTTTAAAATGTCTAGTCTTCTTGTAGTAAAAAAATCTTGAAGTAATTTTTTATCAAACATATCCTATCTTATTAGTAAGTCAATAGAGCGTATTATTATTATTATTATTATTATTGATTTTAACATAATAATGATTAAATCTCCCTTGTTTTCAGATTTTTTTGTTAAATTATATTTTGAAATAATTATTTGAAATTATAACTTGAATTTTTTTCAAAAACCAACAATCTCCTTTTGGCAAAGTGCAATGATAAGGAATTTTTGACCTGATGAAAGGGAATTATTCATGAAATTGAGAGTTCAAGAAACCTTTAAGTACCTCATTAATGAAAAAGAAGCTTAAATAACTTATCACTTAATGGTATATTAATGTTTTTTTTCAAGACAACTAATTGAATCTATAGACTGATGCTTAATTATCAAAGTCCTACTTTTCCCAAAACCTATAGCCACTTGTGCTTAGCATGGTATAGGAAATAGCTAACCACCCCTATTCTTTAAATAAAAGAAACTACAAATACTATTACAGAAAAAAAAACCAAAAACTCTTGTTTTATTACTGTAACTTTTCTTTCTTCTTTCTCTTTGTCTCTTTGTCTTTTCTTTTTTTTCATACTAATTTAAATATCTTTAGCACAATTATAACTTCTGAATTCCATATCAATTCATAACTTTTAATGTTTTATTAGCTATATATAGATTTTTTTGATTTATTGATTATGAATAGATTTCTTTTGGTTTTTTTTTTAATTTTATTTTATATTTTTTTTCATGTTTTGTCTTCATACTATTACAGAAAAGTCAGAAATTCAATTTTAAGTTTAAGGCCATGCTGGGCCATCACGTATCATTGGTACTTGCATGTGTTAATATCTTCTGTTTACATTTGGATATCTTGATTTAAAATAGAGTAAGAGAAACAGTAACCAAATAGTTGGATTTCAGCTTAAGGCTATGCTGGGCCATTAATTTTTTGGAGAATAATTCATTAAAATAATCTTTATGCTTCTTCATTTTTATTTTGACCTTGCTAATGATAATTTCTTTCCATAACTTATTCCATTCTTCTTTTTTAAAGAAAAACTTCTGATTCTTTATTATAATTATCAATTGTGAGCCTTTATTCTCTAAATCAGAATCCAATCCCTTTGCAATGATATAGAAATTCCCTCTCCATTTAATACTTCTACCCTCAATTTCATATTCTTCATGAAAAAACCATCTCTGAGCTTGAATTGTTCCCTAGTAAGGGCTACTCCTTATATCTGAATCCATATAGAAAATTTCATTCCAATAGTCATTATTGAGATTTCCTTTATTTCCATCATAATTAAGTATATCCATAAATTTTAGTTTTGAAAGGTTTGATCCAGGAAGCTGGCTTAAAAAAGCCTCTTTAGAAGTTTCTTGAGTCATAACTTCATTTGCAAATGAGTCTTCAAATTAATTAAAGGGGATAGTTTGAATGATTGGTATCTTGAAGTGTTCAATAATTGGCAAGCCCCATCTTTGGTCTTCATTGTTAAGTCATTGAAAATTCTGATCAATCCAGATTTATTGGCTTTCTCCATTTGCTTCTGAGTTTGGCCAATAGATCGAGAGGGTATTTTATGCTCCATCAGTTTCAGATATGATGATTATAAAAGATAAAATATCATAAAAACTGTGCTAATGGTTTCTTGATGTTAAAAAAATATGAATAATTATAATAGCTTCTTGGTAAATGTGGATGAAATAAATAATCTAAGTATAATATTTTTTAAAGAATTAATCCTCTTTTATAAGGCAGGATGTCACTGCCAAAAACTTGAATCAATTGAAATTTTAAGTGATAAGGTGAGAAATATTTGGGCCTTCTTTGATAAGGCAGGAAGCCACTGCCATAAATACTGGACTTGATTATATAAATTGAATTTTACTGATTTTCTTCTCTTATTTATTCTTGAATTGTGTAAGTTGGAGGTTTCAAGAATTGACTTCAGCTTTACTTTGCTCATTGATGGTAAGTAATTATTTTAATAAGCTAATTGTTTATCCAAAACTCTGAGTTTCTCCAATCCTTCTTTCTTCCAATTTTTCCTTTTCTTCTCTTGATTGGTGACTTGATGACTGAAATTCTTGAAATACATTGTCATACTCAAAAATAAATTCTTCATATTGCTACTTCAATTGCCTTTGATCCAAAATTTCTTCATCCTCAAACATTTAATCCCCATAACATCCAAGCTTTTGCATCTTGAACTGTTTGTTCATTTTATTAAAGATGATGATCTTATTGATTTTTTTATTCTTCCTTTTTTATTTGTAATTGAGCTTATAATTAATGATATTGATAATTATTTCAAGTAGAAATTGATATTGAAACTACCAAGGATTTCATCCCAAAAACTTAAACCATTAGAGGTGGAATAAGAAATAGACACCCACCCCCATTTTTTATTAATTTAAACATAGTCTTATCATAGTTTTACAGTTTAAACTCTTGCATACCTAAATCTTCATTCATATATATATATACTAATTTTTGTTTTTGTTTTTTAAGGTATTTGCATTTATTTATTTATTTTTATTTATTTTTTTTGAACTTTCACCTCATTTTGTCCCATGTGCAGAAAAAATATATTCAATTCATGAAACCCGTTTGCCTTTTTCTTTTTTCTGAAGAATTCTACTAACACATATATCATTGGCTATTTTACCCAGTATTTCCCTTCCTTTCTTCCTTTTTTCTCGTGTTTTGCCTTTCCAATTTCTTATGAATCCTTCTTCTTTGTGTATAAAGAGGTATCCATACTCTTTATGAAAGATATTACCATCAAGAATATAAATATTATGAAAATTTAAGTCTTCTTGTGGCCAAATTCTACAATCATAAAGAGCCTTCCTTGATTGTTTTTCAAAAGAAAATACTTCCTCCCAAAATTTGTTTTCCAAATTTCCCTTAATTCCTTCCTCATTCAAGAGCTCCATGAAGTCTAATTTCAACAGGTCATATACTGGAAGATTCTTCAACCATTTTCCTCCTTTTATTCTTGATAGACCCACTGTGAGCCTGTGAGGTATTTGTGACATACCCATAAGGCCACAAATGATTTTATAGAAAGTTAAATTTGTCTTAAACAGACTTTTTAGTTGAATTTAAAATAAAAAATAATAAAAAATAAGTATAACTTTTTTTTGGATAAACAAAGTTATAAATATTATGTCATTTTTGGATTCTACACCAAAAATAACCTAGGGTACACCCATAGGGTGTTATACCCAAAACCACTTATTTTTTATGTTATTGGAAGATTTAAGAATCTCACAGTACCAATGTAACTTTTTAACATTTTTTTAAATTTGTTAAATTTAAGCTTAATTAAGCTTAAATTTAAAGTTACATAAGGTTTATGCAAACTTACCAAAATTTTAGTTAAAATTGAGGTGTGGTGTATATTTACTGAATTGGCTAAGGATTTGCCATACAGAATGTAAATCCTGCGTGAGCTCAATTTAAAAGGGTTTAAGGCCATAGTATGGCATTAAATAAATAAAAGGGCAAAATCCACGCGAAAAGGTGGGACAAAGGAAAAAGACCAAATAGAGCTGGGGTACCCAACTTTTTGGATCTGCAAGGACTCAATTAAGGTTTTCCACCTGTATTGGAGGATTTTCAACCTTATTTAAACTTTAAGATTAGACTTTGATCCAACCTTAAGGTTTGAACTGGTTTTATCCCGATTTGGACAGGAATTTCAAGCTGCCAAAGGGTAAATCCCAATATGCAGGCTTGAAATCAAGGTTTTAAGAACTTTCAGAGCTTAATTAAGCTTAAAAACTTTAAATAAGCTTAAAACTTTAAAGTTTCAAGCATTAAAACCTTATCAAAACTTAAGATTTGGTGTGTATTGCTATTTTATGTGGAAAAATAGCAATAACTTTAAAAATTCATTAAAAATCCAATTCTTAATGGATTTGCTTGAAAGTTTCACACAACTTAGAACTTAATATTATCAATATATAAATTAAATTTTAAGTATCTTTTATAAATAAATTTCCTGGGTAATTAGCCTGGAAATTTACTCTTTTAATTAAGCTTAAAGAAAATTATGATTTCTTTAAAAATTAATTAAAAATTGAGTTTAAAAGATTTCTGCTTGAAACTCTAATTTTAAGTTGTTCATGTGATGAAATTTAATATAAATAAACTTATTTTCTATTAAACTTAAAAATAATTAAACTAAATAAGGATTAAAGTTACTTGGAGTTAGGAATAACACTGGTAACTTTAAATTGGAAGTAAAAATAAGTTGCCTTAAGTTAAGAACTCTATTTTTAAGCATGGTTTTTCAGTTTTGACCTGAGAACGCCCTCTACATTCATTATGAATCATGAGAGCTGCCCTGAAGACATAAAAAGAGTCTTTTCATCACTGTTTTTGTCAATCATTATTATCAATCCAATCATATTAGTAATTTAAACAGGTAAAGTTTTATTAAATATAAAATCTTATTATTAAAAGTAATTCTTAAGTTATTTTTATTCTTTATTTATTGAAATTAAAGAATTGAAGTCATAGAATTTAGCTTATTGTTGTAATCACCAATAATATATTTTATTATATAAAATTATCATTTTAAATATCTTTTAAAATCCACAAATTCCTCTCAAAAACTCTTAAATCATAATTTATATTATTAAAAGTTGTTTTATCTTTCAAATTATTGATTTTTGACGTGTTTTTAACTTATAATTATTATTTAATATTATAACTGTTGTATTTTGACTTATTGTATTAAATAAATCTTATAAGTAAGTTTTCTCTAGAATTCTATATTTTTTTATCTAGTGTTAGTTTTTTTTATAGAATTTTTGTTCTAAAAGAATTGTTTCTGCACAGTGTGTGTTTAATTCTTTTTATAAATAATATTTATATTATTTATAAGTGGTTAATATTCACATTTTCCACGTGTAATTGTCTCATTAAGAGCTTTAAACTTCTTATTGTTATAACTGTCAGTGACTATAACAATAATAGAATAATTATAATTTATTATAATTATTATTTTTTATTATTATATTATTATAATAATAATTAAATTTATTTTTTTATATATAATTAGTTTTAATAATTATATTTAAATTTGTGGTTATAATATTTTATTATATTATATTTTTCTACTGAGGACAGTCATAGTACTCTTGATATTGCTACTATTATCAAGAGTTTCATAGACAAACCCTACATTTGGGGGCCTGGCCGTGATTTTAAACCAATTTTTGGGACATAAATCATATTCTAGACCTTATTTTACTAATTTTTGACGTAAAATTGCCATATTTGTCTTAATATTGGCTTTTTGGGACTTATCCCTTGTAAATAATCTTTATAATATTAATAAATTCATTTTTTCTTAAGAATATTGTTTGAAACAATATACTATTGAGTGATTTGGAATAAATTTCTTTTGTCCAACTAGTGGCTTTTTCACATCACAGACTTGAAATTTATTCTTTGAGTTATTCTAGTATAAAGTGAATAATAATATAATTTTGATTAATTAACTTGTTAATTGCATAATTATTATTTCTTTAAAGAAAATAATAAATCAAATAAAAAATCTTTAAAAATAAAAATCTTTACTAAAAACATTTTTTCTTTTTATCTTAGACATTTTTCTTTATTTTTGACGTAATTTGCCATAAATTACATAAAAACAACTTTATTCAATAAGTTGAGTTTATAAGTTATTTTTATTATTTGATAAAATAACTTATATTTTTAATTTTTCTCTAGTGTCTTCCATCAGAGAAAGTTCTTCAGACTCTGAAGCCTCAGAGTCCAGTATTGAAATTCAAACCAGCCCAGCACCAAGGGGTTTGATAACCAAAGAGCCCTTTAAAGGTCCTGCAGGTGAATTTAATTTAATCTTACTCTATTTTTTATTAAAATTGACGTGAAATTACTCCTACTAGAAGTGGAAGCAACTACTCCATCCAATCAAATGGATCTGGACCAGGACATTCCAGCCACAAATCCAAAAGGCAAGAATGTCCTCCCAGAGGAGAGGCACAAATGGAGGATGCCAGAACTTCCACCAGTTCCCAAAGGTTAGCCAGCACCTTTGAACTTCTTCTTGAGAGTCCAGAAGCTGACATAACTGCTATTGCTGTTAGACCTGAACCATTTCCAACAGGCAGCTGTGAAAATTTATCAATCCCAATGGAAAAACTGGTTCCTGGCGTCAAAACAACAAGAGTGGGAACTCCTTCCAAGTCTTTGGATAGGCACCATGAACTCTTATCTTCAAGTGAAGAAGTTCATGGGGCCAGAAAAGACAGAAGATCTTCTACTGGGTTGGACACCAATGTCTGTCAAAGGACAAGTCCAACAGATAAAAGCTTGGTTGAAAAACCAAAGCATGTTGTCAGAAGATCAGAAGAAGAAATTGGCTCAAGGCAAGGACAACAGCCCAGTGGAAGCTCCTCAAGCATCCACCAGCAAAAATCCGCCTCAACCAGTGCCAAACAAGCCCAAGCAAGCCCCAAAAACCAACCAAAAGGGCAAGCAGAAGGCAAAGGGAAAGGCAAAGCCCAAGTGGAACAAGCCTTACCCGCAGAACTACAGAATTCCAAAGAAGGAAAAGACAGCCATGGACAATGTGTTCAATATGGCAAGAACTCTGATGGAATTCAAAAACAAGGAGGAGGAAAGATTGAACCAATCCTTTCCAAAGAAGTAGACCTTGTAAAGCTTGTAACTTACTTTGAATCTTGTAATAAAGAAATTATGGCAAAATTTAAAGCATTTGATCATGTCCAACAGAAGTTGGGTAATGAAATATTACAAGTAAAAGACCAACAAAAGACCATAATTGGCCTTGAAAATGTTAATAAGGCAAATATTTTGTCTTTGACGCAAATTTGTGAAAGACTTGAGTTTAAAGTTACCTTACTCAATCAACCAGATGAGCATTCAATTTCTTTTATAACTGGACAGTTGAAAGAATTGAAAATACAAGTGCAAAACTTGGAAAATTCAACTGGTCACACTGCAGCTCTTTTTCAAGAACAATTGGAAAAAAGTGATAAAGCAAGACTTGAATTGAAAGAAGATATTCAATCAAGTATTAATAATATATCACTGAAAAATGAATTGCCAAGGCAATCCACACCATTTCTTGACACACCGGGGCGAATCTCGTGTCAATCGTCGGCGATTGACTTCACGTCAAGCAAACGTCAAGCAGGATAAAAGTCGAGCTCACGTCAAGCGAAAATCAAGCGAACGTCAAGCACACGTCACACTCTGGTCTTACACCAAATCCTGTGACATCCAATAATATTGGTTCCCCTGTGCCTTCAACTCAGATTCCTCACCACCTGATCATCCCACAACCGTCCGATGATTGGTAAAAATTACACCAGACCCGCCTGTTTGCACACACACACATCAAAGATGTCCTTCAGCCAGTTTTGATGTAGGCGGGGGGTTTGACTTCACCAGGTCATCCATGAAGTGTGCGTGTGCATTGGCGTGTGCGGGCGCGTTTGCGTATGCATTGGCGTGTGCGGGCGCGTTTGCGTGTGCATTGGCGTGTGCGGGTGGGTGGGCGTGTGCATTGGCGTGTGCGGGTGGGTTTGCGTGTGCATTGGCGTGTGCGGGTGGGTTTGCGTGTGCATTGGCGTGTGCGGGTGCGTGGGCGCGTGCGGGTGCACATGCGGGTGTGGGTACGCAAAAGCCGATTCCGCTTCCAACATGATGATGGCGCAGTTAGAAATTTTGGATGCTATGAAAGGTGAGTGTGTGGGTCATTTGATCATTGGACTTGGCTTATTCACACTGTACCCAATGTCAAAATAGTAAGTTCTTTGTGGCAATGTGAAATAATGGGCTTTGCTTGTCACAATGGCATGTCTCTGTCACTAAATTTTGAGGCAATTATTTCACTAGCAAAATTGCTAATGAATCTGAGAGATTTGCATTTTTGTAGACTAAATATCATGAAATAACGGCTTTATCATTACAAGCAGTCCACATGACAGAGCTTTGTTATCATACAATCCACAGTTACCTTCTATTTCTTCTTCTGATATAATCAAGTGTCCATCATCAAAACCAACAGCTTTATAAATATTGAGATACGGCCAATCTGGTAGGAAATTCACATCAATCTTCAAAGTTTTTAAAATCAGAAAGTTATTATTCAGTATGCTAGATGGCTCAGAGACTTTGAAAATGCTATCAATAATACCAAATTGTCGTGAGTTGCCCCTCAGAAAACATATCACACTGTTGCTGATATTTTTGGATTCAGTTGAAAATATATTGTTCCCAATATTAATGTTTGAAACTGGAAAATACCAAGGTGAGACAATCCTTGAAGTGGGAGGACTTGTGGATTGCATGGTAGTGTCTAAGCTGATCCAATCAACTACTTCCCTTGTGGAATGAAAATTCTGTAAGTACTCAACCAGGCAAGCATAATTTTGTTGGTCATGGCGGGATGGCTTGTTATATTTATGGTGATTGAACATGGCAGGTGGCTGTGATTCGAAAAGATTTTTTATTTCACATGGCACAGATGGGGATTTCAGGAGAACGGAAAGGTTGGAACATCGACAGATATGTTGAAGTAAGGTTTTATCTATATCATCTATTCAGAGTTGCAAAAAGTTAGTCTTATTCAGTTCAGGTGTTTCATCAATGTGAATATATTGATCTTATTAATTGACGTACATATCTTGTTATTTGTTGGCATCTTTGCAAATACTCCAATCAAGCGCTCATAACCCCATGTGGCTGAGGCTTGTGCTGGGCCCCAACGTTGGAAGAGTTCGGGAATATGATCAGCAAAATGATGATTTGGTTTACTTTTCTGTTTTGGGAACAGGTGTTGATTGGAAAGGCGGAATTTTTTCCAATGTTCAGCAAATGCAGTCGCATCATCTATTGAAACAGTCCAGCTTGTGGCAATGTTGATAGCACTAATCAAATGGAATGTATTCTTGGCTAGTTCATTTGCAAGTTCTTCTGACTGACCCATTTTTCTTTGAGTGTTGGCAGATTGGTGTGCATCTAATGACATCTGTTGACTGAGCATTAGAAATGGAATATAGACCTTATATAAGAGAGCCCATTCAGCGGCTTTTAAGCTACCATGAGAGGGGGAACCCATTTTGCGGGGAACTCTTGTCCATGATGAGGGAATTATGGTCTCAGATATGATTTGTCGGAGATGCTCAAGAGCCTCACCCTTGATCTGGTGATCACTCAGTGCAGTGATATCCAATTCAGAGGGTATTTCAGAAGTGGGGATGTAATCGGCATCAAATGAAGGAATCTCCGCAGAACCACTAGATGGATGTTCTGTGTTAGGGGTGGGCATTGGGAAGTAGTTTTTTCGGGTGGAAGTAGTGGGGAGTGGCTCATTTATTATTTTTGCTGCGTCTCTTCTCAGGGAGCGGGCCTCTCTCAATGTGATTTTATCAAGAGAGCTGTTGGAGGTCTTGGAATCTGAGTCTGAACTGTTGGTGTCATTGGATTTCCTGCGGGACCTGAAGTAAATTTTTGATTTCGCCTCTGGAATGCACAATTTGAAAGTTGCATGATCCTTCAAAATTCCAAGTATTAAATTATGCATTATGTCAAGATTAACCATTCTGGTTGCATCCCAATACGGAAGGTCTTCCAAAATTGAATATCGCACTCCATACTCAGAGAAAATTGCTTGTCTTTGTTGTGGGGTTGCCCGAAGCCATTTGGCAATGGTTGATTTATGACTTTGGCATGAGCGCGTGTAGTGAAATTGAGGACCAATTTCTTCAATTTGAGCTTTGTGAATGGTGCAAAAATTACAAAAGTGGTTTCCTGAATGGGAAATAAATCCAGTAAGCTTGCGCATGGCAACCACATCCGCAATGGCTGTGAGGATGGCAACACGGATAAAGGATCCTGATGGACCTGTTGAGGTGGGTGCAAAATGGTAACCCTGCCATAGCTCTTTGAGCTCGTTGATGAGTGGCATTAATAGATAATTCAATTGAAGCGCAGTTGGCTCCTTCGGACCAGGGATGATTCCTGCAACATAGACATTCTCGGGCTTCAATCTTTCACTTGGGGGGAGATTAAGACAAATAAGCATGATAGGTCCAATGCTAGCCAACCGGGTTGACTTTCCATGTGCATTAAACCAGTCCACATATATGGAGAAGGCCAATGCACCAGGAATGGACATGAATGGGGGGTCATGGATATTTCTAGTGCCAGTGAAGCGTCTCCAGACCAATCCATCCCAGACGTCACGTTTTGGGGAATCTTCGGGAGTTTGGGATTGTTGATGTTGATGCAGAATGTCCATAATTCCAGCCCGCTGGAGAAATCTGGCAAGCCAATTTTTGAATGGTTGATAAATGAAATGTTTTGTTGGTATAAATTTTTGCTTCATGTTGGTTGTGTTTTGGGTGTGGGGTTCAGATGAATAGATGAATTTGCCTAATGATTGTGTGCAAGGGGGATCATGATCATTTGGGTCATTATGGCGTTGACAGTGGGGTTGGTCAGTTGTGACTGATTCAGTAAGGCCATCAAGAGAGAAACATTGAGGACAACATATATAGTTTTGAATCACTGGCTCCAATTGGAGATGTTCAAATATGGTACTCAGATCTTGAGGTATATGGAATGCAGGAGCGGGGGACCAGCTGAGCTTGAGATACTGGACTTGATCAGCAGGTTCAGGGCGGGGTTGAGTATGCGTGAAGCCCTGCGGGGTAAATTATACCTTAATGATAGAATGGCAGATATTATCATTCCTAGGTCTTGTGGGGGAAGGGTTTGACTGCCACTATATGGTTTCTGTGCAGTTGAATTGAGACCCGCTGCAGTTGGGAAAGTGCTTTGGGTCAAACGTGAATAATCAGCTGGGAAGATTTGATCCAATAGAATTTGTGGGCACCCAGATCCTGATGCAGAAGTAGGGATGTTTGGAAGAGATTTGGGTGCAAGGGTTGATTTGAGCTTTTTAATGTGCTGTTTATATTGGAAAGGTGTGAAGGCAACTCCTTGCTTATCACCCTCAGGGGAAGAGTGTGTTTGAGTTGAGCAGTGTTGACACATGCATATACGCATTGAGGAATAGGGCCGGGTTGTCATTGTTGCAGGAATTGGGAGTACGGTTGGTTTGTGTATAAATATCTATGGTTGATGTGAAAGTGTTTAGGAGTGTTATTAATTGGAAATAAAATTCAGTGATTATTTATGAAGGGGGAGATGATTTGAGCCAGCTGAGGATTTTATCCCATTTGTAATGGAGCATGAGCTGCAGTGGATAAAGTTTAACATGTCTCATCTGGATGGCGGAATTGGTTAGGCGTTTAATTGGGTAAAATGCCATGCTGCTCAATGCTCATACATATTCTAGTTTATTTACACATTGTGATAGTGCGGGTTTTACCATTGAGGGGGTTCCATTAGTGAAGTGTTACCATTGAATTGAGGGGATTAACATTTAACCCATGTACGCTGGCACGCCATCGTACATGGTTTAAACCTTATTACAGACATAACTATATAACTCTATTACATAAGGGGGTGGAGTGCAGCTAAAGTCTTGGTATTTGGTTTGAGTGCGGCGGGCTTTGAATCAGTTGGAATGTGATTTGGATTGTCTTGCCTTTCGTGAAAAGGTGATGTCTCTTTTGTGGGTAAATCCTTCATGAATATACCCCTTTACAGATGTACAATGTTGTGGAATTTCAATGCATATATTGGCAGTTTGGATAATTCACAAAATGTGACAATGGGGAGGCGGAAATGTTACCAAATATGATTACTTATGGATGATGGGTCCCCTTTCAGATCAAGGAAATATCACATTATATTCTGGTAGGCCGTGCAGGGTGGTTTCCGACAAAAGCGGAGGAGCTCAAGAGGAGGCAGGGAGGATTCTCCTCAAAAGAGTCTTATCCGACTTCCACACAACACTTAGTTCCAACTATTCATAGAATTTCTCTATTCTAAATTTGAAAAGATTTCATCTCATATCACTCTATTTTATCATAATACTGAGGTGTTTTATCTAGTTAAAAATATTAGTGTACTTTTTCGGCCCTTATGTCATCTTTCAAGTCACATAAATCCTGTTCAGGTTCTGTTCATGACTCAAATAGTGAATCTAGCATAGAATATGTTCAAACACAGTCACCATTGAGTCCCAACATTCCTCTCACAACCCCTATCGCATCCTCAATGAATGTATCAGGTCTTAACATTGATGTGGGCAATCCAAAGGCTCCAACTTCAAGCACTTGGTCGATCCCAAATATTTCCGTCACTCCAATTCCCCCGAATCCCACTAATACACAAATTCATGTGTCTCAGGGGCCAGAAGGCACACCTCAAATCTCATCACACGCTAATCCCCAATCAAAATTTCCACGTGAGTTCCTCCTTAATCCCGGTCGGAATCCAGTCGCATCCCAGGATCCCTTTGGCCAAAGTAAACAGCCAACCCTCAATATTCCATCAGGATCTCAGGTTCATGTGGGTGATGAAAGGCGCGTGGATGGGGGGCGACGAAAAAGACCTTTGGAAAATGTCTCTTGGAGCGGTCTGTCGGAGGGAAATCCAGTATTGACGCTTCATCAAAGTAAGTCATTTGAATTTTGGAGTAGAAACTTATTCACAATTTGATATGTTTGTTTCATGGGTTAGATATGGCACCTAAAGGCAAGTCAGTCCGATCTCAGGAGCCAATTGAAGATCGTGAGTATCACCAGTCTTCATTAATGTTTTGATGTGTTAACTGATGATTTGCATGGCAGGGGATGAACTTTATGCGTCTTCACCTCTGGTCCATAAAGAGAAAGTCACTGGACGTCATCATCCATATGCCTCCAAACCAAGAACGGGTCATGCCAGTACATCAAGAGAAAGAATGGTGGATGATGAGGATGAGAACATGTCTCCGACTCAAAGTGAAAGAAATGATGAACCAACGAGGGACAATTTCACCGCGCATGAGCAAGGCACTCAATCAAATAGTGAGTTCACCCATCCTCAGCTGGGCCTTGCCCAGAGTATGCTTGAACAATCCGAGGTCAGACAGCAAAGGAACCAGGCCCGCAAAGCTCACAATGTGGCGAAACGTGCAAGCCAGAAGGAGCAACAAAAATGGCTGAAGGCAGAACTTCCAGAGAATGTCCATGGAATGAGATCAGCAGTACACGCACATTGCCTGTTCCTACTCAAAGTTAGGGATAAGGATTTTTCCTCACTACCAGCACCACCCAGCACAGAAGAGCGTGAAATTGCAATTCAAGTGGCTGGTCATCTCGGTTATGTCCCCGAGGATGTTTTCAATGAGCCATCAACACAGGTTCAGTCTCAGGGTTTCCAAAGCTACTGCGAAAATGAGCTCCACAAGCTAGGACTAAAGCGATTCACTTGGGACTGGGAGAGCTCATGGCAACATCCGTTTAACGAGCTGATGTCTATGGTGTTTTACCGTACATTCCGTCTCGCACTTGTCAGCACTGAGTATCATCACTACTGTTGGAAAAAGGATCATAACAACTATGGGGTCATGGCGGCTTTAATGGAGCGATATTTCACTTATTTGAAAAGAGAATGGAAGTCTATTCAAAAGGATGCGGAGTATTTGGTTAAAAAGAAGGAGAATCAAAAGCTCGCGAAGATTCGTCAAAGAGTTAGTTACTGTATCTCTTCTTCATTGTGGACCAAGTCTGATGATGATCTACTTGATTATGTGCAGACCTGTGAGCGCCGTCGTGAATGGTGTGATACGGCTAAATTTCCCATCCTAGCATCACAATTCAATGACCCTCGAGTATGCTCAGATACTGAGGAAATACTGGAAAATGGCCGTCAAGTTTACCGCAAAGTGGGATTACGCTGGCGCTCCCAGTTATTTAATGATTTGGTATTGAAAATGGATAGAGACATAGAGTTTTGTAATCGGATTAAAAAAAAGGGTAAAAAAACTATTGATAGATTGCCAGAATTACGATCGACAGATGATGGTGATATTCCGGAAGGCCTATCATTTCAGGTATTTGATCAAGATTGGCTCAAAGGCTGTAGTAAGATGCAGACTAGCGCCCTCAAGATACTTGACATGCCAGTTATTAGGCCTAATTGTGATGCTCTGCAATAACTTAGTAATTTGTCACGGTATAGCACTGTGACAAATTAAAATTTTGTGAATTATTTGTGCAGGTGTAATAAAATCTGATTATTATCTCTTAAGGATGCAACAACTTGCTAAATATGTTAGAATATAGACAATATGAATTGAAATGTATCACCATCTCCCTTGCAATAATACTCTATTGCTCATTTTCATTGAGGAAATATTGAAGAAGTTCGATCCAGCTCATGGTGTTCATAATTGTGGACCTGTGCCAGAGTCAACAGGAGTTATCAACTTTGTCAATCACAAATTATATAATATCAGTAAGGCTCACGCAGTTAATGATTGTTTCTTTTCTTGGACCTATTGGTGATTGGAATATGGCATTCCCATAAGGAAGGATTTCAGAATAGTAATACAATCAAGTGAAAGATGAGCTTGAAAGGTACCTTCCGCATGTTGACCTCAACTGAATGAGGAGTGATATAGTGGATGACCTGTACAGGTCGTTGTTGGCCAATACGATGTAGACGATCAACAGCCTGAGCCTCAATGGCTGGGTTCCAATTGGGCTCCTGGAAATGTGGATGTCAGGGTCCGAAAATCAGGGGAGAATTTTGGGGGGCCCCTCACCATTAAATAGACTATATTAGCACAAGTTATATTGAGGCCAGTTCCAGCCGCGGCAATGGATGCAATGAGTACTTCACATTCAGGATTATTGAAGAAACTCTCAAGCGCCTTGTCCTGCGCTCGTGGTGTAATTGTTCCATCAATTCGTGCTGAAAGGATAGAGTGATGGGCAAGAGCAATACCAATTCTACAATATAAAAAAGTCAGATGGAGTCAATTGGTAATGGATGCATATTAGAATTAACGCACAAATCTAGAAATTGGGTCCATTGGGTATAAACCACCGATTTCGTCGGACCACACCTTGTTTGTTTGTTCTTCATTAAGCTTTGTAGGAGGTGTGCAATTTTACTACTCATCATGCATGTTTCCACATCCACAATAGTTCGTGTTATTCTTGGGGAGTTATCCTGAGTGCTCCTGCCCTCGGGGTCTTCCAACTCCGCCTCCGCAATTGTGTTAAGCATGATGTGATGGTTACAACATATTTGCAGCTTATTAATATTTCTGAAAAATTCTCCTGGTCCTTTGCTTTTGGATGATAGGAATTCTTCATATAATATGGAATATTCTTGCTGCATGGTCGGGTTGAGTGGGAGCAGCTCATAATGATGGCTAATAGTGGGGAGGGATTCGAGATGTGTGGTTTTGGTGTGGCGGAAACTTAAATGCCGCAATGCCAAATGCAAAATATCATTGCAACCTTTTGAAAGACTACTCAGGATGAATGGTGACCAGTTATCTTGATCGGCGCTCTGGGGTTGAGTGATGAATGATATTATGCCCAAAAGGTCATAAATGGTGTTGTGAATAGGTGTGCCCGTTAAACATATTCGACGGGATGAAAGGAGGCTATTAATGGCACGGTGAGTGGCAGTGTATTGAGAGCGAATATAGCTATAAGAGGGGGAAAGGGTTATTGGATATAAAAGGTAATTTGAATCATTTAAGCTCAGCCACTCACTGTGCTTCATCCAAGATTATACGATGCCAATTGATTTGAAAAATGAATGATGTAGAGGGATTGGTTTGCTTAAATTCTTGGGTGATAGTATTGTAAGAAGTGATGATGATATCATATTTTAAAATGTCGGCTTGGGATAATGAGTGACGAGTGGGACCATGGTAGATTTTGGCATGCAGTGCTCCAGCCTGAGCATGCTTGGATATTTCTGATTGCCAGTTGGTAATTAAGCGAGGGGGGCAGATGATCATGGTGGGCGTGGAGCGATGGGGGTTTGCAATCATCCGCTCCTTGGAGGTACCAATTAGAGCAATGGCCTGAATGGTTTTACCTAATCCCATATCATCCGCGAGCAGTCCTCCAAGAGGGGTATTGGTCGAAAGGGATTCAAATGAGCTAACAACCTTGTTTGTAATGATGTGCCTGGCATTGAAAGTGGATCCTGGGGGTGAGGTGGCCCAAAGGTTACGGGCTGATTGGCCATTGGGGATTTCTCGATCCCAGAGGAAAGCTAGTCCGGTCTTTTGATGAGGGAGGAGGGGGGTTTGAATAATGGCATGGGGCGGGGTTATCATGGGGAGGTCTGATCCACTGGGTAATTGTATCAGTTTTTGCTTGGAAATCAATGATGAAACAGCAGGATATGAAGCAGGCATCGAGTTTTAAGCGGGAAATGTCGGAGTAAAGAGTTGACATTGACAATGAGTAGTACAGTCATATTCTTTGGGCATTTTAAGCTTGAAATCTTGTGTTCGAAAGCTTTCCATTATGAATAGAATGTTTGGATACCATGTGAAGAACATCAATGCTAGATTGGGTTTCTGAGATGAGGAGGGATCATTGGCATCAGTCATAAATACTCCCTCAACGAATAATATTTGAGTAGGATTGGATTGGCAATTTTCAATCCATGCCCCACCAGGACCACAGTGCATGAACGTTTTTGGTGCCCCAAGGAATGGTATCAACGTTTGGGAAAGGGTTCCCGGGAGAGAGCCAATAGCATGCTGGTGATTGGGGAGATATACGAATATGTTGTGTTGATTGTGCCATAGGATAATCCAAGAACCTAAGTGGGAATTCTCAGGCTTTAAGTTTATATCACTATTTATTTGAATACGAATATTAATCATCCCAATGCAAAGTGGTTGTGAAGGCGTTGACATGATGGCTATTTTAAATTATTTGGGGACAGTTGCAAATTATATGATCGGGAAGGGTTAGCTAAAGGGAATGAAGCGCAATAAGCGCAGGTGGGGAGCTTATATGAGTGGCAGCAACAGGCCAAAAGGGGGATGGCCTGTGGTTACGTGAATGGTCTTGATGGAGGTGGGCCTCTTGGGCACATAATTTTCATATCCGATTTGGGGCATATATCAAGGCAAGGTGGCCAAAATGTGGGTGCACCATTATGACTGCTGGATCTGCAGCGATTTACGAAAACTTTGGTGGAACAAGGTTGACATTAGCACATCCGAAATTGGGTGGGTTGTAGCAACTTATTGTGGAGGGCATATCAGAGGCATGCAGTCATGTTCGCTGGTGTGACAGCGAACATGGATGCATATATATCTTCCTCAGGTTAATTGTCGCACAGGGACCTACTGGGCAATTTTGGCGGTTTCAAAGGGCAATCTCACTGTGGGGATGCTTGTGTGTAGGCGGGTGAGATATGTTCGGTGGCGTGCCACCGAACATGACTTTGGTTTTGCGTGAAGTTTTTTGCTGACTGATGCATACTGGGCTTTCAGGGGGGAATGTGTAGGATGATTAAAGGGGGCGCCATCCGTGAGCCGTGATCCACATATACATTCACCCCTATGGCGTTTGAGGCGAGTACTAATCTACCGAGATTGGCATCAGGGTCTTTGCCTCAGGCGTGTACAAAACTCCGGAGGAAAGAGGCCACACGCCCCAGGGATTTTTTGGCTGCAAGCCAGGTGCCACAACTTGCGCGGGGCGTGTGAGAACGTGAAGAAAATGACCCGCGGTGGGAGATACCCACGCAAACATGACCAGCCTCAGCAATCATAGGCTGGGATTGTTATTCTAATGTGGATGAGGCTGAAGCAAATTCACACTGATTGGCCTCAGGTTTCCACGCGCAAGCGGGTGAGCGTCTGCAGTCAAGCTGACAACCCGACCAAGAAAATAGGCAGCTGGAAGACTGGCAGAAAAATGTCTTCCAGGCGTGTGAAAGCTGCCTGCGTATGACCCATCGGGGGTGCGCATGAAAGCGTGTGGCTGCCCAACAATGAACAAGCGGGCCAGTCATTGTTTGCCCCAACAATGGCACCGGAGTGAATCAACTCTTTGTGTATGACCCAAATATTAAGTCATCCCATTATGACCCACTTACATTAACTTGCATTACATGCGCATCTGTGCCGTAGTTAGGCAGAGCTGTCCAACAAGGTGCATCAAAGGGATGCAGGTGAGAGATATGACTCGATGGCTTGACGTGATTGCATGTTACATTGTTGAACAGCTTTTTGCTCTGCCCCGCAGTACATTTACAAAGGTGTACTGCGTACTACAGTGTCAACTGTACAGATCAGGAAGGTGTAATACTACTTGAGCCTGCATGCATACAGCAAATGTGCATGCACCTTCCGATCGTTTGCATTTACGTAGCTCATGTGCCACATGCTCAGCATTGCGTTTCACCCGATTTGCACACGCAAGCTGAGCATGTCATGGTCAAAAGCACCGTGTGAAAGTGCTCAGTAAAGCCATGGAATGAACTAATTCTGCAATAGCTCACTGGAAGGCTCAATTTGGAGCACTTCACCAAAGCGTGTGAAATGCTGCACCTGGCTGAAATGTCATCCGATGCTGTGCCAAATGCTCAGATTGTGTGCATACAAAAGCGACTGAGAAATGCCTCAGCATGGTGCATTTCATATTGTTATATCAATAGTTCAATTACTGTGCAATTAAAATGTTCAGCCACTGAGCATTTCAATTATGACCCGAAAGCAAACCTGAGCAATGGGTTGAGGCAAGCTCACGCTGTATTCACTTGTCTTACAGCCCCCCCTTTGTTCAAAGACTCTCACCAGGCCATACGGCCGGTGATCTTGCCGCGGTCACTTGTGACCAAATGCACCCGGTGCATTTCTGCATGGGGCACTTGTGCATTGCACCCACAATGCACATTCAACAAGGGCCTCACGACCACCCTCCCGGGTGATCGGGTGGCTATTTAAGGAAAGAAACGGGATTTGACTCAGCTTGACAATTCAATAAATTGCAATACTCAGCGGTGCATTTGATATTGTTATATCAATTGTTCAATTACTGTGCAATTAAAATGTTCAGCCACTGCGCATTTCAATTATGACCCGAAAGCAAACCTGAGCAATGAGTCGAGGCAAGCTCACGCTGTATTCACTTGTCTTACAGCCCCCCCCTTTGTTCAAAGACTATCACCAGGCCATACGGCCGGTGATCTTGCCGCGGTCACTTGTGACCAAATGCACCGGGTGCATTTCTGCATGGGTCACTTGTGCATTGCACGTTGAATGCACATTCAACAAGGGCCTCACGACCACCCTCTTGGGTGATCGGGTGGCTATTTAAGGAAACAAAGGGGATTCGACTCAGCTTGACAATTCAATAAATTGCAATACTCAGCCAGACCCCCATTGTTCTTCTGCCTCACGCGAGCATTTCACTTCTCAGTTGCAGCATTCGCTGAGACTCAGCTTCAATTTTGCCCACATGCCTTGAAGCTGAGACTTTTGCGGGTGCTGAAACTGCTGCGATCGTCTCAGCTTCACCTTGGTATAAAAGACCATCTTCACACGACACGCACTTCACTTTCTCTCTCACCCGCTCCACTTCGTTCAACGTCACCCGCGTTTGTCCTTCTTGTGCGTATTCCCCCTTGTCTTCCTGCCTTTCCAGTCATTTCTTTCGCACTCGACTAACCCCACTCCCCTTCCTGCTCGCTTTTTGTTTTTCCTGCTGATAATTTCAGAACCCCACTTCTATCTACTTTGTACGTTTTCTCCAATTGAACTTTTGTCAACATTATGGTCCGAAATTAATCATTTTCTTTCTTCACGACTCTCTTCTAGACTTTTAAAAACCTCCTACTAGGGTCTTTTTAATTTGAATTCCATTTTAAAATTATAAATCATCGTATGTCCTCCTTTTCTTTCTTGATTGCTTACTTTCTATTCAGTTACTAACCTGTTTTGTTTTGTTTTTAGATGTCGTGCACGTTATGCACCAAGCGGGGTATCCCCTGCATTCGTTCCTCGACGACGACCGACGCTTGTGATGCTTCCCGACAAGCACACAAGAAATGTTCGTTCGTCGTCCGCCCCTTCCGACCCCGCGGCCAGAGGAGTTCCCGCCCAAGACGCCCTCGCCAGGACTCCTTTGTGGCCGATGATGATGAAACGATTTCCGAGCGTGAGTGGACCCCGGGACCCCAAACAGGCCAGCGGGAACGATTCAGGACGATTAGCCCAGTCCCCTCAAGCATCGATTTGTCCACCCCCCCTCCTAGGCCACCATCCGATGGTCACTTCACTCCTCGACCTGAGCGAAGTGATTATCCGGCCGATGAAGGATGGCGATGGAAAGAGGACATTCGAGCTTGGGCTGATCGTCACCATGTCTTGTCACCGATGGGATTCAAACGCCAAAGTAAGTTTTCTTTCTCCTCCTTCTCTCATTTATCTTCACGCAATAATACTCACTTTTTTCCATTACTCATAGAACCAAACCCCCCTAATCCCCCCCGACAAGACTCTCCCGTTCCTACTTTGCCTCGCGAGCAAACCCCGCGGCAACCCACTCCAGGCCCGAGTGGCACCCGATGGTCTGAGGACTTATTCCGCGGTAAGCAGCCAACTTTCTCTTTTCTCATTTTCACTTTCGCATCAAGTTAACTGACTCTTCCTCCTTTTGTAGAAGCCTCCCAGCACGATGAGCCACCTATTCCTGGCCCGAGTCCATCCTCCGAACCACCTGAGGACATTGCGACTCGTGAGCCTCAACCTGAGGTGGCTCCTACGCAATCAACGGAGGAACCTTTTGGTAAGTCCCTATTTCACCTTTTTAACTCAACTCAACTTTTCCTCACCCCTCCTTCGACCATCTCCAGCTCGTCCCGCAACTCCCCGCTCCATTATCATCATCGACGATACGCCAGTCGGTTCCCCTCCTCCCCCTCCCCCTCCACCTTCTTCTTCACCCACTCCCCCACCTTCCCCTCCTGTTCCCCCTCCCACCACTCCTACCCCGGTTCCTTCCCCGGATATCCCTCCCATTGACGCCGAGAACCCAACAGCCTCCTCCCCCCCGGTGCCAAGCTCCTCTCATTCCTACGATGACGCTCGCCAGGAATTCACCGACCTGCGCCCGATACTAATGATTCCTCGAGCCATCGTCCACGAATCGATCAACCGAATCTTGTTGGAGCATCGTCGGTTGCTCCACATGATTCCTTTCGTGGATGCAACTCATTGAAATGAGATGCACCGGGAATTCTGGGAGGAACTAAACTCCCTCCTTGGCGAGGCGATAGAGGCTTATCCAATGGAGGACATCACCGGGATAGTCTCCAAATTCTTAGAAAAATAAAATCCACAAAAAAAATCGTATTCTTTCCTCTTTTTACCTTTTGTAATACACTCCTTTAGATAAATTATTTGTATTCAATGAAAGATATTTTCAATTTCTCTTATGTTTTTTGTTCACGTGAATTTATTATAATTCCTCAATGATTCATATTTACTATTGGGTGAGAATAATTTTCGTAAGTGCCCCACCAAAAGTTTGAGTTAGTATTTTTGTATGTGAGAAAATCTTTTGCCAAAAATGCGCCAATAGTCACCATTCCTGCCTCCTATATTTTCTTCCTCCATTGTTTAGAGCCATATCAAATCTTAACTGTAAAAAAGCGGGAGGTTCCGGCATGTGAGCAATCCACTCCAGATTCATGAGAAATTGCCGTTCCTATGGTCACACGCTATTAATCTTAGTCATGTATTGAATTGTTTAAATTGTCGGGAACCTTCACAAGCGTAACGATTGGCGTGTGAGCTGTCGGGAGCCTGAAAAGGCGTAAGGATTGGCGTGTGAGCTGTCGGGCGCCTGCACAGGTGAAAGGATTGGCGTGTGAATTGTCGGGAGCCTGCACAGGCGTAAGAAATTGTCAGCATTGTTAGCATCCTTCACAAGCCTAAGGATTCGCGTGTGAGCTGTCGGGAGGCTGCACAGGCGTAAGGATTGGCGTGTGAATTTTCGGGAGCCTGCACAGGCATAACAAATTGTCAGCATTGTTGGCAACCTTCACAAGCCTAAGGATTGGCGTGAGCTGTCGGGAGCCTGCACAGGCGTAAGGATCGGCGTGTGAGCTTTCGGGAGTCTGCACAGGCGTAAGGATTGGCGTGTGAGCTGTCGGGAACCTGCACAGGCGTAAGGATTGGCGTGTGAGTTGTTGGGAACCTGCACAGGCGTAAGGATTGGCGTGTGAAGCCTCGGCACCCCGCATAGGCGTAAGAAACTTTTAGCATTGTCGGCACCTGCACAAGCATAAGGATTCGCGTGTGAAGCGTTGGGATCCTGGACAAGAGCAACAAACCTGGCATATGTACAATGGCATGCCTCCGTACATAATCCACTTCACCCCTTTTTCCTGTGAGACACCCTATCTCCCGCACTCGAATCCATCCAATCCTGGTGTATATTGTCCTCTGCCTTACCCCACCATCATCTACCAATCACGCTGCTATTACGACTGCCTCACTCTTTGAATCGGCATGAGATTGTATTACCATCCCTGATTTGATAGTCCACTCTCTCGGCAATCTCATAATAGCCATGGCTTGTTTGCCGCATTGTTTTTGCCAACCTCCTTGAGCATTGTGCGGACATACCCACTAGTGTCGTGCTTTCGTTGTCCTGTGCTGGATCAGTATAATGAACAAATGTACTACTGGCCCACACTACCTGAATGAGCCCATGACATGCGGATAGATCAATCCAAAAATGCTCATTTGGGAAAATCAATTTTCCCCCTGTACACCGCTTTGACGCATCTCTTTGAATTTGGCCGGTCCGCTTATCAGCTTGAAACCACCATCCCGAAGCATACAGCGATGCATCCTTATCAACATGAGGTGCGTTTTTGAATCCATTCATGGTGAAAGTGAGTGCCGAAGCAAACTCACATGCACCCTGATTTGCGGGATTATTGCCTTCATAGTTGACTTGATCAAAAGACGGAACCCCCAATGAGTTGTAGCAATTTTGAATCTTCTGAAATAAATTATCCCCAACATATCGTAAGGATTGACCTAGAATGCGACCCACCGAGCTAAGATTGGCACCTCGGTCCCGCCATTCATCTTTTGCATTTTCAATTTTGCCAGCACTACCATACAGACCAAATTGTTCATTCTTCGTGGTGCATTTGCGCCACCCAATCGCGAACATAAATCCCTCCAGTAATGCTCCATTTGTTGCAATAGGGTCAGTGAACCTCTTTTCGCGAAATAAGAATTGTGATAATTCATCCCATTGATTGACCTCGACTTCACTCATTGTTGTGAATGGTCGGAATTCAACAAGGGCAATGAGTAATCCGGTTGAAGAGAAAATTGCCACACGGCCAAAGTGAATGCGTTTGATCTGATTGACATCCACCACCCTCCGAATTTCACTTGGGGTGATATTTGCTGATACTGGCATTGATATTTGTGCTGTTGGGCGAGAGGAGGAAAAAAACCTATTCATTCGGGTCGTTTTGCGCTCATTTGTCTTTTGGGATCTGCTACTATTCCCGAGTGGTTGCGGGATCACTATGTGTTGAAGCACAAAAGATATCAGATACTGCCAAGCAGCTTTCTTCGGCACACATCCTTTGACTTCCCTTTAGAGCCCACAGGACATTGGCACAATCTGAACCGACTAAAGCCAATGTTCTTCCGTGGGGCCCAATGAGGGTGCCACATAAATGTGGAAGCATATATATATATCTATATATATACACTGAGATTAAGTGAGAAACTCACATTTTCCTTCCTCAGCCCGACGCTTTCTCGCGAGTTCCCTTTTACGCTCTTTTCCTTTTTTCGTGAATGGCATGCTTGCAGCAGAAAATGAAATGAAACCAAATGATTACTGATTTATTAATATCACCTAAATTGGATTGCGGTGGATGAATCTTTTTTAATTGCGGCTAAAAAGAAAGCTCACGCCTGACCTTGGCAACTTCACGATCTCAAATACCTGAACCTGAAAATTGCAGTGGATAGTGCATTATTCAATTTTACACATTGATGTTCCCATGCAATCACTTTCCAATCCAACCATTTGGAATATTGCAAGCACACGCAAATGCAATATGCATCCTGCTGCGGATCCCTAGTTATCCCAGTCCTCTTGAAAGACACAGTAACAATTTGCCTATTATGGGCTGGCGGGAAGTGATAAACGCGACTTCCCGCAATGCCCCCGAGTGTGCTACTCGCGGGCACAAAGCCTGACTCAGCTTGCGTCTTGGCGGAGTCTTTGCAATGATGTACGGAGGCATGCCCCCGTACAATTACTATTGGTACTCAGACTGTGGCATCCGGGCAGTAGTAGGATAGGAAGTCATGATTATTAAATTCATAAATAACTTTGCAAAATTAAATTACAATCTATCTAGTACAAAGCTAATCTAAAACGGGTCAATCCTGGTTGTGAGTTTAGCTGACCTGGGTACCGTCAAGGTGACCTCATCACTTGAACCAAGACTGCGTTTTGCCACCCAGGCATCACCAAAGTCTAATACTAAGCATCGTGCAAATTCAAATCTAAGAGGTACAGTGGGGTTAAAAGACTCTGATGAGAAGAAACTTTTATTCAGTAAATTACATATATACTTATTAGTACGTAGCCACACTGGCTCCACTAGATTTTTACCCTCTGAAAGTTTTGCGGAAATGTCAATTAGTGATAAAGCCCCTTTAACTGAGCTTGTTCTCCAGTCATCTGAGCATACCATCAAACCACGAACCCCCGCCGCACAGAATGCCGCTAATATACCATAGCAAATTCGATTTATTCCGAGATTCTTGTGACACGCCAAAAGATCTTTGATGGCCTCATTTTTTTTTGAGTTCGTGAGTTTGCCTTTGATGCCATTAACTTCGACCTTTGTATGTGCACGTACCATGTTGTACGCAATCATCAAATGGATAACTGTATCCATTAGATCCTCCAGGTTCTTGTGCGGCTTTGTGGATATCTCATTGTCAGCCCCGCCACCTTCAAGGCTGAGTTGGGTTGCACGTTGCTTCAATTTACTCAAGCAGGAGGCAAGGTATTCAACTGCTCCCCGTTCGAGTCCAAGAGGATCGGTCGAATTTGATGTTGGTGCAACATATGGTTTGGGTGCAATCACATCGTATGAGACTAAACTAATGGATTCAAACATAACATTTGCCCAAAAATGTTTAACTGGATTCGCGGGGTAAAGAAGGCTCTGAACCATTTTGAAGAAGGGGTGTTCAGATTTGGGGAGATTATCGGGAGGTTTAGCTGATTCCTTCATCAATTTGAGATTCCAAATGTTGTAATCAAAAAACGCTTCTGTTTCAGTTGGCTTAAAAAAATCTAACCCTGTATATTGCAATTTATATCACCAGTCAACAGCCAATAATCAAGTATCATGCACAAAGATAAAAAAAAACTCACCTGCCATCTCAAGGTCCTGCAGCCAAGCCGACATTTTAAGATCTCGGTTACTGATCACCTTAATACCAACGGGCAGGAATGTATGAGCATCCTTTGTTGGTAAATTGTCCCATCTATTTTTGTAAATCCTATTGATATTATAAAGCCCCCTTTTCCATGATTGTTGAGAAATATTGGAATGATAATTCAAAATGCCTGCAAACTCTTCCATGCGGGATAAAAATATTCCTTGAAAATTCGCAGCGGATGACACTTCGGGCTCAGCGTCGGGAATTATATCAGTCATATCTCGTCCCATTGTATCATGTTTAATTGTTTCCCTTTCTTGAGGGGCTTGAATATTCTGAGGAGAGGCAGGAGGGGTTGCATCATGCATTGTTTCATTGGGTATCGGGGGGCTTTCAGTATGTGGAGCTTCAGCATGGATTGTTTCATTGAGTATGGGGGGGGTTCAGTATGCGGAGGTTCATTATCAATATTGTCCCCTTCAACATTGATCATTTCATCACCTTGATCCCGGGAATCCTTTGCGGCTTCAAAGGTACGGCGTTTTTTGTTGGTTTTTTTGGTCGCATGTATATTTGGTCTTTTTCCTAATCCTTTGCCTGGAAATCCAATTACGACTCGAGATCCTTCAGGTAGAGATTCTCCCACCTCCACACCTGCCCATATATTGTAAGCAGCTATTTTTATCAACTTTGTTTTGAATTAGTAATGGACTTACGGTTCAAATCCATTTTGAGCAGGCTCATGGCTTCAGCAATCTTTTGACGCACATAATCAGGAATTTTACTATCATTTTGGATTTTCTCGAGCCTTGGGATTGTTTGAGCAATGTTGGAGACAAATTGTTCCTTGGATATAATTTCCACCTCCCCACTGAAAATTACATCATCTTGCCCATCATCTTCTGTCGGTGCACAAGGTTCAACAGTCTTTTCCTTCTCATAAGTTTTAAAATTCGGTTTCTGAGAGCTTGGAGGTTGACCTGAAATAAAGGCTATGACACAATATCAGGTTTTGAGAGATTAGAAATACTCAAGATGGATGTATACTCACATTCTGGAAGAACTGGTGGATCTTGATTATCTTCATGTGACTGGCTCTCTGCTTCAATGCCTAATTCACGACTACTGGCCATATCAGATATTTCACTTCCACTCTCTGGGGCTGAAGTTGGTCGTTCATTAAATTCCGTTGAATTTCCCGGGGTTTGGGCCATCGCGGAGGTAGTTTAGTAAGCAAATAGATGGTGACGAGTTGATTGATAACTAGGTGGAAGTAAAATAATCGCATTTGCAAAATGCGATTTGGCGGGAAATTGAAGGAGGCGATGTTTTGCAAATTATTTCATATCATGCAAATGAAATCACTTCCCTGTGAGACATTGAATAAAGTTGACTAGTGAGAAACCTACTAAAGTCAACTTTTGAACTATTGAACGCTCATGAGGTAAGGACTAAGCAAAGTGTTCCATTTGAATGATATGAAATAAAATGATTTTGTTGGCGAAAAAGGAGACACAATTCTTGTCTTAAATAGTCCACTTATTAGGTTTTAATTTGCGAGTCTCATGATTTAAACCCTAACCACAACATTGTGAATATACTGACCAATTTCCCCTGAGGTCCTGTTGGCAGAGAAGGCCACTCAGCATATTTCGGCGATGGTGTCCATTGTTTACGCCAACAAGCCACCGTACACTATGGATGTAGTACGGAAGCGTAAGGATGGTAAGCGGCGTCGGAGGCATGTCGGGAGGGTACCTACTAGGCAAGCGTAAGGATTGTAAGCAGTGTCGGGAGCATGTCGGGAGGGCACTTCATGAGCGTAAGGATGGTGAGCAGTGTCGGGAGTATGTCGGGAGGGCACTCCGCAAGCGTAAGGATCGTAAGCAGTGTCGGGAGCATGTCGGGAGGGCACTTCATGAGCGTAAGGATGGTGAGCAGTGTCGGGAGTATGTCGGGAGGGCACTCCGCGAGCGTAAGGATCGTAAGCAGTGTCGGGAGCATGTCGGGAGGGCACTTCATGAGCGTAAGGATTGTAAGCAGTGTCGGGAGTATGTCGGGAGGGCACTCCGTGAGCGTAAGGATGGTGAGCAGTGTCGGGAGCATGGCGGGAGGGCACTTCATGAGCGTAAGGATCGTAAGCAGTGTCGGGAGCATGTCGGGAGGGCACTGCGCGAGCATAATGATCGTAAGCAGCGTCGGGAGCATGTCAGGAGGGCACTGCGCAAGCGTAAGGATTGTAACCAGTGTCGGGAGCATGTCGGGAGGGCACTACACAAGCGTAAGGATGGTAAGGGTGGGGGTGTGAAAGCGTAAGGAGTGGTGAGGACAGAGATGGGGGGGCAGGCAGTGTCAGAGTCTCATCTGGAGGGTGGTGCGGGCGCGTAAGCATGCTAAGCGTCGGGGAGGCAGAAGCTATTAGGTGAAATTACCCGAACGTTGCGAATAGTGTTGAAACGGGTTTGGGCTTTGAGTGACATTTTCATGTGACACATGTGACGATTGACGTTGTCTTGACGCTGACGTGACGTGACCCACTAAATCCAGTGACTATAAAGTGACACTAACGAGACTGAAGCAAGATTTTATACTGACCGCGGTGCGACGTGAAGTCAATCGCCGACGATTGACGCAAGATTCGCCCTGGTGACAGGAATGTTCTTAACTTGAATAATGATTTACATCATACAATTTCAAGTCATGATGTGGAAACTGCTTGCAATTTTAAAGACATTCCAAGATTAGAGGAATGGCTAACCTTCAGTGGTGAAGGAGAATATAATCATATGGAATTTATGAAAACAATTGATATGTTCAAAGAAGACTTTAACATACCAGATGAATACATAAGTGCCAGATTACACTCATTATTTACCAAATCAGCAAAGAAATGGTATTATAAGATGAGACAAGACCATGGTAAACATTCTTGGCCTTGGTGGAAAGAACAAGTTATTTCCAAATGGGCAAATGATTCCTGGAGATTCAGAATGGAAAATTCTTTTGAAGAAGCCATTTTTAATATTGAGAGGGACAGGCCCATGTCTTGGTTTCTTAAACAGAAGGACAGATTAACTGCCCTTCATCCTGATATGTCTGAAACAATGGTACATAAAAGGATATTAAGAAAATGTGGTGGTGACCTTAAGCATGCTATAAGAAGCAGATGTATTGAGCCTTGCTCTACAGAGGATTATATCAATGCTATGGAGGATATCACTACTAGAACAAAAATTGGAAGAAATTGGTATAAACCCCCAATAGACAACAAGACTAGTGGGAAACCAATTTCAAAACCAAATAAACCACATGACAGACCTCCTTTGAAATGTCATAAATGTGGAAGTACAGCTCATTTGGCAAACACTTGTCCCAAAAAGACAAGGGTCAATGAGATAAATATTGAAAAAGTGGAAGACACAAAAGAAACTGATGTATCTTTACATGAAAGTGATTCTGAACCTTCAGAAGAAGAAGTATTGGAAGAACTTAGTATAGAAAATATTAATGTTTCTTTTTAGGTCACTGAGGTACATACTCACTTACCACAGTACAGTGATGAATGCATGGATCTCATACATGTGGAAGATGCCAAAATGCAAAAAACCAAACCTGCCAGAGGTAAAGGTTATACAGCTGGGTCATCTTGTATCACTAATATTGTGATAAATAACATAGAAGCCAAGATACATCTTGACTCAGGTGCTTTTTGCACTTGTGTTGGAAAAGATTATCTTGACAAGATTTATACCAATTGGCAAGACAAATTGATGCCAATTGAAGGTATAAGATTCAGCAGTGCTAGCCAAAACATGCACCCTTTGGGTATATTTGAAGCAGCAATAATATTTCCTCATCCTGCAGGAAGTGTAAGATTGAAAGCTGAATTTGTTGTTATGAATAATTGTACTTCACAACACTTTATACTTGGAAATGATTATCTCAATATCTATGGTATTGATATTAATAATCATAAAGACAGATATTTCACTATAGGGGAAAATAAAAGGCAAAAATCTGCTTTTTCTCCAGAAAGAAGAGAAATCACTGTCATTAAACAAGTGAAAAATGCTAACAAGGACAAATTTGTGTCAGATCAGCTAAGTGAAGCACAAATTAGTCCTGAATTAACACCAGAAATGAAGGAAGATCTTATTGAAATTTTATTTCAATATAGAGAAGCCTTTGCTTCTGATAATGAACCACTTGGGGCTATAAAAGGCCATGAGGTGGACATTATGCTTAATGTGGAAAGGCCTTATCCGCCACTATTAAGAAGACCAGCTTACCCAGCTAGCCCTAGGGCTAGAGAAGCATTAGAAAGTCATATTAATGAACTAATGAAACTGGGAGTTCTTAGAAAAGTTGGGCACAATGAGGAAGTTGAAGTCACAACTCCAGTGATCATTACTTGGCATAATGAAAAGTCAAGAATGGTTGGTGATTTTAGAGCACTGAATACCTACACTATTCCAGACAGGTATCCAATCCCTAGAATTCATGAGACTTTAACTCAATTATCCAAAGCAAGATTTATTACTTCTATGGATGCTCTTAAAGGCTTCCATCAGAATGTTTTAACAGCTCATGCTAAGAAATTATTGAGAATAATTGCTCATTTTGGTATTTATGAATATTTGAGGATGCCTTTTGGTATTAAAAATGCACCCTCTCATTATCAGAGAATGATGAATACCATCTTCCCACATGAATTATCAGAGGGATGGTTAATCATTTATATTGATGACATTATCATTTGTTCAGAAACCTGGCAATTACATTTAGAGAGACTTTCATTAGTACTTAAGAAAATCTTACAAGTGAACATGAAAATTTCTCTTAAAAAGTGTAATTTTGGATTTCATGAGTTAAAAGCTCTAGGACATGTAGTCTCAGGACTGAGCCTTGGTGTTGATAAAAACAAAGTGGCTGCAGTTTTACTGAAACAAATGCCCCAGAACAAAAAAGAAATGATGTCTTTCTTAGGGTTTGCCAGTTATTACAGGCAACACCTTAAAGATTTTGCAATCCATGCCAGATCATTATACAGAATTCGTGATCAACAAACTGTTTTTGAAATGACACAGGAGAGAATTCAAGCATATGATAAAATCAAGTATGCCTTGACCAATGCACCATTATTATTAATTCCAGATTGGAAACTTCCTTTCAAGCTGTATATTGATGCATGTGGTGATGGTTTAGGAGCTGCTCTTAATCAAGTTCAAATTGTCAATGACAAACCTTATGAGGGTCCAATTTGTTTTATTTCAAGACAAATTAAACCTACTTAGGCCAGATATGGAGCTAGCCAAATGGAGTGCCTTTGCCTTGTTTGGGCTCTGGAAAAACTTCATTACTATCTTGATGGTAGTGTGTTTGAAGTAATTACTGATTGTAATGCAGTAAAATCACTTCTTAACATGAAAACTCCAAACAGACACATGTTAAGATGGCAAATTGCTATACAGGAGTATAGAGGAAATATGACCATAGTACATAAAGCTGGAAATATTCACAAGAATGCTGATGGCTTGAGTAGATGGGCATTACCCAATACACCTGACAATCCTTCCTATGTTCCTACAAGTGCAGAACCTCAAATTCCAATTGAAGGAATTAATATCACAGATGTTGGAACAGAATTCTTTGATGAAGTTAGAGAAAGCTATAAGCAAGATAAAAATTGCCATATACTTACTTCTCTACTTGACAAAGATTGCAAAGATGCAGCATTGGCTAATTCTCTGGATGATATTTGGAAAACATCTTATGACAACGGAAGATTCCATTTATTTGATGGTATATTATACCATAGGTCTAAACACACATGTGTCATGGTCCTATGTAGTAGAATGTTGATTAACACAATACTACTAGAATGCCATGATAACATTTATTCTGGACATCTGTCTGAAGACAGAACAATGGAAAGAATTAAGACATGTGCCTGGTGGCCATCTTGGAGAAAAGATGTAATTGAGTACTGCCACAGTTGTGATATATGCCAGAAAGCCAATAAAGCTACTGGTAAAAGATTTGGTTTAATGATCCATATTCAAGAACCAAGTACCCCATGGGAAGTGGTTCACATGGATTGAGTAACTGCCTTACCACCTGGAGGTGATAAAAGTTACAATGCATGTCTTGTTATTGTAGACAGATACAGCAAAACACCAATCTTTTTACCATGTCATAAGGATGACACAGCTATGGATACAGCTCTTTTAATTTGGAACAGAGTCATATCCCATACTGGTCTCTTTAAAAACATCATTAGTGATAGGGACCCAAAATTTACATCAGCCTTATGGACTAATTTACATAAGCTTTTGGGTACAAAATTATCATTCTCAACAGCATACCATCCACAAACAGATGGGTTAGCAGAAAGAATGATTCAAACCCTTGAGGACATGATCAGAAGATTTTGTGCTTATGGCCTGGAGTTTAAAGATTCTGACGGCTTTAACCATGATTGGTGTACTCTTATACCAGCATTGGAATTAGCCTATAAGACCTCCATCCATGCTTCCACAGGCAAGACTCCTGCAATGTTGGAAAAAGGATGGAACCCCAAACTTTCAGTTGATACTTTGAAGAAAGATCTAGTTGATATTCATCCAACTGCTTCAAGCTTTAAATTGTTGCTTGATAAAGTGAGGCACCATGCAAATCAAAGCATGAATGATGCCTTTGAATATGCTAAACAGAAATGGGATAAAAGTCATAAAACCCCAGAATTCAAAGTAGGGGACTTAATACTAGTTTCAACCTTGAACTTTAATAATATTAAAGGTCCAAAGAAATTGAAAGATTCCTTTGCAGGATCATTTTTTATCAAAGCCCTTCATGGGACAAATGCAGTACAAGTGGAACTGTCAGGAGAGTTAGGAAACAAACATCCAACTTTTCCTGTCAGTCTTGTAAAGCATTACACTTCAAGTGATAAGGAATTATTTCCTTTAAGAAATGAAACACCCTTAGAGGTACCCCCACTTGAACCAAGTGAGGAAAAGAAAGTAATGAAAGTCTTAAAAGAAAGAAGACTTAGGGGCAAAAATGAAAGAGAATACTTAGTCAGGTACAGAAATCCACAACATGAAGATGAGTGGATTGAGGAAAGTAAAATACCTGATTCCCAAAAGTTTCTCAGAAGATTCAGACATGAGAGAAGACCAATCCCTCAGTAAAAAGTTTGAATTGTGTGCTTTAAATACTTGAGAAGTATAATTGAAGAGGTTGGACAGTGGATTATACCCCCCCCAATAACTTGGGGGTATACTACAAAGAAAAATTGTGGTACAATTTTTTTTTTTGGTGGTAGGGAATGTGAGCCTGTGAGGTATGTATGACATACCCATAAGGCCACAAATGATTTTATAGAAAGTTAAATTTGTCTTAAACAGACTTTTTAGTTGAATTTAAAATAAAAAATAATAAAAAATAAGTATAACTTTTTTTTGGATAAACAAAGTTATAAATATTATGTCATTTTTGGATTCTACACCAAAAATAACCTAGGGTACACCCATAGGGTGTTATACCCAAAACCACTTATTTTTTATGTTATTGGAAGATTTAAGAATCTCACAGTACCAATGTAACTTTTTAACATTTTTTTAAATTTGTTAAATTTAAGCTTAATTAAGCTTAAATTTAAAGTTACATAAGGTTTATGCAAACTTACCAAAATTTTAGTTAAAATTGAGGTGTGGTGTATATTTACTGAATTGGCTAAGGATTTGCCATACAGAATGTAAATCCTGCGTGAGCTCAATTTAAAAGGGTTTAAGGCCATAGTATGGCGTTAAATAAATAAAAGGGCAAAATCCACGCAGAAAGGTGGGACAAAGGAAAAAGACCAAATAGAGCTGAAGTACCCAACTTTTTGGATCTGCAAGGACTCAATTAAGATTGTCCACCTGTATTGGAGGATTTTCAACCTTATTTAAACTTTAAGATTAGACTTTGATCCAACCTTAAGGTTTAAACTGGTTTTATCCCAATTTGGACAGGAATTTCAAGCTGCCAAAGGGTAAATCCCAATATGCAGGCTTGAAATAAAGGTTTTAAGAACTGTCAGAGCTTAATTAAGCTTAAAAACTTTAAATAAGCTTAAAACTTTAAAGTTTCAAGCATTAAAACCTTATCAAAACTTAAGATTTGGTGTGTATTGCTATTTTACGTGGAAAAATAGCAATAACTTCAAAAATTCATTAAAAATCCAATTCTGAATGGATTTGCTTGAAAATTTCACACACCTTAAAATTTAATATTAGCAATATATAAATTAAATTTTAAGTATCTTTTATAAATAAATTTCCTGGGTAATTAGCCTGGAAATTTACTCTTTTAATTAAGCTTAAAGAAAATTATGATTTCTTTAAAAATTAATTAAAAATTGAGTTTAAAAGATTTCTGCTTGAAACTCTAATTTTAAGTTGTTCATGTGATGAACTTTAATATAAATAAACTTATTTTCTATTAAACTTAAAAATAATTAAACTAAATAAGGATTAAAGTTACTTGGAGTTAAGAATAACACTGGTAACTTTAAATTGGAAGTAAAAATAAGTTGCCTTAAGTTAAGAACTCTATTTTTAAGCATGGTTTTTCAGTTTTGACCTGAGCACGCCCTCTACATTCATTATGAATCATGAGAGCTGCCCTGAAGACATAAAAAGAGTCTTTTCATCACTGTTTTTGTCCATCATCATTATCAATCCAATCATATTAGTAATTTAAACAGGTAAAGTTTTATTAAATATAAAATCTTATTATTAAAAGTAATTCTTAAGTTATTTTTATTCTTTATTTATTGAAATTAAAGAATTGAAGTCATAGAATTTAGATTATTGTTGTAATCACCAATAATATATTTTATTATATAAAATTATCATTTTAAATATCTTTTAAAATCCACAAATTCCTCTCAAAAACTCTTAAATCATAATTTATATTATTAAAAGTTGTTTTATCTTTCAAATTATTGATTTTTGACGTGTTTTTATCTTATAATTATTATTTAATATTATAACTGTTGTATTTTGACTTATTGTATTAAATAAATCTTATAAGTAAGTTTTCTCTAGAATTCTATATTTTTTTATCTAGTGTTAGTTTTTTTAATAGAATTTTTATTCTAAAAGAATTATTTCTGCACAGTGTGTGTTTAATTCTTTTTATAAATAATATTTATATTATTTATAAGTGGTTAATATTCATATTTTCCATGTGTAATTGTCTCATTAAGAGCTTTACACTTCTTATTGTTATAACTGTCAGTGACTATAACAATAATAGAATAATTATAATTTATTATAATTATTATTTTTTATTATTATATTATTATAATAATAATTAAATTTATTTTTTTATATATAATTATTTTTAATAATTATACTTAAATTTGTGGTTATAATATTTTATTATATTATATTTTTCTACTGAGGACAGTCATAGTACTCTTCATATTGCTACTATTATCAAGAGCTTCATAGAAAAACCTTACACCCACGAAGTATATATGTTTGAATTCAATGTGGGGAAGAATTATGAAATCTGGCTCTTCAGGTGTTGGAAGTTGCCAGTATGACATTTCATCATAATACTTCAAGAAAAATTCTTTATCCAAGTCCATTTCCTTGTCTTTATCAATTTTCCATAGGCTTTTTGGGTTTAGGTAATATGACAGATAGTGTTCATTATATCCTTTCACAATGGTGGGACTTAAACTTCTATATTATTTTCTTCTGGCTTTTAATCTGAATATAGTTTGGGTTTGTTTCTTTTAAAGAGTCATTTTTTATGTAGGCTTCCCAAAGATTTTCATAAGCATTAGTGTGCTTTATTTTCTTCTTTTGAGGATATTAAGAAATTTCATGTATTTGGAATTCATCAGTTTTATGTGGGGATTTTTTCTTGGAAAATATGTCCAACAGTTTTTTCTACTATGTAGTGGTTGTCCCTCTATGATCTCTGAGCCATTAACCAAAATCTGATATAACATACCATTGGCGTCAATTGGTGTATAGATTATCTTATTTTACTTTTTCTCTGCTTCATTAACTTATTTCATATACAAATTTGATTTTTCATCTTGTTTCCATATATACCTCTTGTTGTATTCTGGTTCATAATCAATTTTCAAGAAGTCAGGGCATGGGCTTAAGCTTAAGTTTTTTACTTGAGGGTTTTTGTTTTTAATAGAATCATCTTATTCACTTGAAGGTTATAGAGTTCTGTTTATCCATTCCTCCCACTTTTTGGGATAAAAGCTAGCCCATTCCTTGTTTTCTTTTATTTCCTTGTCTAAGTACCAGGCTAATGACTTTGGTTCTTCTGGTGTGATTTGGTTTGATAGTGATTCTGTTGATTGTCCCTGTTCTGGCTCTTGTATTTCTACCTCCTGGTCTTCTTCCACTTCCTGATGAGATTCATTATCTATTCCCCTGTCCATTATGGATAATCTTTCATCTAAAGCTCATTCCATAGAGTTTACCTTTTGATAATTGTTGTTTTTAGTTGATTTGATAATACTTTTTATTTTTTCTTTAGATTTATCTTCAGCTTATTTTCATTTTACTTTGCTAAACCAATTCTTTATTTTTCCCATTGAACAAAGCTCCATTCCTCTTGGTGGTCCTTTTAGCCATCCCAACATATGGGGTTTTCATATTGGCTTACATAATCTTCTACCATCAGATTCTTGATAGCTAAATATTTCACATTTTTTCTGTGAAAAGTCCAATATAATGTTATTGTATGCCAAGAAGGGCCTTCCAAGGACTTTATGTACTGCTCTATTGGCAATGAAGAAACAAATTTCTTTTTCTTCTCCAGAAGGCAAAAGTACTTGTGGGAATTCAGCTAATCCAATCAATGATGTTATATGTCCTCCAATTCCTCTTAAGTTCATGTTCAGATTTCTGTTTGGAAGTGAGGCTTTTATTGCTTCATCTTAAGTGATTATGTTGAGCTCTGATCCTGTATCAACCAGTGCCATTACTGGTTATTCTTTTTTTCCAACAAATACTTGCATAAACCCAAGTGGACAGGCATAATGAAGTCTTGGTTTTTCAAAGTCTTTAATCTTTATAGAAATAACATCCTCTTTAATTTCCAAAGCTTTAAATTATTTCATAGCTTCCTTTTCTTCAAGCAAAAGCCCTTGCAGCCTGTGAATGAAGGTTGGAGAAACTGATAAGATTTCTTCCAAGGTTAGGTTAATTTTCTGTTCTGAGATTTTCTTTATCACATTTTCAATGGCTAATTTTTGTTTTAATTCTTTCTTATCCTTTATGACTTCTTTCTTTTCATTTTTGTGGTGAACCATGTTTTTATTTAGCTTTTCACTTTCCTCCTCAGCATTCTCTTTTTCTTTACTTTCAGTTCCTTCAAATTTTTCATTTCTTGTAGTGTGTTTATATTTATATTTGGTTGGAACAATTATCTTAATCTCTTCTGCAGCCTCATCCTCATGATAGGTTCCCAGTAGTATGGGTCTTTTACTTTGAGAATCTTCTTTATTTGGGCTTTCTTTCTTAGCCAATATTTTTTTGTCTGGCCAAGAGTTTCATGTGTTTCCAACATCTCAGTGGGTGATGATACTGGTGGTGGTTCCCAATCACCCCAGTCTTCCACTGGAGAAATTGAAGTTTGATTTTTTTCCTTCTTTAGCTCAACTATCCTTTTATCTTTTGGTCTTGATAGAGGCTTTTCATTTTCAATTATGTTTTTTGAAATTTCTTTTTGTTCCTTATCAAGTTCCCTGACTAAATCCTCTGGAGATTTGGTTTCCTCTGAGGGTACTCTTTGGAAATTACGGTAAAGGAAATTTAATCCTTTCCCACTGAAAATTCTCTTTTCCATATCTTCTGCAAAGTATCTGCCTCTTGTCAATCAATGACCATTTTCACAACAGTAATAACACTTCAAGGGTGGTCTTTAAAAACATTGTTCTGGAACATAAGATTGATAATTTTCAGGTAAAGGTGCCTGGGTATTTCTTGGTCTGAATGGTTGTGCATTTGGTGCTAATCCTGTTCCTTGTGTGTTTGGTTTATCCTTCCAGACCTTATTTGGTGGTTTAGCAGCCTCTGATAGTTCTTTAAACTGGTTCAAAACATCCTTCATTGGGTTCACTTCTTTTGGGGCTTCATTTATATGGGCATCTTCAGCTGGTGGATTCTTTATTTTCTTTGTGATATCTTTCATTTTCTTGATAAACTACTCCCAGCTTTCATCTTCAAATCTGGCTTTCTTTATATTTCTTATTTCATCTGACTTTGATAATTGTGATTTACCTTTAATAAATACTGCTTCCTCTAATTCTGCATCAGTATGATTTCTGAGAATATAAATTTCAGGTAAGATATATCCTCCATCTCTTTCTTGAGCCATGGTCCTGTCTTCAATCATTTCTTTAGTAACACTACTTCTAATTTCTCGTAATAAAGAATCAAAGACATCTCCATGATAATCATTTTCCTTTTTGATATACCCATAGTTAAGCAGATATTTTGAAATTATGTCATATTCCCCAATAAACTTTCTGTATTGGGACAAACTCTTGATTCCTTTTTCCTGTTGAGTTTGATTAAATAGTCTGCTTAATGAATATTTCCTGTGTCTTTTTTCTGGTTCCACCTTTCCCCATTTACTGATCATTTCCTTTTTCAATTGGCCCAATCCTCCATTTTATATCCTGGCATTCCTTCAATTTCATATCTGATATCCTTATCTTCACTGCGGAATGCTATTTGCTTGGCCAAATCAATTTCATTGGCTCCTTGAATTGATGCTATCCTTTCAGCTCTCTTGATAAAATCCTCAAAATTACTCCCATCAGAGTTGAGGTTATAATCCTTTGCCTTTATTTCAACAATCTTTCTTGTGGGTATTGTAACTATTTCAGGCTGCTGAGTTGGTGTTGTAATATTTACCCTTTTTGGAAATCTTTCAGCTATTGGAAATATTGCTGGTATGGATGTTATAAATGTCTTTGGAGTTGGTGATGGTGGTGGTTTCTGGGGTCTGAGCATTCTTTCAATAGAGCCATCCCCAGTACTTTCAGGTGATAATTGACTTGATTTTTTCTTCTTGCCATGTTTTTTTGCAGCTCTTTCCATAGCCTTCTGTACTTCTAACCTTTTCTTCTGAAATTTTTCATCATTCTTTAAATAATAAAAATCCTCTTCTTCACTTTCTTCCTGACCTAATTGTTCAATTATGGACTTCTCTTTTTTCAATTCCTCCTCCAAGTTTAGAGCCTTCTTTGATTATGATGATTCCTCAATGATAATTGTGATCTAAAACAATGATTAGCTATTTATTATTTTCTTCTTTTTTGATTTATTATTTTTGATTTTTCTTTTATTTTTAAGATTTTACCTTTAAAATTGATAATGTGATCTTATTCATGATACTTGAGATTGAAATGCCACTTTTGGAACACCAAATGTGGGAACTCCTTTTGTTATGGGGTAAATAATAGGCATTACCTTGAGAGGAAATTACTGGTGAGTCTGTTTTGAATTTCAGAATTAGCCAATAACAATGGGTGCTAAGGTGTATTAGCTTACCCTCTAAATATACTTCAAAAAGATACCCTTTTTGATGAGATCACAAACCAATGATTTAGTTTTGTGGCTTTTCAATTAGAGAATATTTTTCAGCAGTCTCTATAAATATGTCAAGGACATATCACTATCATAATAGTGATAAGAGTTAATATTTATTTAATAATTGACGTTTGCTTCACTTGTTGTGATTGATCATAATTCTTCTAGGATTCCTTCTTTCAATATTTGAGATATTTGGTGAATATTTATTTTAAGATAACTATGAAAAAATCTCTATCCCAGATCATTCCAAAAACCTTTGTAATAAGCTTTTGCTTCTTATAAATCCCTTCCCAGATCCTCCAGACAAAGAGCATCCGGTGACCTTTCCAGAAATCTATCAAAGTGACACTGGGTTTTTCAACTAATCAGATAAACAATTCAAAATACTCCCTCTGTTCTTTGACAAGGTGAATTTCTTAGGGAAAAGGAAAACTAACACTACTGTTCTTACAGAAATCACAAATCCTATTACCCAAGTGGACAACAAAACTCAAGCCATCATCAAAAGACAAGAATCACTGGAAAAGAAAGTTGCATAATGTTGAAAAGACTAAAAACAATTTAACTTACCCTGATTATAACAACAAACACTGTAAGTTCCCCAAAAAATGACCAATATCTTTTTCAGCTTCTGCAGCGAGGAGCACAAAACCAGAAAAACACCCCCTACCCAAAACCAAACAGGTCTTACCCAAGTAATGAAAAGTCTAGAACCAAAAAAAGTCATAAAATTCAACATTGTCATAAGAAAACAAATTCAAGAACAAAATCAATTTGAGGGTAAGACCACCCAAGAAACAATCAAAATAAAGGAAAAGACCTTAATGGATAGAAATAAAAAATGAGACAAAGGGGAAGCTTGCCTCAAGTAAGAAATTTGATACCAATCAGGAGATGTTAAACTCTGCATATGGACCAAAGCAGAAGAATCCTGGGTATTAGATAATAGATCATATTGGACACACTTGTAAGATCCTGTTTTCATACTATTTCCCAATTCCTTTGAAGCCATAGTACACTTGTTCTTAAAAGGTATATGATTTTAAAATGGGACTAATGGAAACCAGTTGTTACAACCAAACAATATTGAATCTAAGATAGTCCACAAAATAAGGTTTCTAAGGCACCCAATGGAAAGAAAAATATCCCAGGGATCAATAGAACTCTATTTCACCAACAGCATGATTGCCACTCAGGTCCTAAAAGTATCACTAATTTCTTATGGGAATTTCTTAAGAAAAATGTATTACACACTTAGTTTTCATCATTTATTCAACTTCCTACAGTATGTAAACCTAGAATATCAATGCAAGGATGCTCCATTATGCATTTAAAGGGGTGAGCATAACCCCCCTTGTCAGGGTTTGTCTCTGATGCAAAATGCATATCTTAAGTTAAAAAAGGTTTACAAATCGTAATTAAAGGGATTTAATATAAGTAATAGTGGTGGTGAGCGCTGCTGAAAGCCCTGGGTGAAGTATTTATCTGTTGGCTTACAATAATAACTACTACAATAATTAAGATTAAAATTATAACTCTTTATTTTCCAGGAGTATGAATGTTTTGGACAGTTGTAATATGTAGGAATTCAAGAGAAGGATGGGGACTTCTCTTTTGGGCAGCGAAAGAGCCCTTTTAATCCTGAAATTGGATGGAAAGGTCCTCTAGACCACCTCACGTGGAGGAAGTGAAGATTTTTCACTTCATAGTACTTGATTGTGATTTTCAAAAGGCCTGGATACTATGTATTGGGCTCAGATGAGGTTTTGATGCCACATCTGGGCAGTTTTCTCCAATACAAGGCAAACATTTTCATCAGGGGACCACACAGACCTCTTCTGACATGTATGAAGCATAGAATGCTGTACAGAACCTGTATGGGACCCCAGTATTGACTGAACTATGATTTATTGAAGTATAAACAAACGTTTTTGTCTATTTGACACCTCATAACCAGGGTTATGGGATATTATCCAACAGTAAAGGTGTATTGGCCAGAGTGTGAAGTTTTAATGATAAAACTGCTATATCTCTGTCAGTCTTTGAAATATCAAGTTCAAAATTGGTTCATTGTTTAGTCCTGGATGGGATCTACATAATGGTAGTTGGTTTTATATGTGTAAAATGAAATATGGGAAAGTTATGTCATGTTCAATTTTTGTTATCCATATATATGATTTGCTCAAAATCTGTAGGGACTTTGTTTGACCCATAACTTTTGTTCTGGATGAGATATGAGGAAATTATTTGCACCATCAGATAGCCTTGATTGTGCTCTTTCTAAAAAAACCCACTTTAGGTATCTCACACTAAAACTGTGGAAGTTAAATGAGACGTGAATATTCTATGAACCCTTATTTGGCCTTACTTTGGCCAAACCTTCTGTAGTTCTTGTGCTAGCTCAATTTGGCTAGTACTATTGGATAGCCCTAATTGAGATATTTGATTTAAATGCCCCCTTGATAAGGTTCAGCCCCTCTCTCTGCATTTTAGATGAAAGATGAAAATTAAGGTTTATGCTCAGCACTTGATTTGAGCTTGAATAATGTGAGCCTTAATGTGAGCCTTGGCGTATATTTTACATACCCAAATAGGCCACAATTATCTTAAAAATAAATTCTGAACTTTCATAACCCATAAGTCATGCATATATTCAAAATTCATCATTTTTGATTTCAAAAAACATGAATAACTTTTTATTGACTAAGTAAATCCATGGATTTAAGACCGGATTTGGATTCTACACAAAAATTCACCTAGGGTAGCCCCATAGAGTGAATAAGCTCAAATCAACTCTTTGAGGTGGTAATATGGAAAATACTTCAATAGAACATCATCAATAACACATAAAAGATCCGTGAAAATATTTGTTTTTCTCTATTTCATGTCAAAATAATGGGAACGTCAGAAATCCCATGTTACATATACACTAAGAATAGTGTTATGAATGTTTTGGGCACTTAATATTATGGTATTCTTACATGCACCTTTGGTACACCCATAGTGGATATCTCACTTTAAGCCTAAAAGTCTATTTTGATGTAAAAAATAGGCAAGGGGGACAAAAGACATCAAAGAGAGCCAGGGTACCCAACTTCTGAGGCCTCTGAGGCATGGACAGCTCCAAAGCTTGGTTCCATGGCTAATCTTGGCCCAATTGGTAAACTACAACCTTTTTTGAACTTAGTTACCATGTTACAACTTCAGTAAATCATAAGAAAATCGCAAATAACCTGCTATTTTGACGTGGCAAGTAGATAAAGAGCAACCAAGACTCCTTTAACCATGTCAATTCTTAATGACTCTACATGGACAAACCCCAAAAGAGTAATTCAAACCTTTTTTGGACCAGTATCCATTGATTTACCTCATAGCAACCAGCCATATACTGCTATTTGCAATTCTACATAGAAATGAGGTAAAAACCTCAAAAATTCATTAAAAATACAATTCTTAATGGATCTTTCTTAAGCTTTCATGACCAATTTGGAAATTTATAATTCATATAAAAACCAAAAAAAATTATACTTTTACATGTAAAATTAAAAGTTTTACCTACAGTCTATTTTTGATGATTCCACGTGAAACACAGAATCTTTAAAAATTTACAGAAAATACATTCTGTGATGAAATTTCCAATAAAATTGACACCTTTGAGAAATCAATTATTATTTTGGAATAAAAGAAGATTTACAGCTGTTACTCCTTTTATTCTTAACCATAAATGGGTTGGTATTCACGTAAAATCCTCAATTAAGTGATTATGATAATCTTATGTGACAACAAATGATGCACTCAACAATCCAAAATGGTTTATTGTTTTCTCACTCACTGGGGTTTCAATGTGCTCCATGCCACGCCTCTGTGAGTTGTCTTAGACTCAAAAGAGGCCTCCTCTTTTATATATTAAAATAGATTTATATTATAAAAAAGAAGTTTTATTATTAAATACTTCTTGTAGACAATTACTATTTACTGTTAGAATCACTATTAGTGTATAGAAAGTAAAAGAAATAATCAATTAATTAATTATTCAATTGTGGTTATAATGAATTTCTTATTATATTTTGTAAGAACAGTCATAGTACTGTTGATTAATAGTAATACTATTAAACAGTTTCATAGACATAACTTACATTTAGGGGCCTGGCTGTGTTTTTTGAACCTTGTATCCTCAATTAATAGATTTTTAAGCTCTAAAATATATTAATTTAATAATCATTCCTTTCAATTTGAAGTTAAAATAATTTTTATTTTTGAAATCTTTTTCATTGAGGAATTTTGTTTAATTTTATATTGTTTTTACAAATGGCTTTTCACATTAAAAAACTAATCAAATTATTCTTTGAGTTACTCTGAATCAATTTTCAGTTCAAAATATCAAATTTTGATTTTTTTTCTTTAAAAAGAATCATTTTTTTATTCAAAAATAATAAAACTTATTAAAAAATCTTAAAAGCAAAAAAAATAAACAAACTTCTTTCTATTATGAATTTTTTTCAAGTGTCTTTAATCAAGTACAGTGCAGTTTTTAATAAGCTCAGTAAGAGATATATTACGAGTCCAGACTCTGAAGAAAGCATTGAAGTACAAATTGCCAAAAGAGGCACTTTATCTTGAACAGAGAAAGCCAAACAACCACCAAAAGATGTGTTTTTTGTGTCTTTATCTTTCATTTTTTAATTGATGTGAAAAATGGTGCATACCAGAGATGGGAGCAACTATTAAATCCAACCAGATGGATGTGGGAAGGAAGAGGAAAGACTAGGGCCAGATATGGCAAGTCTTCCTCAAGAAAGACATGTCTGGAGGATGCCAGAGTTTCCCCCCATCCCCCAATGTCCATACCCACAAACTTTGATGTGAACTCTGAGCCTGAACTAATTGAAGGTATTATTTTCATAGAAGAACCATTTCCAAGTGGCAGAAATAGAAATATATCAGTCCCAATATAAAAACTAGTTCAGAGCAGCAAAAGAAGAGAAGTGGGAAATATGCTCAAGCCTTTGGCAGGGGGCCATGAACTCCTACTTGCACATCAAGAGATTTCTTGGTCAGGAGAAGACCATAGTGCTCTTAGGAGGGTGGAGCCCATTGTCTTGCAAAGACAAGTTCAAAAAGATAAAGAATTGGTTGAAGAACCAAAGTCTTTTATCCATAGACCAGAAGAAGGAATTGGAAATGACTCCAACTTTGGAGAAAGAAGGCCCACTGGCGTCTAGCAGCTCCAAACCAGCTCCAGAAGTGTCCAAAGACAAGCCCAAAGGACCTCAGAAGAAGCAGAGATGTCCCAAGAACCATCAAGAAAAGGGGAATGGCAAAGCCAATTGGAATAGACCTTACCCACAAGGGTAAAGGATCCTAAAATTGGAGCCTTCAGAAATGGACAGTGTCTTCAATATGGCCAGGACTCTTATGAAGCTCACAGCCAAGGAGCAGGAAAGGATGAACAGGACTTTTCAATGCAAATAATACAATAAATACAATTTTTTAAAACTGGTATTAATGTAGAACTTGGTAAAATTGATGCAATGGTAACTAAAATAACATTGGATATCAATGATTTGAAAAAGAATAACAAACATTCTTCTGAATTACATAAGTCTACAATCACCAAAATTGAATTAATCTAAAATAGATGTGACAGAATTGAGAGTAGATATCAAGTCCACAATGATGAAATGGAAGATCTTTCCACTAAAAACATTAATGACAAGCTTAAGATTCTGAAAAATCATTTTTTAACAGTAGTTCATAATACCAATTGATTTGCCATACATCTGGCAAGGAGTGACAGTGAAAGGCAGAAGTTGAAAGATGAAATACTTGCACATGTAGAACAAATTCATAAGAGTGATGAACCAAATCCACATGGGCCAAGACATTCCACACCTTTGACTTAAGAGAAACATTCAGTAAAAGGAAGTCTAAACCCTTTTCTGGGAGAAAATGCCATCTCTGCAAAAGATATTCCCAAATTAGAAGAATAGCCAACATTCTCTGGTGAAGGAGAATACAACCATATTGAGTTCATAAGAACAATTGATATGTTGTAAGAATATTTGAATATACCTGATGAAATAATAGTGGGTAAATTGCATTCCTTGTTTACCAGAACTTCAAAGAAATAGTACTACAAAATGAGACAAGATCATGGAAAAAATGATTGGGCTTGGTAGAAATCAGAAGTAATCAGCAAAAGGGCCAACAATTCTTGGAGGTTTAACATGGAAAATGCTTTTTAAAATTCCATTTTTAACTCAGAAAAAGATAAACCACTTACTTGGTTCCTCAAACAGAAAGACAGATTATCTGTGTTACACCCAGATATTTCTGACTCAATGATCAAAATGAAAATATCAAGAAAATGTGGAGGAGAACTAGAAAATGCTATCAAGTGAAGATGTGTAGAACCCTTTTCATCATAAGACTAAATTAATGCCAAGGAACATATCATCACTAGAACAAGAATTGGTAAAACCTGAGCTAGAACCCCTTTAGAGTCCGAAATGGTCCCAAAGATTTTAAGAGATGACAAGAGACCTGAAAGACCTGTCCTGAAGTGTCATACATGTGGGAGTACCTCACATTTAGCCAACAATTGTACCAAAAAGACAAAAATAAATGAAGCTCAAATCATTGAAGAAGTTTAGTACACTGAAGAGAAAGACAAATCTGACCAATATTCTGAAGTCTCTGAGGAAACACCAGTAAAAGATTATTCTGTTGAGAGGATTGATATAACCTGATTAATATCCAAGATGCCAGAAGGTGTAAGACTAAACCTGCTACAGGAAAAGGGTACACTGCTGGAGCATCTTTTATTATATCAGTCTTGATAAATGATGTTGAAGCTAAAGTAAATCTAGACACAGGGGCATTTTACATTTTCATAGGAAAGGATTACCTTCAAGTAATACTACCTGAATGAAAAAACCATCTTTTACCTATATAAGGTGTGCAATTTAGTAGTGCCAGTAATAATATGTACTCTTTGGGAATATTGGACACTAACATTGTCCCAAATCCTGCAGGAAGTGTAATAATGAATACAGAGATAGTAGTAATGGAAAATTGTACATCTCAACATATCAATCTTGGAAATGATTACTTGAGTATATATGGTTTTGAAATAACCAAACATAAGGAAATATATTTTACAATTGGAGAAAATAAAAGACAAAAATTTGCTTTTTCCAATATGCCAAAACAAATATCAATAGTTTCTTCAAATAAAGATACTTATAAGGAAGAATTTGTGACAGATCAACTTCCTGAAGCACAAATTAATCCATAATTTTCACCCAAAATGGGGAAGGAACTTATTAATGTATTGTACACATATAATAATGCTTTTTCTTCTGATAATGAACCATCAGGTGCTATTAAAGGGCATGAAGATTATATTACTCCCAATATTGACAAACCATACCCTCCTGTACTTAGAAGACCAGCTTCTTCAGCAAGTCCCAGGGGTAGAGAAGCCTTGGAAAAACACATCCAAGAGTTGATCCAACTAGGTGTACTAAGGAAAGTAGGCCATAATGAGGAGTTTGAAGTGACAAGACCTGTTATTATTTCTTGGAACAATGATAAATGAAGTATGGTTGGAGATTTCAGAGCACTGAATATGTACACAGCTCCAGATAGGTATCCAATTCCTAGAATCCAAGGAACTTTGACCCAATTGTCTAACGCCAAGTATATAACATCCATGGATGCATTGAAAGGCTTTCATCAAAAATTTCTGATGCCTAAAACTGATAAATTACTTAAAACTATCACTCACTGTGGTATTTATGAGTATCTTAGAATGGAATTTGGTATTATAAATTCAGCATCTCATTATCAAATAACAATGAATATCATCTTCCCCACAGAATTATATGAAGGATGGCTTATCATTTATATTGATGATATTATCATTTTCTCTGACTCATGATCTTTGTGGGGTGAATATGAAGGTTTCACTGAAGAAATGGAACTTTGGCTTTGAAGAACGTAAAGCTTTAGGATATATTGCTTCTGTGTAAGATTGGGTATTGACAAACATAAAGTGGTAGCAGTGTTACTTAAGCCAATACCCCAGAGTAAGAAAGAAGTGATGTATTTTCTTGAATTTTCCAGCTATTGCAGGCAGCACCTGAAAGACTTTGCAATTCTAGCCAAATAACTCTATAGAATCTGTGATCAACAGACAGTATTTGAGATGACACAGGAAAGGATTAAAGCTTGAGAGAAGATAAGGAAAGCTCTTACAGAAGCACCTTTACTCCTCATGCCTGACTTGAATATACCTTTGAAATTTTACATTGATGCATGTGGAGATGGATTAGGGGAAGCCCTACATCAAGTCCAAATTACTTATGACAAACCTACAGAGGGACCAGTTTGTTATATCTCAAGACAAATCAAACCAACAGAAGCCAGATATGGTGCAAGCCAAATGGAATGTTTATTTTTGGTATGGGCACTTGAGAAATTACACTATTATCTTGATGGAAGTGATTTTGAAGTGATAAATGACTGTAATGCCGTGAAATCACTTTTTAACATGAAAACTCCCAACAGACATATGTTGAGATGGCAAATAGCCATTCAAGAATATAAAGGTAACATGACTATATTTAATAAGGCAGGAAGCATTCACAAGAATGCTGATGGACTTAGCAGGTGTGCAGTAGCAAATACTCCTGATAACCCAGCTTATGTACCCTTGGAAGAAGAACCACAGATCCCAATTAAAGGAATTAAAATAACTGATATTGGGACTAAATTCCTTGAAGAAGTCAGAGAATCTTATAAGCAGGACAAGAATTGCCATATCTTGACTTGCTTGTTAGATAAAGACTGCAAAGATACATATTTAGTCAATTCAATGGATGAGATTTGGAAAAATTGCTATTCTGAAGGAATATTTCACTTTTCTGATGGAATAATTTACCACAGAGCCAAACATTCTTGTGGGATGACATTGTGTAGCAGATTGTGTATCAATATCATTCTTCATGAGTGCCATGATAGCATTTACTATGCACAACTGTCAGAAGACAGAAAACTTGAAAAAGTGAAAAATAGAACATGGTTCCATCTTGGAGAAGAGAAACCATTGGATATTGCCATACCTGTAACAGATTCCAAAAGGAAAGCAGTAGTACAGGCAAGAAATTTGGACTAATGATTCACATTCAACAACCAAAATCTCCTTGCAAAGTTGTTCACATGGATTGGGTTACAGCACTTCCTCCAAGTGATGACAACAGTTATAAAGCTTGTTTAGTCATTGTAGACAGATACACCAAAACTGCCATATTCCTACCATGTCATAAAGATCACACTGCTATCGACACAGCTCTTCTTATAAGGAGTAGAGTTATTTCTCATACAGGATTATTAAAGAATATCATAAGCTACAGAGATCCCAAGTTGACATCTGCACTTTTGACCAATCTTCATAGATTTTTTGGGACCAAGTTATCATTTTCAACAGCATATCACCCTCAAACAGATGGACTAGCAGAGAGAATGATTAAAACTTTAGAAGACATGATCAGGAGATTCTGTGCTTATGGATTAGAATTCAAAGACTCAGATGTATTTACCCATGACTGGTGCACTCTAATACCTGCATTGGAGCTGGAATATAAGACATCAGTCCATTCTTACACAGGTCCAACTCCTGCTATGTTGGAGAAAGGATGGAACCCAAGACTTGCAGCAGACACACTAAGTGAAGATCTAATTGAAATTCATCCTTAAGCTTCCAGATTCAAGATAATGATTGATAAAGTGAAACATCATGCAAAACAGAGTATTAATGATGCTTTTGACTATACAAAACAGAAGTGGGACAAGCATCAAAAAGTACAAGAATTCAAAGTAGGGGACCTAGTTCTAGTTTCAACCTTGAATTTTAATAATATCAAAGGCCCAAAGAAACTTAAAGACTCTTATGTAGGTCCTTTTGTTATTGTTGCCTTACATGGAACAAATGCAGTTCAAGTGGAATTGAGTGGTGAATTACATAATAAACACCCCACCATTCCAGTCAGCTTGATGAAACCTTATCAACCATCTGACAAAGAATTGTTTCCTTCAAGGAACCCAACTCCTTTGACTGTACCACCAGTGGAACAGAGTGAAGACAAAAAGATATGGAGATTCATTAAAGCAAGGAGACTTAGGGGTAAAAATCAAAGAGTATATCTTGTCAGATATAGAAAGCCAGTACATGAAGATGAATGGCTTACAGAATCAGAGATACCTGACTTAGGTAAACTCTTGAGAAGATTTAGACATGAAGGAAGACCACAAGCCTTAGTATGTCTATAAATGTTCTTTAAATTAATTTATCTGAGTAATGTACAGAGATTTGACTGTGGAAGTTAATGCCCTTTGGAGCCTTTTTCTTCTTGATATCATGAATGAAATTGTAGTAAAGCCTTTTTTTGGTGGGAGGGAATGTGAGCCTTGCGGTATATTTTAAATACCCAAATAGGACACAACTATATTTAAAAAATAAATTCTGAGCTATGGATAACCCATAAGTCATGCATATATTTAAAACTCATCATTTTTTATTTCAGAAATGAATAACCTTTTTGTGAGTAGGTAAATCCATAGATTTAAGGCAAGATTTGGATTCTACACCAAATTCCACTTAGGGTAACTCCATAAAGTGAATAAGCTTGAATTAACTGTAAGAGGTGGTAATATGGAAAAAACTTCAATACCACATAAAAGAATTGTGAAAATGTTTGTTTCATTATCAATTTCATGCCAAAATACCGGGAATGTGAGAAATCCCATTTTACATATAAACTAAGACTAGTGTTTTAATGTTTTTGGTACTTAATATTATGGTATTTTTACATAAAGTCTTGATACATCCATAGTGGATATCAATGTTGAAGCCTGATTTTCTATTTTCGACAGGAAAATAGCCAAGGGGGACCAAATACCACAAAGAGAGCCAGGTTACCCAACTTCTGAGTGCTCTGAGGTGTGGAAAGCTCTAAATCCTGGATCAATGGATGATCTTGGCCTATTTACCAAGTTAAAATCTCATTAAATCATAAGAAAATTGCAAATAAGCTACTATTTTGACATGAAAGAGATGTAAAGAGCAACTTAGACTCCTGTAACCATGTCAGTTCCTAAGTCTTTTCCATGGATAAACCCCAAAAGAGTAATTAAAAACCTTTTCGAACTATTATACATTGATTTACCTCATAGCAACCTGCTATATAATGTTATTTGAAATTCTTTGTAGAAATGAGGTAAAACCTTCAAAAATTCATTCAAAATACAATTCTTAATGAATCTTCCTGAATCTTCAAGTACCAATGGTGAAAGGTATTTTCTATGAATAAACCAAAAATAATTACAGTTTAATAAGCAAAATTAAAATTCTTATTTACAGTCCATCTTTGATAATTCCATGTGAAATACTGAATCTTCAAAAATTCACAGGAAATACAACCTGTGATGAAATTTCCAATAGCATTGATAACCTTGATAAATCAATGTTTTTTTTAAATAAAAGAAGATTTACAGTTGTTACTCCTTTTATTCCTAACCATATTTGGGTTGGTAGTCACATAAAAGCATCAATTAAGTAATTATAATATTCTTACATGACAACATATGATGCAATAATTAATCCAAAAAGGATTATTGTTTTATCACTGACTGGCTTTCAAGTTTGCTTCATGACAAACCTCTGTGAGCTGTCTTGGACTTAAAAGAGGCCTTTTCTTGCTGTTTTTTCCAAATCATCTTATTATCCAATTATACCATTGCTGCCAACAAGTAAGTATTAGTTAAGATCTTTCCTTAAGTGTTTTCAATCTTTCACAATCAATCATAAGGACGTGAAGCTATATAAATGAACCATATATTGTTTTAATATTGTTATAAAGAAATTTTGATCCCTTAAATCCACAATTATACATCAAATCTTCCTACCAATCTCTTTCTAAGGCTCATTAAAGTATTAGTGAGTGATCTATTGTTAATTCTTAAAAGATTCTCTTCAGTAATAGTTTTCTTCAAGAATTATACTCATAATTATTCTTGCAAAAGATAATCATATATTACAATAGATTTATTTTTTAAGAAAGAAGTTTTATTATTAAATACTTCTTGTAGACAATTACTATTTACTATTATAATCACTAGTAGTATATAAAAAGGAAAAGAAATAAGTAATTAAATAATTATTTAATTGTGGCTATAATAATTTCATTCTTATATTTAATAAGAGCAGTAATAGTACTTTTGATTCATAGTAATATTATGCAACAGTTTCATAGACACCTCTTACAAATAACTTGGTTATTCTTTGTCCCATGATTATGGGACTTGTATCTTTAGAAACTGGTGATTTTCTTCTTTCTTTTGATACCCTTTGAGAGTTTTTGCCCCAGATTCATATTTTGGTGGTATTTAACTTTACCATTGGTTTATGGTATTTGTCTTTCATGCTTGTGCTCTGGTTTTGAGTTACAGGCTGACACACCCTCCCTCCAAAACAGGTGCATCATTGATGAGAATGGTCAGCCCTCCTAGAGGCTCTTAATCTTGTCAGGTGAAGGTTGCCATCTGGTATGACATCTTCTTCCAATCACTTGTCCTTATCTGCTTTCTGGTTCTCGAACCTTATGAAGTATTGTCTCTGGTCTTTACCATCCAGTCTGTTCTTCCTGGCCATGTTGATTGTCTTTACAGGGAAAGGCCAATCCTCCACCTCCACCATGTCTTGTGGGGTGTAGGTCTTTTTTCTGGAGGGGAACTTATCCTCTCATGTTTGGAAGTAGGGTTTGACCAAACTCACTGGGAATACTGGGTGTTTTGGAGAGAATTTCTCTGTAAGTATAACCCCACTGCATTTTTCCCTATCGATTTCATGAAAGTGAAGTGTCCCACAAATGAGTCTCTCATTTTCTTTGCCCCTTTAGGGTTATTAAATTTAAGCTTAGACACCACCACTTTGTCCCCTTCTTTGAATTCTGGTTCCATGTGTGTCTTGTCATACCTCTGTTTATTGCACTCTTTAGCTTCATCTATCCATTTAGCAGCTGTATCTCATGCCCTCTTCCACATATAGTCAAAGTCTTTGGTTGGGGGGTGGATAGATAGAAGACTATTCTTCAAGGGTTTGACTTGTAATAGGGGGCTCCACCTTTTTTCTAGTGATGAGGGTGATTTCCCTGTGGTAGAGTGCTGGCTTGTGTTGTAAGCCAGTTTGACTGCTGGCAGAAGTATGACCCAGTAATTGGTGTATCCTTCATGGTCCTTATATTCCATGTCATATGCAAAGAATTTTCTGATGACTTCCTCCATTGTCTTAATAATCATTTCAGCTAAACCATCTGTACGTGAATTATAAGCTGTACAAAATGGTAGTTTTTTTCCAAGCATGTCATAATGGTTATTCCAAAATTCTGATGTAAATTTTGGGTCCCTATCACTAATGATAATTTTAGGGACTCCAAATATGGATATTATGTTATTCCAGAATAACAGGGCTGTATCCATAGCTTTGTCTTCCTTGTGACATGGTAGGCCCCTTAAATCTTCACTGTACCTATCAGCTATGACTAGGAAATCATTGAAGTTTTCTTTGCCTCCTGGGACTAGTCCTGTGACCCAGTCCATGTTTATGGTTTCCCATGGGTGTTTGGCTTCTTCTAGGTGTTGAAGTAGCCCATACCTCTTCCCATTTTTCCTTTTTTGCCTCCTGAAATCTTTCACAAGTGTTGACGTATTCACTCCACTCTTGGTCCCATTGAGGCCAACAAGCTGTGCTTGTTACCCTCTCCTTGGTGCTTTCTTCACTCATGTGTCCCATATATGGACAGTCATGACATTCTTGCAGGATAAGGGATGTTTGGTCCCTTTCTATCACTTTGAGGGCACTAGTATGCTCCTCTCTGTGATAGAGTATTCCATCTATAAGGAAAGATTTATTATCCTTATAGTCCCTCAACCAGGGTTCCCCTAGCTGGGCTTCCAGATCTGGGCTACTGTACTTCTGCTGAAGGATTTGTACCAATATACTACACTGTTTTTGTTTGGAATAAGTTTTCATTACTGAACTGATGAATTAATTGTGCAGTCCTGAGGAGCCTATCCCCAATATGGGAGCTTCTGTTCCTTCTGGTTCAGTTTCCTCACTGTCTGGTGTACAAATTTCTGGTGCCCATTAAGAGCATCTGAATTTATTCCTTCTATCCATTTCCATGAAATGGATAGGAATCTTGGCTGCTACTTCAGGGTCATGAGCTGAATTGCTTTTCACATTGTCTGGTGACCATCTACTCAGGCCATTTGCATTGGTGTGGCTTTTTACTTCTTTGGATATGATGGTCATGTTACCTCTATACCATTGGATGGATATTTTCCACCTCCACATGTGTCTTTTTTTAGTCTTTATGTTGAGTAAAGACTTCATGGCTGTACAGTCTGTGTAGACTTCGAAGACTGCACCCTCCAAATAATGATGGATTTTCTTTAGAGCTCAAACTAAGAATAAGCATTCAGTTTGAGTAGCCCATACCTGGCCTCTGAATCTTTCAGTTTCCTAGAGATGTAACATATTACTCCCTCTCTTGGTTCACCATCCACAATGATTCTTTTGTGAAGGGCTGCTCCTAAGCCTTAACTAAATGATGCATCTATATATAAGTTGAATGGTAGTTAAAAGTCAGGTAGGATGAGGAAAGGTGCATTAGTGAGCTCATGTTTGATCCTCTCATATGCATTCCTCCTTTCCTTTCTTACTTCAAAAACTAAATCTTTTGAGCATGACTTGTATAGGCTACTATTTATGTGGGTAAAGTTTTTGATGTGGTTTCTGTAGTAGCTAGCAAACCCAAGGAAAGATTTCATCTCTTTGATGTTCTTTGGTACTTGTTTTTTGCAGTACTGCTGCTATGTTGTTTTAATCTATGGCCCGGATAGGGCCTGAGACTTTATTTCCTAGTAATAATAGCTCTTGTTGTCCAAAAGTACACTTCCCAAGTGAAATTTTCAGATTTATGGGTGTGCATTTACTTAGTAGTCTTCTATGTATTGCACATGGTCTTCCCATGTCTCTGAGTATATAATGATATCATCAATATATACCACCATACAGCCTCCCAATATCTCTTCTACAAATATTATATCTATCATCCTTTGGAAGTTTTCAACGCCAAAAGGCATTCTGGTGTACTTATATATGCCCATATGACATATGATTCTGAGTAATCTTATCAAGTTTGGTTCAACTCCATTCTTGTGAGAACCTTCATAAAATCCATTTTGGTTATGTATTTGTCTTTTGCCAGTTTGTCCGCAGAAAAGGTATCCTTGGTATAGAGTACCTATCAGCTTTTGTGTAGTTATTCAGGGCTCTGAAATCTCCCCACAACCTGGATTTTCCATCATTCCAGGTGATAATTACAGGAGTGGTGATTTCCACTATTTCATTGTGCCCTAACTTCCTGATGACATCCATATCTAGGAGCTCATTTATGTGCTTTTCAATTCCTTTCCTAGTTTCCAGGCTTGCTGGATATGGAGTTCCTCTGAGCATGAGTGGATAAGGTCTTTCCACATCCAGATATAGCTCTATATCATGGCCTCTGATTTTTCCTAAGGATTCTTCCCAAATGGAAAATGCAGGTCTATTATTCCTCAGAATTTTCAGTAAGCTAAGTTTCTGTTTACTGGTGAGGTTGGTTCTAAATTGGCCCTCTTTGAATTCATTCAGCAATTCTTCTAGAGGGTCTACCAATGACCCTGGTATATATCAAGTGAAAATTTCTCTTCCTTGCTTATACCTATGGTCATTTGCCTGTTTTTTCTATTGTAAATGTCAATTCCATACATCCTTCCATAGTCTGTTCCCAGTAAAAATCCTTGGATTTGAGAATCTTCAAGCACCACAAACTCTGGGTTGAGTCTGAAATTAGCTTTCCTATGGGGTATGATTATTGCTTTGATAATGGTCCCAATGGATGAAATCTTGTCTGATGCACCCTTGAAGTTCTTTTCCTTGGTTGGAAAGAGTTTCTTCTCCCAATTTGGAAAGTGGTTATCCAGGAATTCTCTGGCCACTATGGAGCATTATGCACCACTATCAATGATCAGTGGGTGTTGAGCATTGTCAATACAAACAGTCATTCTTGTTGCTGTCCCATTTATATATGCCATTTGGTTAGATTGTGTTACCAGGAAGGTCTGTGCATCTTGTATTTGTTTATAAAAGTCTTTTTTTGCATTGTGTTGTGGCATTCCTGATTTGAACTGTACACCCTGAATTTCTAGTTGTGTTTCCTCCTGGTACTCCACTAAAAGTTCCTCTTTTGGGTCTTGGTCATCATCAGAGTGTTCTCTGATGACATCATCCATAGAGTCTGATTCAGAATCCTTTGTTGGGGATTCTTCCTCTGGGACTTGTTCAATGGAATATACTTTTTTCTTTGCCTTTGGAAAGTTGCTAGCATAGTGGTCTGTTGACCCAAAATTGTGACAAGAGTTTTTCTTCTTGGTCACCTCTTCCACTCTCTCTTTGGGTTTATCTTTTATTTCCACCCTAAAAGGTTGTTTCTCTTTGAAACTGCTTCTTTTATATGGGCAATATTTCCCTATTTTTTTCCTTTTCCTTACCTCTTGTAAGGTATTTATAATGTCATCTAGAGTGCAATTCTTGTTGCCTCTGCAATTTATTGCATGCTCTAGCTCTTCTGGCTTCTGTGTAAAGAGTTTTTGATTCCTCATCTGAATGTTCATTTGAGGATCAATGGCTTTAAGCCTTTTAGACTGTCTAAGACACAACTCATATGGATCTTTGTCCACAGAGTACTTGTCATTTTCAAATGACATGGTCTTTTCCATATCCAAGTACCATTTCTGTCCATTTGGATTATCTGGCTCTTCCTCCATGGATTTCCTTCATTTCTGTGTACCAGAAACTAGTATATCCTTTGAATTCTGTAGTTAATCTTGCAGCAATCCAGTAATCCGGTGTGCTTGGTACATCAATGAAAAGTCCATCAATATGATCAAATTATCCTACACCAGAAGATTTGGGCCGGCTTGAGGCCTCTGTAAGCTGTCTCTGTCAGCCTGTGACTCAAAACCAGAGCACAAGCATGACAGCCAAAATACCATAAACCAATGGTATAACCAAAATACCACCAAAACATAGAGCTGAGCCAAATTAGCTCAAAAGGTATCAAAAGAAAGAGAAAACTCACCTCTTCCTGAAAATATAAGTCCCATCACCATAGGACAAGAAATAACAAAGTTATTCCTGCTCAAAGTTATTGCTGAGCATAAACCTTAATTTTCACCTCTCATCTAAAATCTAGAAGGAGAGGCTTAACCCCATCAAATGGGTATCCAAAATGAAGCTCTAAGCCAGGGCTATCCAATGGTACCAGCCAAACTGAGCTAGCACCAGTATTACTTGAGTTATGGTCAAATTCAGACCAAATAAGGGTGAACAAAACATTCACCTCTCATCTAACTTTTACAGTTTTAGTGTGAGATACTTAAAGTGGGGTCTTTTTGGAAAGAGCACAATCAGGGCTATCTGATTCTGAGTCAGTGTTTCCACTGTCAAGGGTACCACTTTCTGGAGCCCATTCAGATAATCTGAAGTTTTTCCTCCTATCTATTTCCATGAAATGGATAGGGATTTTTGCTGCAACTTCTGGGTCATAAGCTGGATTGCTTTTGACATTGTCCAGTGGCCATCTGCTGAGGCCATCTGCATTGGTATGGCTTTTGCCTTCCTTGTATATGATGGTCATGTTCCCTCTATACTCCTGGATGGCTATTTGCCATCTCAGCATATGTCTATTTGTAGACTTCATGTTTAGTAAAGACTTCAAGGCTGTGCAGTCTGTGTAGACTTCAAAGACTGCACCCTCCAAATAATAATGGAGTTTTTCTAGAGCCCAGACTAGACATAGAAATTCAGTCTGAGTGGCCCCATACCTGGCTTCTGAATCTTTCAGCTGCCTTGAGATGTAGCAAATTACTCCTTCTCTTGGTTCACCATCCACAATTTGTCTTTGGTGAAGGGCTGCTCCTAGGCATTGACTGCATGCTGCATCTATATATAACTTGAATGGTAGTTCAAAGTCAGGTAAGATTAGCACAGGTGCATTAGTGAGTTCATATTTGATCCTCTCATATGCATCCCTCCTTTCCTTGGTTATTTCAAAAACTACATCTTTTGAACATAACTTGTATAAACTACTAGTTATGTGTGCAAAATGTTTGATATGGTTTCTATAGTAGCTAGCAAACCCAAGGCAAGATTGCATCTCTTTGATGTTCTTTGGTACTGGTTTTTGCAGTACTGCTGCTACTTTGTTCTGGTCAATTGCCAGACTAAGACCTGAGACTTTATGTCCTAGAGCTAGTAGCTCTTGTTGTCAAAATTACACTTTTTGAGTGAAATTTTCAGATTGATGGGTATACATTTACCTAGAACTCTGTCTATATATTGTACATGGTCTTCCCATGTCTCTGAGTATATAATGATATCATCCAGCCTTCCATTATTTCTTCTTGAAATATGGTGTCCATCATCCTTCGGAAGTGGGCTGGTGCATTCTTGATGCCAAATGGCATTCTGGTGTACTCATATATGCCCATATGGCATATAATCCTGAGTAATTTCATGGAGTTTGGTTTAACTCCATTTTGGTGGAAGCCTTTCATAAAATCCATTTTGGTTATGTATTTGGCTTTAGCTAGCTTATCCAAGGCATGAGGTATCCTTGGTATAGGGTACCTGTCTGCTTTTGTGTAGTTATCCAAGGCATGAGGTATCCTTGGTATAGGGTACCTGTCTGCTTTTGTGTAGTTATTCAGGGCTCTTGGGATAACTTTGTCATATTTAATGATAACCATGTCAAGTTGGGTACCATTGTGTAGAGCACATACAGAGCTATTCAATGAACCAACTTTGAGCTTGTTATCTCAAAAAGCGACAGAGTTATGACCATTTTAAGGTCAAAATCCCACCTGCTGTCAGATACAGCCTTACCATGGGATAATATCCCATAACCATGAATATGAGGTGTCAAATAGACGAAGAATCATGTCTTTACTTCAATACCTCATATGTCAGTCAATACTGGGGTCCCATACAGTTTCTGTACAGCATTCTACGCGTCATACACGTCAGAATCAGGCTGTGAGGTCCCCAGATGAAACTTTTCACCCTGTATTGGTGAAAGCCGCCCAGAAGTGGTTTCAAAACCACATCTGAGCCCAATACAGAGTATACAGGCTGTTTGCAAACCACAAGCCTGTCATAGAGAGTGAAAAATCTTCACTTCCTCTACGTGGAAAGGTCTAGCAGCCTTTCCACCTCAATTTCAGGATAAAAGGAGGGCTTTTCACAGCCAAAAACCTTTCCTCATCCTTCTCTTGAATAACCTACGTAGTAAACTGTCAAAAACAGTTTTACTCTTGGTTAATAATCAGGTATAATTACAAGCTTAATTATTGTAGTCTTTATTGTTGTAACCCAACAGGTAAAACTGCACCCAGGGCTTTCAGCAGCGCTCACCACCACTATATTCCTATAGTAAAGCCCTTAAAATCTCAATTCAATTATCCTTAAACAAACCTTTTATCTCTTGAAAACTATTTTTTACCGTGTCACAGTCATAGCTTTAGTTGTAAATAGCCTTATTACCTCTTCAACATAGACTCAGCCTGACATTTTGGGGGCCTGGCCATGTTTTAAATCTTTTTTTGGACCTTATAAGTAAGTCTTTTCTCTCTTTATGACTCATTAACCAGTGTTTTATCTTTTTTTAGGCGTAATTTCTCTATTTAAAAATATATTTTATATATATTTATCTTTCTTTATATATATACTCATATTATAAGAGTAATTTTTACGTGGCTAATACCCACTGAATATAACTATTTTTGGCGTGTTTTGTATATAAAAACACATAAGCCATCAATAAGTCCTGTATTCTTGACTGAATAAGGACACCTCTGACTGAAAAACCATCAGTTGAGGCATGGAATGAGTGTATTGTTAACTCAATAACACTTATACAAAACCACTTGTACAGAATACACTTGAGAACCACAAGTGTATCTGTGGGATACTGGCACACAAACAGTGTGACAGGGTACCAAAAGCTGTAATTCTGACGTGGAATTGTTGATTCAATTACACTGTCATTATACAGGGCACATTGTAGTAACATACAAGCCCAGAGGCCAATCTTAGACGTGCAAAACCAGCATTTTTAAGAAGTCTTAACTGACATAAGTCCTCCCTTTTCTGCCTTGATTTCAGTGGAAGAAAATTACATCCCACTTGAGACCCAGTCACAGGCCAACACACCAGTGACACCCTCAGAATCAGAGGGCAGCAAGGGCAAAGGAAAGAGGCACAGTGAAGGTCTCATCACAGCCAAGAAGTGGACACCAATAGCCACTCAGAGAAGTAGAAAACCACAAAACTCTGCATCCATACAAGGTAAACCAACCTTAACCACTTGTACAGGAAAGATTACAATTATTAACCCAGTTGTAACTTCCAAAGGCAAACTGCCCAAGTCAGCAGACAGTAAATTTGGACAAGGCACAGTCAAAGGTAAATAACCTAAGAACATAAAGTTTTTGACTGCTTGCAAACACTGATATGTCCCCTGTATACCTCAGAGACCTTGGCTTCCAAAGGAACCAGCCAGAGGATAGAGGAGGATTGTCCAGAACCAGAAGACCTGAAAGAGGACACCCTGGACACAGTGGTGGATGGCAAAACAATTAGGGAGATAATATCAACCTTGCCATTCACACTCCAATTCAACAGAAACCTCAAACCAGAGGACTGGAAGGATATAGATCAAGTTCTTCAGATCCATCAACTCCTAAAAGATTTATTTCAATGGAGCATGGACAACAAGAGGTTCAACCTAGCAACTCACTGGGCAGAACTGGGATCAAGTTGCCAGAAGATCTGTCTCAAATAGATAGACTTCAAAGACCTTATGGTAATCACCAAGGGTTGGAATCCTACCAGGCAGCACAGACTCCTGGAGGCAAGGGCACAGAGGGTAAGGGAGAATCAAGCCACTATCCTAGCTATAGAAGAACAGTTGACCCAGACAGGGCGTACTCAGATTCCTTCAGGTCCACAAGGAGCAGGCCAAATCAACTCTCCAGTGGCTTCACACCATTCAGAAACCAGCAGATCAGTGGCCAAGAGTCACCATTCTTCACAATTCCAGGATGTTTCCAGGAGAAGACAAGGAAACAAGGGCAAGAGCAAAACCTCCTTCAACCAGAGGAGGAAAGAGTCAGACCCCATGATCCAGAAGCTGTTGGATTTGGTAAAGGAAGTACACAAGAACCAGAAGTAGTTGTAAACCACTCTAGAATCAGTAGTCCTAGTAATAGAAACATTACCCCCACTCAGACTGAAAATAACATTGTCACATCTGAGAGTAGCATCAACAGTGATACACTGTGGTTACAAGTGTCCCAATATGCTGAACAATCTGCAAAGCAATTTGCAGAAATTAAAGCTAGCCAAGAGAGGATGAGACAAACTCAAGCCTCCTTGGAACAAATAGTTAAGAATCTTCAAGAAGGATATGCTCAACTGAGCAAAGCCTCTGATGAATCCAACAAAAGGCTGAACCAAGTCTTTGAAGAATAACACCACAGCACAAGGGACAGGGAGTGTCTGGATCAAGACATTAACAAATTGTTTAATGCCTATCATAGCTTAAAGCCCCAACCACAAGGCCAAGCTATGGAGAATCCATATCAACCAGATGACATCAAACCAGATGCCATGCTGTTGAATAAGGCAAGATCTCCATCACAATACCAGGATGGAGATGGCATGTCGTATTCAGAGAAGGAAGCCTTGAAACAGCTTCCTGAAGCCTCAAGCTGGCCCAAATTCTCTGTATCAGGAGAATATGATCATATGGAACTCATAGATTATATTGATGGACTCTTCATTGATGTACCCAGCATACCAGACTACTGGATTACTGCTAGACTGAATACTGCATTTAAAGGTCATGCAAGTATATGGTACACAGAACTGAAAGAAATCCATGGCAGAAGAAACTGGCCATGGTGGAAGAGTCAAATAATCCAAAAGTACAGTAATGGAACTTGGATATGGCAAAAGACCATGTCATTTGAAAATGACAAATACTCTGTGGACAAAGATCCGTATGAGTGGTGTCTCAGACAGTCTAAAAGACTTAAAGCCATTGATCCTCAGATGAAAATCCAGATGAGGAATCACAAACTTCTGACACAACTTCCAGGAGAATTAGAGCATGCAGTGGAATGCAGATGCAACCAAAATTGCACTCTAGATGACATAGCCAATACCTTACAAGAAATAAGGAAAAGGACTACAATAGGGAAATTCACCCCATATAGAAGCAGTAGTTTCAAAGAGAAACAACCTTTCAGGGTGGAGTTTAAAGACAAACCCAGAGAAAGAGTGGCAGAAGTGGCAAAGAAGAAGAATTCTTGTCACAATTGTGGTTCAACAGACCACTATGCCAACAACTGTCGAAAAGCAAAGAAAAAAGTCTATGCTATAGAAAAAGTCCCTGAAGAAGAACCTCCAACAGAGGATTCTGAATCAGACTCTATGGGAGATGCCATCAGAGAACCATCTGATGATGATCAAGACCCAAGAGAGGAATTTCTAGTGGAATACCAAGAGGAAAACCCACAGGAGATCCAGGATATACAGTTGGAAGCAGGCATGCCACAGGACACTGCCAACAAGAACTTGTGCAAACACACACAAGATGCACAAACATTCCTGGTTACACCAACCAAGGGAATGGCATATATACATGGAACAGCCACAAAAATGACTGTATGTATTGACAATGCTCAGCACCCACTGATCATTGACAGTGGAGCACATTGCTCCATAGTGGCCAGAAATTATCTGGATAACCATTTCCCAAACTGGGAAAAACAGCTCTTGCCCACTAAGGCAAGGAACTTCAAAAGTGCATCAGGGAAGATGACTTCCATTGGGGCAATTATCAAAGAGATAATTATACCCCACAGGAAGGGTAATATCAGACTCAACCCAGAGTTTGTAGTGCTTGAAAATGCCCACATCCAAGGGTTTCTACTGGGAACAGTTTACCAGAGGATTTATGGAATAGACATTTACAACAGTAAAAACAGGCACATCACCATTGGTACTAACAAAGGAAAGAAAAGTCTGCTGACTTGGGCAGTTTGCCTTTGGAAGTTACAACTGGGTTAATAATTGTAATCTTTCCTGTACAAGTGGTTAAGGTTGGTTTACCTTGTATGGATGCAGAGTTTTGTGGTTTTCTACTTCTCTGAGTGGCTATTGGTGTCCACTTCTTGGCTGTGATGAGACCTTCACTGTGCCTCTTTCCTTTGCCCTTGCTGCCCTCTGATTCTGAGGGTGTCACTGGTGTGTTGGCCTGTGACTGGGTCTCAAGTGGGATGTAATTTTCTTCCACTGAAATCAAGGCAGAAAAGGGAGGACTTATGTCAGTTAAGACTTCTTAAAAATGCTGGTTTTGCACGTCTAAGATTGGCCTCTGGGCTTGTATGTTACTACAATGTGCCCTGTATAATGACAGTGTAATTGAATCAACAATTCCACGTCAGAATTACAGCTTTTGGTACCCTGTCACACTGTTTGTGTGCCAGTATCCCACAGATACACTTGTGGTTTTCAAGTGTATTCTGTACAAGTGGTTTTGTATAAGTGTTATTGAGTTAACAATACACTCATTCCATGCCTCAACTGATGGTTTTTCAGTCAGAGGTGTCCTTATTCAGTCAAGAATACAGGACTTATTGATGGCTTATGTGTTTTTATATACAAAACACGCCAAAAATAGTTATATTCAGTGGGTATTAGCCACGTAAAAATTACTCTTATAATATGAGTATATATATAAAGAAAGATAAATATATATAAAATATATTTTTAAATAGAGAAATTACGCCTAAAAAAAGATAAAACACTGGTTAATGAGTCATAAAGAGAGAAAAGACTTGCTTATAAGGTCCAAAAAAAGATTTAAAACACGGCCAGGCCCCCAAAATGTCAGGCTGAGTCTATGTTGAAGAGGTAATAAGGCTATTTACAACTAAAGCTATGACTGTGACACGGTAAAAAATAGTTTTCAAGAGATAAAAGGCTTGTTTAAGGATAATTGAATTGAGATTTTAAGGGCTTTACTATAGGAATATAGTGGTGGTGAGCGCTGCTGAAAGCCCTGGGTGCAGTTTTACCTGTTGGGTTACAACAATAAAGACTACAATAATTAAGCTTGTAATTATACCTGATTATTAACCAAGAGTAAAACTGTTTTTGACAGTTTACTACGTAGGTTATTCAAGAGAAGGATGAGGAAAGGTTTTTGGCTGTGAAAAGCCCTCCTTTTATCCTGAAATTGAGGTGGAAAGGCTGCTAGACCTTTCCACGTAGAGGAAGTGAAGATTTTTCACTCTCTATGACAGGCTTGTGGTTTGCAAACAGCCTGTATACTCTGTATTGGGCTCAGATGTGGTTTTGAAACGACTTCTGGGCGGCTTTCACCAATACAGGGTGAAAAGTTTCATCTGGGGACCTCACAGCCTGATTCTGACGTGTATGACGCGTAGAATGCTGTACAGAAACTGTATGGGACCCCAGTATTGACTGACATATGAGGTATTGAAGTAAAGACATGATTCTTTGTCTATTTGACACCTCATATTCATGGTTATGGGATATTATCCCATGGTAAGGCTGTACCTGACAGCAGGTGGGATTTTGACCTTAAAATGGTCATAACTCTGTCGCTTTTTGAGATAACAAGCTCAAAGTTGGTTCATTGAATAGCTCTGTATGTGCTCTACACAATGGTACCCAACTTGACATGGTTATCATTAAATATGACAAAGTTATCCCAAGAGCCCTGAATAACTACACAAAAGCAGACAGGTACCCTATACCAAGGATACCTCATGCCTTGGATAACTACACAAAAGCAGACAGGTACCCTATACCAAGGATACCTCATGCCTTGGATAAGCTAGCTAAAGCCAAATACATAACCAAAATGGATTTTATGAAAGGCTTCCACCAAAATGGAGTTAAACCAAACTCCATGAAATTACTCAGGATTATATGCCATATGGGCATATATGAGTACACCAGAATGCCATTTGGCATCAAGAATGCACCAGCCCACTTCCGAAGGATGATGGACACCATATTTCAAGAAGAAATAATGGAAGGCTGGATGATAGTATATATTGATGATATCATTATATACTCAGAGACATGGGAAGACCATGTACAATATATAGACAGAGTTCTAGGTAAATGTATACCCATCAATCTGAAAATTTCACTCAAAAAGTGTAATTTTGACAACAAGAGCTACTAGCTCTAGGACATAAAGTCTCAGGTCTTAGTCTGGCAATTGACCAGAACAAAGTAGCAGCAGTACTGCAAAAACCAGTACCAAAGAACATCAAAGAGATGCAATCTTGCCTTGGGTTTGCTAGCTACTATAGAAACCATATCAAACATTTTGCACACATAACTAGTAGTTTATACAAGTTATGTTCAAAAGATGTAGTTTTTGAAATAACCAAGGAAAGGAGGGATGCATATGAGAGGATCAAATATGAACTCACTAATGCACCTGTGCTAATCTTACCTGACTTTGAACTACCATTCAAGTTATATATAGATGCAGCATGCAGTCAATGCCTAGGAGCAGCCCTTCACCAAAGACAAATTGTGGATGGTGAACCAAGAGAAGGAGTAATTTGCTACATCTCAAGGCAGCTGAAAGATTCAGAAGCCAGGTATGGGGCCACTCAGACTGAATTTCTATGTCTAGTCTGGGCTCTAGAAAAACTCCATTATTATTTGGAGGGTGCAGTCTTTGAAGTCTACACAGACTGCACAGCCTTGAAGTCTTTACTAAACATGAAGTCTACAAATAGACATATGCTGAGATGGCAAATAGCCATCCAGGAGTATAGAGGGAGCATGACCATCATATACAAGGAAGGCAAAAGCCATACCAATGCAGATGGCCTCAGCAGATGGCCACTGGACAATGTCAAAAGCAATCCAGCTTATGACCCAGAAGTTGCAGCAAAAATCCCTATCCATTTCATGGAAATAGATAGGAGGAAAAACTTCAGATTATCTGAATGGGCTCCAGAAAGTGGTACCCTTGACAGTGGAAACACTGACTCAGAATCAGATAGCCCTGATTGTGCTCTTTCCAAAAAGACCCCACTTTAAGTATCTCACACTAAAACTGTAAAAGTTAGATGAGAGGTGAATGTTTTGTTCACCCTTATTTGGTCTGAATTTGACCATAACTCAAGTAATACTGGTGCTAGCTCAGTTTGGCTAGCACCATTAGATAGCCCTGGCTTAGAGCTTCATTTTGAATACCCATTTGATGGGGTTAAGCCTCTCCTTCTAGATTTTAGATGAGAGGTGAAAATTAAGGTTTATGCTCAGCAATATCTTTGAGCAGGAATAACTTTGTTATTTCTTGTCCTATGGTGATGGGACTTATATTTTCAGGAAGAGGTGGGTTTCCTCTTTCTTTTGATACCTTTTGAGCTAATTTGGCTCAGTTCCATGTTTTGGTGGTATTTTGGCTATACCATTGGTTTATGGTATTTTGGCTGTCATGCTTGTGCTCTGGTTTTGAGTCACAGGCTGACAAAGACATTCTTTTATAGCCATCAATTTTCTTACTCCAAAAGTAAAATTTACTCTTGTCAGTTGTGAAAAACAGTCTGACAACAGAAAAGCCAACTATGGCATCATTGAACCCTGATTTAGACCAAAAAGGGGTGGTTTAAGCCATTTTTAGCCATTTTAGACCCTTAAATCAGCCATTACTATAGCAATAACTGTTCTAGAGCCTTCAAAACACTTCAGACTTTGTGTTAGAGACGTAGAGACCATTTAAAACTGTTTTTACTATGATGGTTTTATCTTAAGGGTAGTTTTACCCTCTTGGCAACAGCTAAAACTACCCCAGTTGGTATCAAAACCTCATCATCAATTGAGTCCACAGACCCTGTAACTCAATTCCAGGCCAAAGTTGATGAACGTTTGCATGAATTTTGACATCCCATGCCTGTCAGCAAGGGTTTGGGGGTCTAGCTCCCCTTAGAGCTGGGGTTCCTTCCCCCCCCAAATTTAATCTTTCCAATTTATTTTTCCTTTAATTCCTCATCATGTATTATACTTATAATTTACATATGTACCTCGATTCAATTGTACAGTACAATACAGTAATAATTGATACCTCATATGTAAATCAAAGTTCACTTATGTAATACAGGCGCACATTTTGACATTTCAATTGAATTCAATTGAAAATACTTCAATTCCTCATAACTTCTAAATGAAACACAACACCTCAATTTTAACACAAAAATTGATGGTTAACACCACATGTTGTGTGAATTAAATTAAAGTTTTGAGGATTTTCAACTTTTGTATTGAAAATACTAAAAACTTAATTTAAGCTTATTTGGAGTTGAGTTACAAGAATTTCACTCAGAGGTGACCCCACTTGATTTTTTATGAGGAATCCAATGGTGAAATAATTTTTATATGTTTGTTTATTGGATAAAAAGTTATAATAACTTTAATTTAACTTTTTTTCAAATTTATTTATTTTTTTACAATTTTGTTAAAATTTCATTTTTACTTTATTTATAAGTATAAATGTAATTTTATAATTCCAAAATTTAATGTAATTTTATTTTTAAATTGTAATTAACTTTTTTATTTTGAATATCATTTTGTATTTATATTTTTATTTTTATTTTAATAATATAAATAAATTTATTTTATTTATATTAATATGTTAATTTTGTATTTGTGGTCTTTTGGGTATATGAAATTACCTCTAAGGCTCAAACTTTGTATCCTTGTCTTATCCTGGAAACTACCTGGGATTGTGATTATTTGACCTTATTTTAGCCATAGCTTCTGTAGTTCTTGTGCTATCTCAATTCAGCTAGTACCATTGGATAGCCCTCATTGAGTTCTTTCAATTAAATACCCATTTGATGGGGTTCAACCTCTTCCTCTGGATTTTCCATGGGTGGTGAAAATTAAGGTTTATGCCCAGCACTTGCTTTTAGCTTAAATAACTTGGTTATTCTTTGTCCTATGATGATAGGACTTGTATATTTAGAAACTGGTGAGTTTCCTCTTTTGTTGATACCTTTTGAGCTGATTTGGGTAAGCTCTATATTTTGGTGGTATTTTGCTTTACCATTGGTTTATGGTATTTGGCTGTCATGCTTGTGCTGTGGTCTTGAGACACAGGCTGACACCCCTCAACTTGTAAGGAGCCTTGCTACACTCCTTAAATCCAGAAATTCTAACAATTAATCTCAAACGACAAGGTGAACAAGCAGTTCACCAATACTTACAAAGAAAAATATCAATATTATTTCCTTAGTAAGAAATGGCCCATCATACAACACAAAATACAAATCCTCAAGCCAGTCTCAACCCCTCATGGCAAATAATCACCTACAAACCAAAACATCCCAAGAAAAGACTGACTTGATTCAACCTTCCCACTTGGAAATACTAGGAATTGCTTCCTTGCAAATGGCTCACTTTCAATATTGTTCTTTCAAGTTAACATCCATTGCCAGTATGGAGCCACAAACAGAGAAATTTATAACAAATTAACGCACACGACTCTATTATTACAGGAAATATGTACCATCCCACACAAATGGCCCCGCTCCACCAATGCTTGCACAGAATACTACCAATCACATCTGCATCAATTCAAAAAGATTAACTAAGAAGCCACACACATATAGGTCAATAAATGAGTCCCATCCTATCAGGTGGTCAACTTGAAAAACAAGAAAAATCTATTCACCTGTACCCATTTATCTCAAAACTAATACTTGGGTTCCTTTACAACCCTCCTTCACTACAATAATCACTGAAAATAGAACATGAAAGATGAACTCTTACACTTCTATAGACTTCAGTTTACCCCACAGCTCATGGAACCAAGCAGGCCACAGCCACCCATACCCAGTAGCAAACCCTCTAATCCCAATTTGTGTGAAAAAGGGCTTCCAAATAATATCACCAAAACATACCCCCATCTTCATAGGCCACAATGGGGGACCTACAACAATTGACCACACTTGGGAAAACCAGACCAACATGAGTTTACAAGTCAAAAAAACTCCTGAGAAAACCACCCCATTGTAATATGGCTATTTAGGCAAGATCCTTCCACAATCCCAGAAAAGCAGTTATAAGCCAACAGCTAGAAGCTAGACCAACAATGATTTCTGACAATTTTTAAAATGAACTTATCACTGAATAAAACACCAGGAGACAAAACTCAAGAAGCCCAACTAGATAACCAAGCAAAGTACCTAGGAGAAGCCATCAAGATGGCCTATGAAGAAAAAGTCAAGTGGGTTAATTCAAAATACTCCAGAGCCGGTATGTCGTGAAAAAAATACATCATATATCCTCTGGTCCAAATGAGAAACAGGGAAAGATTTCTCTTACTTCAGACATAATTGAATTAAGTAAAGGCTACATACTTTCACTACCAAAATTCATTCAAAGAAAAAGTGTGGAAGCTACAATAAACCCATTGGAGAAGATTACTGGAACATAGAGGCTGTCACAACCTTGGCAATTCACTCTCTTGGACCTCAATATTGAATATCCATGCCATATGCAGTATATGGCAATTCGGCCATATCCATAATTTATATCCAAATTGGCCATTGTCATTTTTTATGGCCTTTATGGTCATTTCATCATCTGGGTTCAACCTGGCCCTTCCTGGCTCTTCTATGCTTTTGGGCACTCTTGGGTATTTTCCAGTCAACAGGGAAAATACATCTCAAAAGCCTGTATTTGTGGCTTGAAGCTCTAAATACAGTTTTGCGCATTTTGCGCATTTGTGTGCACTTTGCGCAAATACAGTTTTAAAGCTGTATAAGCTGTATTTGGCCAAAAACCCAAAAATGGAAAAATCACCCAAAAAGCACTTTCTCACCTTTGAAGCCACTCAAACAAAATTTTCACTTATATCCTCCTGGAATCACTCCAGAAGACCTTTAGCCCCTTTCAACCTCCAATAACCAAAAGTGCCATAAATGGTGTTATACACCATTATGCATATTTTTTCAGCAGACATCCAATGGAGCCAATATCAAATGGTTATTCACACTTTTCATGAGGTCATCATTGCATGTCATCCAGAGGATTGATCAAGGCTCAAGGGAGAGTGTCAAAACTCAAATACCAATGACACCATCAAGATATCATTGGTTATTCCCATTCACAGTATTCCCCAATGGAATACTGGTAGTTCATTCTCAAGGGATATTCAGTAGGAAGTTCCAAGACAACCTGTCAAGAGTAAATGCTCCATCAATCCACCTTGGCAACCACATTCATTAAATACAGTCTAGATGCACCAAGGCCTGTATTTCATTTATACAACATGGGAAGATCATTCAACCCAGTGCAGTTCTCAATTCGGAAAGGTATACATTCTATCAGACAATCAATACAACTTCCAGTACACAATACAGGTCAGCTGCCAGCCTAAAGGAATCAAGCTCTCAACCTTTCACATATACCAGCCTCCTTTGACCCTGGGGGGTTTTCCCCCAGTTAATTAATATATTTTGATTTTATTTTGTCTTTATTTATCTTACCATTTTGTTAAGTGAATACTGATATTATCAAGTAAGTCATTTAGCACCTTTTCTCTTTCTTTCTTCACTTGTCAGCCTGTGACTCAAAACCAGAGCACAAGCATGACAGCCAAAATACCATAAACCAATGGTATAGCCAAGATACCACCAAAACATGGAACTGGGCCAAATCATCTCAAAAGGTATCAGAAGAAAGAGGAAACTCACCTCTTCCTGAAAATATAAGTCCCATCACCATAGGACAAGAAATAACAAAGTTATTCCTGCTCAAAGTTATTGCTGAGCATAAACCTTAATTTTCACCTCTCATCTAAAATCTAGAAGGAGAGGCTTCACCCCATCAAATGGGTATTCAGAATGAAGCTCTAAGCCAGGGATATCCAATGGTACCAGCCAAACTGAGCTAGCACCAATATTACTGGAGTTATGGTCAATTTCAGGCCAAATAAGGGTGAACAAAACATTCACCTCTCATCTAACTTCTACAGTTTTAGTGTGGGATACCTGAAGTGGGGTATTTTTGGAAAGAGAACAATCAGGGCGATCTGATGGTGTCATCCACTTCCCCATATGTCCACTACTTCAGAAGGTATGGGGCAAACAAGCTCAATACAGCTTTTTGCCTGAAACACGCAAATGTACAAAAGTCTTGTACATGGGATAACTTTGCCATATTTAATGATACCCATATCAAATGAGGTACCATTGTGTAGAGTACATACAGGGCTACACACCGAACCAATTTCCAGGTTGATATCTCAAGAATTGACAAAGGTATGGCTATTTTAAGGTCAAATTCCCACCTGCTGTCATATACAGCCTTACCATGGGATAATATCCCATAACCATGAATATGAGGTGTCAAATAGACGAAGAAGCATGTTTTTACTTCAATACCTCATATGTCAGTCAATACTGGGGTCCCATACAGTTTATGTACAGCATTCTACGTGTCATACACGTCAGAATCAGGCTGTGAGGTCCCCAGATGAAACTTTTCACCCTGTATTGGTGAAAACCGCCCAGATGTGGTTTCCAAACCACATCTGAGCCCAATACAGGATATACAGGCTGTTTGCAAACCACAATCCAGTACTAGAAAGTGAAAAAATCTTCACTTCCTCTATGTGGAAAGGTCTAGCACCCTTTCCACCCCATTTCAGGATAAAAAGGAGGCTTTTCACAGCCAGAATAGCTTTCCTCATCCTGCTCTTGAATTCCTACGTAGTACAACTGTACAAAACAGTTATACTCTTGGAAATCAATCAGGTATACTTTAAATTTAAGTATTGTAGCTTTTATTATTGTAACCCAACAGGGAAAAGTTGCACCCAGGGCTTTCAACAGCGCTCACCACCACTATATCTCTATAGTAAAGCCCTTAAATCTTGAATTTATCATCTATTAGCAAATTTATCTTCCTTTTAAATTATTTTTACCATGTCACAGTCATAGTTAAAGCTTGTAAATACTTATATACACCTTTATCATAGACTCACCCTGACATTTTAGGGGCCTGGCCGTGTTTTTTACTTATTCTTGGACCTTACAAGTAAGTTTTTCTCTTTTTTATTGTTTATTGACACCTGTTTTACCTTTTTTAGGCGTGATTTTCTCTATAAATATATATTTTATATATATTTTTTTTAATTTTTAAATAAATACTCATACATTATAGAGTATCTGTCACGTGGCTAATAACCACAAGACCAGTATTTTTGGCCTGTTTTGTATATAAAAACACTTTTAAGCCACTAATACAGTCTTAATTCTTAATTGAATCAAGACAGCTCATACTGATAAACCAACAGTTGAGGCGTGTTTGGGCACATTGTTAACTCAATTGCCCTGTAATACACATCTTTTGACAGATTATACTTGCTAATTACAAGTATTCTGTGAGATATTGGTATACAAACAGTATACCACATATCAGTAAGCTGTATTTTTGACGTGGAATTGTTAATTCAGTTACATTGTCATAATACAAGGGAATATTGTAATAATATACAAGCCCAGAGGCCATTCTTAGACGTGCAAAACCAGCCTTTTAAGAAGTCTTAACTGACATAAGCCCTCTTTTTCCTGTTTGATTCAGTGGAAGAAAGCTTCATACCACTTGAGACCCAGCCACAGGCCAACACACCAGTGCCACCCTCAGAACCAGAGGGCAGCAAGGGCAAAGGAAAAAGGCTTAGTGAAAGCCTTATTACAGCCAAGAAGTGGACACCAATAGCCACTCAGAGGAGTAGAAAACCACGAAACTCTGCTTCAATACAAGGTAAACCAACCTTAACCACTTGTACAGGGAAGATTACAATTATTAACCCAGTTGTAACCTCCAAAGGCAAACTACCCAAATCAGCAGATAATAAATTTGTACAAGGCACAGTCAAAGGTAAATAACCTAAGAACATAAAGTTTTTGACTGCTTGCAAACAGTGATATGTCCCCTGCATACCTCAGAGACCTTGGCTTCCAAAGGAACCAGGCAGAGGACAGAGAAGGATTGTCCAGAACCAGAAGACCTGGAAGAAGACACCTTGGAAACAGTGGTGGATGGAAAAAAAATTAGGGAGATAATATCAACCTTGCCATTCACACTCCAATTCAACAGGAACCTCAAACCAGAGGACTGGAAGGATATGGATCAAGTTCTTCAGATCCACCAACTCCTCAAAGACTTATTTCAATGGAGCATGGACAACAAGAGGTTCAACCTAGCAACTCACTGGGCAGAACTTGGATCAAGTTGCCAGAAGATCTGTCTCAAAGAGATAGACTTCAAAGACCTTATGGTAATCACCAAAGGTTGCAATCCTACTAGGCAGCACAGACTTCTGGAGGAAAGGGCACAGAGGATAAGGGAGAATCAAGCCACTATCCAAGAAATAGAAGAACAACTAACTCAGACAGGGCCTACTCAGATTCCTTCAGGTTCACAAGCAGCAGGCCAAATCAGCTCTCCAGTGGCTTCACACCATTCAGAAACCAGGAGATCAGTGGCCAAGAGTCACCATTCTTCACAATTCCAGGAAGTTTCCAGGAGAAGACAAGAAAACAAGGGCAAGAACAAAGCCTCCTTCAACCAGAGGAGGAAAGAGTCAGACCCCATGATCCAGAAGCTGTTAGATTTGGTAAAAGAAGTACACAAGAACCAGAAGTAGTTGTAAACCACTCTAGAATCAGTAGTCCTAGTAATAGAAACATTACCCCCACTCAGACTGAAAATAACATTTTCACATCTGAGAGTAACATCAACAGTGATACACTGTGGTTACAAATGTCCCAATATGCTGAACAATCTGCAAAGCAGTTTGCAGAAATTAAAGGTAGCCAAGAGAGGATGAGACAAACTCAAGCCTCCTTGGAACATATAGTTAAGAATCTTCAAGAAGGATATGCTCAACTGAGCAAAGCCTCTGAAGAAACCAACAAAAGACTGAATATAGTCTTTGAAGAACAACACCACAGCACAAGGGACAGGGAGTGTCTGGATCAAGACATTATCAAGTTGTTTAATGCCTACCATAGCTTGAAGCCCCAACCACAAGGCCAAGCTATGGAGAATCCATATCAACCAGATGACATCAAACCAGATTCCATGTTGTTGAATAAGGCAAGAGCTCCATCACAATACCAGGATGGAGATGGCATGTCTTATTCAGAGAAGGAAGCCTTAAAACAGCTTCCTGAGGCCTCAAACTGGCCCAAATTCTCTGGATCAGGAGAATATGATCATATGGAACTCATAGATTATATTGATGGACTCTTCATTGATGTACCAAGCATACCAGACTACTGGATCACTGCTAGATTGAATACTGCATTTAAAGGTCATGCTAGTATATGGTACACAGAAATGAAAGAAATCCATGGCAGAAGAAACTGGCCATGGTGGAAGAGTCAAATCATCCAAAAGTACAGTAATGGAACTTGGATATGGCAGAAGACAATGTCATTTGAAAATGACAACTACTCAGTGGACAAAGATCCATATGAGTGGTATCTTAGACAGTCTAAAAGACTTAAAGCCATTGATCCTCAAATGAACATTCAAATGAGGAATCACAAACTTCTGACACAGCTGCCAGGAGAGCTAGAGCATGCAGTAAAATGCAGATGCAACCAGAATTGAACTCTAGATGACATTGCCAACACCTCACAAGACATAAGGAAAAGGACTAATATAGGGAAATTCACCCCATATAAGAGCAGTAGTTTCAAAGAGAAACAACCTTTCAGGGTAGAGTTTAAAGACAAACCCAGAGAAAGAGTGGCAGAAGTGGCTAAGAAGAAGAATTCTTGCCACAATTGTGGTTCAACAGACCACTATGCCAACAACTGTCTAAAGGCAAAGAAAAAAGTCTATGCCATAGAGAAAGTCCCTGAGGAAGACCCTCTGCCAGAGGATTCTGATTCAGGCTCAATGGGTGATGCCATCAGAGAACCATCTGATGATGACCAAGACCGAAGAGAAGAGTTTCTAGTGGAATACCAAGAGGAAACACCACTAGAAATTCAGGACATACAGTTGGAAGCAGGTATGCCACAAGACACTGCAAACAAAAACTTGTGCAAACACACACAAGATGCACAGACATTCCTGGTTACACCAACCAAAGGAATGGCATACATACATGGAACAGCCGCAAAGATGACTGTATGTATTGACAATGCTCAGCACCCACTGATCATTGATAGTGGAGCACACTGCTCCATAGTGGCCAGAAACTATCTGGATACCCACTTCCCAAACTGGGAAAAACAGCTCTTGCCCACTAAGGCAAAGAACTTTAAAAGTGCATCAGGGAAGATGACTTCCATTGGGACAATTATCAAGGAGATAATTATACCCCACAGGAAGGGTAATATCAGACTCAACCCAGAGTTTGTAGTGCTTGAAGATGCCCACATCCAAGGGTTTCTACTGGGAACAGTTTACCAGAGGATTTATGGAATAGACATTTACAACAGTAAAAACAGGCACATCAACATTGGTACTAACAAAGGAAAGAAATTTTCACTTGATATATACCAGATATCTTCCCAAGACCCACTAGAAGAACTTCTGAAGGAATTCAGAGAGGGACAGTTTAGCACTACCCTCACCAGTAGACAAAAACTAAGCTTACTGAAGATTCTGAGAAAGAATAGACCAGCATTTGCCATTGGTGAAGAACCATTAGGCAAGATCAAAGGCCATGATATAGAACTATATCTCGATGTGTAAAGGCCTTATCCACCCATGCTGAGGAGACCTCCTTATCCAGCAAGCCTGGAAACCAGGAAGGAAATTGAGAAACATATCAATGAACTCCTGGACATGGATGTTATCAGAAAGATTGGACATAATGAAATAGTGGAAATCACCACTCCCGTCCTCATCACCTGGCATGATGACAAGTCTAGATTGTGTGGAAACTTCAGAGCCCTGAATAACTACACAAAAGCAGACAGGTACCCTATACCAAGGATACCTCATGCCTTGGATAAGCTAGCTAAAGCCAAATACATAACCAAAATGGATTTCATGAAAGGCTTCCACCAAAATGGAGTTAAACCAAACTCCATGAAATTACTCAGGATAATATGCCATATGGGCATATATGAGTACACCAGAATGCCATTTGGCATCAAGAATGCACCAGCCCACTTCCGAAGGATGATGGACACCATATTTCAAGAAGAAATAATGGAAGGCTGGATGGTAGTATATATTGATGATATCATTATATACTCAGAGACATGAGAAGACCATGTACAATATATAGACAGAGTTCTAGGTAAATGTATACCCATCAATCTGAAAATTTCACTCAAAAAGTGTAATTTTGACAACAAGAGCTACTAGCTCTAGGACATAAAGTCTCAGGTCTTAGTCTGGCAATTGACCAGAACAAAGTAGCAGCAGTACTGCAAAAACCAGTACCAAAGAACATCAAAGAGATGCAATCTTGCCTTGGGTTTGCTAGCTACTATAGAAACCATATCAAACATTTTGCACACATAACTAGTAGTTTATACAAGTTATGTTCAAAAGATGTAGTTTTTGAAATAACCAAGGAAAGGAGGGATGCATATGAGAGGATCAAATATGAACTCACTAATGCACCTGTGCTAATCTTACCTGACTTTGAACTACCATTCAAGTTATATATAGATGCAGCATGCAGTCAATGCCTAGGAGCAGCCCTTCACCAAAGACAAATTGTGGATGGTGAACCAAGAGAAGGAGTAATTTGCTACATCTCAAGGCAGCTGAAAGATTCAGAAGCCAGGTATGGGGCCACTCAGACTGAATGTCTATGTCTAGTCTGGGCTCTAGAAAAACTCCATTATTATTTGGAGGGTGCAGTCTTTGAAGTCTACACAGACTGCACAGCCTTGAAGTCTTTACTAAACATGAAGACTACAAATAGACATATGCTGAGATGGCAAATAGCCATCCAGGAGTATAGAGGGAACATGAACATCATATACAAGGAAGGCAAAAGCCATACCAATGCAGATGGCCTCAGCAGATGGCCACTGGACAATGTCAAAAGCAATCCAGCTTATGACCCAGAAGTTGCAGCAAAAATCCCTATCCATTTCATGGAAATAGATAGGAGGAAAAACTTCAGATTATCTGAATGGGCTCCAGAAAGTGGTACCCTTGACAGTGGAAACACTGACTCAGAAGGGACAGAAACTCCCATACTGGGGATAAGTTCCTCAGAACTGCACAATGAATTCTTCAGAGAAGTACAGAAGTCTTATGCCAAACACAAACAGTGTAGCATACTACTCCAACTCCTTCAACAAAAGAACAGGAGTCGAGAACTGGAAACCCAGCTGGAAGAACCCTGGTTGAGGGCCTATAAGGACAATAAATTTTTTCTTATAGATGACCTGCTCTACCACAGAGAAAAGCACACAAGTGCACTCACAGTGGTAGACAGAGACCACACCTCATTGATCCTACAAGCATGCCATGACTGCCCCTACATGGGACACATGAGTGAAGACAGGACCAAAGAGAGGGTAGCAAGCACATCTTGGTGGACCAAGTAGGAACAAGAGTTGAGTGAATACATCAACACTTGTGAAAGATGCCAAAAAGCAAATAGGGAACATGGGAAGAAGTATGGGTTACTTCAACACATAGAAGAACCCAAGCACCCATGGGAAACCATCAACATGGACTGGGTTACAGGACTTGTCCCAGGAGGCAAAGAAAACTATAATGCCTGTTTGATCATAGTTGATAGGTTCAGCAAGAGCATGAGGTGTCTACCATGCCATAAAGAGGACACAGCCATGGATACTGCTCTGTTGTTTTGGAATAACATCATATCTACCTGTGGAGTCCCCAAGATCATAATTAGTGATAGGGACCCAAAATTCACATCTGAATTTTGGACTAACTTATATGACATGCTTGGTACAAAACTTGCTTTCTCCACAGCTTACCATCCACAAACAGATGGCCTAGCTGAAAGGATGATCCAAACAATGGAGGACATCCTCAGAAGATTCTGTGCCTATGGCATGGAATACAAGGACCACGAGGGATACACCCATGATTGGGTTACCCTCTTACCAGCAGTCCAACTGGCTTATAATACAAGCCAGCACTCCACCACAGGTAAAACACCTGCACTGGTGGAGAAAGGGTGGAACCCCCTATTGCCTGTGGATCACTTGAAGGAAAATCTCATGACTATCCACCCCACATCCAAAGACTTCCATGATATGTGGAAGAGGGCCTGTGACACAGCTGCCAAATGCATAGCTGAGGCAAAAGAATACAATAAGCAGAGGTGGGACAAATCACATATGGAACCTGACTTCAAGGAAGGGGACCAGGTTTTAGTGTCTACACTGAACTTCAACAATCTCAAAGGACCTAAAAAGATGAGGGACTCATTTGTAGGACCTTTTACTATCATTAAGTTGATAGGAAAAAATGCAGTGGAAGTCAAACTCACTGAGGAGTTTTCAAGGAAACATCCAGTGTTTCCAGTGAGTTTAGTCAAACCATACTTCCAGACAGAGGAGGATAAATTCCCCTCTAGGAGAAAGAACCCCACATCACAAGAGATAGTGGAATTGGAAGACTCCCCTGGACCTGTGAGTAAGATCAGACTCAATGGGAAGGATCAAAGACAATACCTAGTCAGATTCAAGAACCAGACAGCAGATAAAGACAAATGGTTGGCAGAGGATGCCATACCAGATGGGAACCTTCATTTAAGGAGATTCAGAGCCTCTAGGAGGACTGAACAGTCTCATCAATGATGATCCTTTTTTAGAGGGAGGGTATGTCAGCCTGTGACTCAAAACCAGAGCACAAGCATGACAGCCAAAATACCATAAACCAATGGTATAGCCAAGATACCACCAAAACATGGAGCTGAGCCAAATCAGCTCAAAAGGTATCAGAAGAAAGAGGAAACTCACCTCTTTCTGAAAATATAAGTCCCATCACCATAGGACAAGAAATAACAAAGTTATTCCTGCTCAAAGTTATTGCTGAGCCTAAACCTTAATTTTCACCTCCCATCTAAAATCCAGAAGGAGAGGCTTAACCCCATCAAATGGGTATTCAGAATGAAGCTCTAAGCCAGGTCTATCCAATGGTACCAGCCAAACTGAGCTAGCACCAATATTACTGGAGTTATGGTTAATTTCAAGCCAAATAAGGGTGAACAAAACATTCACCTCTCATCTAACTTCTACAGTTTTAGTGTGGGATACCTGAAGTGGGGTATTTTTGGAAAGAGCACAATTAGGCCTATCTGATGGTGTCATCCACTTCCCCATATCTCAACTACTTCAGAAGTTATGGGGAAAAAAAGCTCAATACAGCTTTTTTGTAAGGTGTGGATATGAAACTTTGATTAAAAATCAAGTACTTTTCCTGTCCTCAAAATTTGTATAAGGTAAAATTCAGTTAAAAATAGTATGAAATATTATTTTTAAGAGAAAACACGCCAATTTTATTGTTTATAACTTTATTAGTATAAAACAATAATATAAAAATTTATTGTTTTACCAACAATAAAGATTTATCCAAAAAATACTCTACAAGAGATATTTTAAGGCTACAAAAGAAATTTCTTCAAGAGCAATTTCAATTGGAATTAATTGAGCAAAGAACTGCAAGCAATTAATTAAAGAACAAAGTCTTTAAAAAGAATATTAAAGAGAAAACACGCCCAAAAGTGACCAGAGTGAATTTGGAAACAAAGTGACAAAGTTAACAGTGATGAAAGATGCTTTAATTCACTTTTGGGGTGGTTCAGGGGTAAAAATGATTATAAGAGTTACAAACAATGATTATAATGATTTTTTCACGTGGTTAAAAGGATTAAAATGATTTAACAGTGGTGGTTGGAATCTTTGATTGATTGGTTTAACAGTTTTAAACTAATTAATAAAAGGAAAAGATTCTAACATGAAGAGAAAAGTGGGACAAAGAAGACATTCTTTTATAGCCATCAATTCTCTTACTCCAAAAGTAAAATTTACTCTTGTCAGTCGTGAAAAACAGTCTGACAACAGAAAAGCCAATTATGGCATCATTGAACCCTGGTTTAGACCAAAAAGGGCTGGTTTAAGCCATTTTTAGCCATTTTTAGCCATTTTAGACCCTTAAATCAGCCATTACTATAGCAATACCAGGCCTAGAGCCTTCAAAACACGTCAGAATGTGTGTCAGAGTCGTAGAAACCAGTTAAAACTGTTTTTACTCTGATGGTTTTATCTTAAGGGTAGTTTTACCCTCTTGGCAACAGCTAAAACTACCCCAGTTGGTATCAAAACCTCATCATCAATTGAGTCCACAGACCCTGTAACTCAATTCCAGGCCAAAAGTGATGAACTTTTGCGTGAATTTTGACATCCCACGCCTGTCAGCAAGGATTTTGGGGGTCTAGCTCCCCCTTAGAGCTGGAGTTCCTTTTCCCCCCCAAATTTAATCTTTCCAATTTATTTTTCCTTTAATTCCTCATCATGTATTATACTTATAATTTACACATGTAATTCAATTCAATTATACAGTACAATACAGTAATAATTGACACCTCATATGTAAATCAAAGTTCACTTATGTAATACACGCGCACATTTTGACATTTCAATTGAATTCAATTGAAAATACTTTAATTCCTCATAACTTCTAAACTAAACACAACACCTCAATTTTAACACAAAATTTGATGGTTAACACCACATGTGGTGTGAATTAAATTAAGGTTTTGAGGATTTTCAACTTTTGTATTGAAAATACTAAAAACTTAATTTAAGCTTATTTAGAGTTGAGTTACAAAAATTTCACTCAGAGGTGACCCCACCTGATTTTTTATGAGGAATCCAATGGTGAAATAAAATTTATATGTTTATTTATTGGATAAAAAGTTATAATAAATTTTATTTAACTTTTTTCCAAATTTATTTATTTTTTCACAATTTTGTTAAAATTTCATTTTTACTTAAATTTTTCAAGTATAAATGTAATTATATATTTACAAAATTTAAAGTAATTTTATTTTTAAATTATAATTAATTTTTTATTTTTAATATAATTTTATATTTATATTTTTTATTTTTATTTTAATAATATAAATAAATTTATTTTATTTATATTAATATGTTATTTTTTATATTTGTGGTCTTTTGGGTATATGAAATTACCTCTAAGGCTCACATTCCCTCCCCCTAAAAAAGAATATTACTTTGTAATATTGGTGTTTCTAGTGTGTCTGAATCTCCTCAGGAGTTTGGTGGCTTCTGGTATATCTTTCTCTTCTAACCATTCATCTTCACAAGTTGGGTCACTGTACCTAACAAGGTATTCCCTTACTTTCTTGGTTCTTAATTTCCTTTCTTTAAGAACTTTGGTTATTTTCTTAGTACCAGATGTCTCAATAGGAGGTATAACTTGGGGAATCTTATTCCTCAAGGGAAATTTCTCAGCATCACTAGATTTGTATGGCTTTATCAAGCTTACTGGAAATGTAGGGTGCTTATTGCTAAGTTCTTCAGATAACTCTACTTCAACAGCATTTTCTCCATGGAGGGCCTTAATCACAAAAGGTCCTGCAAAGGAGTCTTTTAACTTTTTACATCCTTTGATGTTATTGAAGTTAGTGGTGGATACAAGAACTAGGTCCCCCACTTTGAAATCTGGAGTTGCATGAGATTTATCCCATTTGTCTTTAGCATATGCAAAAGAGTCCTCCATGCATCTCACTGCATGCTTTCTAGCTTTGTCTAGCATTCCTTTGAAGCTAGCAGCTGTGGGATGTATTTCAATTAAGTCTTTCCTCAAGGAATCTTGGGGTAACTTGGGGTTCCATCCTTTTTCTAGAATAGCAGGAGTCTGATTGGTACTGGAATGGATTGATGTTTTATATGCTAATTCCAGTGCTGGTAACAGAGTACACCAATCATGGGTAAATCCATCACAATCTTTGAATTCAAGGCCATATGCACAAGATCTTCTCACCATGTCCTCTAAGGTTTGGATCATTCTTTCAGCCAGACCATCAGTTTGTGGGTGGTAGGCTGTAGAGAAAGACAGTTTTGTGCCAAATAATTGGTGAAGATTTGTCCATAGAGCTGAAGTGAATTTGGGATCTCTATCACTGATGATATTTGTAAATATCCCAGTCCATGACACTACTCTATTCCATATCAGAAGAGCTGTATCCATGGCTGTATCATCTTTGTGACATGGTAAAAAGATTGGAGTTTTACTGAATCTGTCCACAATTACTAGGCAAGCATTATAGCTCCTGTCACCTCCTGGTGGTAGGCCAGTTACCCAATCCATATGGACAATTTCCCAAGGTCTGTTTGGTTCTTGGATTTTCATCATATTTCCAAGTCTTTTGCCAGTGGATTTATTTGCCTTTTGGCATCTGTCACAGGTTTTGCAATATTCTGCAACATCTTTTTGCCACATTGGCCACCATATGCAGGTCTTTACTTTCCTTCTTGTTCTGTCCTCAGAAAGATGTCCTGAAAAGGGACTATCATGGCATTCTTTCAGTACAAGATTGATTAATGACCTGTCTACAACTGTCATGACACATGTGTGCTTGGTTCTGTGGTAAATTATACCATCCAGTAGGTGAAATCTCCCTTCATTATAAGATTTTCTCCATACTTCATCCAAGGCATGTATTAGAGAGTTGTCTTTACAGTCTTTGTTAAGTAATTGGCATAAGATGCTACAATTCTTATCTTGAGTGTAACTATTTCTGACTTCTTCAAAGAAGGTGGTGTTCAAGTCTGTAACACTTATTCCTTCTATTGGAATTTGTGGTGAAGCTTCTTCTGGAACATAAGCAGGATTATCAATGTTATTTGGTAATGGCCATCTGCTTAGTCCATCTGCATTCTTATGAATATTCCCATCCTTATGAACAATAGTCATATTGCCTCTGTATTCTTGTATGGCTATTTGCCATCTGAGCATGTGTCTGTTAGTTGTTTTCATGTTCAAAAGTGATTTCACAGCTGTACAATCTGTTATTACTTCAAAAACACATCCCTCTAAGAAATAGTTCAATTTCTCTAAGGCCCAGACAAGGCATAGACATTCCATTTGACTTGCTCCATATCTGGCTTCAGTTGGTTTGATTTGCCTGGATATGAAACATATTGGTCCTTCTACAGGTTTGTCATTTATGATCTGAACTTGGTGAAGTGCAGCACCTAGTCCATCCCCTGATGCATCAATATACAGTTTGAAAGGTAATTTAAAGTCTGGCATCAGTAAGAGTGGAGCAGTGGTCAATGCTTCTCTTAGAGATTCAAAAGCTTTGACTCTGTCAACAGTCATCTCAAATACTGTGTCTTTGTCACACAACTTATAAAGTGGTCTTGCTATGGATGCAAAGTCTTTAATGTGTTGCCTGTAATATCCTGCAAAACCCAAGAATGACTGAATTTCCTTCTTATTCTGAGGCATGGGTTTTAACAATACTGCTGCAACTTTGTTTTTATCAATTCCAAGGGACAAACCAGATACAACATGTCTTAGTGCCTTAAGTTCTTTAAATCCAAAATGACATTTCTTCAAGGAGATTTTCATGTTTACTGATTGAATTTTTGTCAAAACTCTTGATAATCTGTACATGTGCTCCTCCCAAGTCTTTGAACAGATAATAATGTCATCAATGTAAATGATTAACCATCCCTCTGAGAGTTCTTCAGGGAAGATTTCATTCATCATTCTTTGGAAGTGTGAAGGTGCATTTTTGATACCAAAGGGCATCCTTAAGTATTCATACACTCCACAATGAACAATAATTCTCAAGTATTTTCTTGCTCTTGGTGTTACTACATTTTGATGGAATCCTTTAAGGGCATCCATAGTGGTTATATACACTGCTTGAGATATTTGAGTAAGGGCAATTTGGATTTTTGGTATTGGGTATCTGTCTGGAACAGTGTAAGTGTTCAGAGCTCTAAAATCCCCAACCATTCTGGATTTTCCATTATGCCACGCCACTATGACTGGTGTAGTTATTTCTACTTCCTCATTGTGGCCTACTTTTCTTATTACACCAAGGTCTAGAAGTTCTTTGATATGAATTTCTAGAGCTTCTCTTGATTTTGGACTTGCTGGATAAGCAGGTCTTCTTAAGAGTGGTGGATAAGGTCTCTCAATGTTAAGAATGATGTCAACTTCATGACCAATAATTGCTCCCAGGGGTTCTTTGTCTGTAGCAAATGCTCCTCTGTGGTCATACAAAAGGGAAGAAAGTTCATTTTCTTGCTTATCAGTTAGATGAAGGCTTATTTCAGCCTCATTTAACTGTTCAGACTTGAATTTCTCTAACTCTAAGTTGACTGGTGATACTTTGTTTACTGTAATTTGTCTTTTAAAGGGTAAAAAGGCAAATTTCTGGCGCTTATTGTCTCCAATTGTAAAGTATCTGTCTTTGTTATTATGTAAATCTATCCCATACATGATTAAATAGTCATTTCCCAATATAAAATGGGTACTAGAGCAATTTTCCATAACAACAAATTCAACTGTGATCCTTAAATTCCCATTTATGTGTGGGAATATGACATTGGTCTCAAAGATTCCTAATGCTTTCATTGGGTTACTTGCACTGTTGAATTTTATACCATCAATTGGTAACAATTGGTCTTCAAAATTTGGTACACAAGTCTTAAGAAAAGATTTTCCAACACAAGAGCAGAAGGCTCCTGGGTCAAGCAAAGGTTTGGTGGGTTTGTTGTCAATCACCACTTCTGTTATACAGGAGTTACCAGCTGTATAACCTTTTCCTCTGTTTGGTTTTGTCTTCATAAGTTGTGCATCTTGAACTTTTGATAAATCAACTTGACCATTGCTCAATTGTGGTAAGTGGGAATAAGATTCCATGATGTCAAAAGTGGCATTGATATTTTCTATATCTTTTGAAGATTCAGAGAATATGGATGACTTATCATCTGAATTGTCTTCAATTATGTCTTCTTTTTCAACATCTGGTTCTTTTTCAATGTCAATTTCATTGATTTTCCCCCTTTTTGGACATGTATTGGCTAAATGGGTGGTGCTTTGGCAAATATGGCATTTTCTGACTGTATCTGCAGATTTATATTTAATATTACTAGAATTTTCTTTGGGGTTTTTGTCCACAGAATCTTTCCAAGGTGTATTAAACCTTGTTTTAAGATTCACCCTACTAGAACCAATTTTGGTTCTGGTGGTTACTTCTTCCAGTATATTGATAATATCCTCTGCTGAAGATTGTTCAGTAGTCCTGCTTTTGACAGCATGCTCTAAGTCACCTCCACATTGTCTCAGAATTTTTCTATGGATCATAAATTCTGACATGTCAGGATATAATGCTGTTAATCTGTCCTTTTGTTGGCAAAACCATGGTAAAGCTTTGTCTTTATCAGCATTAAATTTGGCAGATTCAAAGGCTGTTTCAACTTTAAACCTCCAAGCATCATTTGCCCATTTGTTGATGATTTGGGTTTTCCACCAAGTCCAACTCTGGTGTCCATGTGCTTGTCTTATTTTGATGTACCATCTGTGAGCTGATCTGGTAAACAAGGTGTTAAACCTGGCTGTTACCAATCTGTCTGGTAATTCAAAATCCTCTTTGATCATGTCAATACCTCTAATGAATTCCATATGGTCATACTCTCCTTCACCACTGAAGTGAGGCCATTCTTTAAGTTTTGGAACTTCTTTCAAGAGTGCTTGTCCCATTGATGGTTCCAAGTTATGAAAAGAAGTGGATAATTCATTTTTTAATTGTGAATTATCAGGATCCAATACTTGTGGATTTGAAATTCTTGTGCCCTCATTTTGATTTAGAGGTGTAGACATTCTTGGTAAGGTGTTCAGTAATTGTTCAATGTCATTCATTTTACTGTTGCTACACCTTTGGGAATTTCTGTATTCATGTTGGAAGCTTTGTATTAAATTTATTACTTCAATTTTATACATGTCTTCTTTATGTGTAAGTTCTTGCCATAACTCTGTCTGTCTTGTATTATCAGCAGTGACTTGATTCAATTTCATTGATAATTTTGATACTTCTTCTTGTGAAGCATCAAAACACTTTTTCAAGGCAATGGTATATGTCTTTACTTCAGTAAATGAATTTGAAATGTCATCAAGGACTTTCTTGTTATCTGTCTTGATAATATTTATGGCTTGTTTAATTCTTGTTTCAATCATGTCATCAATATTGAATTTAGAATATTTATCTGTTAATTCTTTAATAATGGCAGATTGTTCATTTATTTTAATGTTAGAAGAATTGTCTTTATTAGAATTTTTAATTGTTCTTAAAACTTTTTCAAAACACATAAGTGTTTCATTAATTTGGCACAGACTCAGGTTGTTTGTTTTAATGTTGTTACAAATGGATTCATTTTCATCAGAAAGATGTTTTTTCACGTCATTTATAGCATCATACAACTCTGGGATGGAATCAAATATATCAGAAATCATTTCTGGAACTTTAATCTGGCTTCCTCCTTCTTTTGTAATTCCATCATGGTTCTGGCCATCTGAAATACATTTTCCATGGCATCCTGTTGAATCTTTGGAATCCTGTAGCCCTGGCTGTAAGGTTTTGGAGCTTGTGCCTTCCCTTTGCCCTTGTTTGGAGGTTGTGGCTGCTTTTTCACGTTGGAATTGCTGCTGCTGGCCACTGGGGCTGTTTTTGGCACTGGTTTTGGTGGTGGAGGGTTGTTTTTCCTCCATTCCAGTGTCAAAAGCATCATGTTTTTCTTCTCCATCAATGGATGCCATCCATTGAGCAATTTGCAAGTGTTGGGATGGCCCAAGAATTTTCTTACAGTTAGGTATGAATTCATGCAGTTTCTCCACAGATCTGCAAGGATCTGGTATTCTTTGTACTGAAGTGCATTGTTGTAAGCCTTCTGGCTGGCTTTGTAAATGTCCACTGAGGCTTCTTGTGGCGGTGTCAGCTCTTTTTGAAGGTAAAATAGTGTCATCAGCTTCAGAATTGGACAATTTATTGTTGTGGAAGTCTTTTACTGACCCTTGTCCTTCTGTATCTGATTGGCTTCTGCCATAATCACGTCTATGACCTTTTTGGGAGCTGCTTGAGGGGTTGTAGCTGGCTCCTGACCTGGTTGAAGGCATAATTATGGTTAAAAAAGGCTTAAAATAGTATTTTTACGTCAAAAACTTACTATTGGCCAAATTTTTGGCTTTCTGAAGTGTATTACTCATATCCAAGTTAATTAATTCAGAAGATATTGGTTCAGGTTGATTATTTTGAGTCACAATAACAGTACTATTATGATCAGAATTAACAGTACTGGCAGGGATAATGCTGGTTACTGTTGAGGCTGTTTCAATGTTTTCTTGTCTTACCACGTTGTCAGACACTAAAATTAATGAAAAAGCCAATTAATTAAGTAAAAAAAAGGTTATTTCAAAAAAGAAATAAAAATATAAGCCTCACTTATAATATGAAAAAAATTATTTTTTAAGGATTTTTTTGGATTATAAGTATTTTTTATATGTTTTTAAATTTTTCAATATAAGAAAAAAAGATTTAAAAAGAGTAAAAAAAATATGTCACAGGTAAAATATCACGGCTGGGCCCCCAAATGTAAGGTGTGGATATGAAACTTTGATTAAAAATCAAGTACTTTTCCTGTCCTCAAAATTTGTATAAGGTAAAATTCAGTTAAAAATAGTATGAAATATTATTTTTAAGAGAAAACACGCCAATTTTATTGTTTATAACTTTATTAGTATAAAACAATAATATAAAAATTTATTGTTTTACCAACAATAAAGATTTATCCAAAAAATACTCTACAAGAGATATTTTAAGGCTACAAAAGAAATTTCTTCAAGAGCAATTTCAATTGGAATTAATTGAGCAAAGAACTGCAAGCAATTAATTAAAGAACAAAGTCTTTAAAAAGAATATTAAAGAGAAAACACGCCCAAAAGTGACCAGAGTGAATTTGGAAACAAAGTGACAAAGTTAACAGTGATGAAAGATGCTTTAATTCACTTTTGGGGTGGTTCAGGGGTAAAAATGATTATAAGAGTTACAAACAATGATTATAATGATTTTTTCACGTGGTTAAAAGGATTAAAATGATTTAACAGTGGTGGTTGGAATCTTTGATTGATTGGTTTAACAGTTTTAAACTAATTAATAAAAGGAAAAGATTCTAACATGAAGAGAAAAGTGGGACAAAGAAGACATTCTTTTATAGCCATCAATTCTCTTACTCCAAAAGTAAAATTTACTCTTGTCAGTCGTGAAAAACAGTCTGACAACAGAAAAGCCAATTATGGCATCATTGAACCCTGGTTTAGACCAAAAAGGGCTGGTTTAAGCCATTTTTAGCCATTTTTAGCCATTTTAGACCCTTAAATCAGCCATTACTATAGCAATACCAGGCCTAGAGCCTTCAAAACACGTCAGAATGTGTGTCAGAGTCGTAGAAACCAGTTAAGACTGTTCTTACTCTGATGGTTTTATCTTAAGGGTAGTTTTACCCTCTTGGCAACAGCTAAAACTACCCCAGTTGGTATCAAAACCTCATCATCAATTGAGTCCACAGACCCTGTAACTCAATTCCAGGCCAAAAGTGATGAACTTTTGCGTGAATTTTGACATCCCACGCCTGTCAGCAAGGATTTTGGGGGTCTAGCTCCCCCTTAGAGCTGGAGTTCCTTTTCCCCCCCAAATTTAATCTTTCCAATTTATTTTTCCTTTAATTCCTCATCATGTATTATACTTATAATTTACACATGTAATTCAATTCAATTATACAGTACAATACAGTAATAATTGACACCTCATATGTAAATCAAAGTTCACTTATGTAATACACGCGCACATTTTGACATTTCAATTGAATTCAATTGAAAATACTTTAATTCCTCATAACTTCTAAACTAAACACAACACCTCAATTTTAACACAAAATTTGATGGTTAACACCACATGTGGTGTGAATTAAATTAAGGTTTTGAGGATTTTCAACTTTTGTATTGAAAATACTAAAAACTTAATTTAAGCTTATTTAGAGTTGAGTTACAAAAATTTCACTCAGAGGTGACCCCACCTGATTTTTTATGAGGAATCCAATGGTGAAATAAAATTTATATGTTTATTTATTGGATAAAAAGTTATAATAAATTTTATTTAACTTTTTTCCAAATTTATTTATTTTTTCACAATTTTGTTAAAATTTCATTTTTACTTAAATTTTTCAAGTATGAATGTAATTATATATTTACAAAATTTAAAGTAATTTTATTTTTAAATTATAATTAATTTTTTATTTTTAATATAATTTTATATTTATATTTTTTATTTTTATTTTAATAATATAAATAAATTTATTTTATTTATATTAATATGTTATTTTTTATATTTGTGGTCTTTTGGGTATATGAAATTACCTCTAAGGCTCACATTTTTGCCTAAAACACGCAAATGTACAAAAATCTTGTACATGGGATACCTTTGCCATATTTAATGATACCCATATCAAATGAGGTACCATTGTGTACAGCACATACAGGGATACACACCGAACCAATTTAGAGGTTGATATCTCAAGAATTGACAAAGGTATGGCTGTTTTAAGGTCAAAATCCCACCTGCTGTCATATACAGCCTTACCATGGGATAATATCCCATAACCATGAATATGAGGTGTCAAATAGACAAAGAAGCATATTTTTCCTTTAATACCTCATATGTCAGTCAATACTGGGGTCCCATACAGTTTCTGTACAGCATTCTACGTGTCATACACGTCAGAATCAGGCTGTGAGGTCCCCAGATGAAACTTTTCACCCTGTATTGGTGAAAACCGCCCAGATGTGGTTTCAAAACCACATCTGAGCCCAATACAGGATATACAGGCTGTTTTCAAGCCACAAGCCAGTAGTAGAAAGTGAAAAAATCTTCACTTCCTCTATGTGGAAAGGTCTAGCACCCTTTCCACCCCATTTCAGGATAAAAAGGAGGCTTTTCACAGCCAGAATAGCTTTCCTCATCCTGCTCTTGAATTCCTACGTAGTAAAACTGTCCAAAACAGTTATACTCTTGGAAAATAATCAGGTATACTTTAAATTTAAGTATTGTAGCTTTTATTATTGTAACCCAACAGGGAAAAGTTGCACCCAGGGCTTTCAACAGCGCTCACCACCACTATATCTCTATATTAAAGCCCTTAAATCTTAAATTAATCATCTATTATCAAATTTATCCTCCTTTTAAATTATTTTTACCATGTCACAGTCATAGTTAAAGCTTGTAAATACTTATATACACCTTTATCATAGACTCACCCTGACATCACTTGTCAATGGATGTTTGGTGGTCATACCCTTATGAATTCCATCGTTCATTTTGGAAGGTTCAAACAGTGATTAAGGACTTAATTTATTGGATCTTTGGCCATTTGTCTTCTTATTTCTTGTATTGCATCTCATCTTTGTACTTTCATTCTTCTTAGAGAAATTCAATCCTTTATTTCTATTTTATTTATTCTTCTGAAGCCTTCCAAGTGAGTTACCTTATTGCTGAGTGCCAGGCCACTTTTTTTTTCCTTTCCAAGAGCCACAGTGACATTACATTAATTAGCTCATAATTTGTTTTCATTTTGTTCATTATTCCTTTATAATTTCATTCACTCATTTCATTGAAATTACGACTCTTTAATGCTTATGAACTCTATGATTTGTTGTCACCTCTCAATTTTCTCTCATTCATTATTCATTTTGAAAATTGAAAACTGGCCCAATTTTATTTTTATTTCTCCTTTTAAATTTTATCTCAAATCATCAAATTTTAATTTATTCATAATTCAGGCGTAATCTTAATTTTCATTTTATTTTCAAATTTTTCATCAAGTTATTCAAGAACATTCTTCATATCAACATTAATATTTGATTCATTCTTCAAGAATTTTCATTTTTAAAGAAGAATTCATTTGATTTTGATTTGATTGATTGATTTGACATAAATGAATATTGACCTCAATGAAATTGATTTACCTGAAGATTTCATTGATTTTGCTGATTTTTCACATGAATAAGTTTGACATGAATTGATTTTGCCTCAAGAATTCAACTGATTTATTGATTGATTTTGCAAAATTTTGATTTTGATTGATTTGACTTATTGATTTATTGACTTGAAGATTTCATTTGGATATTGATTGATTGATTCACCTCAAGATTTCATTTTTGATTCATTAATTGTTTCTTCAATACACTTATTTTGACCTCAGGCCAGAGATCAAGCTGTTCTCATTCCAAGTCCAAGGGCTCCTCTTGATGGCACCCCAGCATTTCCTCAACTGAGGGCCAAATTGGACACAGGACCCATTTTGGAAGGAGCACCAGCCAGGAAGGAAGGAAGAGGGCCCAGAAATCAAGCTCATTTTCAGGAATAGTTGGCGGATTTCCAGGAACGTCAAATAAAATCTATAGAGGTCCTGGGGAAGATGGTGAAGAGGAGGAGGAGAATTCTGTGGAAGAGGAAGAGTCTTATGGTACTTAAGCTGTTCCTGCTCCTGTGTAGGCATCCCAAGGTACTGGAGGACCAACTCTATCCCAGTCTAATCAGCCTGCCTTTCATCAGTTTGAACCATCTTTATTGGCTATTATGCAGTAAATGACTCAGATTATGACCAATCTTCAAGCATCTTCATCTTTGGAAGGATCAAGACCACCAGCCTTCAAGACTCCATCTATGAAGGCACCAGAATGCTTTCATGGCACTCAATCCTTCAAAGTTAGAAGCTTTATTCAGTATTGTCAACTTATTTTTCATAATTATCCGGAAAACCTCTCTCAAGACAGAAAGAAGGTACTTTATGCCACCTCATTTCTCATTGGCAGGGCGGCAAAATGAATTGAGCCTTATATTTCCAATCTCACCTATCAATATTCAAATTACCTTCTCAATTCATGGAAAGTATTTGAATCTCAATTATTTACCTTATTTGGGGACCCAAATGAAGTCAGAAAAGCTGAAGCAGAATTGGATTCTTTAAGAATGAAAGAAGGTGGGCATGTATCACTATACATTTCTTATCTCAGAAGTTTGGTCTCAAGAATTGGGGATTGGGGTGAAAGAGCCCTCATCCATCATTTCAGGAAGGGATTTCCATCCAGGATTTTGGATCAATTGGCCTCCCATCTTCCAAGAATTGACTCTATTCATGACTTAATGGACATTACCCTGGAGCTTGATACCAGGTACCATGAAAAGCAAAATGAAAAGAGTAATAATCAAGAGAAGAATCACAAAGCCTCAAAGTCAAATTCTTCTCATCCTCAGAATTCTCCAAGCTCAATTCAAAAGCAGAAGAATTTTCAGAAGAGGGACAAGCACCCTTCTTATTTGTTGAATAAAGATTTCCAGTTGATTAATTCTGAAAAAGAAATAAGAATCAAGGAGGTTTTATGTACCTATTTCAGACCAAGCTTACACAACCATCAGACAAATTTTTCAGCCAGGGAAAAGCCTGAGTGAAGATAATGTTGTGTTCAATGGTCTTCACTGTTTTCCATCCAGAGAACAATGGTGCATTTTGAATACAGGGGTCAAGAATTCTCTTGAATTCTTTGTTTTTTCTTCTCTTTCTGATGTTTTTTACAGTATTCTCATTGATTCTGGTGCTACCAATGCATTTGTTGCAAAGACATTTGTTCACAAGTATTCTTTGACTATGTCAGAACTTCCAGAGAAGATTCCCCTTATCATTCTGGACTCCTCTTAGTCCCCTTCCTTATTTGTGACTCACTATATCAAATATATGGTTGAGCTTCCTTCATTCCCAAGCTTTCAATGGGATTTTCTAGTCATTGATACTACCAAGGGAGAAGACCTCATATTGGGATTTGATTTTTTCAATCATTTTCATCCATCTATTGATTGGAGGCAAGGTCTGATAGCCTTTAGTTCTGATCATAAGAACTATTCTGATCCTTCAAAATCCTTCAGCAATGACCTTTCTTCTGCCAAATCATGTGCATCTCTGGTTGGTGATTCTAGAACACCATCATTTCCATCTTCTGTCCATATTCCTTCCCTTAATTCCCATCAGTCATTACTATCATCTGGAGATGCAGCCTTCAAAGAGATTCATCATGTTGGAGAAGATAATTCTGTATCTTCACTTCATCTCTTCTTTGGGAATATGTACCTTCCTCCTTCATCTTATCATGACTCCCTGGAGGAGTTATGGGATGAAGAGGAAGAGCCAGAAGAAATAGAAACTGTGATGAAGGCTGTTCCTTCTTTTTATCACCAATTTTTGGATGTATTATCCAAGGTGAAAGCAGAGAAACTTCCTCCTCACCGCGCCTGTGATCATCATATCAAGCTGGAGGGATCTCTAGCTCCAGATGGGGTGATCTACTCTTTATCAAACCAAGATTCAGATACACTCAGAGCCTGAATTTCAGAGAATGTAAAGAAAGGTTTCATCCTTCCAAGATCCCCTTCAACAGGAGCATCTGTCCTCTTTGTCAAAAAAGAAAGACGGTGGCCTCTGTTTGTGTGTTGATTACTGCAAACTCAATGCTGTTACTAGGAAGAAAAAGTATCCTGTTCCTCCTATGAATCAGCTTCTTACTATCTTTAATGGTTCTTCTATCTTCTCCAAGATTGATTTGCATGGTGCATATAAGCAGCTCAGAATCAAGGAAGGTGATGAACATTTGACATTTTTAGAATTGAATATGGCAGCTATGAGGATTTGGTTATGCCCTTTGGGCTAACCAATGCTCCTGCCTCTTTTCAAAACCTTGTCAATGATATTTTTTATTATGTTCTTGATATTTATATTGTGGTTTATTTGGATGACATTATGGTTTTTTCCAAATCTGAAGAGGAACATGTCACTCATGTGTCCACTGTTCTTGCCAGACTCAGAGCCAATAGCCTCTTTGCTAAGGCCTCCAAGTGCCTATTTCATGTTTCTAGCATAGAGTATTTAGGTTATGTTGTTTATTCTGAGAGCTTAAAGATGGACCAAGCAAAATTCCAGCAAATTCTCAATTGATAACCTCCAAGAGGCCTCAAGGAACTTTATTTATTACTTGGCTTTGCCAGCTTTTACTGCTGTTTTATCAAGAATTATTCAAAGAAAATTAGTTCATTAACAAGTTTCCTCAAGAAATATTCCTGTTTTACCCTCAATGAAGAAGCTCTTTGACAGTTTCATCAACTCAAAGAGGCATTCACCATTGCTCCAATTCTTTCTTGCTTTAATCCTTCTCTACCCACCATTGTAGAGACTGATGCTTCTGAGTATGCCTTGGGTGCTGTACTGAGTCAGGTCTCTGACTCAGGAAAACATCCCAGAAATTTTATAGTCGCAAGCTTCTTCCAGCAGAGCTCAGCTATGATATTCATGACAAGGAACTCCTTGGCATAGTCTGGGCTCTAAAGCGCTGGAGATCTTTTCTCCTTTCTCTTTTTTCCTCCTTTGAAGTTCTCACTGATCATTCTTCACTTCAATATTTCATGAAATCAAAGATTGTCACTTGCCATCAAGCCTGCTGGGCTTAATTTTGCTCTGAATTTCATTTTTCAATCACTTACCACCCTGGCTACTTGGATACCTCTCCAGATTCATTTTCATGTTGAGAAAACATTTACTCAGAGAGGGGGGAAGATTTCATCAGAAAGAATCCAATTAATTATCAAAAAATAATCAAGCAAGATGAAATTCAAGCCTAAAAGCTCTTTTCAGTCAAGGTTGAATTGTTTTCAAGTTTGATTCACTCAATTCAAAAAGCATTATGGAAAGATTCTCAATATAGAAGTATTCTTCAAGATTTGGGTAAAGGTAAATCTGTCCAAGATTATTCTCTTGATTCCTCTTCCCAACTTCTCCTGTTCAAACATTGGGTGGTGGTTCCAAATGACCCCAGAATTCAACTCAGCATACTTCAAAAGAGGAATGACCCTCCTTTAGCTGGACACCCTGGCCAAGACAAGACTCTCAAACTTGTCAAGCAGGATTTTCACTGGTCTGGAATGACTCAATTTATCAAGGATTATGTCACATCCTGTCAAAAGTGTTCAAGGAACAAAAATATTCATCACAATAAGTTTTGAATCCTCAAACCTCTTCAAATTCCAAATCGTTCTTGGATTTGTCTTTCAATGTATTTCATCAATCAATTGCCACTGTCCAATTCATTTGACTGAATCCTTGTCATAGTGGACAGATTCTCAAAAATAGCAGTTTTTATTTCAAAAATGTCTTCAATAACTTCATTAGAGTTGGCCCATTTATTCAGCAAGAATATTTTCTCAAGGCATGGCCTTCCTTCAAGAATTGTTAGTGATAGAGGTTCTCTTTTTGTTTCTTCCTTTTGGACCAATCTTTTTCAGCAGCTCAATAATTCAAGAGATCTGTCAACTGCTTACCATCCAGAAACTGATGGACAGACAGAGAGGGTAAATTAGATACTAGAACAGTACCTTTGGATGTATGTCAGTTATCATCAAGATGATTGGAACACCTGGCTCTCTCTAGCTGAATTTTCCTACAGTAACTCTGACCACTCTTCAATAAAACTATCACCATTTTTTACTTTTCATGGAAGAGATCCTCATTTTGACTCAGTTCACATTACTCAAGGTACTCCTGCTAGAAAATTTATCAACAAAAATGCAATAATTACAGCAAGATGTCAAGAGAGAAATTTCAGTTGCCATAAACAGGTTTAAGAGAAAATCAAATCAACTAGACCCAACAAAAAACTGACTGAAAGATGGTTCGGTCCTTTTCCAATCTTGAAGAAAGTCAGCACTCATGCCTACCACCTCAAGCTCCCATCTCAATGGAAGTCCATCCACCCCGTCTTCCATATTTCATTCTTAGAAACAGTCAAGACATCAAAAATCTCAAAAAGGCATCAAGAGCCTCCCCCTCCAATCATCATTGAAGAAGAAGAGGAATGGGAATTCTCTCAAATACTGGACTCAAAGCTCAAGAGAGGAATATTTTGGTATGTTGTGGAATGGAAAGGTTTCAGTCAGGACTTGGAAAGATCCACTTGGGAACCAACTGAAAACCTCAAGAATTGTCCTGAACTGGTCAAGGATTTTCATTCTTTATATCCTGACAAGCCAGGACCCAATTCTTCAAGAGCTTGATTTTTTATGGTGCTTGGTGGGCAGAGGAATTGCCAAACGTAAGTCCCACTCCTGGTATGCACCTTTAGAGGTATTCTACCCTTTTTTTGGTAAGAATCACCTTGGCCACTCTATGAGCAATCTCCAATTTTTGCACACAGCTCTTTGGCCTGGATTTCAAAATCAATTCCAAAAATTATGGCCATTTTCACTTGGAAAAATAGATCATTATTTTTATTAATTTGTTTCCACATCTTTCCAATTCTAATTCATTCCTTCAGCAAATTTATTTCCTTTTTATGGCACTAGTGGGAGTGGTAATTACCAAAAGTAAGTTACTCTCCTGGTGTGCCCTTCCCTCAGGGCTCTAAAATTTTCCAAAGCATCACCTTTGCCAATTTGTGAGCACCTGGCATTTAATTTCTCTTTCCACATCCTTTGCCAGTTTCAAAATCAATTATCAACCTCTGTGATGAAGATTGGAACCTCTTCATTTCTTTCTTTTCTTTTCTTATTTGAATTCTCATTCTTTTACTTCTTATTGTCTTTGCATTTTAAACTTCACTTTATGTACGTCAAAATAAATTCATGAACAACCATCATTCATTTTCAAAATTGCATCAATCATGAAGCCAATTTCAAAAGAAGACCAAGCAAGTCCCGCTTCATATGTCAAATCCCAATATCAGTTTTCAAATTTCTATCTTAATCACTCCTCTTGATTCCTCTCTTAAAATCTTTCCAATAGCCTCAACAGGCTTCCCCTTGTATTGGTGCTCAGGAGCTCACCATTTCAAGGCAGGGGTACTGTCACAACCATGGCATTTCACTCTCTTGGACCTCAATATGGAATATCCATGCCATACCAAGTATATGGCAATTTGGCCATATCCATAATCATTGGTTAAATTGGCCATTGTCATTATTTATTGCCTTTATGGTAATTTCATCACCTGGGACCAACCTGTCCCCTTCACCATTATCAGTCCCTTCCTGGCTTTTCTCTGCTTTTGTGCACCTTTGGGTATTTTCCAGTCAACAGGGAAAATACAGCCCAAAAACCTGTATTTGGCTTTTTAAGCTCTAAATACGGTTTTGCGCATTTTTGGCATTTTTTCTGTATTCAGCTGTAAATGCCATTTTTCCATGTATCATGGGAAGTATTCGCAAAAATTCATAATAGGCCTTTGGGGGCTCAATTGCCAGTTTTGCTCATTTTGTGCACTTTTGTGCACTTTGTGCAGATACAGTTTGAAAGTTGTATAAGCTGCATTTTTCCAAATCACCCAAAAGACACTTTCTCACCTTTGAAGCCACTCAAACCCAATTTTCACTTATATCCTTGTGGCATCACTCCAAAAGACCTTTGGCCACTTTCAACCTCCAATAACCAAAAGTGCCATAAATGGTGTTATACACCATTATGCATCTTTTTTCAGCAGAACTCCAATGGAGCCAATATCAAATGGTTATTCCCACTTTTCATCAGGTCATCACAGCATGTCATCCAGAGGATTTATCAAGGCTCAAGGGCAGTGTCAAACCTCAAATACCAATGACACCATCAAGATATCATTAGTTATTCTCATTCAAAGTATTCCCCCAGGGAATACTGACAGTTTATTCTCAAGGGATATTCAAGAGGCAGTTCCAAAACAACCTGTAAAGAGTGAATGCTCCATCAATCCACCTTGGAAACCACATTCATTAAATACAGTCTGGATTCACCAAGACCTGTATTTCATTCATACAAAATGGGAAGATCATTCACCCCAATTCATTTCTCAATTTGGCAAGGTATACATTCTATCAGACAATCATTACAGCTTCCAGTACTCAATACAAGTCAGCTGCCAGCCTGAAGGAATCAAGCTCTCAACCTTTCACATATACCAGCCTCTCTTAACCCTGGGGGGTTTTCCCCCAGTTAATTAATATATTTTGATTTTATTTTATGTTTATTTATCTTAAACTTTTGTTAAGTGAATACTGGTATTATCAAGTCAGTCATTTAGCACCTTTTCTCCTTCTTTCTTCACTTTTCAATGGATTTTTGGTGGTCATATCCTTATTAATTCCATTGTTCATTTCGGCAGGTTGAAACAGTGATTAAGAACTTACTTGGTTGGCTTTTTGGCCATTTGGATTCTCATTTCGCTTATTGCATCTCATCTTTGTACTTGCATTCTTCTTAGATAAATTCAATGCTTCATTTCTATCTTATTTATTCTTTTGGAGTCTTCCAAGTGAGTTCCCTGATTGCTGCATGCCGGGACATTCTTGTTTTTCTGTCCAAGAGCCCCTGTGACTGAGTCCTATAAACCACTTCAAAAGTATAAAAATGTACAAGCAAAAACTGAAAAGTGGGATTTTCCTTTACATAGACAGGATTGAAGCCTCACCGCTGTTACCACAGGAAAAGCCACACTCTTATTCAAGGGTTCATCCAAAAACATAGAGGGTTTGACAGATAAACTGTGGATTTAAAGGATAAAAATCAATTTATAACAGTATTGAAACAAATCATAATTTATTTTTATTCTTTCATGTGTTTCTGATTAATTCTGAAGGATTAAAACACTTAAGAAAGGTTTTAACTAACACTTGTTGGTAATTAAGGTATAATTGGACAATAAGATGATTTGGAAAAAATAGCAAGAGGAGGCCTCTGTTAAGTCAAGAACATCTCACAGATGCAATCCATGAAGCAAACTAAAAACCGGTCAATGAGAAAATAATAGAACTCCTTGTATTATTGATTTCATCATCTGTTGTCATGTAAGATCATTATAATGACTTGAATGAGGCTTTTATGTGACTACCAACCCATTTATTGTGAAGAGTAACAGGAGTAACAACTTTAAATATTCTTTTATTTAAAAATAAACACCTTTTCACATTGTGGTATTCCATACCTTTTTACCAGTTTCAAGAATTTTTGTGAAAATTAACAGTTGGAAAATCAAGATCAAAACGGCTAATTCAGGAAATAACCACTCAAAGGACATGCTTAAAATCACAAAAAACCCAAGAATAACATCAACGGTAGGGAGGAATGGAAGATTTTAGCAGTCACAATTGAAATATCCAATATACTTCTATAACTAAATGAACAATAGGGGGGGTCCAATCTTATGGAGTTACACAATAAAACTTACATATAAGGCTTACTGATCAACAATAGGCTTAATACATACAGAAAACTCAAAATTACATGGACAAAGTAACATTGTAGTATTATATCCACCCTAAAGCCATCAAGAAGATTATATTACCAACAATTACAGTAACCAAATACAGTTCATGTGACACAAGGATCATATGACAGTATCCAATCCAATTCAATACAGGAAAATCCACTAAAAACTTAAAAATTACACAACAATACAGGAGCCCAAATAAGACTTATGCAGTCCACATGCATAAGATCTGGACATTACACAGCCACAGGATTATTAAAATTCAACTTAATTGAAATTCAACTAGCTGCATGCAAGGAAAATACACTAAACTTTAAAGTACATAGCAATTACAGTAATCAAGAATTAAAACTCAAGAGGATATCCCCACATGACACAGCATAATCACCTGGAACTAAATAAACCTTACAAACAAATTATACATGGGCTTATTCACATGACACCATCTTCATCCTTACTCACCATCATTAATTCCTCAAGGCTGTGCAAGCTGACTAAAGCAGTGCAAAAGAGAAGTCACCTGATATTCTTATCAAAATCCCCACCAAGAAAAACATCTCAACCTTCATTTTGACCAAACAAATGGTGAAAATATCTCAGTCATATGATATCATTCCCAATTTGACACACTAGCAATAATTTCTCAAGGCTGTGCAAGATTACTAATGCAGTATAACAGATAGGTCATCTGACTTTTGTTAAAAAAATCTACACCAGCAAAATTATCTCAAGGGCAATAATCAAACTTTACATGGAGAGCCCATGGGTACTTCTCACAACATAAAAGTAGGCCTCTCTCTCTCATTTTCTCCTCTTCTCCCCATGAATGAATCCAATTAGTTATATACCAAGAAGGAGAATAACTATTCATCCCTTACTAGTAGGTTAATCTAGAAATTATTATTATTATTATTATTACATTACATTAAAAGTGATTTATATATAGCTGTAGTTAACAGTAGGTCTGCCTATATTATAGATTCATCTATTAGTGAAATACTCATACTCAACAAAATATTTATATCATACTCTTCTCACTAGAAGAAAATCCATATCACTATTATTGTTATTATCACAAAATATACATTTAACATATTATCAAAATTATTTATCAATTACACTTATTTAAAAATATCAAACAAAATTATTATCTTATCACTATTACTAAATTTTCTCATATTGAGCTATTATCCATTAAACAAAATACCTTCAACAAAGAAAACAACTTAAAATCACCACTCAGTACTATTATATCTATTATTTATCTACTCAATTATTATCTTATCATCTTGAAATCACCTACAAATTTATTTATTTAAAATTATTCTTATTTTATCATTAGTCTGATTATTGAATAGGTCTGATAGAGACTGATGAAAAGTCTTCTCTAGTTGTAAAGCCACAATCTTAAATATTGATTTGTGAGCTCTTTAGGGAGATTTTTTAGTATATTCAGAGGGGCAGCTAAAACACCATTAGCACCCTTGGTTACAGGATTATTTCAGCAATTCAAAACTGTTTACCTGTGATTTCCCCCTCAAGGACTGCCTTATCCAATCCCACACTAAAAGGAGTTCCACAACATCAAAATAGAAGCTTATTTGCAATTTTCTTATGAGTTAATGAGAGTTTAACTTGGTAAGCAAGTTACTAAAAGGTCTTTGTATACTGGTTGGTCCATGATAAGCCATTGATCCAAGCTTTAGAGCTTTCCACACATCAGAGGCGGCAGAAGCTGGGTACCCTGGCTCTCTTTGATGTCTTTTGTCCCTCTTAGCTATTTTCATGTCAAAAATAGTAATTTAGGCTTGAATAATGATATCCACTATGGGTGTACCAAACCTGTATTTAAGAATGGCATAATATTAAGTGCCACAAACATGCATAACACTAATCTTAGTGTATATGTAACATGGGATTTCTCACATTCCCATTATTTTGGTGTGAAATTGACGAAAGAAAAATTTCACAATTCTTTTATGTGGTATGGATGACATGGTATTGAAGTATTTTCCACATTGCCACCTCATAGAGTTGACTTAATCTTATTCACTCTATGGAGCTACCCTAGGTAAATGTTTGGATAGAATCTAAATCTGGCCTTCAATCCATGAATTACTTACTCACAAAAATTTTATTCATCTTTTCTGAGATCAAAAATGATTAGTTCTGGATATATGCATGACTTATGGGCTATTCATAGTTCAGAATTCATTTAATATTAATTGTGGCCTATTTGGGTATGTCAGATATACCTCAAGGCTCACATCCACTCCCACCAAAAAAAAATGTACTAAAGTTTTCTTCATGATATCAAGAAGAAAAAGGCCCCAAAGGGGGTTAATTTCCACTTTCCAACCTCTTTGCATTACTCAGATCAAGTAATTTAAAGAAAATTTATAGACATAGTCAGGCTTGTGGCCTTCTTTCATGTCTAAAGTTTCCCAAGAGTTTATTTGAGTCATTTATCTCTGATTATTCCAGCCATTCATCTTCATGTACTGGATTTCTATATCTGAAAAGATATTCTCCTTGATTTTTACCCTAATTATCCCTTCTTTGATTACTTTCATTATTGTTTTGTCTTCACTCTGTTCCACTGGTGATACAGTCAAAGGAGTAGTTTTCCTTAAAGGAAACAATTCTTTGTCAGCTGGTTGATAAGTTTTCATCAAGATGACTGGAATGGAGGGGTGTTTATTTTCTAATTCACCACCCAATTCCACTTGAACTGCATTAGTTCCATGTAAGGAAACAATAACAAAAGGCCCTACATAAGAATCTTTAAGTTTCTTTGGGCCTTTTATACCATTGAAATTCAAGGTTGAAACTAGAACTCAGGTCCCTACTTTGCAGTTTGGCACTTTATGACTCTCTTTCCACTTCTGTTGGGCATATTCAAAAGTGTCATTCATGCTTTGTTTTTCAGGGTGTTTCACTTTATCAAGAAGAAATTTGAAGTTGGATTCTGTAGGATGGATGTCAATCAAGTCTTTACTCAGTTTGTCTTCTGGGAGTCTTGAATTCAATCCTTTTTCCAACATGGAAGAAGTTTGACCTGTGTAAGAATGACCTGATTTCTTATATTTAAGCTCTAATTCAGGTATTAGAGTGCACCAGTCATGGTAAAGCCATCTGATTCTTTTAATTCTAATCCATATGCACAGAAACTCCTTATCATTTCCTCTAAAGTTTGAATCATTCTCTCTTCTAGCCCAGCAGTTTGAGGGTGGTACACTGTAGAAAATCATAACTAGGTCCCAAAACACTTATTAAGATTGGTCTAAAGTTCATATGGGAACTTGAAGTCTCTGTCAATTGTGATATTCTTAAATAACCCTGTAAGACAAATAACTCTATTCCAAAAAAGAAGAGCTGTATCCATAGCAGTGTCATACTTATTACATGGTAATAATATGGGAGGTTTTCTGTATCTGTGAGCCTTAGAGGTATTTTTATATACCCAAAAGACCCCAAATGATAAATTAAAATACAAATATAAATAAAATAAATTAATTTATATTATAAGAATAAAAATTGAAATATAAATACAAATTTATATTTAAAAATCAAAATTTAATTATGATTTAAAAATAAAAATTACAATAAAATTTAAAATTATGAAAAGTCATTTTTACTTGTAAAAATTAATAAAAAGGAATTTTTAATAAAATTTATGAAATTAAAATATTTTTGGTAAAAATTTATATAAAATATATAATAAATTTTTATCCAATAAATAAATATAAAGAAATTATCACACCATTGGATTCCTCATAGAAAATAAGGTGGGGTCACCTCTGGATGAAATCTCTAAGCTTAAATTAAGTTTTTAGTATTTTCAATACAAAAATTGAAAATCCTCAAAACTTTAATTTAATTTGCACCACATGTGGTGTTAACCATTGATTTTTGTGTTAAAATTGAGGTGTTTTGTTTAGTTTAGAAGCTATGAGGAATTTAAGTATTTTCAATTGAACTCAATTGAAATGTCAAAATGTGCGCCTGTATTACATAAGTGAACTTTGATTTACATATGAGGTATCAATTATTAATGTAGTGTAGTGTACAATTCAATTGAATTACATATGTAAATTACCAGTATAATACATGATGACGAATTAAAGGAAAAAATTAATTGGAAAGATTAAAATTGGGGGAGGAAAGGAACTCTGGCTCTAGGGGGGGCCAGACCCCAAAATCCTTGCTGACAGGCATGAGATGTCAAAATTCACGCAAAGCTCATCACTTTTGGCCTGGAATTGAGTCACAGGGTGTGTGACTCCATTGATGATGAGGTTTTGATACCAACCAGGGCAGTTTTAACTGTTTCCAAAGGGGGAAAACTACCCTTAAGTTAAAACAATGTTAGTAAAAACAGTTTTAACTAGTTTCTACGCCTCTTACACACATTCTGACGTGCTTTGAAGGCTCTAGACCAGGTATTACTATAGCAATGGCTGATTTAAGGGTCTAAAATGGCTAAAAATAGTAAAAAATGGCTGAAACCAGCCCTTTTTTGGTCTAAACCAGGGTTCAATAATGCCATAATTGGCTTTTCTGTTGTCAGAATGTTTTTCACAAGTGACAAGAGTAAATTCTACCTTTGTAGTAAGAAAATTGTTGGCTATAAAAGAATGTCTTCTTTGCCCCACTTTTCTCTTCATGTTAGAATCTTTTCCTTTTATAATTAGTTTAAACACTGTTGAACCAGTCAATAAAAGATTCCAACCACCTTTTGTAAGTCATTTTAAACCTTTTAATAATGCGTAAAAATCATTATAATCATTTTTTGTAACTCTTATAATCATTTTTACCCCTGAACCACCCCAAAAGTGAATTAAAGCATCTTTCATCACTGTTAACCTTGTCACTTTGTTTCCAAATTCACTCTGGTCACTTTTGGGCATGTTTTCTCTTTAATATTCTTTTTAAAGGCTTTGTTCTTAAATTGATTTCCTGCAGTCCTTTGCTCAATTAATTCCAATTGAAATTGCTCTTGAAGAAATTTCTTTTGTAGCCTTAAATATCTCTTGTAGAGCATTTTTGGATAAATTTTTATTGTTGTTAAAACAATAAATCTTCATAATATTATTGGTTTATACTAATAAATTTATAAAAAATGAAATAGGCGTTTTTTCTCTTAAAAATAATATTTCTTACCATTTTTAATTGATTTTTATCTTATACAAACTTTGAGGACAGGAAAATTACTTGATTTTTAATCAAAGTTTCATATCCACACCTCACAGTATCTGTCTATAATTACTAAATAAGAATTATACCTATTGTCACCACTTGGAGGCATGCCATGACCCACTCCATGTGAACAACTTCCCAAGTGGATTTTTGTTCTTGAATATTGACCACAATTGCGAATTTCTTTCCTTCCCTCCTTCTTTCCTTTTGGCATCTGTCACATTTATAGCAGTATTCAATGGTCTCTTTTCTCCAAGATGGCCACCATGAACAGTTTTTCACTTTTTCAAGTTTTTTGTCTTCTGGAAGGTGTCCAGAATATATGGTATCATGAAATTCATGAAGAATGGTTTTGATAATCAATCTACTGAATAATGTAATTACACAGGAATCCTTGGTTCTGTGGTAGATTTTTGTGTCAAACAAATTCAATCTTCCTTCAGCATAGGAATTCTTCAATAATTGATCCAGTGAATTAATCAAGTCTGTGTCTTTGCAATATTTATCAAACGAGGATGTAAAGATATGGAAAGTCTTGTCTTTTTTATAAGAATCTCCAGCTTCTTTAAAGAATTCAGTTCCAACAACAATTATGTTAATAACTTTGATTGGAATCTGTGTGTCTGCTTCCAAAGGTACATAAGCTGGGTTATCAGGAGTATTGTCTCATCCCCCCTACTAAGTCCATCAGAATTATTATGAAAATTTCCTACATTATGAACTATATTCATGTTACCTCTATATTCTTGAATGGCTATCTGTCATCGCAACATATGTCTGTTTGGTGTCTTCATGTTAAGAAGTGATTTCATGGCACTTCAGTCAGTTATCACCTCAAAAACACTTCAATCAAGATAATAGTTCAGCTTCTCAAGTGCCCATACCAAACGTAAGTACTCCATTTGGCTTGCGCCATATCTGGCTTCTGTTGCTTTGATTTGCCTTGAGATATAACAAACTGGTCCTTGTGTAGGTTTGTAATCAATATTTTGGACTTGATGTAGGCCTTCCCCTAATCCATCTCCACATGCATTGATGTACAGTTTGAACCGTATATTCCATTCTGGAATGAGGAGTAAAAGTGCTTCTGTAAGAGCTTTCCTTATCTTCTCATAGGTTTTAATTATTTGCTGTCTCATCTCAAAGACTGTCTGTTGATCCCAGATTCCATAGAGTGACTTGGCTAGAATTTCAAAGTCTTTCAGGTGTTGCCTGTAATAACTGGAAAATCCAAGAAAAAAATCATTTCTTTTTTATGCTGGGGTATTGCTTTAAGTGACACTGCTTCCATTTTTTTTTTGTGAATACCCAAGCTCAAACCAGAAACAATATGCCCTAATGCTTTAATTTCTTCAAAACCAAAGTTGCATTTTTTGAGTGAAATCTTTTTATTCACTCCTACAGCTTTTTCAAGAACTCTTTCAAGTCTTCAAAGGTGAAAGTACCATTAGTAAGAACATATAGTTTTATCATCAATGTAAATAATTAGCCATCCTTCAGATAATTCTGTGGGTAAGATGGTAATAATCATTCTTTGATATAAGGTGGAGAATTTTTAATACTGAATGGTATTCTACAATACCCATAAATACCCCAGTGAGTGATAATTCCAAGTAATTTCTTAGCTTTGGGCATTGAAACATTTTGATGAAAGCCTTTCAATGCATCCATGGATGTTATATACTTGGCTTTAGACAATTGGGTCAGAGTTTCTTGGATTCCAGGAATTGGATACCTATCCAGAACCATGTAGGTATTCAATTGTCTATGATCTCCCACCATCCTTTACTCATCATTATTCCAAGAAATGATAACAGGAGGTGTCACTTCAACCACCTCATTATGGCCTACTTTTCTTAGTACACCATGTTGTATCAACTCTTGGATATGTTTTTCTAAGGCTTCTCCTACTCTGGGACTTGCTGGGTAAGCTGGTCTTCAAATTACTGGAGGATATGGTCTATCAATATTAAGAGTAATATCCACTTCATGTCCTTTAATAGCTCCTAGTTGTTCAGTATCCGAAGAAAATGCATTTTTATATGTGTATAACACATCAATAAGTTCATGCATCATCTTGGGTGATAATGATGAATTAATCTGTGCTTTGAAAGTTTTATCAGTCACAAATTCTTCTCTATAAATATCTTTATTTGAAGATACTACTGATATTTGTTTAGGAATATTGGAAAAAGGGAAGTTTTTTCTTTTATTTTGTCCAATTGTAAAATATCTGACTTTATGGTTATCAATGTCAATGCAATAAATATTCAATTAATCATTTCCAATAATGATATGTTGATATGTGCAATTGTCTATTAATACTATCTCTGTCTTCATTCCAACACTTCTTGTAGGGTGTTTAAATACAAGATTAGTGTCAATTATGCCCAAAGGGTAAATATTATTACTTTCACTACTAAATTGAACACCTTATATTGGAAATAGATGGTTTTTCCATGAAGGGAGTATGAGTTGAAGGTAATCTTTGCCTATAAAAGTGCAAAATGCTCCTGTGTCCAAATTTACTTTGGTTTCCACATCATTTGTCATGATTTATGTAATAAAAGATTCTCCAGAAGTGTATCCTTTACCTTTAGCAGGTTTGGTCTTACACATTCCAGAATCTTGGATATTGATCAGGTTATAGCAATCCTCACTATATTGTGGCAAGTGAGTATGGACTTTGGTGACTTCAAAGAAAGATGTAATGCTTTCAATGGTATAGTTCTCTACTTGTGTGTCTTCAGATATTGCACAATCTTCATCAGATTCTTTTTTCTCTTCAGCATACTTAACCTCCAAAAGGATTTGAACTTCATTGATTTTATCCTTTTTGGTACAGGCTTTGGCTAAATGTGAGGGACTTCCACATTAATAACACTTTAAGACAGGTCTTTCAGGTATTTTATCCTCTTTGGAAATTTTTGGGACTCTTTTTGACTCCATAAGGTTTCTAGTCCAGGTTTTACCAATTCTTTTCCTAGTAATTATATCTTCCATTCGTTAATATTATCCTCTGTTGAACAGGGATCCACACATCTGCACTTAATAAAATGCTCTAGTTATTGTCCACGTTTGATTATTATTTTCATGTTTATCATTGAGTCAGACATATCTGGGTGGAAAGCAGATAATCTGTCTTTCTGTTTGAGGAACCAAGTAAGTGGTTTATCCTTTCTAAGTTCAAAATGTCACTTTCAAAAGAAATTTTCATTTTAAATCTCCAATAATTACTGTCCCATTTGGTGATTATTTAAGATTTCCACCAAAGTCAATCATGTTTACAATGGTCTTGTCTCATCTTTTAATACCATTTCTTTGCAGTTCTTGTAAACAAGGATTTTAGTTTTCCCACTATCATCTCACTAGCTATATGAAAGTCTTCTTGCTACATATCAATTGTTCTAATGAACTCAATATGGCTATATTCTCCCTCACCAGAGAATTTTGGCTATTCTTCTAATTTGGGAATATTGTTTGCACAGATTGCAGTTTCTCCTGAAAAGGGGGTCAAAAATTCTGTTACAGAAAAGTTTTTCTTCAGTAAAAGGTGTAGAATGTCTGGAAATATGTTAATTTGGTTCAAAATTCTGATGAATTGCTCTACATGTGAAATGATTTCATTATTTTGTTTCTGCCTTTCACTTTCACTTCTTTCCAAATGTGTGGCAAAAAAATTGGTATTACTAACCATTCCTTCAACATGAGTTTTCAAAATTTCAAGTTGGTCATCAATGTCATTAATGGACAGGTCTTTCAATTCATTTTCATGACATTTTCTTTCAATTCTCTCACATGTGTCTTAAGTTGACTCAAGTTTGACATTGTCACTTTATGTCATTCAGAAAAGGTTTGGTCATTCTTTTTTAAGCAATTAATATCTGATGTTAATTTAGGGTGTTGGTAAAAACATGTAAGCAATATGGAAAAAACCAATGATCCCATATGTTTTTTTACTAAAGACTTGAGTTTTTTTTTCCAGAAATTGGTAAAAGCATGTATTTTTATGGGAAGAACACTTAAGGGGTGTTTTTAAGTGAAATACAGCTATTTATGGCGTTTCTGATGCCATTAATGCCATTTATGGAATTGCTGAGGCCATTAATTCCATTCATGACATTTCTGAGTCCATTAATTCAATTTATGGAATTGATAAAGCTATTAATGCCATTTATGCCGTTGTTGAGGCCATTAATGCCATTTATGCCGTTGTTGAGGCCATTAATGCCATTTATGCCGTTGTTGAGGCCATTAATGCCATTTATGCCGTTGTTGAGGCCATTAATGCCATTTATGGCATTGGTGAGGCCATTAATGCCATTTATGGCCTTGTTGAGGCCATTAATTCCATTATGTCATTTTTGGCAATTTTAACGCCACTTATGGCATTTTGAAGGCCATTCACACCATTTTTAAGGCATTTTATGGGGTTTCTGATGCCATTCATGCCATTAGCAATCCCATTTACGGAATTAACAATTCCATAAATGGCATTGTTAAGGACATAAATGACATTGTTAAGGCCATAAATGGGATTTTAATGCAATAAGTGGCCTTAACAATGTCATGAATTGCAATAAGAATGGCATTGTTAATTCCATTTATGGAATTTTTAATTCCATTTATGGAATTTTTAATTCCATTGATGGAATTTTTAATTCCATTGATGGAATTTTTAATTCCATTGATGGAATTTTCAATTCCATTGATGGAATTTTTAATTCCATTGATGGAATTTTTAATTCCATTTATAGAATTTTTAATCCCATTTATGGAATTTTTAGTTCCATAAATGAAATTTTCAAGGCCATTCATGCCATTCTTGAGGCCCTTTATGGCATTTTTAATGGCATTTGAGGCATTTTTCAATGCCATTTATTCCAATGTTATGGCCATAAATGGCATCTATATGTCATTCTTGATGCCATTTATGGCATTATTATGTCATTTATGATATCATTTATGGCACTTTTGATGTCATATATGGCACTTTTGATTCCATAAATGGCACTTTTGATGCCATAAATGGCACTTTCAATGCCACAAATGGAATTTTCAACTACCACTAATGTCATAAATTACATTTTGAATTAAATTTATGTCAGAAATGGAACCTTTAATTTACTTACAAACATGCAAAAAAACATAAAAAAAGACTTTTTGGGCGTACAATTGTCCTGGAAAAAATCCCAAAATTCTGGGATTCTGGTTTTATAGTCTTGAGGTTTTTCCATTAATTTTTAAAAAAATAAACAAATTCATAAGTGGGAATTTTTTTAATGAATTTTTTAAAAAAATAGGCCATTTTGCCAAATTGGGAAAAAAATTGAAAAAAATTGAAGACTTTCACATCCCATGTTGGCAAAAAGTTTTCAAAACAATTATAAAATGCTCAAAGCTGACCCTGAGGAATTTTTTAAAAAAAAATCACTTATGTGTTTTGGCCATAAATTGGTAAAAAGACATAAGGGCTTACCTGTGTTTACCAACACCCTTAATTTATTAAATTTTTCATCAAATCTACCAAGCTGTTCATCAGTACCAAACTTAATAAATCTCATTTCATCTATTATTTGCATGGAAAGTTCCTGTCCATGCTTTCCTTCTCCTTGGCTGTGAATTCAATAAGAGTTCTGGCCATATTGAATACAAAGTCCATGGCTGAAGGTTTCAATTTGGGGATCATGTAGCCTTGTGGGTAAGGTCTGTGCCAATTGGCTTTCACTTTGGCCTTGCCTTTATTCTTCTTTGGACCTCTCTGTTTCTTCTTAGGTCTTTTAAGCTTATTCTTGGCCATTTCTGGAGCTGGTTTGGAGCTGTTTGATGCCACTGGGCCTTTGTTCTAAAGGTGTGGGGTTGTTCCCAACTCTTTCTTCTGGTGTATGGATAAGAGACTCTGTGTCTTCAACCAATTCTTTATCCTTTTGATTTTTCTTTGCAAGAAAATGGGCTCCATCCTCCTAATAGCTCTATGGTTTTCTCCTGACCCAGAAAGCCCTTGATGTGTAAGTAGGAGTTCATAGCCCCCTTCCAAAGGCTTGGGAATATTTCCCATTCCTGTGAGCCTGTGAGGTATATATGACATACCCATAAAGCCACAAATAGCTTGATATACAGCTGATTTAGTCTTGAACATACCTTTCAGTTGAGATTGAAATTAAAAATAACAAAAAATAAGTATAAATCTTGTTTGGATAAACAAAGTTATAATTATTATGTCATTTTTGGATGCTACACCAAAAATAACCCAGAGTACACCCATAGGGTGTTATACCCAAAGAATTCTTATTTCTTAAGTTATTGGAATGTTTAAGAACCTCAAGTCCTAATGTAACTTGTTTTAACATTTGTTTAAAATTGTTAAATTTAAGCTTATAAAGTTTCATAAGGTTTATGAAAACTTACCAAAACTTTGTTAAAATTGAGGTGTTGTGTATATTTACTGAATTGGCTAAACATTTTCCATACAGAATGCCAATCCTGCGTGAGCTCAATTTAAAAGTGTTTAAGGCCATATTATGGCTTTACATAAATAAAAGGGCAAAATCCACACAAAAAGGTGGGAAAAAATAAAAAGACAAAACAGAGCTGGTGTACCCAACCTTTTGGATCTGCAAGGATTCAATTATGGTTGTCCACCTGTATTGGAGTAGTTTTAACCTTATTTAAACTGTAAGATTAGACTTTGATCCAACCTTAAATTTTAAACTGGTTTTATCCCAATTTGGACAGTAATTTCAAGCTGCCAAAGAATAAATCCCAATATGCAAGCTTGAAATTGAAGTTTTGGGAACAGTAAAGGCTTCAATAAGCTTAAAACGTTAAAGCTAAAAGTATCGAAACCTTATCAAAAGCTGAGGTTTAGTGTATATTGCTATTTTACATGGAAAAATAGCAATAACTTCAAAAATTCATTGAAAATCCAAGTCTTAATGTATTTGCTTGAACATTTCACACAGCTTACAATTCAATGTTATTTGTGTATACATTAAATTTGAGGGATATTTTATAAGAAGGTCTTATTTGTAACTAGCCTGAAAAATTCCTCTTTTAATTATACTTAGAGAAAATTAATATTTCTTTAAAAATTGATTAATAATTGAGTTTAAGAGATTTTTACTTACAACTTTATTTGCAAGTTTTTCATGTGATGAACTTTGATATAAATAATCTTATTTTATAATAAACCTTAAAGTAATTAACTTAAATGAGGATTAAATTACTTGGAGTTAATAATAACACCAGTCACTTTAAATTTGAATTCAAAATAAGTTAGTTACCTTAAGTTAAGAACCTTATTTTTAAGCAGGGTTTTTCAGTTTTCATCTGAGCACGCCCTGTATATCAATTATGCATCATGAGAGCTGCTCTGAAGACATAAAAAGAGTCTATTCCTCACTGTTTTTGTACATCAATTAAATCCAATCCAATTATATTAGACATTTTAAACAGGTAAAGTCTCATTATATATAAAATCTTGTTATTAAAGTATTTCTTAAGTATTTTATTCTTTCTAAATCTTAAATTAATGAATTGAAATCATAGAAATTAGATTTTTGTTGTCATCACCAATAATACATCTTATTTTATAAAATTGTTGTCTTAAAATATCTTTAAAAATCCACAAATTCCTCTTATAAAACCTTTAAATCATATTTTAATTATAAAAAGTTGGTTTATCTTTCAAACTATTGATTTTTGGTGTATTTTTAACTTGCAATAATTACTTAATATAATAACTGTTGTATTTTACTTGTTGTATTAATTATATATTATAAGTAAGTTTTTCTCTAAAATTCTATAATTTCTTTATCTATCATTAGGCTTTTTATATATAATTTTTTTATAAGAATTATATCTGACCAGTGTGTCTTATAGTTTCTTTTTATAAATAATATCTATATTATTTATAAGTGGTTAAATATTTATATTTTCCACATGTAATTGTCTTGTTCAGAGCTCTACACTTCTTATTGCTATAACTGTCAGTGACTATAACAACAATAGAATAATTATAATTTATTATAATTATAAATATTTTTTTATTATTATATTATATAATAATAATTAAATTTCTTTTTTTAATATAATTATCTTAATAATTATATTTAATTTGTGGTTATGATATCTTGTTAGATTATATTTTTCTGCTGAGGACAGTCATTGTACTCTTTGATATTGTCACTATTATCAAGGGATTCATAAAAAAAACTTACATTTGGGGCCCTTGCCATGATTTTAACCAATTCTTGGGACATAAATCATATTCTAGACCTTATTTTACTCCTTTTTGACGTAAAATTGCCATATTTGTCTTAAGATTGGCTTTTTTGGGACTTGTCCCTCATAAATAATCTTTATAATATTAATAAAGTTTTGTTTTGGTATGAATATTTTTTGGAACAATATACTATTTAGTGACTTGAAATAAATTATTTTTGTCTAACCAGTGGCCATTTCACATCACAGAATTGAAATTTATTCTTTGAGTTATTCTAGTATAAAGTGAATAATAATACAGTTTTGATTAATAACTTATTAATTGCATAATTATTATTTCTTTCAAGATAATATAAAATAAAATAAAAAATTTAAAAATCTTTATCAAAACATTTTTGCTTTTATCTTGAGACATTGTTTCTGAATTTTGACATAATTTTCCATAAATTCCATTAAAACAACTTTATTCAATAAGTTGAGTTTATAAGTTATTTTTATTTCTTGGATAAAATAACTTATATTTCTACTATTCTCTAGTGTCATCCTCCAGAAAAAGATCTTCAGAATCTGAGGCATCAGAGGCTAGTATTGAAATTCAAACCAGCCCAGCACCAAGGGGTTTAATTTTCAAAGAACCCTTTAAAGGTTTAGAAGGTGAATTCAATTAATTTCTTAGTCCATTTTTTCTTAAAATTGATGTGAAATGACTTCTACTAGAAGTGGAAGCAATTACTCCCTCCAATAAAATGGATCTGGACCAGGACATTCAAGTCAAAAATCTAACAGACAAGAATGTCAGCCCAGAGGAGGCACAAAAGGAGGATTCCAGAACTTCCACCAGTTCCCAAAGGTTATCCAGCACCTTTGAAACTCTTATTGAGAGTCCAGAAGCTGGAATAACTGCTATTCCTGTTGTCAGACCTGAACCATTTCCAACAGGAAGGAATAGAGATATACCAGTCTTTTGAGCCTTAGAGGTATTCTCATATACCCAAAAGACCACAAATAACAAAATAAGATATAAATATAAATTAAATGAATTTATTTATATTATCAAAATTAAAAGATAAATACAAATTTACATACAAAAATAAAAATTTAATTATATTTTAAAATAAAAATTACATTAAATTTTAAAATTGTGAAATTGCATTTTTACTTGAAAACTTTAAGTAAAAATGAATTTTTAATAAAATTAATGAAATTGAAATACTTTTGGCAAAAGGTTACATAAGATATATTATAACTTTCCTATCCAATAAATAAACTTAAGAAAATTACTTCACCATTGGATTCCTCATAAAAAATAAAGTGGGGTCACCTCTGGGTAAAATATCTGTAACTCAACTCTAAATAAGCTTAAATTAAGTTTTTAGTATTTTCTGTACAAAAGTATGAAAATCCTCAAAATCTTCACTTAATTCACACCACATGTGGTGTTAACCATCAGTTTTTGTGTTAAAATTGAGGTGTTGTGTTTAGTTTAGAAGTTATGAGGAATTGAAGTATTTTCAATTGAAATGTCAAAATGTGTGCGTGTATTACATAAGTGAACCTTAATTTACATATGAAGTATTAATTATTACAGATGTGTAATTAAAAACTCAATTGAATTACATATGTAAGTTGCAATTGTATTATATGATGAGGAATTGAAGAAAAAATAAATTGGAAATATTAATTCTGGGGGGGGAAAGACACTCTAGATATAAGGGGGAGCTAGACCCCCAAATGCCTTGCTGACTGGTGTGGGATGTCAATATCCACGGAAATGTTCATTACTTTGGGCCTGAAATTGAGTCACAGGGTCCGTGACTCAATTGGTGATGAGGTTTTGATACCAACCAGGGCAGTTTTAACTGTTGCCAAGAGGTTAAACCTACCCTTAAGATGAAACAATATTATTAAAAAACATCTTTATCCGGTTTCCACATCTCTTACACACATTCTGACTTGTTTTGAAGGCTCTAGACCAGGTATTACTATAGTAATGGCTGATTTCAGGCTTTAAAATGGCTAAAACCAGCCCTTTTTTGGTCTAAACCAGGGTTCAATGATGCCATAATTGGCTTTTCTGTTGTCAGAGCGTTTTCCACGACTGACAAGAGTAAACTTTACATTTAGAGTAAGAAAATTGATGGCTATAAAAGAATGTCTTCTTTGCCCCACTTTTCTCTTCATGTTAGAATCTTTTCCTTTTATGATTAGTTTAAACACTGTTAAACCAATTAATAAAAGATTCCAACCACCATTTTTAAATCATTTTGAACCTTTTAACCAGGGGAAAAATAATTATAAAATTGTTTGTAACTCTTATAATCATTTCCACCCCTTGAACCACCCCATAAGTGAATTAAAGCATCTTTCATCACTGTTAACCTTGTCACTTTGTTTCCAAATTCACTCTGGTCACTTTTTGGCATGTTTTCTCTTTAAATATCTTTTTAAAGACCTTGTTCTTTAATTAATTGCTTGCAGTTCTTTGCTAAATTCATTCCAATTGAAATTTCCCTTGAAGAGATTTCTTTTGTAGCCTTAAATATCTCGTAGAGTATTTTTGGAAAACTTTTTATTGTTGGTAAAACATAAAATCTTTATAATATTACTGTTTTATACTTATAAATTTAAAAACAAGCATTTTTTTCTTAAGAATACTTATTCATACTATTTTCAATCATATTTTACCTTCTACAAATTTTGAGGACAGGAAAAGTACCCAATTTTTAATCAAAGTTTCATATCCAAACACTACAAGTCTCAGTACAAGAACTGGTTTATGGTGGCAAATCAGCAGGATTAGGAAATTCTGCAAAGTCTTTGCATAGGCACAATGAACTCTCAGCTTCAAGTGAAGAAGTTGATGGTCCCAGAAAAGACAGAAGAACTTTTGAGGGGTTGGACACCCATGTCTTGAAAGGCACAAGTCAAACAGATAAAAGCTTGGTTGAAAAACCAAAGCATGTTGTCAGAGGACTAGAAAAAGAAGTTGGCCCAAAGAAAGGAAAACAGCCCAGTGGAAGCTCGCCAAGCCTTCACAAGAAAAAAATCACCTCAACAAGTGCCAAACAAGCACAAGAAAACTCCAAAGAGCAATCAAAAGGGAAAGGGAAGGGCAAAATCCAAGTGGAACAAGCCTTACCCACAGAGCTACAGAATTCCCAAGAAAGAGAAGACAGCCAAGGAAAATGTATTCAATAAGGAAAGAACTCTGATGGAATTCAAAAACAAGAAGGAGGAAAGATTGAACCAATCATTTCCAAAGAAGTATATCTTGTAAAGCTTGTAACTCATTTCGAAACTTGTAATAAAGAAATTTTAGCAAAGCTTAATAATTTTGAGTATATCCAACAGAAGTTGGTTAGAGAGATATTGCAAGTAAACGAGTCAAAAAAGACCATTATTGGTCTATAAGATATAAAGAAAGACAATATCTTGTGTTTGATGCAAATTGTTCCAAGAACTGAGTCTAAAGTTACCTTACTCAATCAACCAGATGACAATTCTATTTATTTTAAAACTAGACATTTGAAAAAAGCAAGAATACAAGTTCAGAACTTGGAAAACTCAACTGGCCACAATGCAGCTCTTTTCCAAGAACAATTGGAAAAAAGTGATAAAGCAAGACTTGAATTAAAAAAAGATATTCAATCAAGTATTAATAATATATCACTGAAGAATGCTTTGCCAAGACAGTCCACACCAATTCTTGACAGAAATGTGCTAAATGTGAATGGTGACTTACATCATACAATTTCAAGAAATGAAGAAGTGAAGACTTCTTGTAACTTTAAAGACATTCCAATATTAGAGGAATGGCCAACCTTCAGTGGTGAAGGAGAATATAATCATATGGAATTTATGAAAAAATTGATATGTTTAGAGAAGACTTTAACATACCATATTAATACATAAGTGCCAGATTACACTCCCTCTTTAACAAATTAGCAAAGAAATGGTATTACAAAATGAGGCAAGACCATGTTAAACATTCTTGGCTATGGTGGAAAGAACAAATTATTTGCAAATGGGAAAATGATTCCTGGAGACTTAAAATCAAAAATTCTTTTGAAGAAGCCATTTTTACTATTGAAAGGGACAGGCCCATGTCTTGGTTTCTTAAACAGAAAGATAGATTAACTGCTCTTCATCCTTATATTTCTGAAAAAATGATTCATAAAATTATATCAAGGAAATGTGGTGGTGACCCTGAGCATGCTATAAGAAGCAGATGTATTGAGCCTTTCTTTACAGAAGATTATATCAATGCCATGGAAGACATCACAAATAGGACAAGAACTGGAAGGAATTGGTATAAACCCTCAATGGACAACAAGACCAGTGGGAAACCAATTCCAAAACCCAATAAACCACATGACAAATCTCCTTTCAAATGTCATAAATGTGGAAGTACATCCCATTTGGCAAACACTTGTCCCAAAAAGACAAGAATAAATGTGATAGATATAGATAAAGCTGAATACAAAATAGGAACAAATAATGTATCTTTACATAATATTTATTTTGAGCCTTCTCAAGAAGAGGAAATACCAGATGAACTTAGTATATAAAATATCAATGTTTCCTTTGAAGTCACAGCAGTACATACTCACTTACCACAGTACAGTGATGAATGTATGGATCTCATACATGTGCAAGATGCTAAAATGCAGAGAATCAAACCTGCCAAAGGTAAAGGTTATATAGCTGGAGCATCTTGTATCACTAATATTGTGATAAACAACAGAGAAGCCAAGTTACATCTTGACTCAGGTGCGTTTTTTACTTGTATTGGAAAAGATTACCTTTACAGGATTTATACCAACTGCTAAGAAAGCTTAATTCCAATTGAAGGTATAAAATTCAGCAGTGCTAGCCAAGATATGCACCGCTTGGGCATTTTTGAAGCAGAACTGATATTCCCTCATCCTGCAGGAAGTATCATATTAAAAGTTGAATTTGTTGTTATGAATAATTTTACTTCACAACACTTTATACTAAGAAATTATTATCTCAATATTAATGGAATTCATATTAATAATCATAAAGACAGGTATTAAACTATAGGGGAAAATAAAAGGCAAAAATTTGCTTTTCCTCCAGAAAAAAGAGAAATAACTGTCATTAGACAAGTAAAGAATGTTAATAAAGAAAGATTTGTGTCAGATTAGTTGATTGAAGCACAAATTAGTACTCAATTAACATTATAAATTAAGGAAGAGCTTATTGAAATTTTATTTCAATACAGAGAGACCTTTGCTTCCGATAATGAGCCACTTGGGGCTATCCAAGGCCATTAAGTGGACATTATGCTTGATGTGGAAAGACCTTACCCTCCACTATTAAGAAGACTCTCTTACCCAGCTAGCCCTGGAGCTAGAGAAGCATTAGAAAGTCATATTACTGAGCTAGTGAACCTGGGAGCTCTTACAAAGGTTGGGCACAATGAAGAAATAGAAGTCACAATGCCTGTAATCATTACTTGGCATAATGATAAATCAAGGATGGTTGGTAATCTTAGATCATTGAATACCTACACTATTCCAGACAGGTATCCAATCCTTAAAATCCATGAGACCTTGACTCAATTATCCAAAGCAAAGTTTATCACTTCTATGGATGCTCTTAAATGTTTCCATCAGAATGTTTTAACACCTCATGGTAGGAAATTCTTGAGGATTATTGCTCATTTTGGTATTTATAAATACTTGAGGATGCCTTTTGGTATTATAAATGCACCCTCTCTTTACCAAAGAATGATCAATACCATTTTCCCACATGAGTTATCAGAGTGATGGTTACTCATTTATATTGATGACATTATCATTTGTTCAGAAACCTGCAAATTGCATTTAGAGATACTTTCATTAGTACTTGGGAAAATTCCTCAAGTGAACATGAAAATATCTCTAAAGAAATGTAATTTTGGTTTTCATGAGCTGAAAGCTCTAGGAAATGTAGTATCAGGACTGAGCCTTGGTGTTGAGAAAAACAATCTGGCTGCAGTTTTACTGAAACAAATTCCCCTGAACAAAAAAAGAAATGATGTATCTCTTAGGGTTTGCCAGTTATTACAGGCAACACCTTAAAGATTTTTCAATCCATGCCAAATCATTGTACAGAATTTGTGATCAACAAACTGTTTTTGAGACCACACAGGAAAGGATTCAAGCATATGAAAAAAGCAAGTATGCCTTGACTTATGCACCATTATTATTGATGCCAGATTGAAAAATTCCTGTAAAGCTGTATATTGATGCATGTGGTGAGGGCCTAAGTGCAGATCTTCATCAAGTTCAAATTGTCAATGACAATCCTTGTGAGGGGAAAATTTGTTTTATCTCAAGACAAATCAAACCTACTGAGGCCAGATATGGAGCTAGCCAAATGGAGTGCCTTTGCCTTGTTTGGGCTCTGAAAAAACTCCATTATTCTTCTTGTGGTAGTGTGTTTGAAGTAATTACTGATTGTAATGCATTAAAATCACTTCTTAACATGAAGACTCCTAACAGACACATGTTAAGATGGCAGATTGCTATTAAGGAGTATAGGGGAAATATGACCATAGTAATTAAAGCTAGAAATATTGACAATAATTCTGCTGGATTTAGTATATGGGAATTACCCAATACACCTGAAAATCCTGCCTATGTTCCTACAAGTGCAGAACCTGAAATTCCAATTGAAGGAATCAACATCACAGATGTGGGGACAGAATTCTTTGAAGAAGTTAGAGAAAGCTATAAGCAAGATAAGAATTGTCATATTCTTACTGCTCTACTTGACAAAGATTGCAAATATGCATCCTTGGATAACTCTCTGGATGATATTTTGAAAAGATCTTATGACAATGGAAGATTGAATTTGTTTGATGGTATCTTATATCATAGCTCTAAACATAAATGTGTCATGGTCTTATGTAGTAGAATGCTTATCAGCTGAATAATTCTGGAATTCCATGATAACATTTATTCTGGACATATTTCTGAAGAAAGAAAAATCAAAAGAATTAAGACATGTGCCTGGTGGCCATCTTGGAGAAAAGATGTCATTGAGTACTGTCATAGTTTTGATACATTCTAGAAAGCTAATAAATCCACTGGTAAAACATTTGGATTAATTATTCATATTGACAAACCAAGTACCCCATGGGAGGTGGTTCATATGGATTGGGAAACTTTCTTACCACCTGGAGGTGATAAAAGTTACAATGCATTTCGTGTCATTGTTGACAGATATAGCAAAACCCCAATCTTTTTACCATGTCATAAAGATGACACAGCTATGGATACAGCTCTTTTGATTTGAAACAGAGTTATATCTCATACTGGTCTCTTTAAGAATATCATTAGTGATAGAGACCAAAAATTTACATCAGCCTTACGGACTAATTTACATAAGCTTTTGGGTACAAAACTATCATTCTCAACAGCATACCATCCACAAACAGATGAGCTAGCAGAAATGACGATTCAAACCCTTGAGGAAATGATCAGAAGATTTTGTGCTTATGGCCTGGAGTTTAAAGATTCTGATCGCTTTACCCATTATTGGTGTACTCTTATACCAGCATTGGAATTGGCCAACAAAACTTCTATCCATGCTTCAACAGGCAAGACTCCTGCAATGTTGGAAAAAGGATGGAACCCTAAACTTCCAGTTGATACTTTGAAGAAAGATTTAGTTGATATTAATCCAGCTTTTTCAATCTTCAAGCTATTGCTTGATAAAGTAAGGCATCATGCAAAACAAAGCATGAATGATGCCTTTGAATATGCTAAACAGAAATGGGATAAAAGTCATAAAAACCCAGAATTCAAAGTAGGAGACTTAATACTAGTTTCAACCTTGAACTTTAATAATATTAAAGTTCCAAAGAAATTGAAAGATTCCTTCGCAGGAAAATTTATCATTAAAGCCCTTCATGGGAAAAATGCAGTACAGGTAGAACTTTCAGGAGAATTGGAAAACAAACGTCCAACTATTCCTGTTAGTCTAGTAAATCATCACACTTCAAGTGATAATGCATTATTTCATTTGAGAAATGAAACACCCTAAGAAGTACCTCCACTTGATCAAAGTGAAGAGAAAAAAGTACTAAAAGTCCTGAAAGAAAGAAGACTTAGGGGAAAAAATGAAAGAGAATACTTGGTCAGGTACAAAAATTCACAACATGAAGATGAATGGATTGTAGCAGAAAAGATACCTGACTCCAAAAAGTTTCTCAGAATATTCAGACACTAGAGAAGACCAATCCTTCAATGAAACATCTGAATTGTGTGCTTTAAATACTTGAAAGTATAAGTAGAGAGGTTGGACAGTTGATGATACCCTCCAATTAACTTTGGGGTATACTACTAAAGAAAATTATGATACAATTTTTGTTGGTGGTAGGGAACATGAGCTGGTGAGGTATATATGACATACCCATAAGGCCACAAATGACTTTATATACAGCTGATTTAGTCTTGAATATACTTTTCAGTTGAGATTAAAATTAAAAATAACAAGAAATAAGTGTAAATTATGTTTGGATAAACAAAGTTATAATTATTATGTCATTTTTGGATGCTACACCAAAAATAACCTAGGGTACACTCATAGGGTGTTATACCCAAAAATGCTTATTTCTAAATTTATTGGAAGATTGAAGAATATCTCAGTACTAATGTAACTTGTTTTAACATTTTTTCAAAATTGTTAAATTTAAGCTTAAATAAGCTTAAATTCAAAGTTGCATAAGGTTTATGCAAACATACCAAAAGTTTGTTAAAATTGAGGTGTTGTGTATATTTACTGAATTGGCTAAGGATTTTCCATACAGAATGTAAATCCTGCGTGAGCTCAATTTAAAAGTGTTTAAGGCCATAGTATGGCTTTAAATAAATAAAAGAGCAAAATCCACACAAAAAGGTGGGACAAAGGAAAAAGACCAAACAGAGCTGGTGTACCCAACCTTTTGGATCTGCAAGGATTCAATTAAGGTCGTCCGCCTGAATTGGAGGATTTTCAACCTTTTTTAAACTTTAAGATTAGACTTTGATCCAACTTTGAAGTTTAAACTGGTTTTATCCCAATTTGGACAGGAATTTCAAGCTGCCAAAGGGTAAATCCCAATATGCAAGCTTGAAATTATAGTTTTGAGAACCGTCAAATCTTAAATAAGCTTAAAACTTTAAGTTTAAAACTATCAAAACCTTATCAAAAGTTAATGTTTATTGTGTATTTCTATTTTACATGGAAAAGTAGCAATAACTTCAAAAATTCATTAAAGATCCAAATCTTATTTTACTTGCTTGAAGATTCCATACAGCTTACAATTCAATGTTATCTGTTTATAAATTAAATCTTAAATATCTTTTATAAGCAGGATTTCTTTTTAATTATCCTGGAAAATTACTCTTTGAATTCTACTTAGAGAAAATTAAGATTTCTTTAAAAATGAATTAAAAATTGAGTTTAGGAGATTTTTACTTGAAAATTAATTTTTAAGTTGTTCATGTGATGAAATTTGATATAAATAAGCTTATTTTATACTAAAACCTAAAGTAATTAACCTAAATGAGGATTATAAGTTACTTGGAGTTAATAATAAGACCAGTAACTTGAAATTGGAATTAAAAATAAGTTACCTTAAGTTAAGAACCTTATTTTCAAGCATGGTTTTTCAGTTTTGATCTAAGCACGCCCTTTATATCCATTATGAACTATGAGAGCTTCTCTGCAGACATAAAAAGAGTCTATTCATCCCTGTTTTTGTCCAGCAATTAAATCCAATCCAATTATATCAGCCATTTTAAAAGGGTAAAGTTTTATCATATATAAAATCTTATTATTAAAGTATCTCTTAAGTATTTTATTCTTTATAAATTTCAAATTAAAGAACTGAAATCATAGGAATTAGATTATTGTTGTAATCACCAATAATACATTTTATTCTATAAAACCTTGTCTTAAAATATCTTTTAAAAGACACAAATTCCTCTTATAAACTCTTTAAATTATTTTTTTATCATAAAAAGCTGTTTTATTTTTCAAACATTGCTTTTTGGTGTGTTATTAACTTAAAATAATTATTTAATATAATAACCGTTGTATTTTACTTGTTGTATTAATTATATATTAGAGGTTTTTCTCTAAAATTCTATAATTTTTTATCTATTATTAGTTTCTTTATGTATAATTTTTCTCTAATAATTGTATCTGCACAGTGTGTGTTATAGCTTCTTTTTATAAATAATATTTATATTACTTATAAGTGGTTAAATATTTATATATTCCACATATAATTGTATCATTAAGAGCTTTACACTTCTTATTGTTATAAATGTCAGTGACTATAACAATAATAGAATAGTTATGATTTATTATTATTATTATTATATTATATAATAATAATTAAATTTATTTTTTTAATATAATTATTTTAATAATTATATTTAATTCGTGGTTATAATATTTTTTCATATTACATTTTTCTACTGAGGACAGTCATCTTACTCTTGATATTGTTACTATTCTCAAGAGTTTCATAGAAAACCTTTACAACTCCTCTTCATTGGCTTCTCTGTACCAGTGTTTGTACTGGGACTGATATATTTCTATGCCTGCCACTTGGAAATGGTTCAGCACTTAATAAATTACCTTGAATCATTTCAGGCTCAGTGTCAATTTCAAAGTTTGTAGGTACAGCGCTTGGGGAATGGGGAAACCTTTGGAATCCTCCAGACATGTCTCTCTTGAGGAAAAACTTCCTGATCTGGCCCTGGTCTTTCCTCTTCCCTGTCCACCTCCATCTGTTTGGACTGAATGGGTTCTTTCATTTCTGGTATGCACCATTTTCACCTCAATTTAGAAGGAAATAAAGAAAAAAGACAGAAAAATACACCTTTTGGTGGTTGCTTGGAAATTTCTGCTTTGAATAAATTGCCTCTTTTAGCAATTCTCATTTCAATACTGTCTTCAGATTATGCTTCTAAAGATTCTAGACTGGTAATATATCTCTTACTGAGCTCGTTAATAGCTGAAATGTACTTGGTTAAAGACACTAGAGAAAAAATTGACCAAAGAAAAATTATAATTTTATAATTTTTAAATTCTCAAGATTTTTTATAAGTAAATTATTTTTCATATATTAAAAAAATTATTCTTTTTTAAGGGGAAAATATTAAAATTTAAGATTTCCAATCAAAATTAATTCAGAGTAGCTCAAAGAATAATTTTTAGGTTTTTGGATTTGAAAATGCCATGTGTAAAACAGTATAAAATTAAACTAAATTCCACAATAAAAAATATTTTGAAGGAAATTTCAAAAATGAAAATAATTTTAACTTTAAATTTAAAGAAAAAAAATATTAAATAAATATATTTTAGAGCTTCAAAATATATTAATTAAGGGTACAAGGTCCAAAAAACATGGCCAGGCCCCCAAATGTAAGATGTGTATATTAAACTGTTGATAATATTACTATTAATAAACAGTACTATGAATTTTCTGATGGAATATAATAATAAAGATTATAATGACCACAATTAAATATTTATTTATTTATTTACTTATTTATTTTACTTGCTATGCGCTACTAGTGACTATAACAGTAAGCGTTAATTGTCTACAAGAATCAATGACAAAAAGTATTTAATAATAAAATTATTTTAATATCTAGTCACCTTATTCAAGAATAATTCTAAATATAATTCTCAAAGAAAGCTAATTCTGTAGAAAAACTTTGAGAATTGATGGAAACCACTTACTAATACTTCAATGAGCCTTGGAAAGTGTTTGTAGAGAGATTTGACAGATAAATTGTGGATACAAAGTATCAAAATTGATTCATAAAAGCATTACAACAATCCATATTCTATTTCTATGATATCACATCTTTCTTATTGATTCTGAAATAATGAAACACTTAAGAAAAGCTCTAACTAATACTTACTTATTTGTAATAAAGGCATAATTGGATAATAAGATGATTTGGAAAAAAACAGCAAGAGGAAGCCTCTTTTAAGTCAAAAACAGCTTACAGAGTCATTCCATGGAGCAAACTGAAAATCCAGTGAGTGAGAAAACAAAGAGCCTTTTTGGAGTATTCATTGCATCATCTGTTGTCACATAAGATTATCATAATTACTTAATTAAGGCTTTTACTTGAATACCAACCCATTTATGGTTAAGAATAAAAGTATTAACAACTGAAAATATTCTTTTATTTAAAAATGAAAATTAATTTCCCAAATTTATCAATTTTATTCAAAATTTCATCACAAGTTGTATTTTCTGTGAATTTTAGAATATTCAGTGTTTCATGTGGAATCATCAGAAGTGGACTGTAAGTAAATGTTTTAATTTTACTTCTGAAACTGTAATTATTTCTGTTTTCTTAATTTATCATATTATTCTTCAATTATAGCAGGTTTCTATGAGGTAAATCAATGGATACTAGTCCAAAAAGGTTGTTAATTAATCTCTTAAGGTTTATCCATGGAAAACAAATTGACATGTTTTGTGAGCCTTGAGGTATATTTTACATACCCAAATAGGCCACAATTATCTTAAAAAGAAATTTTGAATTATGCAAAACTCATAAGTCATGCATATATCCAAAATTCATCATTTTCAATTTCAGAAAAGATGAATAACTTTTTATTGAGTAAGTAAATCCATGGATTTAAGACCAGATTTGGATTCTACACAAAAATTCACCTAGGGTAGCTCCATAGAGTGAATAAGCTCAATTTAAGTATTTGAGGTGGTAAAATGGAAAATACTTCAATACCACATCATTAATACCACATAAAAGATCCGTGAAAATTTTTGTTTTTCTTGATTTTTAGCCAAAATAATGGGAAAGTGAGAAATCCCATGTTACATATACACTAAGAATAGTGTTATGCATGTTTTGAGCACTTAATATCATGGTATTCTTACATGGACTTTTGGTACACCCATAGTGGATATCTCACTTGAAGCTTAAATTACTATTTTGACGTAAAAAATAGGCAAGGGGGACAAAAGACATCAAAGAGAGCCAGGGTACCCAACTTCTGAGGCCTCAGAGGCGTGGATAGCTCCAGAGCATGGATCCATGGCTCATCTTGGCCCAATTGGTAAACTAGAACTCTTTGGGAACTTGGTTACCAAGTTACAACTACTGTAAAACATCAGAAAATAGCAAATAACCTGCTATTTTGACGTGCCAAGGAGGTAATGAGCTACTTACACTCCTGTAACCATGTCAATTACTAATGACTTTCCATGGATAAACCCCAAAAGAGTAATTAAAACCCTTTTGGGACCCATATTCATTGATTTACCTCATAGCAACCAGCAAAACACTGCTATTTGCAATTCTACGTAGAAATGAGGTAAAACCTTCAAAAATTCATTAAAAATACAATTCTTAATGAATCTTTCTGAAACTTTCAGGACTAAAGGAGAACTGTATTATCTATGGTACAACCAAAAAGAATTACAGTTTTACTAGTAAAATTAAAAGTTTTACGTACAGTCCATTTTTGGATATTCTACGTGAAACACTGAATCTTCAAAAATTCACAGTAATTACAACCTGTGATGAAATTGGCAATAACATTGATAACTTTGAGAAATCAATGATTATTTTAGAATAAAAGAAGATTTACAAGTGTTACTCCTTTTATTCTTAACCATATTGGGGTTGGTAGTCACGTAAAAGCATCAATTAAGTAATTATGATAATCTTACATGACAACAGATGATGCAATCAATAATCCAAAAAGGTTTATTGTTTTCTCACTCACTGGTTTTTCAGTTTGCTCCATGGCACGCCTCTGTGAGCTGTTGTTGACTTAAAAGAAGCCTCTTCTTGCTGTTTTTTCATCATCATCTTATCAATTTATCAAATCTTTATTACCAACAAGTAAGTATTAGTTCAACTATTCTTAAGTGTTTTAATTCTTTCAGAATCAATCAGAAAGACGTGAAATCATAGAATCCAACTATATATTGTTGTAATACTGTTATAAATCATTTTGATCCCTTAAATCCACAATTCCACGTCAAATTTCTCTACTTTTATTATCAATAAGTTCTTTGGAGTATTAGTGAGTCATTTATCTTTAATTCTTAAAGTTTTTCTCTAGTAATAGTTTTCTTCAAGAATTATCTTTATAATTATTCTTGCAAAAGATAATTATATATTAAAATAATTTTATTATTTTAATAAAGAAGTTTTTATTATTAAATTCTTCTTGTAATTGATTCTTGTAGACAATTACTTGCTCACTGTTAAAATCACTAGTAGTGCTTAACACGTGAAAGAAATAATTTTTTAATTATTTAATTGTGGTTATAATAATATTTTATTATTATATTTCATAAGAACAGACATAGTACTGTTGATTAATAGTAATATTATCATCAGTTTCATAGTCACATCTTACATGTTTACAGGAGTCTAAGTTGCTCTTTACCTCCTTGTCATATCAAAATAGCAGCTTATTTGCAAGTTTTTTATGATTTATTGAGAGTTTAACTTTGTAACCAGGTTCCAAAATGGTTTCAGTATACTGGTTGGCCCATGATAAGCAATGGATCCAAGCCTTAGAGCTATCCATGCCTCAGAGGCCTCAGAAGTTGGGTACCCTGGCACCTTTGATGTCTTTTGTCCCTCTTAGCTATTATCATGTTGAAAAAACTAAATCAGGCTTCAAGACTGATATTTACTATGGGTGTACCAGAGCTTTATGTAAGAAAAGCATACTCTTAGGTTCAAAAACATGCATAATACTAATATGGGTGTATATGTAACATGGGATTCCTTACATTCCCCCTATTTTGGGATTAAATTGAGAAGAACAAAAATTGTCACAATTCTGTTATGTGGAATTGATGATGTGGTTTTGAAGTATTTTTGATATTACCACCTCATGGAGTTAATTTAAGCTTCTTCACTCTATGAAGTTACCCTAGGTGAATGTGTGTGTAAAATCTAAATCTGGCCCCAAATCCATTTATTTACATATTCACAAAAAATTGATTCATCTTTTCTGAAATCAAGAAGATGAATTTTGGATCTATGCATGACTTATGGGTTATGCATAGTTCAAAATTAATTTTAATATTAATTGTGGCCTATTTGGTTATTTAAAATATACCTCAAGGCTCACAACCCTTCTCCCCACACTCACCTTTGGAGAACCCCTCAAAAACCTACAGAGCAGATTTTGGGGAACAATGAAGCAAATGACAAGAATCAAAAGGCCTAACCATTGACTAAGCCAGATTTTAAAAATTAAATTGATCTCAAAAGTGCTCCTGATGAGAATTCTAAATTCTAGTATACTCTGGCACTCTGAAAAAAATAAAAAAAGCACCAGGAAACTACTAACACGTGGACACAGTGCAGTAGCAAGACTTTCGGAAATAATGATGAACCAAATCCCCACACATTGTATGAACATTTTCAGTTTACTGAAGATATTTACCATGTATTATGTTAAGCCCATGCACAATTCTATTTTCTCTAGAGAAGCTTTGCCATATTCCAATCCTTTCAAAACATTGATACAGGAAGAACAGTTAAGCAACCCAAAAAGCCACTCATCATGCTTTCAAGGCACTCAAGCTACCAAAATAATCCACCCTGGACTCAAAGAATAACCAAATTGCTTGACATTAATTTTCCCAAGGATCAAGACACAAGTTAATTACAAGCTAAGGGAAGTTACCCTAGTATTATTTTCAGATGGCTCATATATCCCAAATGTAGGAGGCTTACTTGCTGCACTCTTGGTAAGAACTGAAAAAAAAGAAGAAAACGTTTTCAGGAAAAAGCTCAATACTCACTAATTCTGAAACAAAACTGACTTCTCTGATGATTTTCTAAATTCTGATAGACAAACATGTGAAATCCTGTAGTTATCCTCTTCCCGTAGCATTCTTCTCGAATAGCAGGACCACCTTAGCAGCTGAAATCTTACCCAGAAATATATTTCCAGCAAAAGAGACTCAACCCAAACTCTTTAGAAAATTCCAGCAATGCAGGTCCACCTTCCCATAAAGAAAAATTGGTGCCCAGGCCATTCAGGTAGCCCAAAAATTAGACAGTCTAAGAATTAGCCAAAGAAGCAGTGTAATCAAAGAAACACACCAATCTCACAACATACAAACTCAACCTTTCCAGACTCAATCAATTCACAAATAAAACACTCAACAAAATGCCAAACTTATCAAAGGAATAACTAACAATAATAAAATTCAGGGAACCACCAAAAATGAGAATTGAAGCCTTAGACAACTTAGAAAGAGTACCTGCAGCAATCATACAAAAATTATTTACAGCGCATGTATAGTGCCCTTCCAATTATATGCAAACAAAGAAAAAATAGCACTGTATTTTTTTTCTGTGAAGCCAGTATCTCACACCCAGGGGCAATTTTTTTCAAGTCACAATAGAGAAGAAGAATTTTTTTGGTAACTAAAATTCATGTACAACTCAAAGCACCTTTCCCAGTGAGAATTATAAAGATTTTTCAAGAATAAAATACAATTCCATGAGTAAACGAATATTGTGAGAGCCCAGAAAAAATAAGGTAAGTTTGGAAATTAGCTAAAGTTATATGATGGAAAAAAAACAAGGGTCTTACCCTTAAGAAGAGGCAGGTCCACCTCATCGGTCAATGACCATTTGCATGGGACAGTGCATGGATAAGAAAAGGTCATCCAAAGTACTCCAAGGGACATTTTCCCAACCCTCTTGGATTGATTGTCATAATTCTTTCATATTTTGGGGCCAATACAATCTTGCAATGCTACTAATCATTTTTTCCCTGCGTTTTTGATAGGGTTCAGATTGGGTAAGCAAGATGGCCAGTAAATCTTGATTAGGCCATGACATTATTTCCATTGGAGGCTGATGATGGTGGTATATATGGGGCATTTTCTCCCATGAATTGAAAGCAATGCCCACTTTGGATCCATGTGTTCATCAAAGGGGTTCAGAGCTTGACAATAAGCATGGCAAAGGATCTTGGCTGAGGTCAGGCTTCATTCCAAGATAGATACTGCTGATTGTTTGGCTGTGCATATTTCTCTCCATATCAATACTGAAAATTGGCCCAGGCAATGTTTGACAGCCAAGTTTTCCAATAAACACTTCTGGCTCACAGTTCTCCAAACAAAAACTCAGTTGGCTCTTTTACCTTGAAAAACCAATCAAGTATAGTAGAAGATGATATGGAGCAAAACAAAAGCTTAGCAAGCTCAAACGATTCCATCTGTCCAGATCACCTGGACCTGGGTAAAAGTGAATTTTTATTGGAAATATTGAGGGCAGAGGTAAGGTTTTTTTGGGGGAATTTGTGAAGCTGTTCTAAGCTTATGGATTTCTTGTTTCATAATTTGATTTGAAACTTGCAAGGCCATAAGGTTGACAACTTGTGAGACTCTGAGATGAACAAAGTGGGTAATTATACTATGCAGCTGTTGTCAATCTCATTCCTTTAAGATTGTGGGGGGCCAGACGTTCTTTGAGTCTTGGCATTCCCAATACATTAAAAATTCAGCATTTTATTATATACAGCTGTCAAGGGTATTTCATTAAGCTTGACAATAGCTCAATAGCTCAGCCTTTCTTGACACATTCCCACAATTTTTTCACACACTTCAACATCAAGGTAGAGAATAATCTTTAAAACAACAAATTGATAACACACTGATGGAAAGGCACACAAAGAAAACTCACCTCTGCACATGGTGGTGATAGATGAGGGGTATTGGTGAGATTGGGTCACAGCCGGTCCATCTTGCTGTTTTATTTAATAGTCAAAGGCCAATTAGTCATGGCAATTAGAAAAAATAAAATAATAAGTAACAATAAGAAAAATAAAATAAAATTTAAGGTTAGTTCAAGACCTGTTACAAATAGGAGAATGGATGAGGTACAGGTGGATGCGCATGCTGTGCACAGGCATGCAAAAGTTCAAGTGCCCTGCCACATTTTGATACAACTGGAAGGGTGCGTTACTTCTGAAAAAATAATTACACTGGATCAAAAAAACCAGCACCCCTCTTTGCCAAACATGCAGAACCTAAGTAACCCCTTCCCAATACCAAAAACCAGGATATTCCTGTCTGAAGCCCCAACTGTTCCTGGACACAGTCTTTTTTTTGTTTTTTTTAAATTTCCAAAGGGGACAGGGAAAAGTATGGGTCAGGAACTCCTACCAGGTTCCCAAACACAGTAAAAAGTCAAAAAAGGAGAAATAAGTACAAAACGTTAGGATTTAAGTGAAAGAAAGTTAAAATAAAATTCAAAAAAGTGAAGAAAAATATTGAAAATATAAATTCCCGGGTATTCCAGGTAGGTGGGCTCTGGGATAAAGAAGAAAGAAGAAAAAACCATGGGATTTCAATCCAGGTGGGGTACAGGACAGGCCAAATGCTCCGGGAATTCCACAGTTGGCAGCTTTACCTCCTATACTGTTCAAGATTCAAAGCACATCACCAACCAATCCAACCAATCGGAAAACACCCTATTCAACTTAACCCATACAGCCCAGACTCCCTGACAGTCTTCAAACTATTGGCTGACTTCATATGTGCCTGGGGTGGATATGAGGCTTAGAAGTAGTTTTGGGTCAGACTTGCTATGGCTGTAGCCCATTGTTCACATAATTTATAATTGATTACTAAGCAAAATACTGAATACTTGTGTGAGAAGTCTCAGCCCAAATCTGATACACTAATTCAGTCAGCTGAGTTACAACATATAAGGTTTGACTATGAAACAATAAGTAAAAATTACTAATATTTTACTTATTGTACTCTGAATGTCCTTATAAATAAAATGAATAAGATAAAAATAATTGTGATAATTGTGAATTATTATAATTGAGGCGTAAAAATGTAATTATATTATTAAATAAATATATTAATATATAATAATTAATACATTTAAAAGCACTTTATTATTGTTACCAACAAATAATAAAGGTGTAAAAAATTGTTTTTATTAATAAAAAACAATTAATATAAATAACATTACCAATATCAAAGTTATGTATTAATATAAACACTATTTATATTGATTGAAGAATAATTAATAGTAATAATAGAGAGAAATTATTATAAAAAGAGAAAATAACCTACTTTTGATGCTTAATATAATAATTTTGGATGAATTCTACGCCAAATGATGTGAATACAACTTATTTAAGCTGTCTTTACAAATGAAAATAAGAGAAATTACATATTTTCTTGATTTACATGGAAATGAGATTTATAAGAGAATTATAGCAAAACAGCAGAACAAGTGAAGTAAAAATGTCAAAAGTGATGATGATGATAAAGATTACCTTTGGTCTTTGATAATATAAAATATCTATATATAAAGAATAAATATTTTACCTTTTGATTTAATTGTTTTCATTTTTTGATGCGTCTGAGGGGAAATAGAGTAAAACGAGCTCTATTTATAGTAAATACCTCCCTTCTAGAGTCCAGTAGGCTTCTAGTAGACATTTACCAATGGTATTTACTAGAAATGATCAGTAGTGTAAGGCTTATTGATGATTACATCATGATCAAATCATCTTATCTCATTATTATGCCAGTATTTAAAGTTATCACCATAATTCTAAGTTTGATGACATGATAGGCTTGGAAAAAGCCTAAACTTCATGGATTGTATTATTATTAATCATAATCTAATAGTATTCACCAGTTTTATCGCCTATATAACTGTTAAGCATAAAATAATATTACAGTGAGTGATCATAATTGATCAAATTTAATCTTAAATTTTGATCATTAATAACTTTTAGGTTATACATGCTACAGCTATTCTGAGAGTGTATTCCAATAGCTTGGCATGTTTCTTTTCATCTTCCAAGAGAATTTTATTACATCATCAAAACTCTATTTTTTCTGATTTTTTTGTAACTCATCTTTTCTGTTGAAATTCCATATTTTCAACTTCAAGCCATGATTTCATGGGTTTATACCTTGAATATTATAATTAACATTACATCATTGCTCAAGTATGAGCTAGTAGAATCTGTCTTCCTACTCTTTTTTAAGTTTGGACCATTTTCACAACAAAGTGGTCAACAACTCCATTAATTTTAATCAATAATCCATTACAAGTTTTGACCTTGTTTATAACTTGTAAAATAAAGTTCATATATGTGCTCTTACAGTAATTACGTGGTGACTTTATTTTTGGTTTATCGCTCTATCTTGTATATTTCAAGAGATATTAGCTAAAAACCATGAATATATGCATTGACCAAAAAAGTGCATATATTCAGCTTAATTCCTTAAGTATTGAATTTAGAGAATAGCTTTATAATTGTCTTATGTGTGGTGTATTATGGAGAATCCAATGGTACAACTTATTTTACATTTTGTTTCATTGGTTTCTGAGCTAAATAGGGTTGTATACCTTTTTTAAGGTATTATTACTTATTCTTCAGTAATTATTGACTTTTCAGATATGCCATAAAAATGACATATGTGTGTTTTACCATTAGGAATCTGATTGTGTTATTAATTTGACATTCTTACTCATTAAATTCTGAGTTAATTCAGATTTTGTACTCATTTATGGTATCTTTACTAGTCTTTGAGATAATTATTATAAGTATAATTATTACAGAAATTTTGTTGTGACCTTTTTGGATATGTGGTCATATCTCAAAGGATCACACAGCATGTAATACAAGGAAATTTATAAAAGAAGATACATTTCTATATAAAACTAATCAAGACGCAACTAGAAAAATAAACCAGAAAGGAGGGGCCTCATTATTTAGCCACTCCTTCAGGAAATTCAAATGTGCTATAGTCCTGAATCCCAAAGAAACCCTTGTGGGGAATTTGAGGCATCCATTATTAGAAAATACCTGCTTAACTGAGGCAGAAGAGGCTGGAGTTCTCATATATCTGAGTGCTACTTTTCCGAGTTTCAGAAAATTCCCGGATATGATCTGTCACTGTAATAAACTTCAGATCAGTAAGTTGTCCAATTTAATTTTCCAGCGCAATTGACATACCTTCCAATATTCAATAATGTGCTTGCCTTTGGCCATTGGGTTGTTGTTTTCCGGATAGGAGGAAACTTTTTCATCTTGAGACTGAAGCACATTTTTAGATGCCTCTATGGGAGGCTTCTTCAAGTGCTTGAGAAAATAACAACTTTCTTGTTTGCTCAGATTATCAGAGGATAATTGAGATTCTCCTGAGGCATGGTTGGAATGATTCATGGGACCCAATTGCACACACTCCCCCACCAGAATATCTATAACCTCCTTTGCACAGTTGGGAGCAAAACCTAATTTCTTGAAAATTCCTTCTTGGTATTTGGGACTTAATAGGGTTACTATGAGCAAGTTGTTGCTTTCTATTTTGTAATCACAATATTTTTTTAATTTCTGATGAACTTCTTCACATGCTTTTCTCCAAGATTTGGGGGTGACACCAGCATAATTTGTGAGCCTGTTTAGAATTACTTGATAGTAAGGCATTACAAGGTGTTTTGTGGGTTTTTTGGATTGGAAAATGTCACACAATTGTTCAGACATCTGGAAAATTGGATCCATTTATTAAATGGCACTCCATACCTCTTTTCTCAAATGGTATTTGTGAGTTTGGGGTGTATTTAAATAAATTTGAATCAATAGTTTCAATTGGTGAGCATGTTGGGTATGTTTGAGGAAGAAATTCCATCTTGTCATGGGGATACTGATTGGTAAGAGCTTTGTATCATGAGTTTTTTTGCACACTGCAATAAATAACTTGCACTGTTTTCTTGAGCCACAAATGTGGTTAAAACAGTCTCACAGGAGTCTTAAAATAATTTTTTCACATACAAACAAATTGAGCTGGATTTTGTAAGGAACTGCAGCCATCTACCAGCAACATTTTCACATTTCTCACCTGGTGGTCTTATCACTGGGCTCAACTCATAAACATAATAATTTCCTTGATCATTCCCATTGTTTCCCAATATTAAAGATAGATTTCCAGACTTATCTTGAGCTTCCAGGGTAGCCTGGTTAAGGTCCTGACTTTGTTTCTTATTTGGAGTTTGCCCGGAGTGTTTATTGACAGCATTGATGCTTTCTGTTTGGTGTGAACAATAGTAATATGATCAGATTATTCGGGATGAGCTCAGCAAAATTGTTTGTGCACCTTGGACATCTTTTGTGGCGAGCTCATTATCACTTTCATCAGTGAGTAATTTTTCAATGGCCAACTAGTCATTGAAAAAGTCATGGTCTTCAACGGTAATTTGAACCATGTATAGTAAGAATTCTTTTGCAACCATGTTCAGCACATGACATGCACACCAATGAAAACATTCATCTTGGTCCCAAGGGATGTTGATCTGGACAAATTTGTGTTTCAGGTTAGACATCATTGAAATGTTTTCCCCGGCATTGTCGCCTGTTGGAGTATTTTACTGTTGAAACGGTGCTTTTCTTTTTTTCCTTTTACAACTTATTTCTACTTTGTATTGAACAAAAGAATACTATGTTTATTACTTGCCTTATTGTATATTTAGTCTGTACCAATGCTTTACTCTTTAGTATTTAAAGAGGTGGTAGCTTTTTGCCATTTAAAAAATGAAATTAATAAATAAAAATAAAAATAATAAGAGTTGATTTTATCATCCTCATTGATGTCATCGCTGTCTTGTTATTGTATACTCAACAAATTATCAGTACCAATTGCTCAGCAATTGGCACCAATTTGTATTTAAAGTACTCAAGTAATTTTCAAATCAAAAAAACATTATTATAGTAGCTGCTAGAACCCATAGGAAGAACTTACTGGCTGAATCACAGAGAATAGTTATTTTATTATCATTCATTGGAAATTACAGGGGAGGAAAGTCCTACTGGTTGTCCTAAATTTCAGGGGAAGAAAAACCTACTGGTCGTCTTATTACAGGGGAGGTAATCCTACTGGTTTTCTTATTGCAGGGGAGCAAATCCTACTGGTCATCTTATTTCAGGGGAGTAAATCCTACTGGTCAACCTATTATTCACATATTCGGGGGAAAGTATCCTACTGGTTAATATGTCGTCAAATAACATAGTCAATTGTCTATTATTAAATTGAGATAGCTACTTTACCTGGGTAACAATGATGGAATCGGAACTTGACAAAATTGGTGTATTAGATCTCATCCTGGAGACTGATCATCAAGCAAGATAAATTCAAGAAACTCCCAATCGCAAGGCATATAACTTGATTATACGATATCTCAATGAAGATAACCTTTCATTTGTTTCAATCATGCTTTACCAAACCAACAAGAGAAATGTATAGAACTTTGGAGAATATTGAAATAAAAATATATGTCCAATGACATTTCAAGTCAATCTTTAGCATTCACAAAATTCAGTAAAGTAAAACTTACAACAACATTAAATTTTATTCAATAAATTAGGACTACGGTTAGCAAGATGCGATTAGTAGGGTTTAAATTGGAAGAATCTGCATTAAGTATTATGGTGCTCAGAAAATTACCATCAGAAATTGACTCATTTGTACGAGTAATGTCCCATGGATTTCAGAACAAAGGACTTGACTTCATTCTCAAAAAGCTAGAACAGGACTACGTACAATTCAAATTGAATGAAGATACTCGTGAAACTGTAACAGAACTGTATAGTCAAAAGAACAGGAATTTCTGCAATTTTTGCAAAATGAGGAGTCACATAGAAGAATACTGTTGGAAGAAACATCCCAAAAGAAGGCCAACAAACCTTACTGCCCAGACTCAGGAAGAGGATGAGCCCTCAATTGCATTCTAATCTACACCATCTCAACAGTGAGGGGCAATGTTGGAGTATTCCACCGTTGAAACGGTGCTTTTATTTTTTTCCTTTTACAGCTTATTTCTACTTTTATTATTTGTACTTTTGTATTGAACAAAAGAATACTATGTTTATTACTTGCCTCATTGTATATTTAGTCTGTACCAATGCTGTACTCTTTAGTATTTAAAGAGGCAGTAGCTTGTTGCCATTTAAAAAATGAAATTAATAGATAAAAATCAAAATAATAAGAATTGATTTTATCGTTGTCATCGTTTTCGTCGTCGTTTTCTCGTTATCATATACTCAACATTGCCTGTTATTATGTAAAATCTCTTAATCATTCCATGTGTAGACAATGGCTCCCATAGACTCCATGCTAAGGCCTCCCCTGTATGAGGCCCTTGGAGGGACTATATGAAATTAATGTAGTCAGTAAACAAGGTTTAAGCGACATTAGAGAAGGTTACTGTTAAACTTTTAGAAGCTAAGTTGTGACATTTCATTAATCTTTAGCACAACAAAAGGAGAAGTAAGCAAACAAGTACCTAAGGTGGAAAGCAGGAGTGTACCACAAATATAAAGGAGAGAAACAAAGGAAGCAAACAACAGGAGCTAATACAAATGATAACGAGAGAAATAAGAAAAGAAGAAATTAGCAACAAGTTTAAATAGGAGTGAGTGATACAAAAATGACAATATATAAAAGAGAGTGCAAGTTCAAAGTCAATGTCCTCCTCTTTTGTTGGTGGAGAGGGCGGCTTATATCTTCAGGAGTGATTGTAAATCCAAGGATAGTGTCCTTCAGTAAACGCATCATCTAAGAGTCTGATGTATGGTCAGATACTTACCTGGTAGTACTGAAGACCACGGATTTAGCTCCTTTTGGGATAGGAGTGCTAAGTAGAGTCAGATCTAAGACGCTTTGGATCAGGTTCCTTGACATCCCCCCTCACTGCTATTCTCAAAATACCAAGTGCCTTGAGAGACTTGTCAAGACTTACCCCGTTGACTGATTTGGTGAGAAAATCAGCCAGCATTTCTGTTGATGGGGAATAGTGCAATTTGATGATTGACGACTGGATTACCTCTTTAACAAAATGAAGTTGAATATCCACATGTTTCATTATTTGATTGTTGAAATTTCAATTACCATTTGCAATGTTGATACAGCTTTGGTTGTCCTCCCAGACAGTAATTGGCTAAGTTAGTTGTAGTATTTGTGCCTCAGTGCACCATTGTTTCAGCCATATAAGCTCTGAGGTGAGATTGCATAGAGCCTTGTATTCTGCTTCTGCTGTGGAGATTGAAACCAAAGGCTGCTTTCTGGTCTTCCAGAAGACCAGGCTACTGTTGAAAGTGGCTAGATACCCCATCACAGAACGTCTAGTGGAGCGACAATTTCCCCAATCCGCATCACTCCAAGCCCTGATGCCTTGGGCTCCTTCTTTCTTGTACCTTAGACCGACATTTGATGATCCTTTCAAGTAACAAAGGACATTCAGAAAACCATGCCAGTGTTTGATACTGGGATTTTCTAAGTACTGAGACAGGCTGCTAAGGGTGAAGGACAAGTCAGGGTGGGTTGCCGTACTGAGGTAGTTGATGCTACCTATTGCACCACGATAGCTGACTTTCAAGAGCTTGAGCTTCTCAATTTCATCTTGTGTTGTGATCACCAGCTGTTCCTTGGGTACCAGAGGTGTGCTGGTTGGTTTGCATTCACTCATTCCATATTGACTTGGAAACAATTCACAAAAGTGTTGCTGATCAAGGTAAATGAAATCTGCTTCTTGTGTTATCTTTACCCATAGCAATAGGTCCACTGGGCATAAGTCCTTGATTTCAAAATTTAGAGAGATTTCTTCTTTGAACTCAGAAATCTCATTTCCAAAGACTGCAATGTCATAGACATGCAGATACAGCCAAATTGGCTTGATCCCTTCCCGATGGAAAACACACAGGTCAAGTATGCAAGCTTAAAAATTTGCACCTACCAGCCATTCTTTCATACATTCGTACCAGGCTGAAGGGGCTTGCTTTAGCCCATATATTTCCTTCTTCAAGCGTAAGCACCACCTCTTCTCATTCAGTTCCAAACCTTGAGGAATGTGGAGATAAAACTCTTCCGACAACGGTGAATTTAGAAATGCACTCTTAATGTCAATTTGATGAAATTTGAGCCCTTTTTCAGCTGCAAAGGCAATGAGGGTTTGCAATGAATTGAGATTCCCAGTTGGAGTGTATGTCTTTTCAAAGTCAATTCCTTGTGTTTGCGTGAAGCCCTGAGCACAAAGTCTGGCTTTATGCTTGATTTCCCCATTGGAATGATCTTTCTTCAGCCTGAAGACCCACGTTGTTCTGATTAACTTGAATTTGCCATGTTGTTCCACTACCTCCCACACCTGCAGCTTGTCCATTGAATTTAATTCTTTGTTTATGGCTGCAAGCCAGAGCTCCTTGTCAGGTGCATTCAGTGCTTCCTTATAGGTGCGAGGGGAAGAATCAGCCAAGGTGAGCAAAGCATCTTCCCTCATGGTGTAGGGAAGTATATTCAGGCTGTTTATGTCTGATGATACTAAGTTAGTATGGCAAGGTCCTATTACCCTAATATGTGCAGAGGTTATTGGGGCAGTAACAGCTTCTGCTGACAGAGAGCCCTCACCATCCCCATGGACTTCATCTACCATGATGGATGTAGAAGACTCACAGAAGCTGTTCATTCGGATTTCATCTAACATTTCTGAACAGTCTGCGCCTCCCTCCGATTCACCTACCATTGTTGTTAAATCTTCAAGATTAAGTTGACTACCCTCAGCAACTTCTGTGAGGCTAGGAAACTTGCCTTTGTCAAAAGTTGTATGCTTGGTAACAATTACCTAAGCATCATAAATTCTCAAAATACGGTAAGCTGTATTTTTGTTCTCATACCCCAACAAGATCCCCTCAACTCCTGCCGGCCCCATCTTCCAGGTGTGGTGGTTTCTGGGATTGGCAATAAAGGCAAGACACCCAAATGTTCTGAGGCGCTCTATTTGGGGAGGCTGGTTAGTCCAGAGCAAGTAAGGGGATTTTTTCATTCTTGAAGGGGTTGGAATGAGATTTGAGAGCAGAGTTTCTGTACTCACGGCTTCAGCCCAGTAACAATCAGGTAAGCTTGCTTATCCTAGCAGACATCTTGTCTTTTCCAAAAATTTTCTGTTAGCCCTCTCAGCATAGCCATTGTGCTGAGGAGGTTAAGCGGGGGACAGTATGTGAGTGATTTCACATTCTTCTGCAAGGTTCTTGAAGTGTTCGCTCCAGAATTTTCCCCCTCTGTCTGAAACAATTCTCTTGATTTTCCAATCTTTCTGGTTCTTGATGAAGATTTTTACAATGGAGAATTGGCTGAAGGCGTCAGACTTTTTCTTTAAGAATTTGACTATTTTGAACAAGGTTGATTGATCCACAATGGTTAGGATGTAATTGAAACCAGACACCAAAGCAGGGACAATTGGTCCAATCAAGTTGAGATGGATACAGTCCAGTGGTTTGATGGCAGCATCAAACTTCTGATTGAAAAGCTGCCGATTTGGGCTTTGTTGATTTCACAGGTTGAGCAGATTGAGCTTTCCGAGGCTGAGCCCATCATTTTGAGCACTTGTGAGCTGGGATGTCCTAATCTCTTGTGCCACAAGCTCTGATGATTGATGTTTAAGAGAGAAATTGGTAGAGTATAGTCAATGTGAATTAATTTGTTGATCACCTTACCTTCAAACAGTATACAATCCTTTCTTTCAAGGGTGAATCTTTCTTCTACTCGGTTGATGATTACCCTCTTTTCAAACAAGGTTAGTAGGCTGACCAGGTTGCAACTTAACTTTGGTACAAAGAGACAGTCGGTCAGGATTAAAGGTTGATCCTTGCAATACAATTCAAAGGTACTAATGCCATAAGCTCTCAAGGAGCTCTTTGAATTGCCAGTGGTGACGGAGAAAGGAGAGCTGTTTCTGAGAGAAATAAAGAAGATTTTTGAGTTGAACATGTGATGCGTGGCACCACAGTCCAGGATTACTTGACTAGGACCTGATTGAGTGTTGCTTGAAGAGTTAATGAGCACCTTGGAAGTCAAAAAATAAGCTGTCAATTGAAATTTCTTTTGTTTGTTGTCCTTTTGATTGGGTATTAACTGTGGGTTCTCTGCACAACACTCCTCTTTTTTGTGTGTTGTGCTTTTGGGATTATGCTTGCCGTTGGTACAATAGTGGGTGATCTTGAAGGATTCATTTGAGGTTGACACTAGTGAAGAAGGCAAGTTGGTGGAGCTTGGATCTTTTGTCTTAGTTAAGTGAACATAATCTTGCAGGCAATTGAGTATAAGGTTTGGGCGTTCAATGAGTTCATTGTTGAGGGTAAGAGATTTGCCTAGTTGCTAAATCTTGGAGTCTCCTGCTAATTTTCCAAGCAGAGAGTACAAAAGTAACTCATTGGGGACTTTTATGTTTGCGGTTTCAAGTTCCATTCACAGCTTTCTACAAGAATCAATATAATTTTGCAGATTACCATTGTAGAAACACCTTTGCCAATCCATCGAAATTCTTCCCCTGTTTATTAGTCTTTTTGACGTGTATTTCTAATTTATTTTGGACCAGAGTAAGCTTTCTTTCTTGGTTGTTTCAGAGTAGATGACCTCAAGAAACACACGTTCACTGATTCTCATGGTTATGATGTTGATGGCATCATGACTGGCTTTGGTCCATTTGTTGGTAGCAGGAATAGTTGCATCTCTGGGAAGTGACTTTTCGCAGAAATCAAGAACGTCTTTAGAACGTAAGTGAATTTTCATTTGAATATTTCATTGGCTAAAGTTAGTGCCATCCAATAGGGAATGTTTGTCAGGTCTTTTGAGTCTGTGATTTTGTCAGTCATGTTGAATCTTGAAGTCCACCTTTGAGAGTTTTAAGAGAAGTCAAGACTGTAAATCTGTTAAACTTTTAGAAGCTAAGGGGTGACATTTCATTAATCTTTAGCACAAAAAAAGGAGAAGTAAGAAAACAAGTACCTAAGGTGGAAAGCATGAGTGTACCACAAATATAAAGGAGAGCAACGAAGTAAGCAAACAACAGGAGCTAATACAAATGATAACGAGAGAAATAAGAAAAGAAGAAAGTAGCAACAAGTTTAGATAGGAGTGGGTGATACAAAAATGACAATAGATAAAAGAGAGTGCAAGTTAAAAGTCAATTTCCTCCTCTTTTGTTGGTGGAGAGGGCAGCTTATATCTTCAGGAGTGATTGTAAATCCAAGGACAGTCTCCTTCAGTAAACGAATCATATAAGAGTCTGATGTATGGTCAGATACTTACCTGGTAGTACTGAAGACCATGGCTTTAGTTCCTTTTGAGATAGGAGTGCTAAGTAGAGTCAGATCTAAGACGCTTTGGATCAGGTTCTTTGACAGTTACAACTACCTGAAAGGCCATCAATGCCTTACAAAATTCATAAGCCGCTGGGTTGATCCTTTGCAAGACAATTTCTAAGTATCTTTTGATCTGTTCCTTGGTAGTTCAAAGATTTATCACACCACATAGCACTGTATCATTTTGTAAGTAGTAGACTTCTTGAAGCAATTTCCTCTCGTGTTCAAAGTAAATCTGTGAGGCGGTTGTCACCATCGATCGCCTCTTTGGCCAAGTGAAATTGGGTGTGAGTCTCTGTAAGATGCTGCGTAATTGCATACTTTCAAATATCAAAAATGAAACCTGAATAGCTACCAACCCTTCAAAGAGTTCTTATTATTTATTCATGTTCTTCAGCAACAATGTTGGCACCAATATTTGGGTTAAAAGCCCCTGGGGCTTTGTTGGCCCAGGCATTGAATTGTCCACAATTTTTGTTGATATTGGAATTATTGCGTCCAATAATAGTGCGCTTCACACTTTCTGGGTTACAGATACAAATTAGCACATGAAAGCGGCAATTGATTCAGTGGTACCTCACCTACAATGCCGGCATATGGATGTAAATTGGAAATCGCCTTTTGCTCCCACCAATTTGTCATTGATGTTCCATTTGTAATATTATTTCCATCTCGAGTCAGTGATCTGATTATAACAGCTCAAGGTAGATGGGAAGAGCAATAAACACCTCAAAATAATCATATATTTTAGATTTTATATGGAGGTGCTTCACTGATTTTTTACTTTTCTTGAGTGGTGTCACTTCATCCATTCTGAGGAAACTGTCCTCCTCAACTACATAATCACTGTCATCAACCAGAAATTCTGGAGAAGTTTAATCTTCAAATGCCATTGGCTGATATAATCCACTATCATGAAAAATATGGCTTTGTTCTTGTGCCAGCTTTGTATTGCTTGAAGTCCCTGCTGACTTTGATATGGAGGTATTACCTTATGTTAGGAAGTCAGTCACAATACGAAGAGGATTGATGTGTTTTTTTTGGAAACATGGTCCTTTATTTTATAAGGGCTGGTGCTTCTGAGGAAGAATAAGGAATTGATTGAATTATTCCTATGCAACGGTGTGAGTTTCTGCCTTCCGAGTGGATTTGGTTTCAAAGTAGGAATAATATTGCTTTGGGGTATCAGATCTAGGATTAATCAGAAGTGTATGTTGATATGAGTGGGAGTGGGTAGCAAGAGGAAAATGTTGAATATTGGGGTGGAGAGATAAATTCAGCTGTGTCTGTGGAGAAGGCTGTTTGGGGCCAAATAAGTCTCCATGATGGATTTTATTGGTAGGTTCCACTCCTGGTGGACACGTGTTGTGAGGTTTAGGGCCTGAAGGGTTATGCAGTCCACTCAGACTGCCTGTAATAACCAAGATGACATCCTTGATATGTGCCACAGAAAGATTCAAACTCATCAGAGCATTGACAACTGTCTCTTTAAATGTGTTCTGTGGTGGGACTTTTCAGAAAAAATATTTATTTTCCCACAACAGTATTCTGCATCCCATTATTTATGGAAAGAATGTCTCACAATTCTTAAAGAAGATCATAGATTTACTGCCCACCCACAGAGCTCTATAAGTTTTTCAGTAACTGTACTTTCACCTTGTTGCATCGATTCTTTTTGGAAATATGAACAACACCTCTTCTACTAAAACTGAATCAAAGCAGAAATAATGTTCACCATATTGGCTTCCATAAGAAGAAGTTCAACTAGCCAAATCATGGCTGCATGTTATCCAAGACCCAGAGTTGGGAACAAACCAAACAGGTAAGAGATTTGATATAGAGTTTTTGGAGCACTGCTTACAACAGTCCCAAAATAAAATCATTCAGAATTTGAAAATCAAAAAAAACTTACAGTTTTCTGCCTCCAGAAATCATTGTGAACAATTAATTTTTCACCAATTTCCACAAAAAATGATATTAGAATGCAATAACATTGTTGAAATTTATAATCCTTGTAGGTGCTATTTTCCTGGAAATAATCTTTGTAAAATCTTTCTGAACCCAAACCTCTTTGACAATCAATGTATACTCTTGTTCTCTTTGAGTTATTGGTATTTTTTCCCCAATATCTAGATGATTTTCATCATCATTTTTATTACTCAATAAGATTTATTATATTCACACTAGTGATATTCTAAGTACTACTATTGTTATTATACAATTAATATATTTTTATCTAAAATATATAATGATCTCCCCTTTGGGTGCGTACCTGAAAATAATAAGGGAAGTTAAAAATAAACTATGTAATCATAACAGTAGTAGGAGAGGAAGAAATAGTAGAGATCCCCCCTGAGGGAGCTTCTCTATAGAGGTGGAGTCTTTTATTTCCAAGCTATGTACAAGCTTCATGAATATTCAATTTTCTGATATCATTCTTTTAGGTTTCTTACTATTTGCATAATTCTGTATTGTTCCATACAATAAAACAATCACTAATCAAAAAGAAAATATTTTTAAGAATGTGATGCTCGAGTTTTGAAATGTTATTTCAATTTTTGACAATTGTGAGCTCACTTTGGTGACTCCTATTTTTTTGAAAAGAAGATAAATTTCGTGTAAGATTGTGGCTACATGGAAATCTGTATCACATTTTTCTGTATACTCCCCTTACAGAAAAAAACTTAGAGAATTTTTTACTGACACAATTGTGAATGCTCTCAGAACTTACCCATACCACCCTGGTTTGACCTAAGCAACTAACCCCCTACTCTCTCCTTCCCCGCCTTGTTCCTTTTTTCCCTCTTTTTTCCCTTTTTCTTCCCTTTTGGTTTTGTATTTGTTTCCTCTTTTGTTTTTCTCTGTTCATCCTCAAATGTTGTTCTTCTATTTCCCACAACTCCTTTGTAGCTTTCCAACGCAAAATACCTTAACATGGGCCCAAATCAATCCCAACACCAATCCACCAACCAACAACACAGGAGAACTGAAGAATCTAAGTAAATGAACCTTACCACTGGAAGTCCATATGCTGTCATGGCACTCCAAGCCTACTAAAAAAACCCACATGCAAGAGACAGTGGATTGACGACACACTGCGCCTGACACTTAACTTGTTCAAAATCCCCAATTGGACTGACCACCCAAATGAAGGATCAATAAACCAAATAATAACACTAGTGCAAGGTGGGAAGTTGTTAAAGTTTATTTACTTGGGCCTATGGAGGTGTAACCTACAGTCATTGAGAAGATAATCACACAGGTATTCTGGTACAGAGAAAGTGCCAAAGATAACATCAAGTTGGAAAGGATCTTTCAATTGTAAATAGTTAGCAATATTCTTGTGCTTAGTCTTTATTAAAATGTGCTATGTGAGAGCAATAAAACTTCAAATCAAGGGTGGCTCCTGGGTATATAATTTGTCTTGGGTAAGCCAACTGACTTAAGCCAGCCAGTCAATACATACCTTTTATGTGATATATTTGTCCGGTACTTAATAAGTACAGACCCAATACATCACTTAATTAGTCTTGCTACTACTGGTAAAAAACTATCAGGTTTACTCATTAAGGGGAGACAAATAAACCTGTGTGATTGATTCACATAAAAGTGCTGAAATCACAAACACAGACAGTACAATGAGAAACAATAATAAAAGTAGCTCAAAATATGGCTTCACCATTGAGCAACTCTTTCAAAAAATTGATTTGGATAATTGTGTGCATCCCCAATGAAGCACCAACAGGCAATTTTAATTGACCACTATGTGAGAAAACACGTTCAACCAACACTGAAAAAGCTGAAATACGTAAGTATTGAAAAGAAATCTTGTCCAAATTTGGGAAGATTCCAGTGATTAACTGTTTCTGAATCCATGCATAAACAATCAGGAACTAATACATGCCGAAGTCAAAGGGAGAATGGCTTACTTTCCAGTAATGCATTATGTGTTCTCCTTTTAAAATGGGATGGAGATTTCACAAAAAAGCAAGCACCTTGTCTTCTTGTGATCAAGAGAGCACCTGACTTGACTCCATTGGTGTTTGATTAAGGTGCCTAGGAATATCTGGTTCATTTGATTCACTTGTATCTTCTGGTGAACTCATGTGTATAGCGGGCTGGCACTGTCTAGATCACTTTTTTTGGAGAGCTGAACATTCTTGTGAGAGCAAGGAGATTATCTTGTTGGCGCGATAAGGAACCCCCAAACTGGTGAAGATCTCCTTGCAATATTTAGGGTTCAAAAGAGTGAAAATAACAGTATCATTGTTTCCCATTTCTAATTTTTAGTATTTCTAAAACTTTTCTTTTTCTGCCTCACATGCTTGGCACCAGGTCTCCTCTTCTGCCAATCACACCCCCAGGATTGGATCAATGGCTCCTGGACATCTCAGTTCCCAGGCACTCAATCAGCCACAGAAATTTGACCAATTTTTATTGAGATTTGAGGTATTCTTCACCATAATGTGGAACTTGATTCTAAAAGAATTATTTTCTCACTTCATTTCAGCTGATTACCTGAATATCATGTAATTCAAGACTTACATGCAATTTCTACATTTATAAATAAATTGCAAATGACACTTTTCTGAATCCCACTCCCCATGAGGTGTAAGCATCTGGTTTAAGTGAATGTTGAATCACTTGTTAGATATAATGATTATATATTTGGAATAATAGCTTACCTAATAATACTCATAGAAAGTTGAGCGCACTCGGTGACATTTGCTTACTTTTGAGTCCTTGCGATTGGGGCTGGTGTCATGACCACTTTATTGATTTGTCTCTAGGATTCCAGAGTATTTTTCCTTGTTATCCTCATATTCACCACTTTCCCTATTTGGTTTGTTTGGATGGGCCCAATACCAATCTTGATATTGGGCAAACTGGTCAGTAAGGGGTGCAGAGGTGGTAGGGTCAGGAGAGGACAGGGTTGAATAGTGACCAACAGGGTCAAGTTCATTGACAATATTTTCTGTAAAAATTATCATAGTGATCAAAGCTACAAGTTTAACAATAAAAAACAATTCAGTAAGATTAATTCAAATGGGTGTACATGTATAAAACCTTTCATTTCAATTGGTCAGATCTTACATTGGGTAGAGATTTTTTGATAAAGTTAGATCTGATTGTCCCTTTCCGTAAGTGAGCTGATTATTACAATCTGCAAAGTTATTTTTTGGCTGATATAGTGATGAGGAGATTTGACAATGTGGGTGAGATGAGTTTGATTGCAAAAGTTTATAAACTTATAATAAAGCAAGATTGAGATGAGTCAAAGCAAGCAGAGAGGGGCAACAGAGGAGCGTAAATGTTGGAATTTTTAGCAAGTATGGATTGGGGAGATTGAAAGTTGGTACTAACTAGGTACATACTGAAACCATTTGCATACCATGAAGGTGTGTAATTACCCATGGGATATTTGGTTGGGTACAATTATGTTCCAGCCAAATATTGTTGGATCTGGGTTGGTATAAACCCATAATAACCAGGGAGCCACCCTTTCTTTAAATTTAAAAAAGATAGGTACAGTGCCCTGCCAATTATATGCAAGCAAAAAATATACAGGTAGGGCACAGATTTATTTCTTCTGCACACTTTGTATCTCACACTAATGGGCCTTTTTTTTTCTAAGTCAAACACAAAACAACTTTTTTAAATTTCATATATTCATTACTACAGCTACTCAAGAATGTATAATTTGTTATGTAAACAAGATATAAGTAAAGAGAATACATTATAATTTCAAAAAAAATATAAAAAAATACCTGTTAAGAGATTACAAAGACAAAGAGAAAGAGACAATACAATCAGAGATTGATTGTTTAATCAGAGGAAGCAAACAGACTTACAAATAATGAAGGGAGGTCCTAGTAAGAAGTTGGACCTCCATCCATTTCAATGACCATGGCCATGTATTGTGGCATCGAGTAGAGGAGATCATTGAGGAGGTTAACGTGGAAATTGGTCCATGAAGCATTAATTGCATGTCATCGATCTTCCAACATCTGAGTTTGATAGAGTTTACTTATTTGACTATTCATTGTCTTCTATACCTTTTCAATGGGATTCAAGTCGGGTGAATGAGCAGGCCAATCCAGCTTCTGGATCTTGTGCCAATTTCTCCAGTCTGTTCTTGCTCGGGCCATGTGGATGGGGGTGTTTTCCTCCATCAAAAGGAGGCAGAGGCGACCGTGAATCCAAGGGGCCTGCTCCATCCAGCCTATGAACGGAAGCAGGCCCAGTTTGTAGACTTGCTGAACCATCTTGGTCAAGGTTATTTTCCCGTTGAGAAAACCCAAAGGCACTCACATTGCCACACAAAATGCCCCACATACCATGAGGCTTTGACGGCAAGGCTCTCAAGGTTCCACTTCTATTGAGGTGTCCTCCAGACTTGCATGTGATTGACCTTTTTCCCAAGTTTGAACGCTGACTCATCTGTCCAAACAACCTGGGCCCAATTTTTTATTGTCCAATGGCAAGGTGATGATGGAAATCTTGAGGTCAGAGGTAGGGTTTTTTGGGAGCAATGCATGAACGCTTAACCAATTTGTGGATCTTGCGCTGGATTGTGCAAGTCAAAACTTGGTGAGTCATCAGGACAGTCACCTGTGCGACCTTTAAGCAACAACCTTGAGTGATGATGCAGTGAGTTCTTGTTGGTCTTGTTCTGTCATGATTGGAGGTCTGCCGGTTTTCTTTGGGTCTTCACAGTGCCAATACGGTGGAATTTTGTGATTGTATCGTAGATGGTCGAGAGCGGTATCCCACCTAATGCATAAGTCGCTTGAAATGGGAGGCCTGCTTGGCGCATCCCAGCAATAGGTCCCCTGGTTTGGATATCAAGGTAAGGTATCACATTCTGGTATTAAAAAAAATGTTAATATTTCTGTCTTTTGGTAATCTGGGAAAGACGACTGCTTACGCCTCAATCGTCCTCCTCAGAGTCAGAAGTTTTGAAGCAGGTAAGGTCATAGTTGGCCAGCACTGGTGAGTGCTGGAAATATTTTATGTTTTGAGATGGAGCAGCCATAGCTGTTGTTATCATTTTTAAGATGAGGAATAAGACAAATATCAAAAAATAAAAAGTTGAAGTCCGGAGCTAGAGCGCAACTGTCACAGGGGCTCTTGAACAGAAAAACAAGAGTGGCCTGGCACTCAGCAATCAGCGAACTCAGTTGGAAGACTCCAAAAGAATAAATAAAATAAAATAAATAATTGAATTTCTCCAAGAATAATGCAAGTACAAAGATGAAGTGCAATAAGAGAAATTAGAAGCCAAATGGCCAAAAAGCCAACCAAGTAAGTCCTTAATCATGGTTTCAACCTTCCAAAATGAACAATGGAATTAGTAAGGATATGACCACCAAATATACATTGACAGGCGAAGAAAGAAAAGAGAAAAGGGGCTAAATGACTGAATTGATAATATCAGTATTCACTTAACAAAATGGTAAGATAAATAAAGGTTAAATTAAATTCAAATATATTAATTAACTGGGGGAAAAACCCCCAAGGGTCAAAGGAGGCGTCATATATGTGAAAGGTTGAGAGCTTGACTCCAAAAGGCTGACAGCTGGTCTGTATTCAATCCTTGAAGCTGTATTGACAGCCTGATGAAGTGTATACCTTGCCAGATTGGGAGATGAACTGTGTTGAATGATTTTCCCATGATGCATGATTGAAATACAGGTCTTGATGAATACAGAATGTGTTGAAATGAATGTGTATTCCAAGTTGGATTGATGGGGCATTGATACTTGACAACTTGTTTGGAACTGCCTCTTGAATATCCTTTGAGAATGTATTGCCAGTATTCCCTTGGAGGAATACTGTGAATGAGAATAACCAATGATTGCTTGATGATTTCATTTGTATTTTAGATTGACGCTTGTTCTTGAGCCTTGATGCATCCTCTGGATGACATGATGCCTTGATGACCTGAATAGAAAGCTGAAATAACCATTTGATTTGTGCACCATTGAATTGCTGTTGAAAAAAGGTGCATAATGGTGTATAACACCCTTTATGGAATTTTTGGTTATTGGAGGTTGAATGTGGCCAAAGGTCTTTTTGGAATGATGCCAGGAGGATAAGAGTGAAACTTGGGTTTTGGGGGCTTCAGAGGTGACAAAGTGTCTTTTGGGGTATTTGGCCATTTTTGGGTTTTTTGGCCAAATACAGCCAATACAGCTTAAAAACTGTATTTGTGCAAAGTGCGCAAATCTTTTCAATTAAGCCCTCAAAAGGCCCGATATGTCCTTTTGGACATATTTCCCATAATACATGGGAAAATGGCATATACAGCTGAATACAGAAAAAATGCACAAAACTGTATTTAAAGCTTGAAAAGCCAAATAAAAGCTTTTGGGATGTATTTTCCCTATTGAATGGAAAATACCAAAGAGTGCCCAAAAGCAGAGAAAGGCCAGGAAAGGCCTGATGATGGTGAAGGGTCCAGGTTGGCCCCAGGAGTGAAATGACCATAAAAGGCCAGAAAAGATGAGAGGGCCAATTTGGCCAGTGATTATGGATATAGCCAAATTTCCGTAAGATTGATATGGAACTGATATGCCATATGGAGTCCAGGAGGGTAATTGCCATGGTTGTGATAGTACCCCCCACATTGGAATGGTGAGCTCCTGAGCACCAACACAAGGTGAAGCCTGTTGAGGCAACTGGAAAAGATTTGAGACAGGGATTCAAAAGGATTGATTAAAAGAAAAATAATTTTATACTGATATTGAAATGTTGGCAACTGATGCAGGATTTTCTTGATTTTCTTTTGACATTGGCTTCAGAATTGATGTAAATTTAAAATGAATGACGTTGGTTCATGAATTGATTTGGCATAAGTAAAGAGAATTGAAAATGAAAATAAATAAAAATAAAATTAAAGAATGAAAATGAAACTAAGAAAAGAAAAAATAAAAGAGAAATGAATCTTGAGGAGCTTCCAATCTTGATCACAGAGGTTGGTAATTGATTTTGGAATTGGCCAAGGACCTGGAAAGGAAAATTTGATACCAGATGCTCACAGAGTGGCCAAGGTAATGTTTTGACAGATTGTAGACCCCTCAGAGAAGTGCACACCAGGAGAGGAACTTCCTTTTGGTAATTACCACTCCCGCCAGTGCCATAAAAGAAAATAAATTTGTTGAAAGATTGACATGCAATCGGAAAAACTTGGAAAGGGGTTAATAAAAGGAATGGTCCATTTTCCCAAGTGAAGATGGCCATAATTTTGGAATTGATGTTGAAATCCAGGCCAAGGATCTATGTCCAAAAATTGCAGAGTTCTCACAGAATGGCCAAGGTGATGCTTACAACAAAAAAGGGTAGAATACCTCTAAAGGTGCATACCAGGAGTGGGACTTACTTTTGGCAATTCCTCTGCCCACCAAGCACCATAAAAAATCAAGCTCTTGAAGAATTGGGTCCTGGCTTGTCAGGATATAAAGAATGAAGATTCCTTACCAGTTCAGGACAAACTTTGAGGCTTTCAGTTGGTTCCCAAGTGGATCCTTCTGGGTCTTGAGTTAAACCTTTCCATTCCACCAGATACCACAATTTGCCTCTCTTGAGATTTGAGAGTCCAGTATTTGAGAGAATTTTCATTCCTCTTCTTCTTCAATGATGATTGGAGGAGGAGGCTCTTGATGCCTATTTGGGATTGTTGATGTCTTGACTGGTTCTAAGAGTGAAATATGGAAGACTGGGTGGATGGACTTCCATTGAGATGGGAGCTTGAGATGGTAGGCATTAGTGCTGACTTTCTTCAAGATTGTAAAAGGACCCAACTATCTTTCAGACAGTTTTTTGTTGCGTCTAGTTGATTTGATGTTCTTGGAAGAAAGCCATACCATGTCACCAGGATGGAAAACAGGTGGACTTGCTCTACTTTTATCTGCATACCTCTTAAACCTGTTTATGGCAACCTAAAGTTCTCTCTTGACATCTTGCTGTACTGATTCGCTTTTTGTTGATAACTTTCCAGCAGGAGTATCTTGAGTAATGTTGACTGAGACAAAATGAGGATCTCTTCCATAAACAGTGAAAAACGGTGATTGTTTTGTTGAAGAGTGGTCAGAGTTATTGTAGGCAAATTCAGCCAGAGGGAGCCAGGTGTTCCACTCATCTTTATGATAGCTGACATACATCCAAAGGTACTGTTCTATTATTTGATTTACGCTCTCTGTCTGTTCATCAGCTTCTGGATGGTAAGCAGTTGACAGATCTCTTGAGATCTTGAGCTGCTGACAAAGATTGGTCCAAAAGGAAGAAACAAAAAGAGCACCTCTATCAATAACAATTCTTGAAGAAGGCAATGCTTTGAGAAAATATTCTTGATTAACAAATGGGCCAAATCAAGTGAAGGTATTGAAGACATTTTTGGAATGAAAACTGACATTTTGAGAATCTGTCCACTATGACAAGGATTGAGCAAAAGAATTGGACAGTGGCAATTGAGTGATGAAATCCATTGAAAGACAAATCCAAGGACCATTTGGAATTGGAGAGGTTTCAGGAGTCCAAACTTCTTGTGATGAATTTTTTTTTTCTTGAGCACTGTTGACAGGATGAGACAAAATCCTAGATAAATTGAGTCATGCAAGACCAGTGAAAATCCCGCTTGACAAGTTCGAGAGTCTTCTCTTGGCCCAAATGTCCAGCTAGAGGAGAGTAATGCCTCTTTTGAAGTATGCTGAGTTGAATTGTGGGGTCATTTTGGACCACCACCCGATCTTTGAACAGGAGAAGTTGGGAAGAGGAATCAAGAGAATAATCTTGAACAGCTTTACCTTTACCCAAATCTTGAAGAATGCTTCTCTATTGAGAATCTTGCCATAATTCTTTCTGAATTGAGTCAATCAAAATTGAAAATGATTCTACATTGACTGCAAAGAGCTTTGAGGCTTGAATTTCATCTTGGTTGATTATTTTTTGATAATTCATTGAATTCTTGCTGATGAAATCTTCCCCCCTCTCTGGATAAACATTGTCCCAATGTGACAATGCATCTGCAAGGGTGGCCAGGCGGCTAGGGCGGTAAGTGATTGAAAAATGAAATTAAGAGAGAAATTCAGCCCAGCGGGCTTGATGGCAAGTGAGAATATTTGATGACATGAAGTATTGAAGTGAAGAATGATTGGTGAGGACTTCAAAGGAGGAAGAAACAGAAAGGAGAAAAGCTCTCCAGTGCTTGAAAGCCTAGACTATGCCAAGGAGTTCCTTGTCATGAATCTCATAATTGAGCTCATCTGGGAGAAGCTTGTGGGTATCAAATGCAATGGGATTTTTACTGAATCAGAAATCTGACTCAGCACAGCACCCAAGGCATAATCTGATGCATCAGTCTCTACAGTGGTGGGTAGAGTAGGATCAAAGTGAGAAAGAATTGGAGCAATGGTGAATGCCTGTTTGAGTTGATGAAACAGTCTAAGAGCTTCCTCATTGAGGGGAAAATGAGAATATTTCTTGAGGAAGCTTGTGAGTGAACTGATTTTCTTTGAGTAATTCTTGATGAAATGGTGGTAAAAGTTGGCAAATCCAAGGAATGATTGAAGAGCCTTGAGGTTTCCTGGAGGTGGCAAATTGAGAATTTTCTGGACTTTTGCTTGGCCCATCTTGAGGCCTTCAGAAGAAACAACATAACCCAAATACTGTACACTAGAAGCATGAAATAGGCAGTTGTAGGCCTTAGCAAAGAGGTTATTGGCTCTAAGTTTGGCAAGAACAGTGGACACATGAGTTACATGTTCTTCTTCAGATTTGGAAAAGACCATAATTTCATCCAAATAAACCACAACATAAATATCAATAAGATCATGAAAAATATCATTGACAAGGTTTTGAAAAGAGGCAGGAGCATTGGTGAGCCCCAATGGCATAACCAAGTACTTATAGCTGCCATATTTAGTTCTAAAACATGCCAAATGTTCATGACCCTCCTTGATTCTGAGCAGTTTATATGCACCATGCAAATCAATCTTGGAGAAGATAGAAGAACCATTAAATGCATTAAGAAGATGATTCATAGGAGGAACAGGATACTTGTTATTCCTAGTAACAGAATTGATTTTGCAGTAATCAACACAAAAACAGAGGCCACCATCTTTATTTTTGACAAAGAGGACAGGGGCTCCTGTTGAAGAGGAGCTTGGCCAGATGGAGCCTTTCTCTACATCCTCTGAAATGTAGGCCCTGAGTGTATTTGACTCTTGGTTTGATCAAGAGTAGATCACCCCAACTGGAGGTAGAGACCCCTCCAGCTCAATATTATGATCACAGGCGCGGTGAGGAGGAAGTTTCTCTGCTTTCACCTTGGAGAATAAATCTAAGTGCTGGTGATAAACAGAATAAACAATCTTCATCACGTTTTCTATTTCTTCTGGCTCTTCCTCTTCATCCCACAACTCCTCCAGGGAGTCATGATAAGATGAAGGGGGAAGGTCCATATTCCCAAAGAAGAGATGACGTGAAGATACAGAATGATCTTCTCCAATATATTGAATCTCTTTGAGAACTTCATCTCTAGATGATATTAATGACTGATGGGAAATAAGGGAAGGAATATGGACAGAAGATGGAAATGATGGTGTTCTAGAATCACCAACCAGAGATTCACATTATTTGGCAGAAGGAAATTCATTACTGGAAGATTTTGAAGGATGATAATAGTCCTTATGATAAGCATTGAAGGTGATCGACCCTTGCCTCCAATCAATAGATGGATTAAAATGATTGAGAAAGTCAAAGCCCAATATGAGGTCTTCTCCCTTGAGAGTATTCATAACTAAAAAGTCCCATTTAAAGCTGGGGAAAGAAGGGAGCTTAACCACATATTTAGTATGGTGAGTTACAAATAAAGAAGGAGACTCAGAGGAGTCAAGAATGATAGGAGGAATCTTCTCTGGGAGTTCTGAAATGGTAAAATAATTCTTGTGAACAAACTTCTTTTCAATAAACGAGCTGGTAGCACCAGAATCAATGAGAATACTGTAAAACATCTCAGAGAGAGAAGAGAAAACAAAGAATTTAAGAGAATTTTTGACACCAGTATTCAGAATGCACAATTGTGCTCTGTATGGAAAACCGTGAAGACCATTGAACACAACATGATCTTCACTCAGGCTTTTCCCTGGCTGGTAAATCTGCCCAACAGTTGGGTAATCTTGTTTTGAGGCCTTTTGAAACAGGACTCAAGACTATGCCTCCCACCACAATAGGTAAATAAACCCTCCTTGATTCTTCTTTGTTTATCAGAATTCATCAACTTGAAATCTTTATTCAATAAAGAAGAATGGGGCTTGTCCCTCTTCTTATTTTGACTTGAGATTGAAGAATTTTGCAGATGAGAATAATTTGACCTTGAGGCTTCTGGATTCTTCTCTTGAGGATGACTCTTTTCATTTTTCCTCTCATGGTACCTGGTATCAAGCTCCAGGGTAATTTCCATTAAGTCTTGAAGAGAGTCAATTCTTGAAGGATGGGAGGTCAATTGATCCAAAATCCTGGATGGCAATCCCTTCCTGAAATGGTGGATGAGAGCTCTTTCACCCCAATCCCCAATTCTTGAGAACAGACTTCTGAAACCAGCAATGTATAAAGATACATGCCCACCTTCTTTCATTCTTAAAGAATCCAACTCAGCTTCTGCTTTTCTGATTTCATTTGGGTCACCAAATAGAGTGAAAAGTTGAGATTCAAATAAAGGCCAAGAATTGAGAAGGTAATTTGAGTCTTGATTGGTGAGATTGGAAAGATAAGGCTCAATCCATTTTGCAGCCCTGCCAATGAGAAATGAAGTGGCATAAAGGATCTTCTTTCTGTCTTGAGAGAAGTTTTCCGGATCATTATGGAAAATCAACTGACAGGACTGAATAAAGCTTCTAACTTTGAAGGGCTGAGTCCCATCAAAGCATTCTGGTGCCTTCATAGATGGAGTCTTGAAGGCTGGTGGTCTTGATGCTTCAGAGGTTGAAGCTGCTTGGGGATTGGCCATAATCTGAGTCATTTGCTGCATGATGGCCAATAAAGATGGTTCAGACTGATGAGAGACAGGCTTATTAGACTGGACTAGAGTTGGCCCTCCAGTATCTTGGGATGCCCCCACAGGAGCAGGGACACCTTCAGTACAATCAGACCCTTCCTCTTTCACAGAATTCTCCTCCTCCTCTTCACCATCTTCACCTGGACCTTTGAGAGTGGTCCTTGAAGGTCCTGGGAATCCGCCAACTACTCCTGAGAATTAGCTTGATCGTCTTGGCACTCTTCCCTCCTTCCAAAATGGGTCCTCTGTCCAATTCGACCCTCAGTTGAGGAACTGCTGGGGTGCCATCAAGAGGAGCCCTTGGAGTTTGAGTGGGAACAGCTTGAGTTCTGGCCTGAGATCATGTCTGCCTTTCAGGAGATGATTGTTGGATAGGCATGATTTCAGGATAAAAATGAAATAGGATGAACAATAATTAAGAATTGAAGATGAAAACTTGAGGAATTTTGAAATGAAGCTTGAAGTCAAAATTCACAATCAAAATCTTGAAGAAAATAAATAAATCAAAATGAGATCTTCAAAAAAATCAATCAATTAAATATCAAATGAAAACTTGAAGTCAATAAATCAAATAAGTCCAAATAAAAACTTCAGGAAAATCCATAAATCATTCTCAAATGAAATCTTGAAGTCAATAAATCAATATGTAAAATCAATCAAAATCAAAATCTTGCAAAATCAATCAATCAATCAAAATGAATTCTTGAGGAAAAATCAATTTATGTCCAAATTCTTGATGTGAAAAATCAGCAAAAACAATTAAATCTTCAGGTCAATCAATTTTCTTGAGGTCAATATCAATTTATGTCAAATCAATAAATCAAATCAAAATCAAGTGAGTTCTTCTTAAAAAATCAAAATTCTTGAAAAATTAATCAAATATGAATCTTGATGTGAAGAATGTGTCTGAATAACTTTATGAAAAATTTGAAAATCAAATGAAAATTAAGATTACACCTGAATTATGAATGAATTGAAATTCGATGATTTGAGATAAGATTTAAAAAATAGAAACAAAAATAACATTGGATCAGCTTTCAATTTTCAGAATGGAGAATGAATGAGATAAAATTGAGAGGTGATGACAAATCATAAAGTTCATAAGCATTAGCAAGTCATAATTTCAATGAAATGAGTGAATGAAATTATAAAGAAAGAATGAACAGAATGAAAAGAAATTATGAGTTAATTAATATAATGTCACAGGGGCTCTTGGACAGAAACACAAGAGTGGCCTGGAACTCAGAAATCAGGGAACTCACTTGTAAGACTCCAAAAGAATAAACAAAATAAAATAAAGGAGTGAATTTCTCTAAGAAGAATGCAAGTACAAAGATGAAGTGCAATAAGAGAAATGAGAAGCCAAATGGCCAAAGAGCCAACCAAGTAAGTCCTTAATCATGGTTTCAACCTTCCAAAATGAACAATGGAATTAGTAAGGATATGACCACCAAATATCCATTGACAGGTGAAGAAAAAAAAGAGAAAAGGCACTAAATGACTGACTTGATAATATCATTATCCACTTAACAAAATGGTAAGAAAAATAAAGATAAAATAAAATCAAAATATATTAATTAACTGTGGGAAAAACCCCCCAGGGTCAAAGGAGGCTGGTATATGTGAAAAGTTGAGAGCTTGACTCCACAAGGCTGACAGCTGGTCTGTATTTAATCCTTCAAGCTGTATTGACAGCCCAAAGAAGTGTATACCTTGCCAGATTGGGAAATGAACTTTGTTGAATGATTTTCCCATGATATATGATTGAGATACAGGTCTTGATGAATCCAGACTGTATTGAAATGAATGTGGTTGCCAAGTTGAATTGATGGGGCATTGACACTTGACAGCTTGTTTGGAACTGCCTCTTGAATATCCTTTGAGAATGTATTGCCAGTATTCCCTTGGAGGAATACTGTGAATCAGAATAACCAATGATTGCTTGATGACGTCATTGGTATTTGAGATTGACACTTGTCCTTGAGCCTTGATTAATCCTCTGGATGAGGTGATGCCTTGATGACCTGAATAGAAAGTTGAAATAACCATTCTATTTGTGCACCATTGAATTGCTGGTGAAAAAAGGTGCATAATGGTCACCGGGGCGAATCTTGTGTCAATCGTCGGCGATTGACTTCACATCAAGCAAACGTCAAGCAGGATAAAAGTCGAGCTCACGTCAAGCGAAAATCAAGCGAACGTCAAGCACACGTCACACTCTGGTCTTACACCAAATCCTGTGACATCCAATAATATTGGTTCCCCTGTGCCTTCAACTCAGATTCCTCACCACCTGATCATCCCACAACCGTCCGATGATTGGTAAAAATTACACCAGACCCGCCTGTTTGCACACACACACATCAAAGATGTCCTTCAGCCAGTCTTGATGTAGGCGGGGGGTTTGACTTCACCAGGTCATCCATGAAGTGTGCGTGTGCATGCGCGGGGGCGGGTGCGTTTGCGTGTGCATTGGCGCGTGCGGGTGCACATGCGGGTGTGGGTACGCAAAAGCCGATTCCGCTTCCAACATGATGATGGCGCAGTTAGAAATTTTGGATGCTGTGAAAGGTGAGTGTGTGAGTCATTTGATCATTGGACTTGGCTTATTCACACTGTACCCAATGTCAAAATAGTAAGTTCTTTGTGGCAATGTGAAATAATGGGCTTTGCTTGTCACAATGGCATGTCTCTGTCACTAAATTTTGAGGCAATTATTTCACTAGCAAAATTGCTAATGAATCTGAGATATTTGCATTTTTGTAGACTAAATATCATGAAATAACAGCTTTATCATTACAAGCAGTCCACATGACAGAGCTTTGTTATCATACAGTCCACAGTTACCTTCTATTTCTTCTTCTGATATAATCAAGTGTCCATCATCAAAACCAACAACTTTATAAATATTGAGATACGGCCAATCTGGTAGGAAATTCACATCAATCTTCAAAGTTTTTAAAATCAGAAAGTTATTGTTCAGTATGCTAGATGGCTCAGAGACTTTGAAAATGCTATTAATAATACCAAATTGTTGTGAGTTGCCCCTCAGAAAACATATCACACTGTTGCTGACATTTTTGGATTCAGTTGAAAATATATTGTTCCCCATATTAATGTTTGAAACTGGAAAATACCAAGGTGAGACAATCCTTGAAGTGGGAGGACTTGTGGGTTGCACGGTAGTGTCTAAGCTGATCCAATCAACTATTTCCCTTGTTGCATGAAAATTCTGTAAGTACTCAACCAGGCAATCATAACTTTGTTGGTCATGGCGGGATGGCTTGTTATATTTATGGTGATTGAACACGGCAGGTGGCTGTGATTCGAAAAGCTGTTTTATTTCACATGGCACAGATGGGGATTTCAGGAGAACAGAAAGGTTGGAACATCGACAGATATGTTGAAGTAAGGTTTTATCTATATCATCTATTCAGAGTTGCAAAAAGTTAGTCTTATTCAGTTCAGGTGTTTAATCAATGTGAATATATTGATCTTATTAATTGACGTACATATCTTGTTATTTGTTGGCATCTTTGCAAATACTCCAATCAAGCGCTCATAACCCCATGTGGCTGAGGCTTGTGCTGGGCCCCAACGTTGGAAGAGTTCGGGAATATGATCAGCAAAATGATGATTTGGTTTACTTTTCTGTTTTGGGAACAGGTGTTGATTGGAAAGGCGGAATTTTTTCCAATGTTCAGCAAATGCAGTCGCATCATCTATTGAAACAGTCCAGCTTGTGGCAATGTTGAGAGCACTAATCAAATGGAATGTATTCTTGGCTAGTTCATTTGCAAGTTCTTCTGACTGACCCATTTTTCTTTGAGTGTTGGCAGATTGGTGTGCATCTAATGACATCTGTTGACTGAGCATTAAAAATGGAATATAGACCTTATATAAGAGAGCCCATTCAGCGGCTTTTAAGCTACCATGAGAGGGGGAACCCATTTTGCGGGGAACTCTTGTCCATGATGAGGGAATTATGGTCTCAGATATGATTTGTCGGAGATGCTCAAGAGCCTCACCCTTGATCTGGTGATCACTCAGTGCAGTGATATCCAATTCAGAGGGGATTTCAGAAGTGGGGATGTAATCGGCATCAAATGAAGGAATCTCCGCAGAACCACTAGATGGATGTTCTGTGTTAGGGGTGGGCATTGGGAAGTAGTTTTTTTGGGTGGAAGTAGTGGGGAGTGGCTCATTTATTATTTTTGCTGCATCTCTTCTCAGGGAGCGGGCCTCTCTCAATGTGATTTTATCAAGAGAGCTGTTGGAGGTCTTGGAATCTGAGTCTGAACTGTTGGTGTCATTGGATTTCCTGCGGGACCTGAAGTAAATTTTTGATTTCGCCTCTGGAATGCACAATTTGAAAGTTGCATGATCCTTAAAAATTCCAAGTATTAAATTATGCATTATGTCAAGATTAACCATTCTGGTTGCATCCCAATACGGAAGGTCTTCCAAAATTGAATATTGCACTCCATACTCAGAGAAAATTGCTTGTCTTTGTTGTGGGGTTGCCCGAAGCCATTTGGCAATGGTTGATTTATGACTTTGGTATGAGCGCGTGTAGTGAAATTGAGGACCAATTTCTTCAATTTGAGCTTTGTTAATGGTGCAAAAATTACAAAAGTGGTTTCCTGAATGAGAAATAAATCCAGTAAGCTTGCGCATGGCAACCACATCCGCAATGGCTGTGAGGATGGCAACCACATCCGCAATGGCGGTGAGGATGGCAACACGGATAAAGGATCCTGATGGACCTGTTGAGGTGGGTGCAAAATGGTAACCTTGCCATAGCTCTTTGAGCTCATTGATGAGTGGCATTAATAGATAATTCAATTGAAGCGCAGTTGGCTCCTTCGGACCAGGGATGATTCCTGAAACATAGACATTCTCGGGCTTCAATCTTTCACTTGGGGGGAGATTAAGACAAATAAGCATGATAGGTCCAATGCTAGCCAACCGGGTTGACTTTCCATGTGCATTAAACCAGTCCACATATATGGAGAAGGCCAATGCACCAGGAATGGACATGAATGGGGGGTCATGGATATTTCTAGTGCCAGTGAAGAGTCTCCAGACCAATCCATCCCAGACGTCACGTTTTGGGGAATCTTCGGGAGTTTGGGATTGTTGATGTTGATGCAGAATGTCAATAATTCCAGCCCGCTGGAGAAATCTGGCAAGCCAATTATTGAATGGTTGATAAATGAAATGTTTTGTTGGTATAAATTTTTGCTTCATGTTGGTTGTGTTTTGGGTGTGGGGTTCAGATGAATAGATGAATTTGCCTAATGATTGTGTGCAAGGGGGATCATGATCATTTGGGTCATTATGGCGTTGACAGTGGGGTTGGTCAGTTGTGACTGATTCAGTAAGGCCATTAAGAGAGAAACATTGAGGACAACATATATAGTTTTGAATCACTGGCTCCAATTGGAGATGTTCAAATATGGTACTCAGATCTTGAGGTATATGGAATGCAGGAGCGGGGGGACCAGCTGAGCTTGAGATACTGGACTTGATCAGCAGGTTCAGGGTGGGGTTGAGTATGCGTGAAGCCCTGCGGGGTAAATTATACCTTAATGATAGAATGGCAGATATTATCATTCCTAGGTCTTGTGGGGGAAGGGTTTGACTGCCACTATATGGTTTCTGTGCAGTTGAATTGAGACCCGCTGGAGTTGAGAAAGTGCTTTGGGTCAAACGTGAATAATCAGCTGGGAAGATTTGATCCAATAGAATTTGTGGGCACCCAGATCCTGATGCAGAAGTAGGGATGTTTGGAAGAGATTTGGGTGCAATGGTTGATTTGAGCTTTTTAATGTGCTGTTTATATTGGAAAGGTGTGAAGGCAACTCCTTGCCTATCACCCTCAGGGGAAGAGTGTGTTTGAGTTGAGCAGTGTTGACACATGCATATACGCATTGAGGAATAGGGCCGGGTTGTCATTGTTGCAGGAATTGGGAGTACGGTTGGTTTGTGTATAAATATCTATGGTTGATGTGAAAGTGTTTAGGAGTGTTATTAATTGGAAATAAAATTCAGTGATTATTTATGAAGGGGGAGATGATTTGAGCCAGCTGAGGATTTTATCCCATTTGTAATGGAGCATGAGCTGCAGTGGATAAAGTTTAACATGTCTCATCTGGATGGCGGAATTGGTTAGGCGTTTAATTGGGTAAAATGCCATGCTGCTCAATGCTCATACATATTCTAGTTTATTTACACATTGTGATAGTGCGGGTTTGACCATTGAGGGGGTTCCATTAGTGAAGTGTTACCATTGAATTGAGGGGATTAACATTTAATCCATGTACGCTGGCACGCCATTGTACATGGTTTAAACCTTATTACAGACATAACTATATAGCTCTATTACATAAGGGGTTGGAGTGCAGCTAAATTCTTGGTATTTGGTTTGAGTGCGGCGGGCTTTGAATCAGTTGGAATGTGATTTGGATTTTCTTGCCTTTTGTGAAAAGGTGATGTCTCTTTTGTGGGTAAATCCTTCATGAATATACCCCTTTACAGATGTACAATGTTGTGGAATTTCAATGCATATATTGACAGTTTGGATAATTCACAAAATGTGACAATGGGGAGGCAGAAATGTTACCAAATATGATTACTTATGGATGATGGGTCCCCTTTCAGATCAAGGAAATATCACATTATATGCTGGTAGGCCGTGCAGGGTGGTTTCTGACAAAAGCGGAGGAGCTCAAGAGGAGGCAGGGAGGATTCTCCTCAAAAGAGTCTTATCTGACTTCCACACAACACTTAGTTCCAACTATTCATAGAATTTCTCTATTCTAAATTTGAAAAGATTTCATCTCATATCACTCTATTTTATCATAATACTGAGGTGTCTTATCTAGTTAAAAATATTAGTGTACTTTTTCAGCCCTTATGTCATCTTTCAAGTCACATAAATCCCGTTCAGGTTCTGTTCATGACTAAAATAGTGAATCTAGCATAGAATATGTTCAAACACAGTCACAATTGAGTCCCAAAATTCCTCTCACAACCCCTATCGCATCCTCAATGAATGTATCAGGTCTTAATCTTGATGTGGGCAATCCAAAGGCTCCAACTTCAAGCACTTGGTCAATCCCAAATATTTCCGTCACTCCAATTCCCCCGAAGCCCACTAATACACAAACGCATGTGTCTCAGGGGCCAGAAGGCACACCTCAAATCTCATCACACGCTAATCCCCAATCAAAATTTCCACGTGAGTTCCTCCTTAATCCCGGTCGGAATCCAGTCCCATCCCAGGATCCCTTTGGCCAAAGTAAACAGCCAACCCTCAATATTCCATCGGGATCTCAGGTTCATGTGGGTGATGAAAGGCGCGTGGATGGGGGGCGACGAAAAAGACCTTTGGAAAATGTAACTTGGAGCGGTCTGTCGGAGGGAAATCCAAGATTGATGCTTCATCAAAGTAAGTCATTTGAATTTTGGAGTAGAAACTTATTCACAATTTGATATGTTTGTTTCATGGGTTAGATATGGCACCTAAAGGCAAGTCAGTCCGATCTCAGGAGCCAATTGATGATTGTTAGTATGACCAGTCTTCATTAATTTTTTGATGTGTTAACTGATGATGTGCATGGCAGGTGATGAACTTTATGCATCTTCACCTCTGGTCCATAAAGAGAAAGTCACTGGACGTCATCATCCATATGCCTCCAAACCAAGAACAGCTCATGCCAGTTCATCAAGAGAAAAAATGGTGGATGATGAGGATGAGAACATGTCTCCAACTCAAATGGAAACAAATGATGAACCAAGGAGTGACAATTTCACGGCGCATTAGCATGGCACTCAGTCAAATAATGAGTTCACCCATCCTCAAATGGACCTTGCCCAGAGTATGCTTGAACAATCCGAGGTCAGACAGCAAAGGAACCAGGCCCGCAAAGCTCACAATGTGGCAAAACGTGCAAGCCAGAAGGAGCAACAAAGATGGCTGAAGGCAGAACTTCCAGAGAATGTCCATGGAATGAGATCAGCAGTACACGCACATTGCCTGTTCCTACTCAAAGTTAGGGATAAGGATTTTTCCTCACTACCAGCACCACCCAGCACAGAAGAGCGTGAAATTGCAATTCAAGCGGCTGGTCATCTCGGTTATGTCCCCGAGGATGTTTTCAATGAGCCATCAACACAGGTTCAGTCTCAGGGTTTCCAAAGCTACTGCAAAAATGAGCTCCACAAGCTAGGACTAAAGCGATTCACTTGGGACTGGGAGAGCTCATGGCAACATCCGTTCAACAAGCTGATGTCTATGGTGTTTTACCGTACATTCCGTCTCGCACTTGTCAGCACTGAGTATCATCACTACTGTTGGAACAAGGATCATAACAATTATGGGGTCGTGGCGGCTTTAATGGAGCGATATTTCACTTATTTGAAAAGAGAATGGAAGTCTATTCAAAAGGATGCGGAGTATTTGGTAAAAAAGAAAGAGAATCAAAAGCTCACAAAGATTCATCAAAGAGTTAGTTACTGTATCTCTTCTTCATTGTGGACCAAGTCTGATGATGATCTACTTGATTATGTGCAGACCTGTGAGCGCCATCGTGAATGGTGGGATACAGCTAAATTTCCCATTCTAGCATCACAATTCAATGACCCTCGAGTATGCTCAGATACTGAGGAGGTACTGGAAAATGGCCGTCAAGTTTACCGCAAAGTGGGATTACGCTGGCACTCCCAGTTATTTAATGATTTGGTATTGAAAATGGATAGAGACATAGAGTTTTGTAATCGGATTAAAAAAAAGGGTAAAAAAACTATTGATAGATTGCCAGAATTACGATCGACAGATGATGGTGATATTCCGGAAGGCCTATCATTTCAGGTATTTGATCAAGATTGGCTCAAAGGCTGTAGTAAGATGCAGACTAGCTCCCTCAAGATACTTGACATGCCAGTTATTAGGCCGAATGGTGATGCTCTGCAATAACTTAGTAATTTGTCACAGTATAGAACTGTGACAAATTAAAATTTTGTGAATTATTTGTGCAGGTGTAATAAAATCTGATTATTATCTCTTAAGGATGCAACAACTTGCTAAATATGTTAGAATATAGACAATATGAATTGAAATGTATCACCGTCTCCCTTAGCAATAATACTCTATTGCTCATTTTCATTGAGGAAATATTGAAGAAGTTTGATCCAGCTCATGGTGTTCATAATTGTGGACCTGTGCCAGAGTCAACAGGAGTTATCAACTTTGTCAATCACAAATTATATAATATCAGTAAGGCTCACGCAGTTAATGATTTTTTCTTTTCTTGGACCTATTGGTGATTGGAATATGGCATTCCCATAAGGAAGGATTTCAGAATAGTAATACAATCAAGTGAAAGATGAGCTTGAAAGGTACCTTCCGCATGTTGACCTCAACTGAATGAGGAGTGATATAGTGGATGACCTGTACAGGTCGTTGTTGGCCAATACAATGTAGACGATCAACAGCCTGAGCCTCAATGGCTGGGTTCCAATTGGGCTCCTGGAAATGTGGATGTCAGGGTCCGAAAATCAGGGGAGAATTCTGGGGGGCCCCTCACCATTAAATAGACTATATTAGCACAAGTTATATTGAGGCCAGTTCCAGCCGCGGCAATGGATGCAATGAGTACTTCACATTCAGGATTATTGAAGAAATTCTCAAGCGCCTTGTCCTGCGCTCATGGTGTAATTGTTCCATCAATTCGTGCTGAAAGGATAGAGTGATGGGCAAGAGCAATACCAATTCTACAATATAAAAAAGTCAGATGGAGTCAATTTGTAATGGATGCATATTAGAATTAACGCACAAATCTAGAAATTGGGTCCATTGGGTATAAGCCACCGATTTCGTTGGACCACACCTTGTTTTTCTGTTCTTCATTAAGCTTTGTAGGAGGTGTGCAATTTTACTACTCATCATGCATGTTTCCACATCCACAATAGTTCGTGTGATTGTTGGGGAGTTATCCTGAGTGCTCCTGCCCTCGGGGTCTTCCAACTCCGCCTCCGCAATTGTGTTAAGCATGATGTGATGGTTACAACATATTCACAGCTTATTAATATTTCTGAAAAACTCTCCTGGTCCTTTGCTTTTGGATGATAGGAATTCTTCATATAATGTGGAATATTCTGGCTGCATGGTCGGGTTGAGTGGGAGCAGCTCATAATGATGGCTAATAGTGGGGAGGGATTCGAGATGTGTGGTTTTGGTGCGGCGTAAACTTAAATGCCGCAATTCCAAATGCAAAATATCATTGCAACCTTTTGAAAGACTACTCAGGATGAATGGTGACCAGTTATCTTGATTGGCGCTCTGGGGTTGAGTGATGAATGATATTATGCCCAAAAGGTCATAAATGGTGTTGTGAATAGGTGTGCCCGTTAAACATATTCGACGGGATGAAAGGAGGCTATTAATGGCACGGTGAGTGGCAGTGTATTGAGAGCGAATATAGCTATAAGAGGGGGCAAGGGTTATTGGATATAAAAGGTAATTTGAATCATTTAAGCTCAGCCACTCACTGTGCTTCATCCAAGATTATACGATGCCAATTGATTTGAAAAATGAATGATGTAGAGGGATTGGTTTGCTTAAATTCTTGGGTGATAGTATTGTAAGAAGTAATGATGATATCATATTTTAAAATGTCGGCTTGGGATAATGAGTGACAAGTGGGACCATGGTCGATTTTGGCATGCAGTGCTCCAGCCTGAGCATGCTTGGATATTTCTGATTGCCAGTTGGTAATTAAGCGAGGGGGGCAGATGATCATGGTGGGCGTGGAGCGATAGGGGTTTGCAATCATCCGCTCCTTGGAGGTACCAATTAGAGCAATGGCCTGAATGGTTTTACCTAATCCCATATCATCCGCAAGCAGTCCTCCAAGAGGGGTATTGGTCGAAAGGGATTCAAATTAGCTAGCGACCTTGTTTGTAATGATGTGCCTGGCATTAAAAGTGGATCCTGGGGGTGAGGTTGGCCATTGGGGATTTCTCGATCCCAGAGAAAAGCTAGTCCGGTCTTTTGATGAGGGAGGAGGGGGGTTTGAATAATGGCATGGGGCGGGGTTATCATGGGGAGTTCTGATCCACTGGGTAATTGTATCAGTTTTTGCTTGGAAATCAATGATGAAACAGCAGGATATGAAGCAGGTGTCGAGTTTGAAGCGGGAAATGTCGGAGTAAAGAGTTGACATTGACAATGCGTAGTACAGTCATATTCTTTGGGCATTTTAAGCTTGAAATCTTGTGTTCGAAAGCTTTCCATTATGAATAGAATGTTTGGATACCATGTGAAGAACATCAATGCTAGATTGGGTTTCTGAGATGAGGAGGGATCATTGAAATCAGTCATAAATACTCCCTCAACAAATAATATTTGAGTAGGATTGGATTGGCAATTTTCAATCCATGCCCCACCAGGACCACAGTGCATGAACGTTTTTGGTGCCCCAAGGAATGGTATCAACGTTTGGGAAAGGGTTCCCGGGAGAGAGCCAATAGCATGCTGATGATTGGGGAGATATACGAATATGTTGTGTTGATTGTGCCATAGGATAATCCAAGAACCTAAGTGGAAATTCTCAGGCTTTAAGGTTATATCACTATTTATTTGAATACAAATATTACTCATCCCAATGCAAAGTGGTTGTGAAGGGGTTGACATGATGGCTATTTTAAATTATTTGGGGACAGTTGGGAATTATATGATCGGGAAGGGTTAGCTAAAGGGAACACAGAGGAATAAGCGCAGGTGGGGAACTTATATGAGTGGCAGCAACAGCCCAAAAGGGGGATGGCCTGTGGTTACGTGCATGGTCTTGATGGAGGTGGGCCTCTTGGGCTCATAATTTTCATATCTGATTTGGGGCATATATCAAGGCAAGGTGGCCAAAATGTGGGTGCACCATTATGACTGCTGGATCTGCAGTGAGTTACGAAACCTTTGGTGGAACAAGGTTGACATTAGCACATCCGAAATTGGGTGGGTTGTAGCAACTTATTGTGGAGGGCATATTAGAGGCATGCAGTCATGTTCGCTGGTGTGACAGCGAACAATGAGCGTATCCTCCCCAGGTTAATTGTTCACAGGGACCTACTGGGCAATGTTGGCAGTTTCAATGGGCAATCTCACTGTGGGGATGTTTGTGTGTGGGCGGGTGAGATATGTTCGGTGGCATGCCACCAAACATGACTTTGGTTTTGCCTGAAGTTTTTTGCTGACTGATGCCTACTGGGCTTTCAGGCGGGAATGTGTGGGATGATCAAAGGGGGCGCCAGCCGTGAGCCGTGATCCACATATACATTCACCCCTATGGCGTTTGAGGCGAGTACTAATCCACCAAGATTGGCATCCGGGTCTTTGCCTCACGCGCGTACAGAACTCCGGAGAAAGAGGCCACACGCCCAAAGGATTTTTTGGCTGCAAGCCAGGTGCCACAACTTGCGCGGGGCATGTGAGAACGTGAAGAAAATGACCCACGGTGGGAGATACCCACGCAAACATGACTAGCCTCAGCAATCATAGGCTGGGATTATTCTAATGTGGATGAGGCTGAAGCAAATCCACACTGATTGGCCTCAGGTTTCCACGCGCAAGCGGGTGAGCGTCTGCAGTCAAGCTGACAACCCGACCAAGAAAATAGGCAGTTGGAAGACTGGCAGTAAAATGTCTTCCAGGCGTGTGAAAGTTGCCTGTGTATGACCCATCGGGGGTGCGTATGAAAGCATGTGGCTGCCCAACAATGAACAAGCGGGCCAGTCATTGTTTGCCCCAACAATGGCACCGTAGTGAATCAACTCTTTGTGTATGACCCAAATATTAAGTCATCCCATTATGACCCACTTACATTAACTTGGATTACATGCGTATCTGTGCCGTAGTTAGGCAGAGCTGTCCAACAAGGTGCATCAAAGGGATGCAGGTGAGAGATATGACTTGATGGCTTGACGTGATTACATGTTACATTGTTGAACAGCTTTTGCTCTGCCCCGCAGTACACATTTACAAAGGTGTACTGCGTACTACAGTGTCGACTGTACTGTACAGATCAGGAAGGTGTAATACTACTTGAGCCTGCATGCACCTTCCCATCGTTTGCATTCACGTAGCTCATGTGCCACATGCTCAGCATTGTGTTTCACCCGATTTGCACACGCAAGCTGAGCATGTCATGGTCAAAAGCACCGTGTGAAAGTGCTCAGTAAAGCCATGGAATGAACTAATTCTGCAATAGCTCACTGGAAGGCTCAGTTTGGAGCACTTCACCAAAGCGTGTGAAATGCTGCACCTGGCTGAAATGTCATCCAATGCTGTGCCAAATGCTCAGAGTGCGCGCATACAAAAACGACTGAGCAATGGCTCAGCATGGTGCATTTGATATTGTTATATCTATAGTTCAATCACTGTGCAATTCCAATGTTCAGCCACTTAGCATTTCAATTATGACCCGAAAGCAAATCTGAGCAATGGGTCAAGGCAAGCTCACGCTGTATTCACTTGTCTTACAGCCCCCCCCTTTGTTCACATACTATTACCAGGCCATATGGCCGGTAATCTCGCCGCGGTCACTTGTGACCAAATGCACCGGGTGCTTTTCTGCATGGGTCACTTGTGCATTGCACCCACAATGCACATTCAACATGGGCCTCACGACCACCCTCCTGGGTGATCGGGTGGCTATTTAAGGAAACAAAGGGGATTTGACTCAGCTTGACAATTCAATAAATTGCAATACTCAGCGGTGCATTTGATATTGTTATATCAATTGTTCAATTACTGTGCAATTAAAATGTTCAGCCACTGAGCATTTCAATTATGACCCGAAAGCAAACCTGAGCAATGGGTCGAGGCAAGCTCACGCTGTATTCACTTGTCCTACAGCCCCCCCCTTTGTTCAAATACTATCACCAGGCCATAAGGCCGGTGATCTTGCCGCGGTCACTTGTGACCAAATGCACCGGGTGCATATCTGCATGGGTCACTTGTGCATTGCACCCACAATGCACATTCAACAAGGGCCTCACGACCACCCTCCTGGGTGATCGGGTGGCAATTTAAGGAAACAAAGGGGATTTGACTCAGCTTGACAATTCAATTAATTGCAATACTCAGCCAGACCCCCATTGTTCTTCTGCCTCACGCGAGCATTTCACTTCCCAGTTGCAGCATTCGCTGAGACTCAGCTTCAATTTTGCCCACACGCCTTGAAGCTGAGACTTTTGCGGGTGCTGAAACTGCTGAGATCGTCTCAGCTTCACCATGGTATAAAAGACCATCTTCACACGACACGCACTTCACTTTCTCTCTCACCCGCTCCACTTCGTTCAACCTCACCCGTGTTTGTCCTTCTTGTGCATATTCCCCCTTGTCTTCCTGTCTTTCCAGTCTTTTCTTTCGCACTCGACTAACCCCACTCCCCTTCCTGCTCGCTTTTTGTTTTTCCTGCTGATACTTTCAGACCCCCACTTCTATCTACTTTGTACGTTTTCTCCAATTAAAATTTTGTCAACATTATGATCCAATATTAATAAGTCCCTTTCTTCACGACTCTCTTGTAGACTTTTAAAAACCTCCTACTAGCGCTTTTTTAATTTGAATTCCGTTTTAAAATTATAAATCATCGTATGTCTTCCTTTTCTTTCTTGATTGCTTACTTTCTATTCAGTTACTAACCTGTTTTGTTTTGTTTTTAGATGTTGTGCACGTTATGCACCAAGCGGGGTATCCCCTGCATTCGTTCCTCGACGACAACCGACGCTTGTGATGCTTGCCGACAAGCACACAAGAAATGTTCGTTCATCGTCCGCCCCTTCCGACCCCGCGGCCAGAGGAGTTCCCACCCAAGACGCCCTCGCCAGGACTCCTTTGTGGCCGATGATGATGAAACCATTTCCGAGCGTGAGTGGACCCCGGGACCCCAAACAGGCCAGCGGGAACGATTCAGGACGATTAGCCCAGTCCCCTCAAGCATTGATTTGTCCACCCCCCCTCCTAGGCCACCATCCGATGGTCACTTCACTCCTCGACCTTAGCAAAGTGATTATCCGGCCAATGAAGGATGGCGATGGAAAGAGGACATTCGAGCTTGGGCTGATCGTCACCATGTCTTGTCACCAATGGGATTCAAACGCCAAAGTAAGTTTTCTTTCTCCTCCTTATCTCATTTATCTTCACGCAATAATACTCACTTTTTTCCATTACTCATAGAACCAAACCCCCCGAATCCCCCCCGACAAGACTCTCCCGCTCCTACTTTGCCTTGCGAGCAAACCCCCCGGCAACCCACTCCAGGCCGGAGTGGCACCCGATGGTCTGAGGACTTATTCGGCGGTAAGCAGCCAACTTTCTCTTTTCTCATTTTCACTTTCGCATCAAGTTAACTGACTCTTCCTCCTTTTGTAGAAGCCTCCCAGCACGATGAGCCACCTATTCCTGGCCCGAGTCCATCCTCCGAACCACCTGAGGACATTGCGACTCGTGAGCCTCAACCTGAGGTGGCTCCTATGCAATCAACGGAGGAACCTTTTGGTAAGTCCCTATTTCACTTTTTTAACTCAACTCAACTTTTCCTCACCCCTCCTTCGACCATCTCCAGCTCGTCCCGCAACTCCCCGCTCAATTATCATCATCGACGATACGCCAGTCGGATCACCCCCTCCACCTTCCCCGGATATCCCTCCCATTGACTCCGGGAACCCAACCGCCTCCTCCCCCCCGGTGCCAAGCTCCTCTCATTCCTACGATGACGCTCGCCAGGAATTCACCGACCTGCGCCCAATACTAATGATTCCTCGAGCCATCGTCCACGAATTGATCAACCGAATCTTGTTGGAGCATCGTCGGTTGCTCCACATGATTCCTTTCATGGATGCACCAGGAATTTCGGGGAGGAACTAAATTCCCTCCTTGGCGAGGCGATAGAGGCTTATCCAATGGAGGACATCACCGGGATAGTCTCAAAATTCTTAGAAAAATAAAATCCACAAAAAAAATCGTATTCTTTCCTCTTTTTACCTTTTGTAATACACTCCTTTAGATAAATTTTTTGTATTCAATGAAAGATATTTTCAATTTCTCTTATGTTCTTTGTTCACGTGAATTTATTATAATTCCTCAATGATTCATATTTACTATTGTGTGAGAATAATTTTCGTAAGTGCCCCACCAAAAGTTTGAGTTAGTATTTGTATGTGAGAAAATCTTTTGCCAAAAATGTGCCAATAGTCACCATTCCTGCCTCCTATATTTTTTTCCTCCATTGTTTAGAGCCATATCAAATCTTAACTGTAAAAAAGCGGGAGGTTCCGCCATGTGAGCAATCCACTCCAGATTCATGAGAAATTGCCGTTCCTATGGTCACACGCTATTAATCTTAGTCGTGTATTGAATTTTTTAAATTGTTGGGAACCTTCACAAGCGTAACGATTGGCCTGTGAGCTGTCGGGAGCCTGAAAAGGCGTAAGGATTGGCGTGTGAGCTGTCGGGAACCTGCACAGGCGTAAGGATTGGCGTGTGAGCTGTCGGGAGCCTGCACAGGTGAAAGGATTGGCGTGTGAATTGTCGGGAGCCTGCACAGGCGTAAGAAATTGTCAGCATTGTTGGCATCCTTCACAAGCCTAATGATTCGCGTGTGAGCTGTTGGGAGCCTGCACAGGCGTAAGGATTTTCGTGTGAATTTTCGGGAGCCTGCACAGGCGTAAGCAATTGTCAGCATTGTTGGCAACCTTCACAAGCCTAAGGATTGGCATGTGAGCTGTCGGGAGCCTGCACAGGCATAAGGATTGGCGTGTGAGCTTTTGGGAGCCTGCACAGGCGTAAGGATTGGCGTGTGAGCTGTCGGGAACCTGCACAGGCGTAAGGATTGGCGTGTGAGTTGTTGGGAACCTGCACAGGCGTAAGGATTGGCGTGTGAAGCGTCGGCAGCCCGCATAGGCGTAAGGAACTTTTAGCATTGTCGGAACCTGCACAAGCATAAGGATTCGCGTGTGAAGCGTTGGGATCCTGGACAAGAGCAACAAACCTGGCATATGTACGATGGCATGCCTCCGTACATAATCCACTTCACCCCTTTTTCATGTGAGACACCCCATCTCCCGCACTCGAAACCATCCAATCCTGGTGTATATTGTCCTCTGCCTTACCCCACCATTATCTACCAATCACGCTGCTATTCCGACTGCCTCACTCTTTGAATTGGGCTGAGATTGTATTACCATCCCTGATTTGATAGGCCGCTCCCTCGCCAATCTCATAATAGCCGTGGCTTTTTCGGCACATTGTTTTTGCCAACCTCCTTGAGAATTGTGCGGACATACCCACTAGTGTCGTGCTTTCGTTGTCCTGTGCTGGATCAGTATAATGAAGAAATGTACTGCTGGCCCACACTACCTGAATGAGCCCATGACAATTGGATAGATCAATCCAAAAATGCTCATTTGGGAAAATCAATTTCCCCCCTGTACACCGCTTTGATGCATCTCTTTGAATTTGGCCGGTCTCCTTATCAGCTTGAAACCACCATCCCGAAGCATACAGCGATGCATCCTTATCAAGATGAGGTGAGTTTTCATATCCATTCATGGTGAAAGTGAGTGCTGAAGCAAACTCACATGCACCCTGATTTGCGGGATTATTGCCTTCATACTTGACTTGATCAAAAGACGGAACCCCCAATGAGTTGTAGCAATTTTGAATCTTCTGAAATAAATTATCCCCAACATATCGTAAGGATTGACCTAGAATGCGACCCACCGAGCTAAGATTGGCACCTCGGTCCCGCCATTCATCTTTTGCATTTTCAATTTTGCCAGCACTACCATACAGACCAAATTGTTCATTCTTCGTGGTGCATTTGCACCACCCAATTGCGAACATAAATCCCTCCAGTAATGCTCCATTTGTTGCAATAGGGTCAGTGAACCTCTTTTCGCGAAATAAGAATTGTGATAATTCATCCCATTGATTGACCTCGACTTCACTCATTGTTGTGAATGGTCGGAATTCAACAAGGGCAATGAGTAATCCGGTTGAAGAGAAAATTGCCACACGGCCAAAGTGAATGCGTTTGATCTGATTGACATCCACAAGGCTCCGAATTTCACTTGGGATCATATTTGCTGATACTGGCATTGATATTTGTGCTGTTGGTCGAGAGGAGGAAAAAAACCTCTGCTTTCGGGTGGTTTTGCCCTCATTTATCTTTTGGCATGTCCGACTATTCCCGAGTGGTTGAGGGATCACTTTGTGTTGAAGCAGACAAGATATCAGATACTGCTTCCTGCCATTTGAAGCTAAGGAGTTTTGAGTCCAGAATGGTGCCCAATGCCCAAGGAGCTTTCTTCAGCACACATCCTTTGACTTCCCTGTTGGAGCCCACATGACATTGGCACAATCTGAACCGACTAAAGCCAATGTTCTTCCATGGGGCTCAATGAGGGTGCCACATAAATGTGGAAGCATATATATATATCTATATATATACACTGAGATTAAGCGAGAAACTCACACTTTCCTTCCTCAGCCCAACGCTTTCTCGCGAGTTCCCTTTTACGCTCTTTTCCTTTTTTCGTGAATGGCATGCTTGCAGCAGAAAATGAAATGAAACCAAATGATTACTGATTTATTAATACCACCTAAATTGAATTGCGGACGATGAATCTTTTTTAATTGCAGCTAAAAAGAAAGATCACACCTGACCTTCGTGAATTCGCAATCTCAAATACCTGAACCTAAAAATTGCAGTGGATAGTGCATTATTCAATTTGACATATTGATGTTCCCATGCAATCACTTTCCAATCCAACCATTTGGAATATTGCAAGCACACGCAAATGCAATATGCATCCTGCTGCGGATCCCTAGTTATCCCAGTCCTCTTGAAAGACACAGGAACCTTTTGCCTATTATGGGCTGGCGGGAATTGATAAACGCGACTTCCCGCAATGCCCCCGCGTGTGCTACTTGCGGGCACAATGCCTGACTCAGCTTGCGTCTTGTCGGAGTCTTTGCAATGATATACGGAGGCATGCCGCCATACAATTACTATTGGTACTCAGACTGTGGCATCCGGGCAGTAGTAGGATAGGAAGTCATGATTATTAAATTCATAAATCACTTTGCAAAATTAAATTACAATCTATCTAGTACAAAGCTAATCTAAAACGGGTCAATCCTGGTTGTGAGTTTAGCTGACCTGGGTACCGTCAAGGTGACCTCATCACTTGAACCAAGACTGCGTTTTGCCACCCAGGCATCACCAAAGTCTAATACTAAGCATTGTGCAAATTTAAATCTAAGAGGTACAGTGGGGTTAAAAGACTCTGATGAGAAGAAACTTTTATTCAGTAAATTACATATATACTTATTAGTACGTAGCCACACTGGCTCCACTAGATTTTTACCCTCTGAAAGTTTTGCGGAAATGTCAATTAGTGATAAAGCCCCTTTAACTGAGCTTGTTCTCCAGTCATCTGAGCATACCATCAAACCACGAACCCCCGCCGCACAGAATGCCGCTAATATACCATAGCAAATTCGATTTATTCCGAGATTCTTGTGACACGTCAAAAGATCTTTGATGGCCTCATTTTTTTTTGAGTTCGTGAGTTTGCCTTTGATGCCATTAACTTCGACCTTTGTATGTGCACGTACCATGTTGTACGCAATCATCAAATGGATAACTGTATCCATTAGATCCTCCAGGTTCTTGTGCGGCTTTGTGGATATCTCATTGTCAGCGCCGCCACCTTCACTGCTGAGTTGGGTTGCACGTTGCTTCAATTTACTCAAGCAGGAGGCAAGGTATTCAACTGCTCCGCGTTCGAGTCCAAGAGGATCGGTCGAATTTGATGTTGGTGCAACATATGGTTTGGGTGCAATCACATCGTATGAGACTAAACTAATGGATTCAAACATAACATTTGCCCAAAAATGTTTAACTGGATTGGCGGGGTAAAGAAGGCTCTGAACCATTTTGAAGAAGGAGTGTTCAGATTTTGGGAGATTATCTGGAGGTTTAGCTGATTCCTTCATCAATTTGAGATTCCAAATGTTGTGATCAAAAAACGCTTCTGTTTCAGTTGGCTTAAAAAAATCTAACCCTGTATATTGCAATTTATATCACCAGTCAACAGCCAATAATCAAGTATCATGCACAAAGATAAAAAAAAACTCACCTGCCATCTCAAGGTCCTGCAGCCAAGCCGACATTTTAAGATCTTGGTTACTGATCACCTTAATACCAATGGGCAGGAATGTATGAGCATCCTTTGTTGGTAAATTGTCCCATCTATTTTTGTAAATACTGTTGATATTATCAAGCCCCCTTTTCCATGCTTGTTGAGAAATATTGGAATGATAATTCAAAATGCCTGCAAACTCTTCCATGCGGGATAAAAATATTCCTTGAAAATTGGCAGCGGATGACACTTCGGGCTCAGCGTCGGGAATTATATCAGTCATATCTCGTCCCATTGTATCATGTTTAATTGTTTCCCTTTCTTGAGGGGCTTGAATATTGCGAGGAGAGGCGGGAGGGGTTTCATCATGGATTGTTTCATTCGGTATCGGGGGGCTTTCAGTATGTGGAGCTTCATCATGGATTGTTTCATTGAGTATGGGGGGGGGTTCAGTATGCGGAGGTTCATTATCAATATGGTCCACTTCAACATTGATCATTTCATCACCTTGATCCCGGGAATCCTTTGCGGCTTCAAAGGTACGGCATTTTTTGTTGGTTTTTTTGGTCGCATGTATATTTGGTCTTTTTCCTAATCCTTTGCCTGGAAATCCAATTACGACTCGAGATCCTTCAGGTAGAGATTCTCCCACCTCCACACCTGCCCATATATTGTAAGCAGGTGTTTTGATTTAGTAATGGACTTACGGTTCAAATCCATTTTGAGGAGGCTCATGGCTTCAGCAATCTTTTGACGCACATAATCAGGAATTTTACTATCATTTTGAATTTTTTCGAGCCTTGGGATTGTTTGAGCAATGTTGGAGACAAATTGCTCCTTGGATATATTTTCCACCTCCCCACTAAAAATTACATCATCTTGCCCATCATCTTCTGTCGGTGCACAAGGTTCAACAGTCTTTTCCTTCTCATAAGTTTTAAAATTCGGTTTCTGAGAGCTTGGAGGTTGACCTGAAATAAAGGCTATGACACAATATCAGGTTTTGAGAGATTAGAAATACTCAAGATGGATGTATACTCACATTCTGGAAGAACTGGTGGATCTTGATTATCTTCATGTGACTGGCTCTCTGCTTCAATGCCTAATTCACGACTACTGGCCATATCAGATATTTCACTTCCACTCTCTTGGGCTGAAGTTGGTCGTTCATTAAATTCCGTTGAATTTCCCGGGGTTTGGGCCATCGCGGAGGTAGTTTAGTAAGCAAATAGATGGTGACGAGTTGATTGATAACTTGTTTGAAAATTTTGAATAAAAAGATCCAAATTGAAGAAAATAGGTGGAAGTAAAATAATCGCATTTGCAAAATGCGATTTGGTGGGAAATTGAAGGAGGCGATGTTTTGCAAATTATTTCATATCATGCAAATGAAATCACTTCCCTGTGAGACATTGAATAAAGTTGACTAGTGAGAAACCTACTAAAGTCAACTTTTGAACTATTCAACGCTCATGAGGTAAGGACTAAGCAAAGTGTTCCATTTGAATGATATGAAATAAAATGGTTTTGTTGGGGAAACAGGAAACACAATTCTTGTCTTAAATAGTCCACTTATTAGGTTTTAATTTGTGAGTCTCATGATTTAAACCCTAACCACAACATTGTGAATATACTGACCAATTTCCCCTGAGGTCCTGTTGGCAGAGAAGGCCACTCAGCATATTTTGGCAATGGCGTCCATTGTGTACGCCAACAAGCCACCGTACACTATGGATGTAGTACGGAAGCGTAAGGATGGTAAGTGGCGTCGGAGGCATGTCGGGAGGGTACCTACTAGGCGAGCGTAAGGATGGTGAGCAGTGTCGGGAGCATGTTGGGAGGGCACTGCGCGAGCGTAAGGATTGTAAGCAGTGTTGGGAGCATGTCGGGAGGGCACTCCGCGAGCATAAGGATCGTAAGCAGTGTCGGGAGCATGTCGGGAGGGCACTCCGCAAGCATAAGGATCGTAAGCAGTGTCGGGAGTATGTCGGGAGGGCACTCCGTGAGCGTAAGGATCGTAAGCAGTGTCGGGAGCATGGCGGGAGGGCACTCCGTGAGCGTAAGGATTGTAAGCAGTGTCGGGAGCATGGCGGGAGGGCACTCCGTGAGCGTAAGGATTGTAAGCAGTGTCGGGAGCATGGCAGGAGGGCACTCCGTGAGCATAAGGATGGTGAGCAGTGTCAGGAGCATGTCGGGAGGGCACTGCGCTAGCGTAAGGATTGTAAGCAGTGTCGGAAACATGTCGGGAGGGCACTTCATGAGCGTAAGGATGGTGAGCAGTGTCGGGAGCATGGCGGGAGGGCACTCCGTGAGCGTAAGGATCGTAAGCAGTGTCGGGAGGGCACTGCACGAGCATAAGGATCGTAAGCAGTGTCGGGAGCATGTCGGGAGGGCACTGCGCGAGCGTAAGGATTGTAACCAGTGTCGGGAGCATGTCGGGAGGGCACTACACAAGCGTAAGGATGGTAAGGGTGGGGGTGTGAAAGCGTAAGGAGTGGTGAGGACGGAGATGGGGGGGCAGGCAGTGTCAGAGTCTCATCTGGAGGGTGGTGCGGGCGCGTAAGCATGCTAAGCGTTGGGGATGCGGAAGCTATTAGGTGAAATTACCCGAACGTTGCGAATAGTGTTGAAACGGGTTTGGGCTTTGAGTGACATTCTCATGTGACACATGTGACGATTGACGTTGTCTTGACGCTGATGTGACGTGACCCACTAAATCCAGTGACTATAAAGTGACACTAACGAGACTGAAGAAAGATTTTATACTGACCGCGGTGCGACGTGAAGTCAATCGCCGACAATTGACGCAAGATTTGCCCTGGTGGGTGTATAACACCATTTATGGCATTTTTGGTTATTGGAGGTTGATTGTGGCCAAAGGTCTTTTTGAAATGATGCCAGGAGGATAAGAGTGAAACTTGGGTTTTGGGGTCTTCAGAGGTGACAAAGTGTCTTTTGGGGTATTTGGCCATTTTTGGGTTTTTCGCCAAATACAGCTAATACAGCTTAAAAACTGTATTTGCGCAAAGTGCGCAGAAATGCACAAAATGGGCAAATCTTTGCAATTAATCCCAAAAAGGCCTGATATGGCCTTTTGGACACATTTCCCATAATACATGGGACATGGCATATACAGCTGAATACAGAAAAAATGTCCCAAATGCGCAAAGTGCATAAAACTGTATTGAAAGCTTAAAAAGCCAAATAAGAGCTTTTGAGCCGTATTTTCCCTATTGACTGGAAAATACCAAAGAGTGCCCAAAAGCAGAGAAAGGCCAGGAAGGGCCCAGGTTGGCCCCAGGAGTGAAATGACCATAAATGGCCAGAAAAGATGAGAGGGCCAATTTGGCCAGTGATTATGGATATGGCCAAATTTCCATAAGCTTGATATGGCACTGATATGCCATATGGAGTCCAGGAGGGTAATTGCCATGGTTGTGACAGTGACCTCTGAAAAATGAGAGTTGTCCACAGGAACTTGAATGTGCAACAGCCGTGAGCGTACAGCTGTTGGGGGCCATTATTTTTCTTTTGGTTTTCAAATCACCACCCCTAACTCCATTTTTGTAATTTTTTTTCTTTTTTTACACATGCTCTGTTATTTTTCAACTCTAACAATAATTTCATTATATTTTTCTTCTCTTTAATTTTTTATTTATTTTATCCTCAACAACATCTCTTGCTGTGTGTCTTTTTATTTAAAAAAAAAGTTCATTGAGTTTTTAAATTTGCTTTTTATCCTAATTAAACCAATTGATTGGGACTAAAGATCAGTTGCCATAATTTGATTTGGCTATATCAAATTTATGACCTGTTATGACTGTGAAGTAGCTGTCAGCTAGTGTTTAAGACCATCTTGTCTCCAACCAATCATCATAAACCATCATAAAATACCCAATTGATACGTGTTTTGTGGTCCCTGAAATGGCTTTACTATTTGAATATTGATCTTTGAGTTTTTTTTCAGGTAAGACAAAATCATAATTTCTTAAAAATACTTTAAATTTTTACTTATATATATAATTTTTTTATTATCATTCCCTGATCACTTGATGAAGGAACTCAGGGTCAAATTGTGGGAATGAGAGCTGCTGGAGCCTCAATACAAACCATCAGAAATCATTTTCAAGTCCCACCCACTATGGTTCATGATACAATTTGCAAGCATCAGGAGCATGGCCATCTTAAATTGCTACCAATACCAGGCACACCCAGAGAGCTCAATTACTGCGATCTTCCCTAGTTGGCTTGCGTAGTTCAACAGAATTGACGCAAGAAGCTAGCTGAAATCAAAAGCCTCATTACTGTTTATGTCTCCATCAATACCCTTCACATTGCTATTCACAAGGACCTTGGTAAGAAATCTTGCATTTCTGTCAAGAAGCCTTATCTCTCACCTGTGCACATGCAACAAGGGTTAGAACACCTCAATTGGACCATTGAAAAATGGTCCAGGGTGATTTTGACCAATGAGTCATTGTTTGAGCTTGGAAAACAATTAACAAGGACTCAAGTCTGGCGGACACCTCAAGAGAAGTACCCACTCGACTCCATGACTGTCAACCACCAATCTGGCCAAAGGTTGTTTATGGTATGGGGGGCTCCATGTTGGTCCATTCAATCCAAACTCATTTTTTACCTCCTGGTCAGCGTTCAGCAGCCAATTTCATTGCAAACGTTTATGAACCCGGCCTGCTTACTTTCTACAAAAAACTTATCAATGCTGGTGTGGCCAAGAATTACAACCAGCTTACACTCATGGAAGATGGTGCTCCCATACATACGGCTCAAGTAAGCAATGATTGGCGACAATCAAACAACATCCACAAACTTCAATGGCCTGCAAACTCACCCAACTTAAATCCAATTGAGAACGTATGGTTCAAAATGAAATACATGGTCACTAACCTTTCAATCCAAAGACAATGGACAAATTGAAGGCAGCAGTCAATGCTGCATGGGAGGAAATTCCATTTGAGCACTTAGACAATGTCCTTGTGTCTCTGCCTCACTGGATGCAAGCTGTGGTCAATTCAAATGGAGCACCAGCGCAATGGTAAATAAAAATAGGAATTTTTGAATTATTTGTTTTTTTCCATTTCATCAAATAGTTGTAACAATAAAATCAAAAAAATGATACATGAAATGTTATCCTGCTTTTCCAGCCAACTATGGCTGTGTGAGAATAGCTACAATAATGAGAAACCCAAAAAAAACTAAAAAAAACTCAATTGTCCCCCCAAAAAAGTGATACAACCATGAGAAACCAAAAAAAAAATTAAGTGCCCCCCAAAAAATAGTGTTTGGATCTTTTCTGGAGGGCACTGTACTGTAAACTGTACATCAAAATTAGTAACTTAAATTGAGAAGAAATGGGTGAAATGACAGGGCTAGTTCTAGCAGGCTCTGCTTGGAAGGATAAGAATAGGATAACCTCTCAACAGAGGATGAAGAAGTTATCCAGCGAGCAGACAACTTTGGTATATAGCTATCTACATCTGTGACATCTAGATCTATGTTTCACTTAGGTTACAACGATGCTTATAGTTGAGCTTCTAGTACCTTCTTGTCAACATGAAACCCCTCTTTACATAAATTAATCATATTCATATAGATCCACCCTACACCACTGCAACGGCACTTGTGAGCCACACACCCACTTACAAGTTCAATTTACAATACTGAATCCCTTGGGCCATAGGCTCAGTTTAACATGACAGTACAGTACACATTCCTAGTGTCTCGGCTTAGTCAATGGCGGTGACCCGGTCCAAAGTCAGACGTAATCTTATCCTTGAACAAGGTGTGACAGAGTATTGTGGCTCAGTTTGATAATGGTTTAATTGAGAAGTGTGGTGTGGTCTACGCGAGGGCCTACCCAAAGTAGGCCAAAGGAAGACAGCCCATCTTCCAACGCCTCAAACGAAACAACGCGTCCTAGCATATCTGGCTCAACAATTTTTTGCACCCATTTCCCGAGGGGCCGAGATATAACTTAAAAATGGCCACCCTGTGGCTCATGTGGGTCACAATTTCAGCATCCTTCAACACTTTCAATGCAGTTCAAGATGAATTTTAGGGAGCCATTTCACCTCCGCTTGTTACTTCTAGCTTTAGGTAGGCTTCTTTTTTTTCTTTTTTTAAGTGTTATTGAATTACTCCTATCACACCTTAGGTGTACTTCAACATCCCATCTTTTCAGAGTTCAACTGCCGAGATCTTCACCCCATGGACCTACCCATGTGTGTGGCGTTTACAACCGGTCAAGTCTGGAGTAAGCTGAACCAATTCTGGAGCCTTTACTTTGGCGTTATGTACTTACTTTTTTCCTGTTCAACTTGAATATAAACTTAGTCCAGGTGGCCACCCAAATTGGTCCTGCTAGATTGGAGTGCCGTGGTTTGCGTGAGACTTGTTGTAAATGGCAGCAAGTAGGTTCTGGCCCATTGCTGATAACTCTAAAAGTCTTTCTTATGTACAATCCCAACACATTTCTTTCAGGCATTCACTCAAACAATCGGATTTAACGAATTAAAAGAAAAATGCATTACGAGAGACAACAAACCCTGGTATTAACCGAACGAAGGCTAAAAGCACCAAAGAGGTATACAATCATCAATCACCTTCGAGCACAGCCCGATGTCGCCCTTGTTACCGTCCCTAGAGTCTACATAGCAGTCTTCCATCATGAGCCTTGTCGCATTTTTCTTCAACATATTCCGCGGGAGTATCAAAGAGAAAAAACTGAAGTTGTAGTTGTTTCAACTCAGAAAATGTCATGTAGTTAAAAACCACTAGTTAAGAACAAAACATATATCAATTACTATGTCTGTTGTTGAAGTAAATAATCCATGAACTTACCCTGATAACTAAATATAACGCGCTCAAATCTATCTATTCCTCCTACCCTAAACATGTGATGAGTATGAGTCAAAACTTAACAGAAGTTCATAAGCTGATAAGATACTTGAACATAAAAAAGGATGATACAAAATGAAAATATAAATAATTCATAAAGAACCAAGATGGCCGAAAAGACAACTCCTTTTCCTAATAAATAATGACCTCATTCTTTCACATTCGATCTTTCAGCCCAATACTAATTCCTGCTAGCACCAACGCAGTATTGAATATTCTGACCCTAAGTGTCTCAGTTCAGAACCACACTGACTACTCCTATCTCAAACTGCACTAGAATGGAGAAAAACTTGACTAACAAAACTTGCCTGCCTTAGACTCCTCGGATCTAAAGGAGACCTTCACCTCGGGCCTAAGATGTCTCTCCAGCATAAAAACGACCTTTCTGTCGTAACAGCAGAAGGGCATTAAACTTACTGCTTTACGTCTCTCTCCAAAGACTCTTTTTTGTTCCTATTTAGGCTACTCTCCTTCTCGCCGTATCTTACCGTATTACAGATTAACCTTGTACTTTCCTTATTCGTTATACTCTATCCCCTCCTGTACCAAACCCTTGCCGATTGTCCTTCATTACAGTTTCTCCCGTCGTTGCGCCATATTGTTTTTGTTATTTAACATGCTGTCTACCTTTAGTTCCAATTATTTAACACGCAGGACATGCAGTGTATGGACCAAGGCTGGGCACTGAGTGTATTTACAGTCTGCAGTCGTACTGTACCCTCTTACAGTACAAATGCAGTTGGTTTACAACTTGTTGGGCCTCGCAGCCGACCGCCCCTTAACTCGCAGTGAAAGCACACACACGCGCTAGCAGTATAAGTACATGAGATCGCACGCCGGTTCACGGAGTTGGCCGTACTGAATCGGAACTCCCCAGCAATCGCGCCGCCGCCGGACTAACAATACTCCAGACCGAATTCCCCAAGGCGTATTAGTGACCGGGCCCCACAAACCGCAACCAACAGCAGTAATCCTATTGGTTGGGCACCAGCCGTACGCGTCAGTGCGGGTATTCCAACCTCTTCCCGTGCCCTGCCTCCTTGTGGATCGGAGTTTTCCTTTTTATTTTTGAGTTTTCTTTTTTTGTTTGTCTCATTACACCGGTAAGGCATCTCGTATCACACCGCCTAGGAATTTCCTATCAAGTTCCTACGTAGAATGCTTACAAGGCGATGAAATTCTTTGACATACTCCAGCACATGCCTATAAAAGATGTATTGGGATTGCACCTTGAGAAAAATTCACCCAAAAGGGTTCAAGTGAGCACGATCTCACTCCCAGTGCAAAATCGCAAGCACATTTAAAACTGACTGAGCTTCGTTTACTCAGCTCAATAGGCCTGTGGACAACTGTCCACAGTGGCAGTCTATGATAAATAACCACGGACGTGTTTAGCTTATAAGAAGCTAGAAGCTTCCACAGAATAGCAATGTCTCCATACCTCTTGTCCCAGAATCCATCACTACTTTTTCTTCTCATTCACTCCCTTATCTTATTTTTATCTTATTTCATTTACCGTACTTTCCTCTTATTACTTACATTGTAACAGCAACATTATTTTCTTATCTGTCTTTTAATAATACTTACAACTGCTCTAACCACAGGTATGAGAAATGGTTCTTACTCACTAACAAGGGAAGAACCACTAACTGATGTTGAAATCTAACCACAGATCATTATTCTTCTGTACCATTACCTTGTTTACTCTTATTGTTGTATCAACTGCATCCACCTTTTAGGTATATTTGTATATTCGTTATCTTTTTCTGCTATACTACAATCCCTTGTTAATAAATAAAAACTTTTGGTTCCATAAACTTCTACAGGTTGACAATATTGACAAAATTCTAATATAATAACAAAAGGTGGTTTGCAAGACACCATGACTGACAAAGCAATTGAATCAAAAGATGTCTCCAACATCCCAATGCTAGATGGAACTAACTTAAGTCACTGGCACATGCAAGTGAAGATACACCTCAGATCCAAAGACCTAATTGACATATGCGAAAAACTTGTACCAAGTGATGCATCTACAACAATTGTCATCAAATGGTCAAGAGCAAGTTATGAAGCCATGAATCTAATTACAACTAGAGTCACAGAAAGAGTATTCTGGAAAGTAGTCAATGCAGAAAACATTGAGAAAGCAAACCAACTCTGGGAAAAGATTGAAGAACAATGCACTTCAAAAAGAGCAGTTAATAGAGGTCAAGTATGGATGGATGGGCAAAGAAGCTTCTACAACAGTAACATTCACAACTACATCAACCTATGCAGGAAACTGATGATGGAACTTTAATTCGTGAGTATTGTGGTCCCACCAGAACTTCTGTTGTATTCCCTACTTGCTAAATTAGGAGGAGACACCAACCTTCATCAATTTGTCAAAAAACTTACCCTTAATGAAGACATAATTGAAAAACCAGAAAAAATCCTCACTTGACTACAAGACTTAGCTCATCTAAACACCGTGGACTGAAAAACACAATCCACTACACCAACTGACCTCACCTCATCAGGAGGAGAACCACAAAAGATCATCTATTACTGTGAAAAAGGAAAACACAACGATAAGTGCTCAACACACAAGAAAGAAGACTTTTGGACTGAAAATCTTCACCTAAGACCTCCTAGAAGGGAGAAGAAGCGCTGTCATTTCACCACAGCTCAAGCACTTGCAACATATCTAGAACAGCAACAGCCATCATCCCAACAACTCATAATAGATTGCAGCACTACATATCATATTTTCAAAAAACTACAGCTCTTTTCCTCCTCTCTCAAACCAACCAAAACACAAGTAGAAACCAGAGATGCCAACAGTAACCTTACAGCACTGTAAAGCACATAAGAAAAGTCAAAACATTAATCTTCAAAAACTGCATATATGTACCATGTCTTAAATGAAACATTATCAGATTTTTAAAATTATTTAAAGAAGAACTAACAGTGAACTGAAAAAATGACACTTTCAACCTAATGTCACAAGAAAAAGAAATCCTAAGTGGTAAGATAATCAACAAATTAATGATCAGTACCTACTCAATCTCCACTACTCTGTTCACCAGTTCTGAAAAGACTCCTTGGCATGATAGGCTAGGTCACACTCTTCCATCTGTCCTGAAACTCTTAGGTATAGAAACTGACAAAAACAATTGTTTAATATACAAAACTAGAAAATCTCACAGACTTCCTTTCAACAACTACTTTGAGAAAGCTCTCAACACCTTAGACTCTGTACATATGGACATAGTAGGACCCATTACACCACCATCAGTTTCCAGCAATTGCTATTTTCTCACTATCATTGATCAAGCTTTGTCTTTCAAAATCATGAAAGTCTTAAAAAAACAGATTTTTTTCCAAACTTCTGTATTGCCAAAAAGGAAATGGAGAAACTTGGGAAAAAAACACTAAAATGGCTGGTTACTGACAGGAGGGAGTTATTCAATCATAATTTCAGGAAGCTTTCCAGAAATTGTGGCTACACTTACATAATGGCACCTCCTGAAACTCCTCAGCATAATGGATTTTCTGAAAGGGAAAATCACACTATCCTAGAGAGAACTTTCTTTCTAATGAAGAAACAAAACCTACCAAAAAGCTACTGAGAAGATGCGGTAAAGACTGCAGTTTTACTCTCCAACAGAATCAAGGAAAAATCATTCCCCACACCCTACCAAAAACTAAATGACTTAGAATTTTTGGCTGAAGGGCAGTGATACACAATCTCAAACAACAATACAAAGGAAAAATGGAACCACCTGGACAACCACTAATTCTCATTGGCTACAACAATAACAGCACTGCCTACCACATTGTCCGCCTAAGTGACTCACAGGCATCAGTCACACACTATGAAGCTTTCAACAAAAATGTATTTCCAAGCCTTCCAACCACAATTGGAAAAATGCTTTCTTTCTCCCTTACTTTCAACAATGCAGCCCGTACATCCAAGAATGACACAAATATGGAAGCCACAAGGACTTGCGAACCAGTTGTAAAAACACAGGAAATAGAATAAAAAATTGATACCAATCATATGGAGGACATCAATGAAGAACTGCCAGCTGAACCGCCCCAAATAAAAATAATAGGCCTGCGGAATCCAACACTTATGAACTCAGAAGTAGACAACCTCAAAATTCTCCCTTAAAAGAGACAGACAAACCCTCTCCTTACAATAATCAAAAAAACCCTGGAGCTTACAGCAGAGCAATAAACCTGGAGAACAGCTCTCGCTGGAAGCAAGCTATCAATAATGAACACACAAACATGTCTGCTCTAAAGGTATGGGATGTAGTGGCTCTCCAAGATGACTACAAACTTGTTGGAACAACATTGGTGTTCAAGATAAAGAAGAGAAAGCTAATTGAACAAATAAAAAATAAGGACCAACTCTGTGCTCAAGGGTTCACACAATCCCTAGGAGTAGACTTCAACAAAATTTATGCCCTGACAGGATGACTGAACTCCTTAAGGACCTTAATTGCACTTTCTTGTTTCAATAACCTAAAGTTCCATCAAATAAACATCAAATTCACCTTCCTCAACGCTGCACTTAAGGAAATGGTTTACCCTGAAATCCCACAAGGCCTAAGCCTGGAGAAGAGGAAATATTGCCTCAGGTTAAACAAAGTAATATATGGACTATGACAAGTACCTCTGGCATGGTACAAAAGACTGAAAAGCTGGCTAACCATGGAAAAATTCTTTTTCTGTGTTCTGAATTTGTGTGTTTTTCATAGATCAGGGAAAAATCCTACTTGGCTTTACATGCGTGTAGACAACATAGCCATTTTTGGAACCAATTTAGAAGTTTTCAAGAGAGAAATAAGCAAAGAATTCAAGATAAAGCACATTGGACCAGCTGATGTACTTATAGGTGTAAAGATTCACCAAATGAAGGATGGAATCAGCCTTGATCAACAAAAATTCACCAAAGCTCTGTTAGAAAAATATGGGATGAACACTTGCAAGATGGTAGTAACACCACTGACACCTAATGAACACTTTTTTCCAGCCACAACTGATGAGGTAATATCATTAAAAAAGCTCAAAACAAACTACAGAAGCACAACTGGAAGTATCAACTACCTTAGCAGAGAAACACAACCAGGCCCATTGTTTTCAGTAAGCACACTCTCCCAATAACTTGGAACTACAGGGCTGAAGCACTGGCAGGAATTCCACCATGTTCTCAAGTACTTTAGTGGTCCACAGAACAGAGGACTCTACTACCCCAGATAAACAAGCAAAAAGGTAACAGCCTTCAGAGACGCTGACTGGGGAAACCGCCAGGTTACCCACTGATTTACCACAGGTTACCTAACCTGCTTTCATCAATTACTGGTCTTTTGAAAGACCCGCAAAGAGCCATCTGTATCTATCTATATAGAAGAAGCAGAGTATAAGTCTCTATGAGACCTCACCTCAGAGCTGATATGGATCAAAAAGTGGTGTGAAGAAGAAAGGATATTGAAGTTGGAATAACCCATCCTCATATATGAAGAAAATCAAGCTTGTATCAAAACTTCCAATGGAGACTTTAACCTAAACAACAACATCTCAAGCATGTCAAAATTCCATTACATTTCATTAAAGAAGCCATCCAGAAAAAGGTAGTGTGCTTATTCTGCATACCCTCAGCTCATATGTTAGCAGATTTCCTGCCAAAATCAGTAAACAAAGAAATTCTGAGGAAATCCTTGCAGGCACTATTTCTTTTGTTACTGGGTGAGAGAAGGGATAAGAAAAATTCACCCAAAAGGGTTTAGGTGAGCACAATCTCACTCACAGTGCAAAAGTGCAAGCACATTAAAAACTGAATGACATTTGTTTACTAAGCTCAGTAGGCCTGTGGACAACCATCCACAGTGGAAGTCTATGACAAATAACCATGGCTGTGTTTAGCTTATAAGAAGCTAGAAGCTTCCACAGATTAGAAATGTATCCATATCTCTTGTCCCAGAATGCTTTGCTACGTTTCCTTCTAATTCACTCTCTTATCTTATTTCATTTACCCTAATTTCCTCATATTACTCAAAATGTAACAGCAACATCATTTTCTCATCTGTCTTTTAATAATACTTACAACTGCTCGATCCACAGGTATGAGAAATGGTTCTTCCTCACTAACTGACGTTGAAACTCTGACCAAAGATCATTATCCTTCTGTACCATCACCTTGTTTACTCTTATTATTGTATCAACTTCATCCATCTTTTAGGTAAATTTGTATATTTGTCATCTTTTTCTGCTATAAAACGATCCCTTATTAATAAATGAAAACGTTTTACACACCTTCCATCCAGCTCAAATCTGGATTATCCCTTGATTGTTGTCCTATTTCATTTTGAGCTCAACCCCAATTTTTAGAGAAGCAATGTTTGGGAACCTACCTGTAGTAGTAAATAATGAAAGATTCTACAAAGAATCAATGCGACAAGATCAAAATGCCAATTTAAATTTCAGCTTGGAAGAAAAGAAAGAGAATGGCCAAAAATGAGTATATGGGTTTTACCAGGTGAGTTTAACCTGACAAGTACATATGATAATTTGTTAATTTTTTTTCAGTGCATTAGGCCCTGGCCCCTGAGTGAACTTAGACTAAAATACGAAATATGACCTGTTTCACTTATTATTAAAATAACTTCAGCTCTCAGACATCCACAATAGGATGAAACGTGTTTAACCTCAATAAAAATTGCAGTTGATGTCCCATAAGTTATGATTCTTGAAAGAATAAGCCTCTAGATTATATAAATCGCCAAAAAGACCAAAAATGGTGCTATATGACTTACAAGAAAAACAAAACTTATAGAAAAAATATTTTCCTCAGCCCAACTTCCATTTACAACTTTTGAAAACAAGAAGTTTTATCAAGTACTCAACAATTTGACACAAAGATGCTGTTGGCTATGCCAGAAGCAGATTGAAATACTGGCCAAAAGGTTGTACTAAAAACATAAAGAAAACATTCTTAATACATTTGAGAACCTGCCATCAATAAAACCCATTTGTTGTGACATTGATGCATGGAAAAAATATACCTGTGATAATCCTTTATGGTCATAGTCATCCATTTAATAGATAAGAAGTTATATAGATCCAAAACTTGTTTAATGTCCTCTCAATCTATTGAAGGAGCCTATATAGGTAGGGCTCTGGAAGAATTCTTTTGAAAAACTTCACTAGAAAAATCCCTTCCCCATTGACGCTATTAAGGAAAAGGTGACAAAACAGGAAATAATCAGACCATGAGCATTCATGTTGAGCATAAAATGTCCAAAATCGTCAATAACTGGCCACATGACCAATTCTTGCATTGTTGCACATGCCATGGGATTTTATTGGGTTTGAAGGTATTTCTTCATTAAATGGGAAAATTAACCAATAAAGATTAAATTCATCTTGACCATTACATAACACAAGGCTTGGAGTCTCTGCATGAAAGCAATTATGAAAGTAAAACCCCAATTTTGGGATTCAAATTTGAGTTCTCCGATTCATTCTTTCTATAAGTCAGACAATATTTTTTTTCTCTTTATTACAGCTCTAAATAACAACAGAAAAGGCAGAAAAACTACAAAATTACTAGAGTTGGGCCATGGCAGAAATTATTTGGCTTAGATGTGTTATAGCTTGAAACTAAATAGAAAACAGTCCAGAATTTATCGGATCAAATTTAATAACCCAAAGTATTGCATGTAGCATCAAGACCTCAAGATCACAATTGAAACAGGGAAAAGTCAAAAATAAAATCTTTTGACTATTGTCATATCCCTAGACCCCATTTGTTTGATGGACTATAAATTTATTTTTTTGGATTGGAAAAATTGTTGGTTTAATTTAACGTACTATGTTTCTATAGCCTGAGGCTATAAATGTATAATCTAAAAGTAATATTAAATTGAAATGATTTATAAGTGAACAAATAAAACTGTTACTTATCATGCAAAGCACCACTTTACCATCCAATCATACCAAGTGTGAATGATTTATTTACCGAAAATAATAACAAATTTTCTATTTCTTTGTCCATATCTTGAATTTTTTGGTTTTTGATAATTGTAAGTGGATAGTATGATATTACTAAATTACAAAGGTTCTGAAATTCAATTATGATTCATGAAATAATCATTTTATGCATATTTAGAGTTTAATAAAGGTCACATCATAATAAAAGGTTAATTTTTATCCCTTGAAGGAGATTCAGTTATGAATTAGTTCAACTGTCACTTAATATCTGAAAGTTAGTTCAAGGTAGAAAAAAAAATGAATTGAAATGACATTAAAAATGTGGTACAAGGTATTTATGACCCAGTTATGTTAAAGATGACCTTTGTATTATTGGTAGGAGGATTTTCTTAGCTTTTGTGGATAGGTGAATCAAATACGTAAGATTCCATTCATAAGGAAGAGAAGTGTTCTCATTAAGTGATATTAAGAGACTATGTGTATGTGTCACAACCACGTATTTTGACCCTCCTCCTTGATGGTGGCGGCAATCCAACCTGGAGCCAAGTTGGGGCCAATTGGCCATGTCATATCATTTATGGCCAATTGACCCCTTTTGGGTGTTCCATGGCTCTTACGCCCTAACCCATTCCATTGGCCACGTATGGCCTCCATCATCCTTTATGGCCTCAGGCCAATTTCCACCTCACCAACCCCCAGGCCTCCATCACTGTTTTTGGGCCTGGGGGGTCCCTTTGTCTTCTAGGGGCTTCCAGGCCCCATGGCCACCTTCATTGGTTTCCTGGCCACCCCTTTCATTATGGGGGTTTTGGCCTAAATGGCCTTTTTGGGCCATTTAGGCCCCCCACGGCTTCTACGGTCCGTGGGCCGTAATACGCGGTCCGCGGTCCGTAGGCGGATTAGGCCCCTTTTGGCCTAATCCAATGAGGCCAAAAGGGGCCAAAGGGAGCAGCCACCTAGCCCCCAAGGCCAGGTGGGTCCCAAACCACAATTGGGCCCACCTGAGCCATTTTTGGCCACCAATCCCTTGGACCCAAATTGGACCAAAAACACCTTGGATCCATTTTTGGCCATAAATCCCGTAGGACCCATTTTTCACCTGGACCACCATGGACCAACTTCACCGTCATGGCCTCTGGCAACCACCAGAGGCCACCAAATCATCTCAACAAGCATTTCCCTCAACTTAAGGGAGGATTGCTTCATTCCTCCATGCACCTCGTACTCAAGGTTGCAGGAGTGGTGCATATATGGTGTTATATACCATTATGCACCATTTTTGCCCAGCAATTCAATGGTGACGTTTTCAGGACCCAAATCAACCTTCTTAACTCAAGGTACCAAGATCCAACGCCCATTTCAAAGGAGAACCTTTGGACTCATCAGTTTGGTAATCCATGGCGGCAATCAGAAGACCATTCAAGGACTCCAATCACCTGGCTCAGCAGGAGTTGGGTTGGCATTTTCATTCAGGGTTATTCTAAGGGCAATTCTCAAAAGGTATTACATCTTTTCAATCAGTTGTCAAGGCATCAAGTATTTCAATACTTCTTGGACAACTCAATTGGTTCATACAGGCGGTAATCAATCAACCTGTACGTACTTGGCCCAATTGGGCCAATTCATATTCCACTGTGGGAATTCAATCACACAGTTTCAAATTCAAGATGGCCAGAACTGTATTGGCCCGATTCGGACAATACAGCCGGTGATCCAACTCCAGGATCAATCTTTCAGCTTTTCACATATACTGGCCACCTTTCAGCACCTGGGGACTTTTTCCCCAGTTAATTAATATAGTGGATTTATTTTTATCCTTATTTTCTTTTACCTTATTAAAGTTAATACTGATAATCTTAAGTCAGTCATTCAGCACCCTCTTTCTTTTATTTCCTCGCCTGTCCAGTGGATATTGGTGGTCATATCCTTATACTAATTCCATTTCCTTTTCTGGCAGGTTGAAACAGTGAATTGAGGATTCACCTGGTTGGCTTCTTGGCTTTTGGCTTCTTTATTATCTTTGGCCATTGGCTTCATCTTTTCTTATCTCATCTTTTGGCATACTTGTTTTCTCCCATATTCTTTCTTAGAGAAAATTCATTCTTATTATTCTTTATCTTTGGAGCCCTCCAAGTGAGTTCTTGATTCCTGAGTGCCAGGCCCTCTTCTTCCAAGAGCCCCTGTGACATTATATTAATTAACTCATAATTCTTCTTCATTCATTCATTCTTTTATTCTTATATTTTAAATTCATTCATTCATTTCATCAAAATTATGATTCTTTAACGTTTTATGATCTTATGATTCTTCGTCACCTCTCAATTTTCTCTCATTCATTCTTCATTCTGAAAATTGAAAGCTGACCCATTTTTTATTTTTTATTATCTTTTCAATCTCATTCTCAATCTTAATCAATCTATTTTTATCCATAATTCAGGCATTTTTTATCTTTGGTTCTCAAGTTATTCATCAGGTTATTCAGACACGTTCTTCATATCAGGATTCACTTTGATTTATTCCTCAAGAATTTTTGATTTTTTGGAAGAATTCACTTGAAAATTGATTTGATTGACTAATTTGACATAATTGAAAATTGACCTCAACATAATTGATTGACCTGAAGATTTTATTGATTTTGCTGATTATTCACATCAAGATTTTTGACATAAATTGATTTTGACTCAAGAATTCATTTTGATTGATTGATTTTTTCTGCAAGATTTTGATTTGATTTGATTTGATTGATTGATTTATTGACTTCAAGATTCTCATTGATATTGATTTTTACTTCAAGACTCATTTGATTTGATTGATTGATGTATTTGAAGAATTTTGATTCATTGATTATCCAATTTCCTCAAGATTTGATTGTTGATTCCATACTTCAAGAAAATTTTGATTTTATTTCATTTATTTTGGTTGATTATTCCTGAAATCATGCCAGTTCAACATTCACCTCCAGCAAGACAGACCAGATCTCAGGCCAGAGCTCAAGCTGTTCTGACTCCAACTCCAAGGGCTCCTCTTGACGGTACCCCAGCAGTTTCTCAACTGAGGGCCAGATTGGACAGAGGACCCATTATGGAAGGAGCAGCACCATCCAGGAAGGAAGGAAGAGGGCCAAGAAGATCAATGTCTTTATCAAGAGTGGTTGGCGGATTCCCAGGATTTTCAAGAACCAGTCCCAAGGTTCAAGGTGAAGATGGTGAAGAGGAGGAGGAGAATTCTGTGGAAGAGGAAGAGTCTAATGGCACTGAGGCTGCTCCTGCTCCTGTGGGAGCATCTGAGGGCACCAGAGGACCAACTCTAGGCCAGTCTGATCAGCCTGCCTCTCATCAGTCTGAACCGTCTTTATTGGCCATTATGCAGCAAATGACTCAGATTATGGCCAATCTTCAAGCAGCTTCTTCTTCTGAATCATCAAGACCACCAGCCTTCAAGACTCCCTCTATGAAGGCTCCAGAATGCTTTGATGGGACTCAGCCCTTCAAAGTCAGAAGCTTTATTCAATCTTGTCAACTCATCTTTCATAATGATCCGGCAAACTTCTCTCAAGACAGAAAGAAGGTTCTTTATGCCACTTCATTCTTAGTTGGCAGGGCTGCAAAATGGATTGAGCCTAATCTTTCCAACCTCAATAATCAAGACTCAAATTATCTCCTCAATTCCTGGCCATTATTTGAATCCCAATTGTTCACTTTATTTGGAGACCCAAATGAAGTTAGAAAAGCAGAAGCTGAATTGGATGGCCTTAGGATGAAAGAAGGTGGGCATGTTGCTTTGTATATTGCCGATTTCAGGAGTTTGGTTTCAAGAATTGGGGATTGGGGTGAAAGGGCTCTTATTCATCATTTCAGGAAGGGCTTGGCCTCCAGGATTCTGGATCAATTGGCCTCCCATCCTTCAAACATTGATTCTCTTCAAGACTTAATGGACGTCAGCCTGGAACTTGATACCAGGTACCATGAGAGGAAGAAGGAAAAGAATCATCATCAAGAGAAGAGGCCTGAAGCCTCAAAGTCTCACTCTTCTCATCATCAAGTTTCTTCAAGTTCAAGACCAAAGAAGAAATTTCATTCTCAAAAGCGGGACAAGCCCCATTCTTCATTGTTGAATAAGGACTTCAAGTTGAAAGGTTCTGAAAAGGAAAGAAGAATCAAGGAGGGTTTGTGTACCTATTGTGGTGGGAAGCATAGTCTTGAGTCCTGTGTCAAAAGGCCTCAAAACAAGCTTACCCAACCGTCAGGCAGTTTTCCCAGCCAGGGAAAAGCCTGAGTGAAGATCATGTCGTGTTCAATGGTCTTCACCGTTTTCCTTCCAGAGCACAATTGTGCATTCTGAATACTGGTGTCAAAAATTCTCTTAAATTTTTTGTTTTCTCTTCTCTTTCTGATGTTTTTTACAGTATTCTCATTGATTCTGGTGCTACACACTCATTTATTGCAAAGCAGTTTGTTCACAAGTACTCATTGACTACGTCAGAACTTCCAGAGAAGATTCCTCTTATCATTTTGGACTCCTCTGAGTCCCCTTCCTTATTTGTGACTCACCATACTAAATATACGGTTGAGCTTCCTTCCTTCCCAAGCTTTGAATGGGATTTTTTAGTCATTGATACTCCCAAGGGAGAAGACCTCATATTGGGCTTTGACTTTCTCAATCATTTTAATCCTTCTATTGATTGGAGGCAAGGGCTGATCACCTTTAATACTGATCAAAAGGACTATTCTGATCCTTCCAATTCCTTCCGTAATGACTCTTCTTCTGCCAAATCATGTGCAGCTCTGGTTGGTGATTCTAGAACACCATCAGTTCCATCTTCTGTCCATATTCCTTCCCTTAATTCCCATCTGTCATTACCATCATCTGGAGATGAAGTCTTCAAAGAGATTCAAGATGTTGGGGAAGATAATTCTGTATCTTTACTCCGTCTCTTCTTTGGGAATATGGACCTTTCTTCTTCATCTTATCATGACTCCCTGGAGGAGTTGTGGGATGAAGAGGAAGAGCCAGAAGAAGTAGAAACCGTGATGAAGGTTGTTCCCTCTGTTTATCACCAATACTTGGATGTATTCTCCAAGGTGAAGGCAGAGAAACTTCCTCCTCACCGCGCCTGTGATCATCATATCGAACTGGAGGGGTCTCTACCTCCAGTTGGGGTGATCTACTCTTTATCCAAACAAGAGTCAGATACACTCAGGGCCTACATTTCAGAGAATGTAGAGAAAGGTTTCATCCGGCCAAGCTCCTCCTCAACAGGAGCACCTGTCCTCTTTGTTAAAAAGAAAGATGGTGGCCTCCGTTTGTGTGTTGATTACCGCAAACTCAATGCTGTCACTAGGAAGAACAAATATCCTGTTCCTCCTATGAACCAGCTTCTTAATGTCTTTAATGGTTCTTCTATCTTCTCCAAGATTGATTTGCGTGGTGCATATAACCTGCTCAGAATCAAGGAGGGTGATGAACATTTGACATGCTTCAGAACTAAATATGGCAGTTTTGAGTACTTGGTTATGCCATTTGGGCTCACCAATGCTCCTGCCTCTTTTCAGAATCTTGTCAATGATATATTCCAAGATCTTCTTGATGTTTTTGTTGTGGTTTATTTGGATGACATTATGGTCTTTTCCAAATCTGAGGAAGAACATGTCACTCATGTGTCCACTGTTCTTTCCAGACTCAGAGCCAATAACCTTTTTGCCAAGGCTTCTAAATGCCTTTTTCATGTTTCTAGTGTAGAATATCTCGGTTACGTTGTCTCTTCTGAAGGCCTCAAGATGGACCAAGCAAAAGTCCAGCAGATCCTTAATTGGCCTCCTCCAAGAAACCTCAAGGCTCTTCAATCCTTCCTTGGCTTTGCCAACTTCTACCGCCGTTTCATCAAGAATTATTCAAAGAAAATCAGTTCACTCACCAGTTTCCTCAAGAAAGATTCCTGTTTCCCCCTCAATGAGGAAGCTCTTAGCCAGTTTCATCAACTCAAAGAGGCCTTCACTACCGCTCCAATCCTTCTCTACCCACCATTGTAGAGACCGATGCATCCGATTATGCTTTGGGTGCTGTACTGAGTCAGGTCTCTGACTCAGGAAAACATCCCATTGCATTCGACAGCCGCAAGCTTATTCCAGCGGAGCTTAACTATGAGATTCATGACAAGGAACTCCTTGGCATAGTCTGGGCTCTCAAGCGCTGGAGGGCTTTTCTTCTTTCTCTGTCTTCCCCTTTTGAAGTTCTCACCGATAATTCTTCTCTTCAGTAATTTATGTCATCAAAGATCCTTACTCGCCGTCAAGCCCGTTGGGCTGAATTCCTGTCTGAATTTCATTTCTCAATCACTTACCGCCCTGGCCGCCTGGCTACTCTTCCGGATGCTTTATCACGTCGGGACAACGTCTATCCGGAGAGGGGGGAGGATTTCATCAGCAAGAATCCAATGAATTTTCAGCAACTCATTAAGCAAGATGAAGTTCAACCCTCAAAGTTCTTTGCAGTCAAGGTGGAGTCATTTTCAAATCTGATTGACTCAATTCAGAAGGAAGTATGGCAAGATCCTCAGTACCGAAGTATCCTTGAAGATTTGGGTAAAGGTAAATCTGTCCAAGATTATTCTCTTGATTCCTCCTCCCAACTTCTTCTCTTCAAAGATCGGGTGGTAGTCCCAAATGACTCCACAATTCAACTCAGCATTCTTCAAATGCGCCACGATTCTCCTTTAGCTGGACACCCTGGCCAAGAGAAGACTCTCAAACTTGTCAAGTGGGACTTCCACTGTTCCGGCATGACTCAATTCATCAAGGATTATGTTTCATCCTGTCAACAGTGTTCAAGAAACAAGAATATTCATCATAAGAAGTTTGGATTTCTCAAGCCTCTCCCAATTCCAAATGGTCCTTGGATTTTCCTCTCAATGGATTTCATCACTCAACTGCCACTGTCCAATTCCTTTGACTCAATCCTTGTCATAGTGGACAGATTCTCGAAAATGGCGGTGTTTATTCCAACAATGTCTTCAATCACTTCACTGCATTTGGCCCATTTATTCATCAAGAATATTTTCTCAAAACATGGCCTCCCATCAAGCATTGTCAGTGATAGAGGTTCACTCTTTGTTTCTTCCCTCTGGACCAATCTTTGTCAGCAGCTCAAGATTTCAAGAGACTTGTCAACTGCTTATCACCCAGAAACTGATGGACAGACAGAGAGGGTAAATAAGATACTAGAACAGTATCTTTGGATGTATGTCAGTTATCATCAAGATGATTGGAACACCTGGCTCCCTCTGGCTGAATTTGCCTACAATAATTCTGATCACTCTTCAACCAAGCAATCACCGTTTTTCACTGTTTATGGGAGAGATCCACAATTTGATTCAGTTCACATCACTCAAGATACTCCTGCTGGAAAGTTATCAACAAAAATCCAATCAGTACAGCAAGATGTCAAGAGAGAACTTGAAGCTTCCATAAACCGGTTTAAGAGGTATGCAGATAAAAGTAGAGCAAGTCCACCTGTTTTCAATCCTGGTGACATGGTATGGCTTTCTTCCAAGAATATCAAATCAACTAGACCCACCAAGAAACTGTCTGAAAGATGGTTGGGTCCCTTTCCAATCTTGAAGAAAGTCAGTACTCATGCCTACCACCTCAAGCTTCCATCTCAATGGAAATCCATCCACCCAGTCTTCCATATCTCACTCTTGGAACCAGTCAAGACATCAACAATCCCAAATTGGCATCAAGAGCCTCCTCCGCCAATCATTATTGAAGAAGAAGAGGAATGGGAAGTCTCTCAAGTACTGGATTCAAAGCTCAAGAGAAGAAAATTATGGTATCTGGTAGAATGGAAAGGTTTCAGTCAGGATTCAGAAGGATCCACATGGGAACCAGCTGAAAACCTCAAGAATTGCCCTGAACTTGTCAAAGATTTTCATTTGTTATATCCTGACAAACCAGGACCCAATTCTTCAATGGCTTGAATTTTTATGGTGCTTGGTGGGGGGAGGAATTACCAAAAGTAAGTCCCACTCCTGGTATGCACCTTTAGGGGTATTCTACTCTTCTTTGTTGTAAGCATCACCTTGGCCACTCTGTGAGCACTTTTCAATTTGGACACAGACTTCTTGGCCCGGCTTTCAACATCCAAATTCCAAATTTATGGCCATTTACACTTGGGCAAATGGACCATTCCTTTTTTATTCTTCCTCCCAAGACTTTATTCTTTCAACACATTCATTTATCAAGATCTTTCTTATTTATGGCACTGGCGGGAGTGGCAACTACTAAAAGTAAGTTCCTCTCCTGGTGTGCACTTCCCTGAGGGGTCTACAATCTGTCAAAACATCACCTTGGCCACTCTGTGAGCACCTGGCATCAAATTCTTTTATCCAGGTCCTTGGTCCCTTTCAAAATCAATTGTCGTAATCCGTGATGAAGATTGGATTTCTCCTCAAATTTCATTTTTCTTTACTTTTTCTGTTTCTCTCTTTATATCTGTTTCCTTTTCTCTTTTACTCTTTATATTCTTTTAAAATTTCTTTTCTTATAACACTTTAACGCCAAAATCTTTATGTCGAACCATGTCTTCAACTTTGTCAAAGCCAAATGTCAAGAGAAGATCAAGTCAACCTCAATTCATATGCCAACAAGCTTATCAGTTCAATTCTTCTTTTCAAGATTCAATACCTCTGGAATCCTTACGTCAAATCCGTCTCATTAGCCTCAACAGGCCTCTACCTTACCTTGGTGCTCAGGAGCTCACCATTCAAGGTAGGGGGGTACTGTCACAACCACGTATTTTGACCCTCCTCCTTGATGGCGGCGGCAATCCAACCTGGAGCCAAGTTGGGGCCAATTGGCCATGTCATATCATTTATGGCCAATTGACCCCTTTTGGGTGCTCCATGGCTCTTACGCCCTAACCCATTCCATTGGCCACGTATGGCCTCCATCATCCTTTATGGCCTCAGGCCATATCCTGCGTCATTGGCCCTCTTGGCCAATTTCCACCTCACCAACCCCCAGGCCTCCATCACTGTTTTTGGGCCTGGGGGGTCCCTTTGTCTTCTAGGGGCTTCCAGGCCCCATGGCCACCTTCATTGGTTTCCTGGCCACCCCTTTCATTATGGGGGTTTTGGCCTAAATGGCCTTTTTGGGCCATTTAGGCCCCCCACGGCTTCTACGGTCCGTGGGCCGTAATACGCGGTCCGCGGTCCGTAGGCGGATTAGGCCCCTTTTGGCCTAATCCAATGAGGCCAAAAGGGGCCAAAGGGAGCAGCCACCTAGCCCCCAAGGCCAGGTGGGTCCCAAACCACAATTGGGCCCACCTGAGCCATTTTTGGCCACCAATCCCTTGGACCCAAATTGGACCAAAAACACCTTGGATCCATTTTTGGCCATAAATCCCATAGGACCACCATGGACCAACTTCACCGTCATGGCCTCTGGCAACCACCAGAGGCCACCAAATCATCTCAACAAGCATTTCCCTCAACTTAAGGGAGGATTGCTTCATTCCTCCATGCACCTCGTACTCAAGGTTGCAGGAGTGGTGCATATATGGTGTTATATACCATTATGCACCATTTTTGCCCAGCAATTCAATGGTGACGTTTTCAGGACCCAAATCAACCTTCTTAACTCAAGGTACCAAGATCCAACGCCCATTTCGAAGGAGAACCTTTGGACTCATCAGTTTGGTAATCCATGGCGGCAATCAGAAGACCATTCAAGGACTCCAATCACCTGGCTCAGCAGGAGTTGGGTTGGCATTTTCATTCAGGGTTATTCTAAGGGCAATTCTCAAAAGGTATTACATCTTTTCAATCAGTTGTCAAGGCATCAAGTATTTCAATACTTCTTGGACAACTCAATTGGTTCATACAGGCGGTAATCAATCAACCTGTACGTACTTGGCCCAATTGGGCCAATTCATATTCCACTGTGGGAATTCAATCACACAGTTTCAAATTCAAGATGGCCAGAACTGTATTGGCCCGATTCGGACAATACAGCCGGTGATCCAACTCCAGGATCAATCTTTCAGCTTTTCACATATACTGGCCACCTTTCAGCACCTGGGGACTTTTTCCCCAGTTAATTAATATAGTGGATTTATTTATATCCTTATTTTCTTTTACCTTATTAAAGTTAATACTGATAATCTTAAGTCAGTCATTCAGCACCCTCTTTCTTTTATTTCCTCGCCTGTCCAGTGGATATTGGTGGTCATATCCTTATACTAATTCCATTTCCTTTTCTGGCAGGTTGAAACAGTGAATTGAGGATTCACCTGGTTGGCTTCTTGGCTTTTGGCTTCTTTATTATCTTTGGCCATTGGCTTCATCTTTTCTTATCTCATCTTTTGGCATACTTGTTTTCTCCCATATTCTTTCTTAGAGAAAATTCATTCTTATTATTCTTTATCTTTGGAGCCCGCCAAGTGAGTTCTTGATTCCTGAGTGCCAGGCCCTCTTCTTCCAAGAGCCCCTGTGACAGTATGTTAATAGAGGGAAATTTAAGTAATTAAAATGAATTATTCAGAGTGGAAAGAAGCCAAAAGAGAGAAATTATGTGCATATTGAAGGTGAAAAGTACTCAAGCAGCAAGGAGATAAAATGAATATTGAAACTTACTTAGTCTTTTGAAGTCAGCAATTAATTTGACAAGTAATTCACTGAATTTATTAAAAAAAATCAGGAGATAAGGGATACAGTGTTACAAGGTCTCTTCTAAGGAACAAGGCCTGGAACTCAGGGGATTGGACTCACCTTCAGAGTGCTCAAAAAGGATAAGCAGAAACTGAAACAGTATAAGGATAAGACAAGATTTCTAGTTCAGAAAGAAATAAGAATATGTAGCTTAAATTAAATTAAGAAATGAAACAATAAGAAAGAAGAGAGATAACCAGAAAAAAATTCCTATTACACGTTTTGAACCAGTCAGAAAAGAAGAGTTCTGAAACTGAATACTGATACAAAAAAGAAATCTCCTGGTTTGGCGAGTTTAAGTGGGGATAAGGTTGATAACCATTTTCCCTAGTAGTGGCTGTGAGAGTATCACCCTCTTGAAACTTATGGAATATTTAAAATGATGATGACACACATTTTGAATGTGACCCCTTTTCTTCCAAATTTCATTAAAATTTTCGAAGGGTTCAATCTTTATCTCCTCCTTTCCTTATAATTACAGTTCTTATATCCTCAACCCTTTTCACTCTTTAGTACAGCTTTGAATATTGAAATAATCCCTGGTAAGCTCTCTGATAAGTCTTATTTCTTTCATTTAGTGGTTTCATGGGTCTTATCTGTCTGAAAGTATTCAATTTTAAAATGCGTCTTGGGGTATATTCCAACACTAATACCAAATTATTTCTTAGAATAAAACTTTTTCATAATGACAATATGAATGGAATTTGTATTTAAATGTCCATAAATTACCTTCTTGGCTCTTTTTGGGTCAGGATGACGTCATAAACAATGTTTTAGAAGAATTTCAAAAGAGCTAATTTATTGAGGTTTTGGTCTTTTATGTCTGAAATGGTAAAATATGTCATTTTTTGTTGGGTATGTCCCCTAGCAAAGATCAATAATTTTATAACAATAAAAAAAGATAAAAAATGACAATAAAAATGTGATTGGCCTTGATCCTACTGAAAGCCCGTTCCTGGCCATTTTGGGTGAACGTGAAGGCATACCCAACTTTTGAAAGATTTTGAGAAAGAAAGTGTTTTTGAATCCTGAAGTGATGTTGTTTATGGAATTGAAAATAGCACCATAATAAAGTTTTTGGTCTTCAATGGCCTTTTTAACTCTTTTTTAAGTCCACAGTCCATCGTCTTTAGGGGCTATAGGAAGTCCTAAAAACCAGTTTGGCCACCCCACACCCAAATTCTTCTGGGGTTCCAGGAGCCAAAGATACCAAAATAGGGGGTTCCTTGGGTAATACTGGGTTCCATTAAGTGTCTCATGGGTGTTTTGAAAGGCCTTTCCCAGATGAGCTTGGGAAGGAATTATGCTGCTTTTAATAAAGTAAATAAAAGATAGAAGTTATAAAAGTAAAAAAGAACGTAAAGCAAGAAAATAGAAAAAATCAAATTTCTGAGAGTTGTCCCTCTTGAGCTGAGTTATGTTTTTTAGCCAAATTTTTATTAAAGATAAAAAACAATTATGTTTGTAACAAAGTGGCAACAGTTATTTTTTAAAAGAGGTAGAAGCCTCTTGGAGATGCATAGCAGGAGATGGAACTTACTTTCATAACTTCCACTCTCAACCAAGAACCATAAAAAGAAAATCTAAGAGATGAAAGATAAGCTGATTTGAAGAGCTAAATTTGAGATATAAATTAAGTAACAAAAGAAGAAAAAGGAATTGGACATATTTGCCATTAAAAGGAGGAATGGAGGGTACCATTGTTACAAGGCCTTCAGAATTTATCCAAAGGATTCAAAAACTCTCACAAAGTGTCCAAAATAAATTTTAAAATGTATTTTTGTAGAATAAACCCTTAAAGGTGAATGCCAGTAGAGGAACTGACTTTCATAAAATCAAATTCCCACCAAGAACGATAAATAAAACTCTTGAGGTGTTTGGGCTAGGATTGCCAGAATACAAAGAATGAAAGTCCTTGACAACCTTTGGTTAGTTGGTCAGCTTATCAGCTGGTTACCAAGCAGTTCTTTGTGGGCCTTTACTGAATCCTGTATTCTCTACATGATACCATAGCTTAACTGTTTTGATTTTTAAGCCCAGAAAATTTTCCACTTTCCATTATTATTGCTCTAACAATGTAGCTGGCAAAGGTGGAAATAGATGGCCCTACAGGATAGTTAATTTCTTGAAATTTTCCAATAATGACACATGGTAAACAGGGAAAAATGACTTCAATTTTTGGGGAAAGTTGAGGCTATATTCATTTCTTCAATTCTTCTTAAAAACTTCAAAGGGTCTTACAAAGCTTTCTAAGAGACTCTTTGATGGTGTTTGAGGCTAAAAATACTTTTTCCCAAGGTTGGAAATCAGGTGGAATTGACCTATTTTTATCTGAATTCTTCTTAAAATAATTTATTACAGAGTGTAATTATTCTTTGACCACTTGCTATATATATTAAAGTCTTTATGATAGATTTTCAAAATTATTGTCTTCAGAATTTTGAATAGAGTAAAATCTGGGATATATTACACAAATGGGAAAAATGGTTATTGTTTTTGTTCAAAGGTGTTCTGCCTTTTTCTAGGAAAATGAATTCATAACAAGCCAGGTGTTCCAGTCATCTTGATAATACTTGAAATACATCTGAATATATTTTTATAGAATCCAATTTACCCTCTCTGTATGTCTAGCTTTTTCAGAGTGGAAATAAGCTGAAATACCTCTTGATATAGAGAGCTTCTGACATAAATTGAGACAGAATAATGAGCCCAAAATGTGATTCTCTATCACTGATGATACATATTGAGGGAGGGTTTTTGGAAAAGAAATGGTTAATGAGTATTTGAGATAAGTGCAAACAATGATTGTTGAATAAGATGGAATTAATATTTCCATTTTTGAGAATCTGTCAACATTATAGAGTTGAGTGGAATGTTTTGGAAAGTGAAAATTGAGTGATACATTCCATCAATAACAAACTACAAGGACCATAGGGAATTTGCAGAGGTTTGAATAATAAAACCTTTTTATGGTTAAATTTCTTGTTTCTAGAACATATCTGAAATGAGGACACATAGTCCTTTATAAATTGATTCATGCTATACAAGTAAAAATGTCTTTTGATGAGTTTGAGGGTATTCTATTGGCAAGGTTTTCTAGACAATAGACAATCATGGCACTTTTGAAGAAAAGCCAAATTTATGGATGTGTGTTTTGTGATACCCACTATATCTTTAAAAAATAAAAATTTTAATTGAGGTGCAAGAGAATAATCTGGAATCATTCAGCTCTTCCTAATGGTTTGATTGTCTTTTCATCCTCTTTTTGGAATTTGATCCAAAAGGCCTTTGTAGTACTTTGAGATATGACCACACATCTAAAAAGGTCACAAAGATATTACAAAACTTATTCTATTAATAATAATTAAAATTCAAATTCTAAAAACAATTAAAATAAGAAAATATGCCACAAAAAAGCAGAAATTCTTGATTATCTAAGAAATAAGTGGATATAAATGTGAAATAAATCACAAAATTGGATTTCCAATCCAAAGAGACATATATGACTCTGTTATGTCATATCTGTAAACCCAATACTTCGTGAAATACATGGATATATGCTGCCTAATGATTAGTGCATCTATTCATGGTTTTTAGCTTGTATTGTTTGAAATGGTAATGCTAAAGAAATGATTCTAAATTTAATTTACCACAAAACAGATTCCATAAGACAGCTATAAAGTATATCTGGCAAGCTGTAAATAAGGTTAAGAATAATGAAGGGAAATTGGTCAAAATAGCAATACCAGTTGACCATTTAAAATTAAAATTAATCCAAACTTAGGACAAAGTACGTATTCAGACTCTACTAGCTATAAATGAAAATTGAATAATTTTTGTCGTGATATTCAAGGTATGACACTATGAAATAATGGCTTAAAGTCTAAAGTAGTAAATTTTGACATAAAAGATGAATTACTATCAAAATAATCAAAAATAGAGCTTTGATGATGTAATAAAATCCTCTTGTTCCCTTAGTAAAGACATGCAAAGATATCAGAATTGCCCCTGTGAAATGAATTTGTGTGAAAAAATTAAAAGTTATTGTGGTATACCATGAGAGTTCAGCTATATAATTTTGTTTTATTTTTTGCTAATTATATATATGAAAGCAGATAAAAATCGTATGAAATCACCTTTAAGGAAAAAAACAGCAAAGTAATCATTGAAGAACACAATGATATATTGATTGAAGAAAATAATATACAGGCTTTCTATGTCAGTGACACCCCACTGAAATATCCAACACACAATTGTGATGGATAGTACCCAAATCAAAGACATTTGTTTTCCATTTTCTTTGTAAATAATTTTTTTTTGTATATATTTTTTATCATTCATGAATATAAGCAATTGGGTGATTATTATAATAAGAGTCACAATGAGGATTACAATTGATAAATATCAGCTTTATAGGAATACTTGGGGACATAGAAGGTTCAAGGTATGGAACAAAACACATTTTGAAATATTACTTTTGGGAACTTTCATGTATTTTTGCTGTTATAAAACACCCAATGAGGGGATCATAATCATTAAGTTCCTTTAAATAATTTAAATGATCAATTTTTTAATATTGAAAAAAATTTATTGTTGAATGGGAAAGGCCATATTAAATCAACTCTTCTGTTAATGTGAACACCAAATTTCTCATTCAAGCTGCAGAGATGGAGTGTGGTACATGATGTTGGAAGGGATATGGTATGTATTGTCCTGTTTTAATTGTTTTAACATATAAGTATTACATAGTTTTTGTGTTTTGAAGAGACTCTTCTAGGCTAATAGGTTTAAAAGATATTTCTGGGAAGAGAAAAGGAGTGGGACATGTAAGTGTAGTCACCATTATTGGAGTATTGAAAAAGACCAGCTTGTAAAGTTGGTAAGGAGGACCTCCTTATTTTGAGACTGGAGCTAGGCATGTCATGGGCTCAGGCCACATGAAGGACACACTCAAGATTAGGATTTTTAGGTGAATGCAATTTCTGGAAGTTTTGAGTAGTTTTTGGAAGATTTTGGAAGAATACAGGTAATAAAGTCAATAAAGCCCTCAAATACCAACAAAACTATAATACAGTACAATCACCTGACTGATGAGTAATCAATTGAGTAATACATGAAGATAAGGCCTCCAGAGCCCAAATTAAGCTTTGGTTGTATTTCATAGCCACATGTCACAAACATGTCACTTGAACAAGTGAGAGATTAATAAATTGATCTGATTGGTCAGAAACATGTTACATCAATATTAAAAGTGAAGTGAAGCAATCTTATTGGTCAGAAATATAGACTTGTGTCACATCACAGACCTTTAACCTTGCATATCCAGAATTAAAGTTTGCACTGCTTTGTACAGCCACCAGAGGCTGAAAATTTCAAAGTACTTTGTTTTTTGCACTGATATGGAGGGCCCCATGGGTATAAAGAGAGGCTCTCTCTCCCAATTTTTCTGTTTTCCCCATCTATAAATTATAGCTTCATTATTTTTTCTGATCAATCCTCTGAGAGGTTTTACTTGAAATCTATTTTGATAAATTAATCCAAGTAATTGAGGTTTGTTGTTGACAGTGATTGAGGGAACCAATAGTGTGAAAAGATGTTAATTCATCCCTCACTAGCAGGTGGAATAGTAATTGATTAAATCAAATAGGATCTTAAGGATTGAAGCTCATGAGAAAGGTATCTCTAGAGTTTAGTGATTAAGCCTTAAGATCAATTTTTAGAGAGTTTTAAAAGAAAAAAATCACCCAAAGTATTTTTTTAGGCTTTAAAGCAAAACCTAATAAATTTCAATTAGTTTTGAGCTAGTTTTTGTTGTAAAGCTCCTCAAAGGAAGTGATTTTTCCTTTTTTAAAATGAAAAATGCACAATTGGAGTAATATTGCTACTTTTAAAAGAAAAGTAGACCTGTATTTATTAGCTAACAACTAATAAATTATCATCAAATAAAAGAAGAAGAACATAATCAAGTTCAGGAAATTAGTATTCAATTTATAGCCCATAGCTAGTAGTATCATCAACAACCCAGAAGATATTACACAAATTATTATTGCAACAGAACAAGAAAAGAAAAATAATATTGATTACCCAGAACTATAACTTATATTAAAAATTATTAGAGTAGTAGACTATCCATAATACCACAAAGAGAATCAAATATATATTTTATCCTTTGAAGTCTGTTATTATATCAAATTCAGTATTATTAGTGTTTTTATTTTTTGTATTTACTGAAAAATGTATCAAGAGAAGAGGAAATGTTTTACTTTGTGTATTATAAATAGTATTTTCTATTTTTTATCATTTTCTCATTATTGCAAGTATTTTTTGTCAATCGTTTCATGGAATCCAATCAGCCTTATGAAAGTTTTGAAAATAAGTTATATCCTAAGGTTCTAAATATTAATTATTTTAAGTAGAGAAAAGTCTCATTAGAGATTTTTGAGTACAATTTTTTCTGATCAAGCCACTATCAATAAAAACATTTGTTTGGTCAACTCATTAAAGATAAATTATAATATCAATAAAGGAAGTCTAGATTGTCCTAGAACACAAGAAAAGAAAGTGTTACAAGTCCCAAAAAGCAATTCACAACTCTTTGCTTGTAAATTCCCCTTCCAGTTACTGCCTCATTTTATCCCACATGCAGTGGAGTTCCCACAATATTAATGATTCAAGATAAATATTAAAAATAATCATTTTTGATCTTTAATTGTAATCCAATTTTAATGTAAACATATTAAAAAAAGAAAAAACTGGTGGATATTGGTATTTTATGATTAAACTACCTGAATACTCAAAATTAAATAATATGCCAAACCTATGATGTCAGAATATTAGAGCTACAGTAATAACTCTAAAATATGGTTTAATAATAGGATGATAAGGTGTAATCATGATGGAAATGTCACCAAACCTTATAATATCGATGAAATACAGTGGATATGTTAACTACATGTATTCTAGAAGGAAGGGTCTTTAATATACAAAGAACCCTCCTTCCTATGTTTCACCATCTGATGTATCAAAATAAAAAATAGTAAATAAAAGGTAATACACTGTATTCTTTATATATATAGCTATTATATTATTAAAAAGCCAATTCTTAACTTGTATCAATCTCTTGATTTTACATTAGTAAATCAAAATTTGATGATTATTTGTTATTTTATCTTCAATGCTCTAAATCCATGTAATAATAGTCAAAATTCTATTTCTCTCTACTTTTTATTGTAACTACATTCCAAAAATGTTTTACTTACTTTATTAGGCCAAAAATTAATCAAAATTATTACATTAAGTGTTAAAAGTAGGTCATCTTCTCTTATTAAGATATTTTTTTCTATTATTAATCATCAATAATTCTTTTATTAATATAAATAGTCCTTATAATAACATGTAGCTTTTATATGAGTATCATTATTTCTATAAATTGTTTTTTATTACTAAATAAAAATTCCTAACACATTTATCCTTTGTTTATGCCATGATAAATTGCCATAAGTATATAAATTTACTAAATATTATATTTTTTATTCTTTGTGAATAATATAAATTATCTTACACCATAAGTATAATAATTAACATCTTATTATTCTTGTTCATTTATATTAGGAAGAACAGAGTATAATGGGTCAAATATTAGTAATTTTGATGTATTTTTTCATAATAAAAACTTAAATTTGGGGTCCTGACCATGATATTTAATCAAAAGAATTCATAACAAGATTGAAATTGTGTTTATACAACGTGGAATTATATTTATAATGATAATTTATATAATAGCTTAATACTTATTTGATTTAACAGCTATTGAGGAATTAGTAAAGTAATTTCATTGTCTTACATGTGGCTTCTCACATCTCTAGACTTATAAGACCTTTCTTTGAGTGACTCTGGTGATGAAATAAAATTTCTATGAGTTAAAAATAAAAATTTATGCTATAATTTAATTAAAGAATCATATTATGATTTTTTATTTCAAATATCATTATTTATTTGAAAATTAAAAGATAAGAATGAAAATAAAGAAAAATGGAAAACTGTTTTATTATTATATTTACTTATTTCTCTTACACAAAAAAGATAAAAAGAAACTTTCACATGGCAATTGCCATAAATTTTAAAAAATACTATTTTGTTAAAAGAATTATTGTTATTTGCCTTTTCAGTGTTTTAAGATAAGCCAAAAGAGTATACACAAACAACTTTTTAAAAATTGGTAAAGAAGCTTGTCAAAGTTCTATCATACCAAAGGTAACCTAGAAAAGAAAAAACAAGAAATTGGTTTTTAAGGACCCACCATTCAGGGGTCTGAAGGTGAGCACCTTTGTTTAAGTTCCTTAAGAAAATTTTCTATTTTTATTTTTTTTGAATTTCTTTTTTATTGAACTTAATATGACTACTAGAAGAGGTTCCCAATACTCAATCCAATCAGATAGAGGTTGACTCAGAAGTAGAAATTATCCCACAAAAGGGAAAAGAAAGAGCATCATCCTCAGTGTAAAAGAATCCACACAAGGAAGTGCCATATGCAAAAAGAAAGACCTTGAAATGCCTATCATTTCTGAACCTGAATGGGAACTGAGCATTAGTAATTCAAACAGAGATAAATCCTATGGAAAGGGCTCAGATAGAGATATTCATGAGCCAGTCAAAACATTACTAAATAGTCTACAAAGAAAGGTAGTGGGACATGTTGCCCCAAGAGATTTCTTCAGGAGGAGGAAATAGTGAAATAATATAATTAATAGGATCCACTATTGTCCAAACCTCAGATCAAAAATTCAAACAAATGTCACAACAAAAAAGGGTGGAAAGCAAGGAAGAAGCCCTGGTAGCTACTACAAGCAAGCCTCAAGCAAACAAACCTCCTCAGGAAGAAAAAAAGAACAAGGTAGATAATTGGAGAAAACCATTTTTGCTCAGTTACAGGATCCCAAGAATACAAAAAGATGCTATGTAAAGTTTTTTCAACATGGCCAAAACCTTGATGGAATTAAAGGACAAAGAGGGGCAAAGAATGAGACAGCCATCCTTCACAACGATGTGACTTTGTCTCATGTTTTTAAAATAATTTAACAGATGTCAAAATAGTTTATTATATCCTTAATAGGGACAATAGTATATTATTGTTGTCAGGTTGAGTCTATGATGAGAGTATTAAAAGGTATTTACAACTCTTAACTATGACTGTGACACGGTTAAATAAAGATTTAAAAGGGTTTATAAGAGTAAAGATGGTTTAATTTTAATAATAAGAGGGCTTTACTATAAGGAATATAGTGGTGGTGAGCGCTGTTGAAAGCCCTGGGTGCAACTTTACCTGTTGGGTTACAATAATAAAGATTACAATACTTTAAATTAAGAGTATACCTGGTTATTACCCAAGAGTAAAACTGTTTTTGACAGTTTACTACGTAGGGTATTCAAGAGCAGGATGAGGAAAGGTTTTTGGCTGTGAAAAGCCCTCCTTTTATCCTGAAATTGAGGTGGAAAGGCTGCTAGACCTTTCCACGTAGAGGAAGTGAAGATTTTTCACTCTCTATGACAGGCTTGTGGTTTGCAAACAGCCTGTATACCCTGTATTGGGCTCAGATGTGGTTTTGAAACCACATCTGGGCGGTTTTCACCAATACAGGGTGAAAATTTTCATCTGGGGACCTCACAGCCTGATTCTGACGTGTATGACGCATAGAATGCTGTACAGAAACTGTATGGGACCCCAGTATTGACTGACATATGAGGTATTGAAGTAAAAACATGCTTCTTCGTCTATTTGACACCTGATATTCATGGTTATGGGATATTATCCCATGGTAAGGCTGTACCTGACAGCAGGTGGGATTTTGACCTTAAAATGGTCATAACTCTGTCGGTTTTTGAGATATCAAGCTCAAAGTTGGTCCATTGAATAGCTATGTATGCGCTCAACACAATGGTACCCAACTTGACATGGTTATCATTAAATATGGCAAAGGTATCCCATGTACAAGTATTTTTGTACATTGGCGTGGTCTGGGCAAAAGCTGTATTGAGCTTGTTTGGCCAATAACTTCTGTTGTAGTTGAGTTATGAGGAAATGGATGGCACCATCAGATAGCCCTGATTGTGCTATTTCCAAAAAGACCCCACTTTAGGTATCTCACACTAAAACTGTAAAAGTTAGATGAGAGGTGAATGTTTTGTTCACCCTTATTTGGTCTGAATTTGACCATAACTCAAGTAATGCTGGTGCTAGCTCAGTTTGGCTGGTACCATTGGATAGCCCTGGCTTAGAGCTTCATTTTGAATACCCATTTGATGGGGTTAAGCCTCTCCTTCTAGATTTTAGATGAGAGGTGAAAATTAAGGTTTATGTTGGGACTTATATTTCCAGGAAGAGGTGAGTTTCCTCTTTCTTTTGATACCTTTTGAGCTAATTTGACTCAGCTCCATGTTTTGGTGGTATTTTGGTTATACCATTGGTTTATGGTATTTTGGCTGTCATGCTTGTGCTCTGGTTTTGAGTCACAGGCTGACATACCCTCCCTCTAAAAAAGGCTCATCATTGATGAGACTGTTCAGTCCTCCTAGAGGCTCTGAATCTCCTTAAATGAAGGTTCCCATCTGGTATGGCATCCTCTGCAAACAATTTGTCTTTGTCAGCTGTCTGGTTCTTGAATCTGACTAGATATTGTCTCTGATCTTTCCCATTAAGTCTGATTTTTCTGGCCCTGATGATTTTACTCACAGGTCCAGGAGAGTCTTCTACTTCCACTATTTCTGGTGGAGTGATGTTTTTCTTCCTGGAGGGGAATTTATCCTCCTCTGTTTGGAAGTATGGCTTGACCAGGCTCACTGGAAAGACTGGGTGTTTCCTAGAAAACTCCTCAGTGAGCTTGACCTCTACTGCATTCTTCCCTATCAACTTAATGATAGTGAAGGGCCCTACAAATGAGTCTCTCATTTTCTTGGGTCCTTTGAGATTGTTAAAGTTCAGTGTAGACACTAACACCTGGTCCCCTTCCTTGAAGTCAGGTTCCATATGTGATTTGTCCCACCTTTGCTTATTATACTCTTTGGCCTCAGCTATGCATTTGGCAGCAGTATCACAGTCTTTCTTCCACATATCATGGAAGTCTTTGGCTGTGGGGTGGATGGTCAGAAGATTCTTCTTCAAGTGATCCACAGGTAACAGGGGATTCCACCCTTTCTCTACCAGTGCAGGTGTTTTTCCTGTGGTAGAGTGCTGGCTTGTATTATAAGCCAGTTGGACTGCTGGTAAGAGGGTGACCCAATGATGGGTGTATCCCTCATGGTCCTTGTATTCCATGCCATAGGCACAGAACCTCCTGAGGATGTCCTCCATTGTTTGGATCATCCTCTCAGCTAGGCCATCTGTTTGTGGATGGTAAGCTGTAGAAAAAGCAAGCTTGGTGCCTAGCATGTCATATAAATTGGTCCAAAATTCAGATGTGAATTTTGGGTCCCTGTCACTAATTACAATCTTAGGGACTCCACAGGTGGATATGATGTTATTCCAAAATAACAGAGCAGTGTCCATGGCTGTGTCCTCTTTATGGCATGGTAGACATCTCATGCTCTTGCTGAACCTATCAACTATGATTAGGCAGGCATTGTAGTTTTCCTTGCCTCCTGGGACAAGTCCTGTGACCCAGTCCATGTTGATGGTTTCCCATGGGTGTTTGGGTTCTTCTATGTGTTGAAGTAACCCATATTTCTTCCCATGTTTTCTATTTGCCTTTTGGCATCTTTCACAAGTGTTGATGTATTCACTCAACTCTTGCTTCCACTTGGGCCACCAAGCTGTGCTTGATACCCTCTCTTTAGTCCTGTCCTCACTCATGTGTCCCATATAGGGGCAGTCATGGCATTCCTGCAGGATTAAAGAGATGTGGTCTCTTTCTGTCACTGTGAGTGCACTGGTGTGCTTTTCTCTGTGATAAATCAGGCCATCTATAAGGAAGAATTTATTGTCCTTATAGGCCCTCAACCAGGGTTCCTCCAGATGGGTTTCCAGTTCTGGGCTCCTGTATTTTTGTTGAAGGAGTTGGAGTAGTATGCTACACTGTTTGTGTTTAGCATAAGATTTCAGTACTGCATTGAAGAATTCATTGTGCAGCTCTGAGGAACTTATTCCCAGTATGGGGGTTTCTGTCCCTTCTGAATCAGTGTTTCCACTGTCAAGGGTACCACTCCCTGGTGCCCATTCAGAGAATCTGAAGTCTTTCTTCCTATTTATTTCAATAAAATGGATAGGAATTTTTGCAGAAACTTCAGGGTCATAAGCTGGATTGCTTTTGACATTGTCTAGTGGCCATCTGCTAAGGCCATCTGCATTGGTATGGCTTTTATCTTCCTTGTATATGATGGTCATGTTCCCTCTATACTCCTGGAGGGCTATTTGCCATCTCAGCATGTGTCTATTAGTAGTCTTCATGTTTAGTAAAGACTTCAAGGCTGTGCAGTCTGTGTAGACTTCAAAGACTGCACCCTCCAAATAATAATGGAGTTTTTCTAGAGCCCAGACTAGACATAGACATTCTGTCTGGGTGGCCCCATACCTGGCTTCTGAATCTTTCAGCTGCCTGGAGATGTAACATATTACACCTTCTCTTGGCTCACCATCCACAATTTGTCTTTGGTGAAGGGCTGCTCCCAAGCCTTGGCTGCATGCTGCATCTATATATAACTTGAATGGTAGTTCAAAGTCAGGAAAGATGAGTACAGGTGCATTTGTGAGTTCATATTTGATCCTCTCATATGCATCCCTCCTTTCCTTGGTTATTTCAAAAACTACATCCTTTGGGCATAACTTGTATAAACTACTGGTTATGTGGGCAAAATTTTTGATGTGGTTTCTATAGTAGCTAGCAAATCCAAGGAAAGATTGCATCTCTTTGATGTTCTTTGGTACTGGCTTTTGCAGTACTGCTGCTACTTTGTTCTGGTCAATTGCCAGACTAAGGCCTGAGACTTTGTGTCCTAGAGCTAGTAGCTCTTGTTGGCCAAAATTACACTTTTTAAGTGAAATTTTCAGATTGATGGGTGTACATTTACTTAGCACTCTGTCTATGTATTGTACATAGTCTTCCCATGTCTCTGAGTATATAATGATATCATCAATATACACTACCATCCAGCCTTCCATTATTTCTTCTTGAAATATGGTGTCCATCATCCTTTGGAAGTGGGCTGGTGCATTCTTGATGCCAAATGGCATCCTGGTGTACTCATATATGCCCATATGGCATATTATTCTGAGCAACTTCATGGAGTTTGGTTTAACTCCATTTTGGTGGAAGCCTTTCATACAATCCATCTTGGTTATGTATTTGGCTTTGGCTAGCTTATCCAAGGCATGGGGTATCCTTGGTATAGGGTACCTGTCTGCTTTTGTGTAGTTATTCAGGGCTCTGAAATCTCCACACAATCCAGACTTGCCATCATGCCAGGTGATCAGGACAGGAGTGGTGATTTCCACTATTTCATTATGTCCAATTTTCCTGATGACATCCATGTCCAGGAGTTCATTGATGTGTTTTTCAATTTCTTTCCTGGTTTCCAGACTTGCTGGATAAGGAGGTCTCCTCAGCATGGGTGGATAAGGCCTTTCCACATCCAGATATAGTTCTATATCATGGCCTTTGATCTTGCCTAATGGTTCTTCACCAATGGCAAATGCTGGTCTGTTCTTTCTCAGCATCTTTAGTAAACTTAGTTTTTGTTTACGGGTGAGGGTAGTGCTAAACTGTCCCTCTTTGAATTCCTTCAAGAGTTCTTCTAGTGGATCTAGTGAAGATATGTGGTATATGTCAAGTGAAAATTTCTTTTCCTTGTTGGTACCAATGGTAATGTGCCTGTGTTTACTGTTGTAAATATCTATGCCATACATCCTCTGGTAATCTGTTCCCAGTAAAAACCCTTGGATGTGGGCATCTTCAAGCACTACAAACTCTGGATTGAGTCTGATATTACCCTTCCTGTGGGGTATAATTATCTCTTTGATAATTGTCCCAATTGAAGTCATCTTCCCTGATGCACTTTTGAAGTTCTTTGCCTTAGTGGGCAAGAGCTGTTTTTCCCAGGTTGGGAAGTGGCTATCCAGATAATTTCTGGCCACTATGGAGCAATGTGCTCCACTGTCAATGATCAGTGGGTGCTGAGCATTGTCAATACATACAGTCATTTTTGTGGCTGTTCCATGTATATATGCCATTCCTTTGGTTGGTGTAACCAGGAATGTTTGTGCATCTTGTGTGTGTTTGCACAAGTTCTTGTTGGCAGTATCCTGTGGCATGCCTGCTTCCAACTGTACATCCTGGATTTCCAATGGGGTTTCCTCTTGGTATTCCACTAGAAGTTCCTCTCTTGGGTCTTGGTCATCATCAGATAGTTCTCTGATGGCATCTCCCATAGAGTCTGATTCAGAATCCTCTGTTGGAGGTTCTTCTTCAGGAACTTTTTCTATAGCATAGACTTTCTTCTTTGCTTTTGGACAGTTGTTGGCATAGTGGTCTGTTGAACCACAATTGTGACAAGAATTCTTCTTCTTTGCCACTTCTGCCACCCTTTCTCTGGGTTTGTCTTTAAACTCCACCCTGAAAGGTTGTTTCTTCTTGAAACTACTGCTTCTGTATGGGGTGAATTTCCCTATATTAGTCCTTTTCCTTATGTCTTGTAAGGTATTGGCTATGTCATCTAGAGTGCAATTTTGGTTGCATCTGCATTTCACTGCATGCTCTAGTTCTACTGGAAGTTGTGTCAGAAGTTTGTGATTCCTCATCTGGATGTTCATCTGAGGATCAATGGCTTTAAGTCTTTTAGACTGTCTGAGACACCACTCATATGGATCTTTGTCCACAGAGTATTTATCCTTTTCAAATGACATGGTCTTTTGCCATATCCAAGTTCCATTACTGTACTTTTGGATTATTTGACTCTTCCACCATGGCCGAATTCTTCTGCCATGGATTTCTTTCATTTCTGTGTAACATATACTTGCATGACCTTTAAATGCAGTATTCAATCTAGCAGTAATCCAGTAATCTGGTATGCTGGGTACATCAATGAAGAGTCCATCAATATAATCTATGAGTTCCATATGATCATATTATCCTGATCCAGAGAATTTGGGCCAGTTTCAGGCCTCAGGAAGCTGTTTCAAGGATTCCTTCTCTGAATAAGACATGCCATCTCCATCCTGGTATTGTGATGGAGATCTTGCCTTATTCAACAACATGGCATCTGGTTTGATGTCATCTGGTTGATATGGATTCTCCATAGCTTGGCCTTGTGGTTGGGGCTTCAACATATGATAGGCATTAAACAATTTGTTAATGTCTTGATCCAGACACTCCCTGTCCCTTGTGCTGTGGTGTTGTTCTTCAAAGACTTGGTTCAGTCTTTTGTTGGATTCTTCAGAGGCTTTGCTCAGTTGAGCATATCCTTCCTGAAGATTCTTAACTATTTGTTCCAAGGAGGCTTGAGTTTGTCTCATCCTCTCTTGGCTAGCTTTTATTTCTGCAAATTGCTTTGCAGATTGTTCAGCATATTGGGACACTTGTAACCACAGTGTATCACTGTTGATGTTACTCTCAGATGTGACAATGTTATTTTCAGTCTGAGTGGGGGTAATGTTTCTATTACTAGGACTACTGACTCTAGAGTGGTTTACAACTACTTCTGGTTCTTGTGTACTTCCTTTACCAAATCCAACAGCTTCTGGATCATGGGGTCTGACTCTTTCCTCCTCTGGTTGAAGGAGGTTTTGTTCTTGCCCTTGTTTCCTTGTCTTCTCCTGGAAACTTCCTGGAATTGTGAAGAATGGTGACTCTTGGCCACTGATCTGCTGGTTTCTGAATGGTGTGAAGCCACTGGAGAGTTGATTTGGCCTGCTCCTTGTGAACCTGAAGGAATCTGAGTAGGCCCTGTCTGGGTCAACTGTTCTTCTATAGCTAGGATAGTGGCTTGATTCTCCCTTATCCTCTGTGCCCTTGCCTCAAGGAGTCTGTGCTGCCTGGTAGGATTCCAACCCTTGGTGATTACCATAAGGTCTTTGAAGTCTATCTCTTTGAGACAGATCGTCTGGCAACTTGATCCCAGTTCTGCCCAGTGAGTTGCTAGGTTGAACCTCTTGTTGTCCATGCTCCATTGAAACAAATCTTTGAGGAGTTGGTCGATCTGAAGAACTTGATCCATATCCTTCCAGTCCTCTGGTTTGAGGTTTCTGTTGAATTGGAGTGTGAATGGAAAGGTTGATATTTTCTCCCTCATTGTTTTGCCATCCACCACTGTGTCCAGGGTGTCCTCTTTCAGGTCTTCTTGTTCTGGACAATCCTCCTCTATCCTCTGGCTGGTTTCTTTGGAAGCCAAGGCCTCTGAGGTATACAGGGGACATATCAGTGTTTGCAAGCAGTCAAAAACTTTATGTTCTTAGGGTATTTACCTTTGACTGTGCCTTGTACAAATTTACTGTCTGCTGACTTGGGCAGTTTGCCTTTGGAAGTTACAACTGGGTTAATAATTGTAATCTTTCCTGTACAAGTGGTTAAGGTTGGTTTACCTTGTATGGATGCAGAGTTTCGTGGTTTTCTACTTCTCTGAGTGGCTATTGGTGTCCACTTCTTGGCTGTGATGAGACCTTCACTGTGCCTCTTTCCTTTGCCCTTGCTGCCCTCTGGTTCTGAGGGTGTCACTGGTGTGTTGGCCTGTGACTGGGTCTCAAGTGGGATGTAATTTTCTTCCACTGAAATCAAGGCAGAAAAGGGAGGACTTATGTCAGTTAGGACTTCTTAAAAATGCTGGCTTTGCACGTCTAAGATTGGCCTCTGGGCTTGTATGTTACTACAATGTGCCCTGTATAATGACAGTGTAATTGAATCAACAATTTCATGTCAGAATTACAGCTTTTGGTACCCTGTCACACTGTTTGTGTGCCAGTATCCCACAGATACACTTGTGGTTTTCAAGTGTATTCTGTACAAGTGGTTTTGTATAAGTTATTGAGTTAAAAATACACTTAATCCACACCTCAACTGATGGTTTTTCAGTCAGCGGTGTCCTTATTCAGTCAAGAATACAGGACTTTATTGATGGCTTATGTGTTATTATATACAAAACACGCCAAAAATAATTAAATTCAGTGGGTATTAGCCACGTGAATAATACTCTTTATAATATGAGTATGTATAAAAAAGATGAATATATATAATATATATATATAAATAAAGAAATTATGCCTAAAAAAGATAAAACACTGGTTAATAAGGCATAAAAAGAGAAAAAGACTTACTTATAAGGTCCAAAAAAGATTTTAAAACACGGCCAGGCCCCCAAAATTTCAGGTTGAGTCTATGATGAGAGTATTAAAAGGTATTTACAACTCTTAACTATGACTGTGACACGGTTAAATAAAGATTTAAAAGGGTTTATAAGAGTAAAGATGGTTTAATTTTAATAATAAGAGGGCTTTACTATAAGGAATATAGTGGTGGTGAGCGCTGTTGAAAGCCCTGGGTGCAACTTTACCTGTTGGGTTACAATAATAAAGATTACAATACTTTAAATTAAGAGTATACCTGGTTATTACCCAAGAGTAAAACTGTTTTTGACAGTTTACTACGTAGGGTATTCAAGAGCAGGATGAGGAAAGGTTTTTGGCTGTGAAAAGCCCTCCTTTTATCCTGAAATTGAGGTGGAAAGGCTGCTAGACCTTTCCACGTAGAGGAAGTGAAGATTTTTCACTCTCTATGACAGGCTTGTGGTTTGCAAACAGCCTGTATACCCTGTATTGGGCTCAGATGTGGTTTTGAAACCACATCTGGGCGGTTTTCACCAATACAGGGTGAAAATTTTCATCTGGGGACCTCACAGCCTGATTCTGACGTGTATGACGCGTAGAATGCTGTACAGAAACTGTATGGGACCCCAGTATTGACTGACATATGAGGTATTGAAGTAAAAACATGCTTCTTCGTCTATTTGACACCTCATATTCATGATTATGGGATATTATCCCATGGTAAGGCTATATCTGACAGCAGGTGGGAGTTTGACCTTAAAATGGTCATAACTCTGTCGGTTTTTGAGATATCAAGCTCAAAGTTGGTCCATTGAATAGCTCTGTATGAGCTCTACACAATGGTACCCAACTTGAAATGGTTATCATTAAATATGGCAAAGTTATCCCATGTACAAGTATTTTTGTACATTGGCGTGGTCTGGGCAAAAGCTGTATTGAGCTTGTTTGGCCAATACCTTATGTTGTAGTTGAGTTATGAGGAAATGGATGGCACCATCAGATAGCCCTGATTGTGCTCTTTCCAAAAAGACCCCACTTTAGGTATCTCACACTAAAACTGTAAAAGTTAGATGAGAGGTGAATGTTTTGTTCACCCTTATTTGGTCTGAATTTGACCATAACTCAAGTAATGCTGGTGCTAGCTCAGCTTGGCTGGTACCATTGGATAGCCCTGGCTTAGTGCTTCATTTTGAATACCCATTTGATGGGGTTAAGCCTCTCCTTCTAGATTTCAGATGAGGGGTGAAAATTAAGGTTTATGCTCAGCAATAACTTTGAGCAGGAATAACTTTGTTATTTCTTGTCCTATGGTGATGGGACTTATATTTTCAGGAAGAGGCGAGTTTCCTCTTTCTTTTGATACCTTTTGAGCTAATTTGGCTCAGCTCCATGTTTTGGTGGTATTTTGGTTATACCATTTGTTTATGGTATTTTGGCTGTCATGCTTGTGCTCTGGTTTTGAGTCACAGGCTGACAATTGTTTACTAAAGTTTTTTTACAAAATAAAAAACAAATAAATAATATAAAATTTATGGTTGAAAATAATAAACTGAAAAATCTGATTAAAAATGCCCAAAACTCAATACAAGGACAACAATTTTGTATAAATAAATGAAATATATCAAATGAAATACTTTGAAAATCAACAATTACCAAATTATTTATAATTTAACAGAAAAATTGAACAAATTTTTATTTTCTGCTGGAACGTTCAAAGAAAAGACATCATCAAACCAAAAAAGTGCTCCTAAACCATACAGAGAAGAGTGATCAAGGAAGAATGTATCTTAAGTATGACATTCAAAGTGAAATAAGACTCATTATTGAGAGAATGAACAAGAAAAAAAAGGATTACTGAAATATACCAAAGATATCCACACCATTTTCTCATATGGGAAGCCCTGTTAAGCAAAAAGAGGAAACAAAAAATCCCTTTATGAAAGATTTGATTCATGAAGACAATGATAAAGATTTCACAAAAGAAGTACGTCAACTTAAAGAATGGCCAACCTTCACAGGGAAAGTTGAATATTGCCATATGTAAATTATTAGAAGAATGATATACTGAAAAAGGTTTATGGAGATTACATCTCAATCTTTAGAGAATATAAAAAAAGATGGTATTATGGAATAAGACAAGAAAAGGGCCAAAATATCTGGTCTTGGTGGAAAAATGGAATACTCACCAAATGAGAAGATGCTGCTTGGAGGTATAAAATAGAAAATTTATTCTTTGACCCAGAAAAAGACAAAGATCTAACTTGGTTCTTTAAACAAATTAAAATATTGAATGCATCATATCCAGAAATTTCACAAAAAATGGTATACATGAAAATACTGCATAATTGTAGAGGAGAACTAGATAATTCCCTAATAAGCAGGTGAATAAAGCCATTATCCACAGAAAAGTACATTAATGCACAATAAGACATTGTGAAAATAGAAAATATTGGAATAACATGGAAGAAGTTGGCAATAAAAAGCCCAAAAAAACCCAACAGAACCTTTCCAAACCAACAACACTAATGAAGAAATAGAATACCATAAATGTGGTGGTATTGGGCACTTGGCCAATATTTACCTTGATTAAGAAACAATAAATTAAATTGTGGAAACAGAAAACCACAATGGAGAAGAATAAGAGTCTGATTCTGACAGAGAAAATGAGAAATCAGAAAATTATGAAAGTGATTAAATCAACATAAAGAATTCCTAAATATATAATGTTGGTTTCATATATGATGTACTGGATGTAAGCTCCAATTTACCACAAACTTGAATATATGATACATGCCTTACAGAGATACAAGATACCGAATTGCATAGAACCAAACCTGAAAGCAAAATGGGATATAAATCCATAAAATAAATTATAAGTACTGTTATGATAAACAATCAAGATAGAAAGATTAATCTGGACACAGGAGAATAATGTACTTGTGTTGGAAACATTAATAAAAAACACTTATAAAAGATTGTGTACATACACTTATAACAATACAAGGGGTCAAATATACTAGTGAAAGTAAAAGCATGAGACCCCTTGGAATTATTATTGAACATCAAGTTTCCCACATACATCTCAATTTATCAGAATAAAAGGAGAGGTTTTATTAATTGAAAATTTTATCAGCCATCATTTCATACTTGTAAATGACTTCTTATCAATTTATGAAATAGATATCTCAAGCCAAAAATATTGCCATTTTACCATAGAAGACAAGAAAAGACAGAAATTTGGCTTCTTGAATAATAAGAAACAAATTCCTGTTCAAAAATGAAGAAAAAACCTGAGAAAAACACTTATTTATAAATGAACAATTGAAAGAGGAAGAATTTAATCAATAATTAACAAAAAAAAAAAGAAAAGTTAATTGATCTCCAATATAAATACAAAAATGCCTTTGAAGCTAATGGAAAAACATCACATAATATTATTGGAAATGAGGTAGATATTATTCTAAATGAAGAGAAGCGTTATCCACCCCTGTTAAGAAGAACAGCTTATTCAGCCAGCCCAAGAACTAGAGAAGCCTTAGAGGGTCCACATTGAAGAACTAATGGACCTGGGGGTTTTCAGGAAATTAGGATATAATGAACAGGTAGAGGGGGCTACACCTGTTATTATAGAATGGAAGAATGGTAAATAATGGGTGGGAGGGTATGTTGGAGCTTTTAATACTTACACCATCCCTGACAGATATCCAATTCTAAGGATCCATAAAAAACTAACACAACTCTCATAGGCTGAGGTTATTACAACCATGGATGCTCTTGAAGGTTTTTTTCCAAAATGTCTCAAAATAAATTTCAAAACACCTACTAAGGATAATAGTCTACTGTGGCATATATGAATACATAATAATACAATTTGGTAGAAAAAATTCCCCTTAACATTATCAAATAATGTAAGATGTGACTATGAAACTGATGATAATATTACTATTAATCAACGGTACTATGTCTGTTCTTATGAAATATAATAATAAAATATTATTATAGCCACAATTAAATAATTAAAGAATTATTTCTTTCACATGTTAAACACTACTAGTGATTTTAACAGTGAGCAGTAATTGTCTACAAGAATCAATTACAAGAAGATTTTAATAATAAAACTTCTTTTATTAAAAGAATAAAATTATTTTAATATATAACTATCTTTTGCAAGAATAATTATAAAGATAATTCTTGAAGAAAACTAATTTTAGAGAAAAACTTTAAGAATTAAAGATAAATCACCCACTAATATTCCAAAGAACTTATTGAAAGACAAGATAGAGAGATTTGATGAAGAATGGTGGATTTGAAGGATCAAAAACAAATTTATAAGAGTATTACAACAATATATAGTTGGATTCTATGATTTCACGTCTTTCCTATTGATTCTGAAAGAATTAAAACACTTAAGAATAGCTGTAACTAATACTTACTTGTTGGTAAGGATGATATAAAATGATAATAAGATGATGATACAGAAAAACAGCAAGTGGAGGGCTCTTTTAAGTCTAAGACAGCTCACAGAGGTGTGCCATAGAGTAAACTGAAAAACCAATGAGTGAGAAAACAATAAACCCTTTTGGATTATTGATTGAATCACCTGTTGTCACATAAGATTATCATAATTACTTAATTGATGCTTTTACATGACTAGCAACCCCAATATGGTTAAGAATAAAAGGAGTAACACCTGTAAATCTTCTTTAATTCTAAAACAATCATTGATTTCTCAAATTTATCAATGTTATTGGAAATTTAATCACAGGTTGTAATTACTGTTAATTTTTGAAGATTCAGTGTTTCACATGGAATAATCAAAAATGGACTGTAAGTAAAGCTTTTAATTTTACTAGTAAAAGCATATTTCTTTTTGGTTTTACTATATATAATACAGTTCTCCATCAGTCCTGAAGGTTTCAGAAGGATTTATTAAGAATTGCATTTTGAATGAATTTTTGAGGTTTTTATCTCATTTCTATATAGAATTGCAAATATCAGTTTTTAGCTGGTTGCTATGAGGTAAATCAATAGATACAAGTCCAAAAAGGGTTTTAATTACTCTTTTGGGTTTATTCATGGAAAGGAATTAATAATTGACATGGTTACAGGAGTCTAAGTAGCTTTTTACCTCCTTGGCACGTTGTGGGAACTCCTCTTGTGTGGGATAAATGAGGCAGTACCTTGAAGGGGAAATTACAAGAAAACAGTTTTGAATTGCTGTTCAAGCTTGTAACCCTTGCTCTGCTTGTGTGTCAGAATAATCTGAACTGCTCTTCCTGAAAATGCTGAATTATCTTGACTTGAGTTCACAATCAATTTATTTTATTTGATGGTGGCTTGTCAGAAAAGTATATTCAACAGACTCTATCAGACTTTGTTTGATCTGGAAACAATGGCTTAGTAAACGTTAACACAAATAAATAAAGATATAAAACTGGGAAACGACTTTTGATTCCTTTAGTGAGAACAGTAACACCTTGAGGTATTCCCAATCTTGATGATAACACTGTTGATAATATGATAACCAATGATAACAAACACTACTATTTTTTTTTGAGGGTTTAATATTTTATGATGATAACCTGGGATAACAGACACTACTATTGTTCAATTTACTACTGAGCTTGGCTACTGAGTAAAGAACCTTGTCAATGGGATGGATTTATAAAATAATGTAGACCAACTGTTAACTACTGTTAATTATAAATCACTCAGACAGTGCTACTGAGCTTAGCTACTGAGCAAAATTTAGGAATGGAGGTAGTCAATGAGATGAGTTTATGAATTAAAGTAGACCAACTGTTAACTACTGTTAATTAAAAATCACTCAGACAGTGCTACTGAGCTTAGCTACTGAGCAAAATTTAGGAATGGGAATGGGATAACTATACTTCTGAGCTTAGCTACTGAGTATTCCTAAAAAAATTAGGATAATGTGGATGGATGGAGGGGATTTCCCTCCGAAAAAAATATTAAGAAGTTACGTTTTTGTGATGAGCCTCTGTCTAGGCCATGAGGAAAAAAGAATTGAGGGGGGAGAGGACCTCTATTTATAGTTTTTGGGGCCTCCATGGGAGTGTCAAAAAAAGGGGACTTAGAATTTTTCAGGTCTTCAAATTAAGGTTTGGTGGTAATTGAATTGAGAGGTCTGTGCTTTAATTGAGTTCTTCATTTTGTGGGGAAATTGTGGGGAAATGATGTAATTGATTATGTAATCCTAGTTTTTTTTTTTTTTTCTTTTTTTTTTTGTTTTGTTTTTTTTTTTTTTTTCTTTTTTTTTTTTTTTTTTTTTTTTTTTTTTATTATTATTATTATTTTTTATTTTTTTTATTTTTTTATTTTTCTATTTTTATTTTTATTTTTTATTTTTTATTTTTTTTTTATTAATCCAAACTGAAAGAAATGGTATGGCATACCACAACATCAAAATAGCAGGTTATTTGCTATTTTCTTATGATTTACTGTAGTTGTAAAATGGTAACCAAGTTCCCAAAGTGATTTAGTTTACTAATTGGGCCAAGCTCAGCCATGGATCCAAGCTTTGGAGCTGTCCATGCCTCTGAGGCCTCAGAAGTTGGGTACCCTGGCTCTCTTTGATGTCTTTTGTCCCCCTTGCTTATTTTTCACGTCAAAATAGAAATTTCAGCTTAAAGTGACATATCCACTATGGGTGTACCAAAAGTGCATGTAGGAATACCATGATATTAAGTGCCCAAAACATGCATAACACTATTCTTAGTGTATATTCAACATGGGAATTCTCACATTCCCATTGTATTGGTGTGAAATTAAGAAAAACAAAAGTTTTCACGGATCTTTTATGTGGTATTGAAGTATTTTCCATATTACCACCTCATAGAGTTAATTTGAGCTTATTTACTCTATGGAGCTACCGTAGGTGAATTTTTGTGTAGAATCCAAATCTGCCCTTAAATCCATGGATTTACTTACTTAATGAAAAGTTATACATCTTTTCTGAAATCAAAAATGATGAATTTTGAATATATGCATGACTTCTGAGTTATGCATAATTCAAAATTTATTTTTATAATAATTGTGGCCTATTAGGGTATGTAAAATATACCTGAAGGCTCACATTCCCTCCCACCAAAAAATAAAATTGTACTACAATTTTATCAATGGTATGAAAGAACAAAAAAGCCCCAAAGGGGGTTAATGTCCACTGTCCAATCTCTTTACATTATTCAGATCAAGTAATTTAAAGCACATTAATAGACATATTCAGGCTTGTGGCCTTCTTTCATGTCTAAATCTTCTCAAGAGTTTATCTGAGTCAGGTACGTCTGATTCTGCCAGGCATTCATCTTCATGTACTGGATTTCTATATCTGACAAGATATTCTCTTTGATTTTTTGTCAGCCTGTGACTCAAAACCAGAGCACAAGCATGACAGCCAAAATACCATAAACCAATGGTATAGCCAAAATACCACCAAAACAAGGAACTGAGCCAAATTAGCTCAAAAGGTATCAAAAGAAAGAGGAAACTAACCTCTTCCTGAAAGTATAAGTCCCATCACCATAGGACAAGAAATAACAAAGTTATTCCTGCTCAAAGTTATTGCTGAGCATAAACCTTAATTTTCACCTCTCATCTAAAATCTAGAAGGAGAGGCTTAACCCCATCAAATGGGAATTCAAAATGAAGCTCTAAGCCAGGGCTATCCAATGGTACCAGCCAAACTGAGCTAGCACCAGTATTACTTGAGTTATGGTCAAATTCAGACCAAATAAGGATGAACAAAACATTCACCTCCCATCTAACTTTTACAGTTTTAGTGTGAGATACCTAAAGTGGGGTCTTTTTGGAAAGAGCACAATCAGGGCTATCTGATGGTGCCATCCATTTCCTCATAACTCAACTACAACAGAAGTTATTGGCCAAACAAGCTTAATACAGCTTTTGACCAGACCATGCCAATGTACAAAAATACTTGTACATGGGATAACTTTGTCATATCTAATGATAACCATGTCAAGTTGGGTACCATTGTGTAGAGCTCATACAGGGCTATTCAATGAACCAACTTTGAGCTTGATATCTCAAAAACTGACAGAGTTATGACCATTTTAAGGTCAAAATCCCACCTGCTGTCAGATACAGCCTTACCATGGGACAATATCCCATAACCATGAATATGAGGTGTCAAATAGACGAAGAAGCATGTTTTTACTTCAATACCTCATATGTCAGTCAATAATGGGGTCCCATACAGTTTCTGTACAGCATTCTACGCGTCATACACGTCAGAATCAGGCTGTGAGGTCCCCAGATGAAAGTTTTCACCCTGTATTGGTGAAAACTGCCCAGATGTGGTTTCAAAACCACATCTGAGCCCAATACAGGGTATACAGGCTGTTTTCAAACCACAAGCCTGTCCTGGAGAGTGAAAAATCTTCACTTCCTCTACGTGGAAAGGTCTAGCAGCCTTTCCACCTCAATTTCAGGATAAAAGGAGGGCTTTTCACAGCCAAAAACCTTTCCTCATCCTGCTCTTGAATAACCTACGTAGTAAACTGTCAAAAACAGTTTTACTCTTGGTTAAATAATCAGGTATACTCTTAATTTAAAGTATTGTAGTCTTTATTATTGTAATCCAACAGGTAAAGCTGCACCCAGGGCTTTCAACAGCGCTCACCACCACTATATCTCTATAGTAAAGCCCTTTAAATCTTCAAATTAAATCATTTATTATCAATCTTATCATCTTTTAAAACCATTTTTACCGTGTCACAGTCATAGTTAAAGCTTGTAAATACTCATATACACCTTTATCATAGACTCAGCCTGACATTTTGGGGGCCTGGCCGTGTTTTTTTTAACTTTTTGGACCTTACAAGTAAGTCTTTTCTCTTTTTTATGACTTATTAACATATTGTTTTATCTTTTTTAGGCGTAATTTACATTTAAAAATATATATTTTATATATTTTTTTATCTCTTTCATATACTCATATTATAAAAGAGTATTTTTTCACGTGGCTAATACCCACTGAAAAGAATTATTTTTGGCGTGTTTTGTATATAAAAACACATCAGCCATCAATAAGTCCTGTATTCTTGACTGAATAAGGACACCTCTGACTGAAAAACCATCAGTTGAGGCGTGGATTAAGTGTATTGTTGACTCAATAACACTTATACAAAACCATTTGTACAGAATACACTTGAAAACCACAAGTGTATCTGTGGGATACTGGCACACAAACAGTGTGACAGGGCACCATAAGCTGTATTTTTGACGTGAAATTGTTAATTCAATTACACTGTCATTATACAAGGGCATATTGTAATAATATACAAGCCCAGAGGCCATTCTTAGACATGCAAAACCAGCCATTTAAGAAGTCTTAACTGACATAAGCCCTCTTTTTCCTGTTTTGATTCAGTGGAAGAAAACTACATCCCACTTGAAACCCAGTCACAGGCCAACACACCAGTGACACCCTCAGAACCAGAGGGCAGCAAGGGTAAAGGAAAAAGGCTTAGTGAAGGCCTCATTACAGCCAAGAAGTGGACACCAATAGCCACTCAGAGGAGTAGAAAACCACGAAACTCTGCTTCAATACAAGGTAAACCAACCTTAACCACTTGTACAGGAAAGATTACAATTATTAACCCAGTTGTAACCTCCAAAGGCAAACTGCCCAAATCAGCAGATAACAAATTTGTACAAGGCACATTCAAAGGTCAATACCCTAAGAACATAAAGTTTTTGACTGCTTGCAAACACTGATATGTCCCCTGCATACCTCAGAGACCTTGGCTTCCAAAGGAACCAGCCAGAGGATAGAGCAGGAATGTCTAGAACCAGAAGACCTGAAAGAAGACACATTGGACACAGTGGTGGATGGCAAAACAATGAGGGAGATAATATCAACCTTGCCATTCACACTCCAGTTCAACAGAAACCTCAAACCAGAGGACTGGAAGGATATGGATCAAGTTCTTCAAATCCACCAACTCCTCAAAGATTTGTTTCAATGGAGCATGGACAACAAGAGGTTCAACCTAGCAACTCACTGGGCAGAACTGGGATCAAGTTGCCAGAAGATCTGTCTCAAAGAGATAGACTTCAAAGACCTTATGGTAATCACCAAGGGTTGGAATCCTACCAGGCAGCACAGACTCCTGGAGGCAAGGGCACAGAGGATAAGGGAGAATCAAGCCACTATCCAAGCTATAGAAGAACAGTTAACCCAGACAGGGCCTACTCAGATTCCTTCAGGTTCACAAGGAGCATGCCAAATCAGCTCTCCAGTGGCTTCACACCATTCAGAAACCAGCAGATCAGTGGCCAAGAGTCACCATTCTTCACAATTCCAGGAAGTTTCCAGGAGAAGACAAGGCAACAAGGGCAAGAACAAAGCCTCCTTCAACCAGAGGAGGAAAGAGTCAGACCCCATGATCCAGAAGCTGTTAGATTTGGTAAAAGAAGTACACAAGAACCAGAAGTAGTTGTAAACCACTCTAGAATCAGTAGTCCTAGTAATAGAAACATTACCCCCACTCAGACTGAAAATAACATTATCACATCTGAGAGTAACATCAACAGTGACACACTGTGGTTACAAATGTCCCAATATGCTGAGCAATCTGCAAAGCAGGCTACAGAATTTGCAGCTGCCCAAGAGAGGATGAGAAAAACTCAAGCCTCATTGGAGCAGATAGTTAAAAACCTTCAGGAAGGATATGCTCAACTGAGCAAAGCCTCTGAAGAAACCAACAAGAGACTGAATCAAGTCTCTGAAGAACAACACCATAGTAGCAGGGACAGGGAGTGTCTGAACCAAGACATCAAAAAATTGTTTGATGCCTACCATAGCTTAAAGCCCCAACCACAAGGCCAAGCTATGGAGAATCCATATCAACCAGATGACATCAAACCAGATGCCATGTTGTTGAATAAGCCAAGATCTCCATCACAATACCAGGATGGAGATGGCATGTCTTATTCAGAGAAGGAAGCCTTGAAACAGCTTCCTGAGGCCTCAAACTGGCCCAAATTCTCTGGATCAGGAGAATATGATCATATGGAACTCATAGATTATATTGATGGACTCTTCATTGATGTACCAAGCATACCAGATTACTGGATTATTGCTAGACTGAATACTGCATTTAAAGGTCATGCAAGTATATGGTACACTGAAATGAAACAAATCCATGGCAGAAGAAATTGGCCATGGTGGAAGAGTCAAATAATCCAAAAGTACAGTAATGGAACTTGGATATGGCAAAAGACCATGTCATTTGAAAGTGACAAATACTCTGTGGACAAAGATCCATATGAGTGGTGTCTTAGACAGTCTAAAAGACTCAAAGCCATTGATCCTCAAATGAACATTCAAATGAGGAATCATAAACTTCTGACACCACTGCCAGGAGAACTAGAGCATGCAGTAAAGTGCAGATGCAACCAAAATTGCACTCTAGATGATATAGCCAATACCTTACAAGATATAAGGAAAAGGACTAATATAGGGAAATTCACCCCATATAGAAGCAATAGTTTCAAAGAGAAAAAACCTTTCAGGATAGAGTTTAAAGACAAACCCAGAGAAAGAGTGGCAGAAGTGGCAAAGAAGAAGAATTCTTGTCACAATTGTGGTTCAACAGACCACTATGCCAACAACTGTCCCAAAGCAAAGAAGAAAGTCTATGCTATAGAAAAAGTCCCTGAAGAAGAACCTCCAACAGAGGATTCTGAATCAGACTCTATGGGTGATGCCATCAGAGAACCATCTGATGAGGATCAAGACCCAAGAGAGGAATTTCTAGTGGAATACCAAGAGGAAACCCCACTAGAAATCCAGGATATACAGTTGGAAGCAGGCATGCCACAAGACACTGCCAACAAGAACTTGTGTAAACACACACAAGATGCACAAACATTCCTGGTTACACCAACCAAAGGAATGGCATATATACATGGAACAGCCACAAAAATGACTGTATGTATTGACAATGCTCAGCACCCACTGATCATTGACAGTGGAGCACACTGCTCCATAGTGGCCAGGAATTATCTGGATAACCACTTCCCAAACTGGGAAAAAGAACTCTTGCCCACCAGGGCAAAAAACTTTAAGAGTGCATCTGGAAAGATGACCTCTATTGGGACAATTATCAAAGAGATAATTATACCCCACAGAAAAGGTAATATCAGACTCAACCCAGAGTTTGTAGTGCTTGAAGATGCCCACATCCAAGGGTTTTTACTGGGAACAGATTACCAGAGGATGTATGGCATAGATATTTACAACAGTAAAAATAGGCATATGACCATTGGTACTAATAAGGAAAAGAAATTTTCTCTTGATATATACCAGATATCTTCTCAGGACCCATTGGAAGAACTTCTTAAAGAATTCAGAGAGGGACAGTTTAGCACTACCCTCACCAGTAAACAAAAGCTAAGTTTACTGAAGATGCTGAGGAAGAATAGACCAGCATTTGCCATTGGTGAAGAACCATTAGGCAAAATCAAAGGCCATGATATAGAACTATATCTGGATGTAGAAAGGCCTTATCCACCCAAGTTAAGGAGACCTCCTTACCCAGCAAGTCTGGAGACCAGGAAAGAGATTGAGAAACATATCAATGAACTCCTGGACATGAATGTCATTAGGAAGATTGGACATAATGAAATAGTGGAAATCACCACTCTTGTCCTAATCTCCTGGCATGATGGCAAGTCTAGATTGTGTGGAGATTTCAGAGCCCTGAATAACTACACAAAAGCAGACAGGTACCCTATACCAAGGATACCTCATGCCTTGGATAAGCTAGCAAAAGCCAAATACATAACCAAGATGGATTGTATGAAAGGCTTCCACCAAAATGGAGTTAAACCAAACTCCATGAAGTTGCTCAGAATAATATGCCATATGGGCATATATGAGTACACCAGGATGCCATTTGGCATCAAGAATGCACCAGCCCACTTTCAAAGGATGATGGACACCATATTTCAAGAAGAAATAATGGAAGGCTGGATGGTAGTGTATATTGATGATATCATTATATACTCAGAGACATGGGAAGACCATGTACAATACATAGACAGAGTGCTAAGTAAATGTACACCCATCAATCTGAAAATTTCACTTAAAAAGTGTAATTTTGGCCAACAAGAGCTACTAGCTCTAGGACACAAAGTCTCAGGCCTTAGTCTGGCAATTGACCAGAATAAAGTAGCAGCAGTACTGCAAAAGCCAGTACCAAAGAACATCAAAGAGATGCAATCTTTCCTTGGATTTTCTAGCTACTATAGAAACCACATCAAAAACTTTGCCCACATAACTAGTAGTTTATACAAGTTATGCTCAAAGGATGTAGTTTTTGAAATAACCAAGGAAAGGAGGGCTGCATATGAGAGGATCAAATATGAACTCACAAATGCACCTGTACTCATCTTGCCTGACTTTGAACTACCATTCAAGTTATATATAGATGCAGCATGCAGCCAACGCTTGGGAGCAGCCCTTCACCAAAGACAAATTGTGGATGGTGAACCAAGAGAAGGTGTAATATGTTACATCTCCAGGCAGCTGAAAGATTCAGAAGCCAGGTATGGGGCCACCCAGACAGAATGTCTATGTCTAGTCTGGGCTCTAGAAAAACTCCATTATTATTTGGAGGGTGCAGTCTTTGAAGTCTACACAGACTGCACAGCCTTGAAGTCTTTACTAAACATGAAGACTACTAATAGACACATGCTGAGATGGCAAATAGCCATCCAGGAGTATAGAGGGAACATGACCATCATATACCAGGAAGGTAAAAGCCATACCAATGCAGATGGCCTTAGCAGATGGCCACTGGACAATGTCAAAAGCAATCCAGCTTATTACCCTGAAGTTGCTGCAAAAATTCCTATCCATTTTATGGAAATAAATAGGAAAAAGAACTTCAGATTCTCTGAATAGGCACCAGGGAGTGGTACCCTTGACAGTGGAAACACTGATTCAGAAGGGACAGAAACCCCCATACTGGGAATAAGTTCCTCAGAATTGCACAATGAATTTTTCAATGCAGTACTGAAATCCTATGCTAAACACAAACAGTGTAGCATACTACTCCAACGCCTTCAACAAAAATACAGGAGCCCAGAACTGGAAACCCAGCTGGAGGAACCCTGGTTGAGGGCCTATAAGGACAATAAATTCTTCCTTATAGATGGCCTGATTTATCACAGAGAAAGGCACACCGGTGCACTCACAGTGATAGACAGAGACCACATCTCCTTAATCCTGCAGGAATGCCATGACTGCCCCTACATGGGACACATGAGTGAGGACAGGACTAAAGAGAGGGTAGCAAGCACAGCTTGGTGGCCCAAGTGGGAGCAAGAGTTGAGTGAATACATCAACACTTGTGAAAGATGCCAAAAGGCAAATAGAAAGCATGGGAAGAAATATGGGTTGCTTCAACACATAGAAGAACCCAAACACCCATGGGAAACCATCAACATGGACTGGGTCACAGGACTTGTCCCAGGAGGCAAAGAAAACTACAATGCCTGCCTAATCATAGTAAATAGGTTCAGCAAGAGTATGAGATGTCTACCATGCCATAAAGAGGACACAGCCATGGACACTGCTCTGTTATTTTGGATTAACATCATATCCACCTGTGGAGTCCCTAAGATCATAATTAGTGACAGGGACCCGAAATTCACATCTGAATTTTGGACCAATTTATATGACATGCTATGCACCAAGCTTGCTTTTTCCACAGCTTACCATCCACAAACAGATGGCCTAGCTGAGAGGATGATCCAAACAATGGAGGACATCCTCAGGAGGTTCTGTGCCTATGGCATGGAATACAAGGACCATGAGGGATACACCCATCATTGGGTCACCCTCTTACCAGCAGTCCAACTGGCTTATAATACAAGCCAGCACTCTACCACAGGAAAAACACCTGCACTGGTAGAGAAAGGGTGGAATCCCCTGTTACCTGTGGATCACTTGAAGAAGAATCTTCTGACCATCCACCCCACAGCCAAAGACTTCCATGATATGTGGAAGAAAGACTGTGATACTGCTGCCAAATGCATAGCTGAGGCCAAAGAGTATAATAAGCAAAGGTGGGACAAATCACATATGGAACCTGACTTCAAGGAAGGGGACCAGGTGTTAGTGTCTACACTGAACTTTAACAATCTCAAAGGACCCAAGAAAATGAGAGACTCATTTGTAGGGCCCTTCACTATCATTAAGTTGATAGGGAAGAATGCAGTAGAGGTCAAGCTCACTGAGGAGTTTTCTAGGAAACACCCAGTCTTTCCAGTAAGCCTGGTCAAACCATACTTCCAAACAGAAGAGGATAAATTCCCCTCCAGGAAGAAAAACATCACTCCACCAGAAATAGTGGAAGTAGAAGACTCTCCTGGACCTGTGAGTAAAATCATCAGGGCCAGAAAAATCAGACTCAATGGGAAGGATCAGAGACAATATCTAGTCAGATTCAAGAACCAGACAGCTGACAAAGACGAATGGTTGGCAGAGGATGCCATACCAGATGGGAACCTCCATTTAAGGAGATTCAGAGCCTCTAGGAGGACTGAACAGTCTCATCAATGATGAGCCTTTTTTAGAGGGAGGGTATGTCAGCCGGTGACTCAAAACCAGAGCACAAGCATGACAGCCAAAATACCATAAACCAATGGTATAGCCAAAAGACCACCAAAACATGGAGCTGAGCCAAATTAGCTCAAAAGGTATCAAAAGAAATAGGAAACTCACCTCTTCCTGAAAATATAAGTCCCTTCACCATAGGACAAGAAATAACAAAGTTATTCCTGCTCAAAGTTATTGCTGAGCATAAACCTTAATTTTCACCTCTCATCTAAAATCTAGAAGGAGAGGCTCACCCCCATCAAATGGGTATTCAAAATGAAGCTCTAAGCCAGGGCTATCCAATGGTACCAGCCAAACTGAGCTAGCACCAGTATTACTTGAGTTATGGTCAAATTCAGACCAAATAAGGATGAACAAAACATTCACCTCCCATCTAACTTTTACAGTTTTAGTGTGAGATACCTAAAGTGGGGTCTTTTTGGAAATAGCACAATCAGGGCTATCTGATGGTGCCATCCATTTCCTCATAACTCAACTACAACAGAAGTTATTGGCCAAACAAGCTTAATACAGCTTTTGACCAGACCACGCCAATGTACAAAAATACTTGTACATGGGATAACTTTGTCATATTTAATGATAACCATGTCAAGTTGGGTATCATTGTGTAGAGCCTATACAGGGCTATTCAATGAACCAACTTTGAGCTTGATATCTCAAAAACTGACAGACTTATGACCATTTTAAGGTCAAAATCCCACCTGCTGTCAGATACAGCCTTACCATGGGATAATATCCCATAACCATGAATATGAGGTGTCAAATAGACGAAGAAGCATGTTTTTACTTCAATACCTCATATGTCAGTCAATACTGGGGTCCCATACAGTTTCTGTACAGCATTCTACGCGTCATACACGTCAGAATCAGGCTGTGAGGTCCCCAGATGAAAATCTTCACCCTGTATTGGTGAAAACTTCCCAGATGTGGTTTCAAAACCACATCTGAGCCCAATACAGGGTATACAGGCTGTTTGCAAACCACAATCCTGTCCTGGAGAGTGAAAAATCTTCACTTCCTCTACGTGGAAAGGTCTAGCAGCCTTTCCACCTCAATTTCAGGATAAAAGGAGGGCTTTTCACAGCCAAAAACCTTTCCTCATCCTGCTCTTGAATAACCTACGTAGTAAACTGTCAAAAACAGCTTTACTCTTGGTTAAATAATCAGGTATACTCTTAATTTAAAGTATTGTAGTCTTTATTATTGTAATCCAACAGGTAAAGCTGCACCCAGGGCTTTCAACAGCGCTCACCACCACTATATCTCTATAGTAAAGCCCTTTAAATCTTAAAATTAAATCATTTATTATCAATCTTATCATCTTTTAAAACCATTTTTACCGTGTCACAGTCATGGTTAAAGCTTGTAAATACTCATATACCCCTTTATCATAGACTCAGCCTGACATTTTTACCCCTAAGTCTCCTTTCTTTAATCACTTTCTTTATATTTTTGTCTTCATTCTGTTCCACTGGTGGTACAGTTAAAGGACTTGCGTTCTTTAAAGGAAACAATTCTTTGTCAGCTGGTTGAGAAGGTTTTATCAAGCTGACTGGAAAGGTTGGATGTTTATTTTCTAATTAACCACTCAATTCCACTTGAATTGCATTTGTTCCATGTAAGGCTACAATAACAAAAGGTCCTACATAAGAATATTTAAGTTTCTTTGGGCCTTTGATATTATTCAAATTAAAGGCTGAAACTAGAACTAAGTACCCTACTTTTAAGTCTGGTACTTTATGACTCTTGTCCCACTTTTGTTTTGGATAATCAAAAGTGTCATTCATACTTTGTTTTTCATGATGTTTCACTTTATCAAGCATAATCTTGAAGCTGGAAGATGTAGGATGAATTTCAATAAAGTCTTTCCTCAGTGTGTCTGCTGGGAGTCTTGGATTCCATCCTTTTTCTAACATAACAGGAATTTGACCTGTGAGAGAATGGACTGATGTCTTATATGCCAATTCCAATACAGGTATCAGAATGTACTAGTCATGGGTAAAGCCATCTGAGTCTTTGAATTCTAATCCATAAGCACAGAATGTTCTGATCATGTCTTCTAAAGTTTGAATCATTCTCTCTGCTAGCCCATCTGTCTGAGGGTGATATGCTGTAGAGAATGATAACTTAGTCCCAAACAATCAATGAAGATTGGTCCAAAGTGCAGATGTGAACTTGGGATCTCTGTCACTTATGATATTCTTAAATAATCCTGTATGAAAAATAACTCTGTTCCAAAGAAGAAGAGCTGTATCCATAGCTGTGTCATCATTATGACATGGGAAGAATATGGAAGTCTTGCTATATCTGTCTACAATGACTAAACAAGAATTATAACTTTTGTCACCACTTAGAGGAAGTGCTGTGACCCAATCCATGTGAACAACCTCCCAAGGGGACTTTGGTTCTTGAATATGGATTGTAAGTGCAAATTTCTTGCCTGTACTCCTGTTTGCCTTTTGACATCTGTCACAGGTATGGAAGTATTCAATGGTTTCTTTTCTTCAAGATGGCCACCATGCACAGTTCTTCACTTTTTCAAGTGTTCTGTCTTCTGACAGGTGTCCAGACTAAATGCTATCATGGCATTCATGAAGAATGGTATTGATAAGCAATCTGCTACACAATGTCATTACACAAGAATGTTTTGTTCTGTGGTAAATAATCCCATCAAACAAGTGAAATCTTCCTTCAGAATAGGAATTGTTACAAACTTCATCTAGTGCATTAATCAAAGATGTATCTTTTCAGTCTTTATCTAATAAAGAAGTCAAGATATGGAAATTCTTGTCTTGCTTACAAGATTCTCTGACTTCTTCAAAGAATTTAGTCTCAATATCAGTTATGTTGATTCCTTCAATTGGAATTTGAGGTTCAGCTTCTAAAGGTACATAAGCTGAGTTATCAGGAGTGTTGGCTAATGCCCATCTACTAAGTCCATCAGCATTCTGGTTAATGTTTCCTGCTTTATGAACTATAGTCATGTTTCCTCTATATTCTTGAATGGCTATTTGCCATCTCAACATATGTCTGTTGGGAGTTTTCATGTTAAAAAGTGATTTCATGGCATTACAGTCAGTTATCACTTCAAAAACACTGCCATCAAGATAATAGTGTAATTTCTCAAGTGCACATACAAAACATAAGCACTGAATTTGGCTTGAGCCATATCTGGCTTCTGTTGGTTTGATTTGTCCTGAGATATAACAAACTGGTCCCTCTGTAGGTTTGTCATCAATAATTTGGACTTGGTGTAGGGCTGCCCCTAATACATCTCCACATGCATCAATGTACAATTTAAAGGGAATATTCCAATTAGGCATGAGGAGTAAAGGTGCTTCTGTGAAAGCTTTCTTTATCTTCTAATAAGCTTTAATTCTCTCCTGTGTCATCTCAAATACAGTATGTTGATCACAGATTCTATATAGTGACTTGGCTAGAATTGCAAACTCTTTCAGGTGTTGCCTATAATAACTAGCAAATCCAAGAAAAGACATCATTTATTTTGTATTCTGGGGTATTGGATTAAGTAACACTTCTGCCACTTTGTTTTTGTCAATACCCAAGCTTAAACCAGAAACAACATGTCCTAATGCTTTGAGTTCTTCAAAACCAAAATTGCATTTCTTAAGTAAAATCTTCATATTTACTTCTTCAACTTTGTGAAGTACTCTTGCAAGTCTCTCAAGGTTCAAAGACCATGGATGAGAACATATGATAATATCATCAATATAAATGATAAGCCATCCTTCAGACAATTCTGTGGGAAAGATGGTATTCATCATTCTTTGATAATGGGATGGAGCATTTTTAATGCCAAATGGAATTCTAAGATACTCATAAATACCACAGTGAGTGATAATTTTAAGTAATTTCTTAGCTTTAGGCGTTAAAACATTCTGATGGAAACCTTTCAATGCATCCATTGATGTTATATACTTGTATTTAGACAATTGAGTCAAGGTTTCTTGAATTCTAGGGATTGGGTACCTATCTGGAACTGTGTAGGTGTTCAATGCCCTGAAATCTCCAACCATTCTTGACTTATCATTATGCCAAGCAATAATAACAGGTGTTGTCACTTCAACTTCCTAATTATGGCCTACTTTCCTTTGTACACAAAGTTGGATTAACTCTTGGATATGCTTTTCCAAGGGTTCTCTAGCTCTGGGACTGGCTGGACAAGCTGGTCTTCTAAGTACTGGAGGATATGGTCTGTCAATATTAAGAGAAATATCAATTTCATGTCCTTTGATAGCACCTAATGGTTCATTATCAGAGGCAAATGCATTATTGTATGTGTATAACACATCAATAAGTTCATTCCTCATCTTTGGTGACAATGATGGATTAATTTGTGCTTCAAAAAGTTTATTAGACACAAATTCATTTTTATAGGTATCTTTCACAGAAGATACTACAGATATTTGTTTTGGCATATTGGAGAAAGCAAATTTTTGTCTCTTGTTATCCCCAATTGTAAAATATCTGTCTTTATGGTTATTGATGTCAATACCATAAATATTCGAGTAATCATTTCCAAGAATAATACGCTGAGATGTGCAATTGTCCATCACCACAATCTCAGTTTTATCCTTAAACTTCCTGCTGGGTGTGGAAATTCAATATTAGAGTCCAATATGCCCAAAGGGTACATATTGTGACCAGCACTACTAAATTGCACACCTTCTATTGGTAATAGATGGTTTTTCCATTCAGGAAGTATGACTTGGAGATAATCATTGCCCACACAAGTGCAAAATGACCCTGTATCCAAATTTACTTTGGCTTCAATATCATTCATCAAAACTGATGTGATACAGGATGCTCCAGCAGTATAACCTTTACCTCTAGCAGGTTTTGTCTTACACATTCTGGCATCCTGGATATTGATCAGGTTGCAGCAATCCTCACTGTACTGTGGCAAGTGGGTATGGCCTTTTGTGACCTCAAAGAAAGCTGTAATGATTTCCATTGGATAGTCTTCCACTGGTGTATCCTCAGAGACTGAAGAATATTGATCAGATTCCTCTTTCTCTTAAGTACACTGAATTTTTTCAATGACTTGAACTTCATTGATTTTTGTCTTTTTGGTGCAGGTGTTGGCTAAATGTGAAGTACTTCCACATTTATGACACTTCAAGGCAGGTATTTCTGGTCTTCTGTCCTCTCTGGGAATCTTTGAGATTATCTTGGATTCCATAGTGATTTTAGACCAAGTTTTACCAATCCTTGTTCTGGTAATGATATCTTCCATTGCATTAATGTAGTCTTCTATTGAACCGGGTTCTACAAATCTGCATCTAATAAAATTTTCCAGTTCTCCTCCACACTTTCTTAATATTTTCATATTAATCATAGTGTCAGACATATCTGGGTGTAAAGCAGATAATCTGTCTTTCTGCTTGAAGAACCAAGTAAGAGGCTTATCTTTCTCTGAGTTAAAAATGGCACTTTCAAAAGCATTTTCCATTTTAAACCTCCAATAATTGTTGGCCCATTTGGTAATCACTTCAGACTTCCACCAAGACCAATCATGTTTCCCATGATCTAATTTCATCTTGTAATACCATTTCTTTGCAGTTCTGGTAAACAAACAGTGTAATTTTCCCACTATGATTTCATCAGGTATAATAAAGCCTTCTTGCAACATATCAATAGTCCTGATGAGCTCAATATGGTTATATTCTCCTTCACCAGAGAATGTTGGCCATTCTTCCAACTTGGGAATATCTTTTGCAGAGATAAAATTTTCTCCAAAGAATGGGGTCACACTTCCTGTAACAGAAGGTTTTTCTTCAGTAAAAGGTGTAGAATGTCTTGGCATATGTGGTTCATAATTCTTATGAATTTGTTCCACATTTGCAATGATTTCATTCTTTAACTTCTGCCTTTCACGGTCACTTTTTGCTAAATGTGTAGCAAACTTATTGGTATTTTCAACTATTTCTAAAACATGATCTTTTATAATCTTAAGTCAATCATTCATTTTAAAAATGGAAAGATCTTCCATTTCATCATTCTGAACTTGACATGTACTTTCAATTCTGCCACATGAATTGATAATTGAATCAAATTTGGCATTTTTCAATTGATACCATTCAGTATTCTTTTTGTCATTTCTCTTCAATTCACTTATATCTGATGTAATTTTATTTAACTTTGCATCAAATTTCCCAAGTTCTACATAAATACCATTTTTTACATAATTTATATGGTATATTATTTGCGTGGAAAAGTCCTGTTCATCCTTTCCTGCTCCTTGGCTGTGAATTTCATCAGAGTTCTGGCCATGTTGAACACACTGTCCATGGCTGAAGGCTCCAATTTGGAGATCCTGTACCCTTGTGGGTAAGGTCTGTGCCAATTGCCTTTTCCTTTGCCCTTGCCTTGATGGTTCTTGGGACCTCTCTGCTTCTTCTGAGGTCCTTTAGGCTTGTCCTTGGACATTTCTGGAGCTGGTTTGGAGCTGGTAGACGCCACTAGTGCCTCTGTCTTCAAAGCTGGAGTCATTTCCAACTCTTTCTTCTGGTCTATGGATAAAAGACTTTGGTTCTTCAACCAATTCTTTATCTTTTTGACCTTGTCTTTGCAAGACAGTGGGCTCCAACCTCCTAACAGCTCTATGGTCTTCTCCTGACCCAGAAAGCTCTTGATGTGTAACTAAGAGTTCATGGCCCCCTGCCAAAGGCTTGGGCATATTTCCCATTCCTCTTCTTTTGCTTCTCCGAACAAATTTATGTATTGGCATTGATATATTTCTATTGCTACCACTTGAAAATGGTTCAGCCCTGGAAATATTATCATGAATCAGTACAGCCTCAGAATTGATGTCAAAATCTGTGGGTACAGACCTTGGGGAATGGGGGGCAACTCTGGCATCCTCCAAATGTGTCTTTCTTGACGAAGACTTAGCACTTCTGGATTTGGTCTTGCCTCTTCCTTATCCACATCTATCTGGTTGGACTGAATAGTTGCTTCCATTTCTGGTATGCACCATTTTCACGTCAATTTAAAGATGAAGAGTGAAAATATAAGATAAAACACACACCTTTTGGTGGTACTTTATTCTTCTCAGAATTGAAGAAGGTGCCTCTTTTAGCAATTTGCACCTCAATACTTTCTTCAGATTCTGGACTAGTGATATATCTCTTACTGAGTCTGTTGCAAGCTGCAAAGTATTTGATTAAAGGCACTAAAAAATTATAAAAGAGAAAAAAATTATTTTTTATACTTTTTAAGATGTTTTTAAAGATTTTTTATAAGCTTTATATTTTTTAATGAAAAAAATTATTCTTTTCAAAGAAAATAATTAAAATTTAAGATTTTGAATCAAAATTAATTCAGGGTAACTCAAAGAATAATTTTATAAGTTTTTGGATGTGAAAAAAGCCACACGTAAAAACAATATAAAATTAAACCAAATTCCTCAATGAAAAAGATTTTAAGGCAATTTAAAAAATGAAAATAATTTTTACTCCAAATTGAAAGAAAAAAAATCATTAAATTAATATATTTTAGAACTTAAAAATATATTAATTAAGGGTACAAGATTCAAAACCACGGCCAGGCCCCCAAATGTAAGATGTGACTATGAAACTGATGATAATATTACTATTAATCATCAGTACTATGTCTGTTCTTATGAAATATAATGATAAGATATTATTATAACCACAATTAAATAATTAAACAATTATTTCTTTCATGTGTTAAACACTACTAGTGATTTTAACAGTGAGCAGTAATTGTCTACAACAATCAATTACAAGAAGATTTTAATAATAAAACTTCTTTCATTAAAATAATAAAATTATTTTAATATATAATTATCTTTTGCAAGAATAATTATAAAGGTAATTCTTGAAGAAAACTAATTTTAGAGAAAAACTCTAAGAATTAAAGATAAATCACTCACCGATATTCCAAAGAACTTATTGAAAGACAAGATAGAGAGATTTGACATAGAATTGTGGACTTGAAGGATCAAAAATGAATTTATAAGAGTATTAAAACAATATATAGTTGGATTCTATGATTTCACGTATTTCTTATTGATTCTGAAAGAATTAAAACATTTAAGAATAGCCTTAACCAATACTTACTTGTTGGTAACAATGATATAAAATGATAATAAGATGATGATACAAAAAAACAGCAAGAGGAGGCCTCTTTTAAGTATAAGACAGCTCACAGAGGCGTGCCATAGAGCAAACTGAAAAACCAGTGAGTGAGAAAACAATAAACCCTTTTGGATTATTGATTGCATCACCTGTTGTCACATAATATTATCATAATTACTTAATTGATGCTTTTACATGACTACCAACCCCAATATGGTTAAGAATAAAAGGAGTAACACCTGTAGATCTTCTTTTATTCTAAAATAATAATTGATTTCTCAAAGATATCAATGCTATTGGCAATTTCATCTCAGGTTGTAATTACTGTGAATTTTTGAAGATTCAGTGTTTCACATGGAATAATAAAAAATGGACTGTATGTAAAACTTTTAATTTTACTAGTAAAACCATAATTATTTTTGATTTTACTATATATAATACAGTTCTCCATCCGTCCTTAAAGTTTCAGAAGGATTTATTAAGAATTGCATTTTTAATGAATTTTTGAGGTTTTTACCTCATTTCTACATAGAATTGCAAATATCAGTTTTTAGCTGGTTGCTATGAGGTAAATCAATAGATACAAGTCCAAAAAGGGTTTTAATTACTATTTTGGGTTTATTCATGGAAAGGCATTAATAATTGACATGGTTACAGGAGTCTAAGTAGCTTTTTACCTCCTTGGCACGTCAAAATAGCAGGTTATTTGCTATTTTCTTATGATTTACTGTAGGTGTTACATGGTAACCAAGTTCCCAGAATGTTTTAGTTTACTAATTGGGCCAAGTTCAGCCATGGATCCAAGCTTTGGAGCTTTCCATGCCTCTGAGGCCTCAGAAGTTGGGTACCCTGGCTCTCTTTGATGTCTTTTGTCCGCCTTGCTTAGTTTTCACATCAAAATAGAAATTTACGCTTCAAGTGAGATATCCACTCTGGGTGTACCAAAAGTGCATTCAATAATACCATGATATCAAGTGCCCAAAACATGCATAACACTATTCTTAGTGTATATGTAACATGGGATTTCTAACATTCCCATTATTTTGGCATGAAATTGAGTAAAACAAAAGATTTCACAGATCCTTTATGTGGTATCAATGATGTAGTATTGAAGTATTTTCCATATTACCACCTCAAAGAGTTAATTTGAGCTTATTCACTCTATGGAGCTACCCTAGGTGAATTTTTGTGTAGAATCCAAATCTGGCCTTAAATCTATGGATTTAATTACTCAATAAAACGTTATTCATCTTTTCTGAAATCAAAAATGATGAATTTTTAATATATGCATGACTTATGAGTTATGCATAATTCAGAATTTATTTTTAAGATAATTGTGGCCTATTTGGGTATGTAAAATATACCTTAAGGCTCAAAAATAATGATGAATACCATATTTCCTGAAGAACTGTAAAAGGGATGGCTAATAATCCACATTGATGAAATAATAGTTTGCTCAGAAACTTGGTAAAAAAACATGAAAAGACTTGACAGAGGCTTATTGGAAATTTCTCAAGTAAATATGAAAATATTTTTGAAAAAATGTCATTTTGCATATATTGACCTGAAAGAACTAGGACAAGTTGTATCTGAACTAAGCATGGGCATATATAAAAACAAAGTAGTAGAAGTACTACTTCAACCAATTCCCCAATCTAAGAAAGAAATGCAGTCATTCTTAAGATTTTCTCAATATTACAGACAAAATATAAAGGGCTTTGAAAAACTTGAAAAATCTCTTTATAAGATTTGTGATTAACAAAAAGTCTATTAATTGACAGAAGAAATATTAGAAGCATATGAGGAACTGAATAAATACCTGACAAAGGCCCCTCTTCTCTTAATTCCATATTTGAAATTACCTCGCAAAGTGTGAATTGATTCTTATGGAGAAGGATTAGGTTCTGCACTACAACAAACACAAATAATCAGTGACAAACCTTTTGAGGGTCCAATTTCTTTATTAATAGAAAGAATAAGACAAAATAAGCCAGGTATAGATAAATTAAAATGAAATGCCTTCTATTGACTTGGGCTCTTGAGAAATTACACTTTAATAAGGGGAAAAGGTCTCTGATGTCATTACAGACTGTAATTCTGGAAAATCAATATCAAACATGAAAAAAACATATAGCCATAAGAGATTATAGAGGAAATATGACTATAGTTGATAAGTCTGGAAATATTAATAATGATGCATATGGCCTTAGAAGATGAGCTTCAGAAAATACACCTGAAAAGACAGCATGGGTATCACAGGAGGAAAATAATATTAAAGAATTATGTGTTATAGAAATGGGCACAAAACTCTCTAAACAAGTTGAAGAGAGCTATAAAATGGATGGAAATTACCATTTTGTATTCCAAATCTTGATAAAAAACCGGAAAGATCCATCATTATTTTCCAAATTAACTGAATTATGAAAAAAATATTTGTAGAAGTAAGAATTCACCTCCTTGATCCAATTCTTTACCATAGAACTAAAACATGTGTTATGACTCTAACAGATAGAGCTTTAATAAACACTATACTAAATTAATGTAATGATAGTGTTGTTTAAAGAAATATCTCAGAAGACAGGACACTAGAAATAATGAAGACTTGTTCATGGTGGACAAATTTGAGAAAGGCTGTTGTAGAATATTGCCAAGATTTTGAAATATCCCAAAACACAAATAGGGCCACAGGGAAAAAATTGGCAATGATGATACAAATAAAAGAACCAAAATTTCCATAAAAAAGAGTTGATATGGACTGGCAACATTACTACCACCATGAGGGGATAGTGCTTCAATGCCTGCCTTGTGTTAGGTTATAGGTACAGTAGAACCCCAATGTTTTTTCCCTGTCAAAAAGTTGAAAAAACTATGTATACAGACATAATCCTATGTAATAGAGTAATTAGCCATACAGGCTTCTTCCAAAATATCATAAGTGGTAGAGCTCCCAGATTCACTTCAGCTTTATGAGCAAATTTCCATAGACTTCTTGACACAAAATTATCATTCTCAACAGCTTATCATCCCTGAACATATGGACCTTCAAAAAGAATGATCAGAAGATTCTGTGCTTATGGCTTAGAATTCAAATACTCTTATGGCTTTACCCATTATGGGTGTACTAGAATACCAGGTCTTGAACTGGAATTTAAGACATTAATTCATTCCTCAACTGAGAAAAGGCTGTAAATCACAATTCCCTTATGAAACTATCAAGAATAATTTAGTTTATATTCACCAAAAAGTCAGCCATTTCAAAACCATAATTGATAAAGCAAGAAATAATATAATTAAATGCATGAAAGATTCTTTTAAATATGATAATGAAAGATGGGAAAAAAACTCAAAACCACCTGATTTCAAAGTAGGAGACCTAGTACTAGTGTCAAATCAAAATTTTAACAGAATCGAAGTACCAAAGAAATTGAAATATTCATTTACAGAAACATTCTAAATTAAAGCCATTCATGGCCCTCATTCTGTGAAACTAGAGTTAACAGGTGAATTACTGAAAAAAAAACAAAATTCCATGTGTGTTCAATAAAAGCTTACAGATCAAGTGAAAGGAATTATTTCCAATAAGAAAAATACCCCCTCTTGAATTAACCCCTTTTTATGAAGTAGAAGAGAGGAAGATTTTGAAAATACTTCAAGAAAATATGACAAGAAACAAAAAAGACAGAGAATAAATTTTGAGGTATATAAACACAACTAAAGAGAATGAATGTCTAGGTGAGAAGGATATAATTAATGCTGAAAAATTGTTAAGAAGTTTCAGGGGGAAAGAAGTCCAAAATATTAAGAAATTTGAGCATTATTGAGATTAAAAACTAAAAATGTCTATTGAGGAGGTAAGAAAGTGGATGATACCCTGATTAAGTATATCAGATTTTGGTTCAATCCTTTTTTAGTGGAAGGGAAGGTGAGCGTTGGATTTATATGACCACATATTCCACAATTTTTGTCAGCCTGTGACTCAAAACCAGAGCACAAGCATGACAGCCAAAATACCATAAATCAATGGTATAGCCAAGATACCACCAAAACATGGAGCTGAGCCAAATTAGCTCAAAAGATATCAAAAGAAAGAGGAAACTCACCTATTTCTGAAAATATAAGTCCCATCATCATAGGACAAAGAATAACAAAGTTATTCCTGCTCAAAGTTGTTCCTGATCATAAACCTTAATTTTCACCTCTCATCCAAAACCCAGAAGGAGAGGCTTAACCCCATCAAATGGGTATTCAAAATGAAGCTCCAAGCCTGGGATATCCAATGGTACCAGCCAAACTGATCTAGCACCAATATTACTGGAGTTATGGTCAATTTCAGGCCAAATAAGGGTGAACCAAACATTCACCTCTCATCTCACTTCTACAGTTTTAGTGTAAGATACTTAAAGTGGGGTCTTTTTGGAAAGAGTAAAATCAGGGATATGTGATGGTGTCATCCATTTCCCCATATCTCAACTATAGCAGAAGCTATGGGGCAAACAAGCTCAATACAGCTTTGCGCCTAAACCACGCATATGAACAAAAATCTTGTACATGGAATAAATTTGCCATATTTAATGATAAACAGATAAAAGAAGGTACCATTGTGTAGAAAACATACAGGGCTACACACTGGTTCATTTTTGAGGTTGATATCGCAAAAACTGACAAAGGTATAGCTGTTTTAAGGTCAAAATCCCACATTCTGACCAATACAGCTTTACCATGGGATAATATCCCATAACCATGAATATGAAGTGTCAAATATACAAAGGAGCTGGTTTTTACTTCAATACCTCATATGTTATTCAATACTGGGGTCCCATCCAGTTTCTGTATAGCATTCTACGCGTCATACACATCAGAATCAGGCTGTGAGGTCCCCAGATGAAATTTTTCACTCTGTATTGGTGAAAACTGCCCAGATGTGGTTTCAAAACCACATCTGAGCCCAATACAGGCTATGCAGGCTGTTTGCAAACCACAGGCCTGTCCTGGAAGATAAAAAGGAGGCTTTTCACAGCCAGAATTGTTTCCTCATCCTTCTCTTGAATACCCTACGTAGTAAACTCTCCAAAACAGTTTTACTCTTGGGTAATAATCAGGTATAACTATAACTTTAATTATGGTAGCTCTTATTATAGTAATCCAACTGGTAAGACTGCACCCAGGGTTCTCAATAGCGCTCACCACCACTATTCCTTAATAGTAGAACCCTTCAATTATATTAGAAATCTTTATTTTACTCAAAATACTATTATATTAAATCATTTTCTACATATCACAGTCATAGTTCTAGTTGTAAATAGCCTAATTACTGCTTCAACATAGACTCAGCCTGACATTTTGGGGGCCTGGCCATGTTTTAAACTTTTTTTGGACCTTTATAAGTGAGTTCTTTCCTCTTATTTCTCACTTTATGACAATTTTTTTATTCTTTTTAGGCGTAAATTTTCTTAAAATATATATATATTATATATATTTTTTCTTTATTGGTATATATATGTAACAACCACTCATCAGAGGTAAGGGTATTCATTCACACACCCACTCAGACACCTCAAATCAGCAGATCCAGCATTTGTATCAGCATTCAATTTCAGCAATCTTCATTCTGAAACATGCATACAGCTTGGTACCTCAATACAGCCTGTCAATACCTGTACAGGCTGGTTTCACCCAATACAGTTTCAATACACCAGTATGGAACTGTATGATCACTTAAATACCCCACACCTCTTGTACAGGTTCTGTACAGCTGTACAGGACCTGTATTGGCCAGACTCAATTCAATCATCAAATATTCTCATGAAAATTCTTCCTCTGGATCAGGGCTGGTGATTCTCACATATACCAGCCCCTCGTCCTCCCCCTTGGGGACTTTTCCCCAGTTAATTAATTTAGTTTATTTATCATTTCATAATTATTCTTATCCTTATTTTTGGTATTATAATTATTTAATTTTAAGTTAGTCTTTGCCTTTTCTCTCTTTGCCTGTACAGTATGAGTTGGGTGGCCATATCCTTATTAACCCTTCTCTTTCCATTCTGACAGGTTGAAACAGTGGACTTGGACTTGTTTGTGGTTGGCTCTTCTATTCTTTTACTCTTATCTTTTGTTGCTGCTTTTTCTCATATTTATTCTTTAGCAATTTATCTTTAACACTCTTAAGTGTATCTCATCTTATCTTATCTTTGAGCCCTCCATAAGTGAGTCTCAGTTTACTGTTGCCAGGCCCTCTTCACTTCGAAGAGCCCCTGTGACAATATACCATCTCTTTACTCATATTACAAGAGTACTTGCCATGTGGTTAATACCCACAAAAACCTTTATTTTGGTGTATTTTACATATAAAAACACATAAGCCATCAATAGGTCCTGTATTCTTGATTGAAGAAGGACACCTCTGACTGTAAAAGCAACAGTTGAGGCGTGGTTAAGTGTATTGTTAACTCAATTACACTTATACAGAGCCACTGGTACAGATTATACTTGAAAACCACAAGTGAATCTGTGGGATACTGGCACACAAACAGTGTGACAGGGTACCAAAAGCTGTAATTCTGACATGGAATTGTTGATTCAATTACACTGTTATTATACAGGGAATATTGTAGTAACATACAAGCCCAGAGGCCATTCTTAGACGTGCAAAACCAGAATTTTTGAGAAGTCTTAACTGACATAAGCCCTCTTTTTCCTACCTTGATTGTAAGGTGTGGATATGAAGCTTTGATTAAAAATCAATTACTTTTCCTGTCCTCAAAATTTGTATAGGGTAAAAATCAATTAAAAATAGTAAGAAAGATTATTTTTAAGAGAAAAAACGCCAATTTTATTGCTTATAACTTTATTGGTATAAAACAATAATATTATAAAGATTTATTGTTTTACCAACAATAAAAAATTATCCAAAAAATACTCTACAAGAGATATTTTAAGGCTACAAAAGAAATTTCTTCAAGAGCAATTTCAATTGGAATCAATTGAGCAATGAACTGCAAGAAATTAATTAAAGACCAGAGTCTTTAAAAAGAATATGAAAGAGAAAACACGCCCAAAAGTGACCAGAGTGAATTTGGAAACAAAGTGACAAATTTAACAGTGATGAAAGATGCTTTAATTCACTTTTGGGGTGCTTCAGGGGTAAAAATGATTATAAGAGTTACAAACAATGATTATAATGATTTTTTCACGTGGTTAAAAGGTTCAAAATGATTTAAGAAAGGTGGTTGGAATCTTGTATTGATTGGTTTAACAATGTTTAAACTAATTATAAAAGGAAAAGATTCTAACATGAAGAGAAAGTGGGGCAAAGAAGATATTATTTTATAGCCATCAATTTTCTTACTCAAAAAGTAACATTTACTCTTTTAAGTCGTGAAAAACAGTATGACAACAGAAAATCCAATTATGGCATCATTGAACCCTGGTTTAAGCCATTTTTAGCCATTTTAGACCCTTAAATCAGCCATTACTATAGCAATACCTGGTCTAGAGCCTTCAAAAAACGTCAGAATGTGTGTAAGAGACGTAGAAACCAGTTAAAACTGCTTTTACTGTGATTGTTTCATCTTAAGGGTAGTTTTACCATCTTGGCAACAGCTAAAACTACCCCAGTTGGTATCAAAACCTCATCATCAATTGAGTCCACAGACCCTGTAACTCAATTCCAGGCCAAAAGTGATGAGCTTTTGCATGAATTTTGACACCAAATTCCTGTCAGCAAGGATTTTGGGGGTCTAGCTCCCCCTTAGAGCTGGAGTTCTTTTTCCCCCCCAAATTCAATATTTCCAATTTATCTTTCCTTTAATTCCTGATCATGTATTATACTTATAATTTACATATGTAATTCAATTGAGTTATACAGCTCAATACAGTAATAATTTATAATTCACATGTAAATCAAAGTTCACTTATGTAATACATGGGCACATTTTGACATTTCAATTGAATTCAATTGAAAATACTTTAATTCCTCATAACTTTCAAAATAAACACAACACCTCAATTTTAACACAATTTTTGGTGATTAACACTACATGTGATGTGAATCAAATTAAAGTTTTGAGGATTTTCAATTTTCATACAGAAAATTCTAAAAACTTAATTTAACCTTATTTAGAGTTGAGTTACAAAATTTTCACCCAGAAGTGACCCCACATGATTTTTTGTGAGGAATCCAATGGTGAAATAATCTTTATATGTTTATTTATTGCATTCAAAGTTATAATAATTTTTATTCAACTTTTTTCCAAATTTATTTATTTTTTTACAATTTTGTTAAAAATTCATTTTTACTTAATTTTTTCAAGTATAAATGTAATTTTACAATTTCAAAATTCAATGTAATTTTATTTTTAAATTGTAATTAAATTTTTCATTGTGAATATAGTTTTATATTTATATTTTGATTTTCATTTTAATAATATAAATAAATTTATTTTATTTATATTTATATGTTGCTTTTGTATTTGTGGTCTTTTGGGTATATGAAATTACCTCTAAGGCTCACATTAATTCAGTGGAAGAAGATTACATCCCACTTGAGACTCAGTCACAGGCCAACACACCAGTGACACCCTTAGAACAAGAGGGCAGCAAGGGCAAAGGAAAGAGGCACAGTGTAACAACCATCCATCAGGGGTAAGGGTATTCATTCATACACCCACTCAAACACCTCAAATCAGCAAATCCAGTATCTGCATCAGCAGTCAGTTTCAGCAATCTTCATTCTGAAACATGCATACAGCTTGGTACATCAATACAGCCTGTCAATACCTGTACAGGTTGGATTCACCCAATACAGTTTCAATACACCAGTATGGAACTGTATGATCACTCAAATACACCACACCTCTTGTACAGGTTATGTACAGCTGTACAGGACCTGTATTGGCCAGACTCAATTCAACAATCAATTATTCTCATGAAAATTCTTCTCTGGATCAGGGCTGGTGATTCTCACATATACCAGCCCCTCTTTCTCCCCCCTGGGGACTTTTCCCCAGTTAATTAATTTAGTTTATTTATTATTTTATAATTACTCTTATCCTTATTTTGGGTATTATAATTATTTAATCTTAAGTTATTCTTTGCATTTCTCTCTTCGCCTGTACAGTATGAGTTGGGTGGCCATATTGTTATTAACCCTTCTCTTTCCATTCTGACAGGTTGAAACAGTGGACTTGGACTTGTTTGTGGTTGGCTCTTCTATTCTTTTACTCTTATCTTTTGTTGCTGCTTTTCTTATATTTATTCTTTTAGTAATTCATCTTTAACACTCTTAAGTGTATCTCTTTTTATCTTATCTTGAGCCCTCCATAAGTGAGTCCCAGTTTACTGAGTGCCAGGCCCTCTTCACTTCGAAGAGCCCCTGTGACATTAAATTAATTAACTCATATTTGATTCTTTCTTTTCATTCATTTATATTCATTCCTCTCATTCATCAATTATGACCTTTTCATGATTTTATGATTTTTTATGATTTTCTATGAAATTTTCTCTCTCATCAATTTTCATCTCATTCATTTCATTCTTATGAAAATTGATTCTTTTTCCTTTCTTAATCATTGCTGACCATTTCATCACTTCATTTTATTTTTATCAATCAAATTTTTTCTGTGTTCTTATTCAGGTTTTATCTAGGGATTATTGATTGGTTTAATTGATTGGATTATTCATTGGGATTCATTTGGGTTATTGATTCAGGATTTATTGGATTTATTGACTTTGAACTCTCAAGATATTGAATTGATTTCTGAAGATTTTGAGCTGATTGATTGATTCGTCAAGACTTGATTTCATATTGAAGACACTTATTGATTGATTATTGATTGAATATTGATTGATTATTGATTTCCTCAAGATTATTGATATTTGATTGAATTGATTGTTGATTGATTGAATTTATTTGACTGTTGATTGAATTTGATTCCGCAAGATTTGAATTGATTCCTCAAGATTCATCAAGATTTATTGTGATTGATTTGGCCAAGCCTGATTATTCTTCTTAATACCATCAAGTTATTTGAATTTTTTTCATAATTCCAGTCGAGAATAGCCCCCCAGCAAAGAATACTAGATCCCAGAAAATTCCAGCTGTTCTCACTCCTACAGCAAGGGCTCCTCTTGACCGCACACCATCAGTTCATCAACTGAGTGCAAATTTGGACAGAGGACCACCAATGGAAGGAGCAGCACCCTCAAGAAGAGGTGGAATGAAATCTAGAAGATCAAGATCCTTTTCTGGACTTTTGGGTGGCTACCCTGGCATGTCTGAAGGTGCAAGAGCAAGATTAGGGGAAGTTGAAGATGAAGAGGGGGAAGAGTCTGTGGAAGAGGAAGATTCTGGGGAAACTGAAGTGGCAGATGCCTTGGCAAATGCTCCAGAGGTGCCTCAGGGTTCTAATCTAGCCCTTTCTAGTCAACCTCTTGTCTCTCAAACTGATCCAAGTCTCCTCAAGATGATGGAGCAGATGACTCAATTCATGGGACAACTCACTCAAGCAGTTGCCCCCAGGGACAATTCCAAAGCCCCTGCTTTCGAGACTCCATCCATGAAGGCACCTGATTCTTTTGATGGTACTCAAGCTCATAAGTTGAGAGGATTTATCCAATCCTGTCAGCTAATTTTCCATAATGATCCAGCAAACTTCTTCTCTGACAGGAAGAAGGTTTTGTACTCAACTTCTTTTCTTACTGGTAGAGCTGGCAAATGGATTGAACCTTACCTCTCAAATATTTCCAATGAAGACCCTTCCTACCTCCTCAATAATTGGCCATTGTTTGAATCTCAATTATTCACTCTGTTTGGTGACCCCAATGAAGTCAGGAAAGCTGAACAAGAGTTGGACAATTTGAGGATGAAGGAAAGTGGTCATGTTTCCTTGTACATAGCAGATTTCAGAAGCTTAATGTCAAGAATTGGAGATTGGGGGGAAAGAGCTTATATCCATGTTTACAGAAGAGGATTGGCATCAAGATTATTGGATCAGTTGGCTTCTCACCGTGGAACTTTTGATACTCTTCAAGAACTTATGGATGTCACTCTAGAATTAGACACAAGATATCATGAGAGGCAAAAGGAGAAGGGTGGCAATCAAGAAAAGAAGCCTCCAGTCAGTGGATCCAATCAGTCTAGGCCTCCTCAAAACTCTTTTCAAAAGAGGCCTCATCAGAAGAAGAATAAGAAGGGCAAGCAATTTCAATCTTCAAAGGACAAACCCCATGCTGCTCTCCTCAATAGGGACAATAAATTAATCGGTTCTGAAAAGGAGAGGAGGATTCAAGCAGGGTTATGTACTTATTGTGGTGGCAAGCACCCAATTGAAAAATGCTTCAAGAGACCTCAGAACAAGCCTGGGTCATCATCAGGAGGCTTCCCTAGCAAGCAGGGAAAAGCCTGAGTGGGAACATGATGTGTTCAATGGTTCTCACTTATTTCCTTTAAGAGCACAATTGTGCACTCTGAATACTAGTGTCAAGAAATCTTTAAAATTTCTTATTTTCTCTTCTGTCTCTGATATTTTTTATAGTATTCTCATTGATTCTGGTGCTACAAACTCTTTTATTGCAAAGAATTTTGTTCTCAAGTACTCATTGACTTTGTCAGAGCTCCCTGAAAAGATTCCTCTTTTCATTTTGGATTCTAATGAAGCCCCTGCCTTGTTCATCACCCATTATACCAAGTGGGTAGTTGACTTGCCTTCCTTCCCAAGCTTTGAATGGGATTTCTTTATCATAGATTCACCCAAAGGAGAAGACCTGATATTGGGCTATGATTTCCTTTACCATGTCAATCCCATTATTGATTGGAAAAATGGATTGATCACCTATGATTCTAATCATAAGGATTCTAGTGGTATTATTCCTTCTACTAGTAATGACTTAGCCACTGCTGTCAACAGTGTTGCTCTGGCTGGTGAACTTAAGACACCTTCCATCCCTTCTTCTGTCCATATCCCTTCCATAATTCCCTCTCAGTCATTACTTCCATCAAGAGATGAAGTCTTCAAAGAGATAAAGGATGTTGGAGAATATGTTGCCATATCTTCACTTCATCTCTTCCAAGGGGATATGGACCTTCCTCCCTTATCTTTTCATGCATCCCGGGAGGAGCAGTGGGATGAGGAGGAAGAGCCAGAAGAAATTGAAACTGTGTTGAAGGTTGTTCCTCCTGCTTATCACCAATATTTGGATGTATTCTCCAAGGTGAAAGCAGAGAAACTTCCTCCACACCGCGCCTGTGATCACCATATCGAATTGGAGGGTCTTCTACCTCCAATTGGTGTTATCTACTCATTATCAAATCAAGAGTCAGAAACACTGCGGGCCTACATTTCAGAGAATGTAGAGAAAGGTTTCATTAGACCAAGCTCCTCTTCAACAGGAGCACCTGTCCTTTTTGTCAAGAAAAAGGATGGAGGTCTTCGTTTGTGTGTTGACTACCGCAAACTCAATGCTGTCACTAGGAAGAACAGATACCCTGTTCCTCCTATGAACCAGCTTCTTACCGTATTCAACGGTTCCACTATCTTCTCCAAGATAGATTTGCGTGGTGCATATAACCTTCTGAGAATCAAAGAGGGGGATGAGCACTTAACTGCCTTTAGAACCAAATATGGCAGTTATGAGTATTTGGTCATGCCATTTGGTTTGACCATTGCTCCTGCTTCTTTCCAAAATCTAGTAAATGATATCTTTGCAGATTTTTTGGATGTGTTTGTTGTGGTTTATCTAGATGATATTATGGTCTTTTCCAGTTCTGAGGAGGAACATGTCAAACATGTGGCCTCTGTCCTCCAAAGACTGAGGGACAATAATCTGTTTGCCAAAGCCTCCAAGTGTGTATTCCATGCCTCAAGTGTGGAATACTTGGGCTATGTTGTTTCAAGTGATGGCCTCAAGATGGATTCTTCAAAAGTTCAGCAAATCCTCAATTGGCCGCAGCCCAGAAACATCAAGGCTCTTCAATCTTTTCTTGGCTTTGCCAATTTTTATCGATGTTTCATTAAGAATTATTCTAAAAAAATCACTTCTCTCACTTCCCTCCTTAAAAAAGATTCTCCCTTCATCTTCAATGCGGAAGCTCTTAGTCAGTTTCAAGCACTCAAAGAAGCTTTCACCTCTGCTCCTATCTTATCTCATTTTAATCCTTCTCTACCTACTATAGTAGAGACTGATGCTTCTGATTATGCATTGGGCGCCGTACTGAGTCAGGTGAATGACTCTGGAAAGCATCCCATTGCATTTGATAGTCGCAAGCTCTTACCAGCTGAGCTCAACTATGAGATTCATGACAAGGAACTCCTTGGCATAGTTTGGGCTCTCAAGCGCTGGAGAGCATTTCTTCTTTCTCTTTCCAATCCTTTTGAGGTCTTGACAGACCACTCTTCCTTGCAATATTTCATGTCTTCCAAAGTTCTTACTCGTCGTCAGGCCCGTTGGGCTGAATTTCTCTCAGAATTTCATTTCACTATCACTTACCGCCCAGGCAGGCTGGCCACTTTGCCAGATGCCTTGTCACGTCGGGACGACGTGTACCCAGAGAGGGGGGTGGACTTCATCAGCAAGAATCCTCATAATTTTCATCAAATACTTAAGCAAGATGGAATTCAAGAGTCAAGATTCTTCTCAATCAAAGTGGAAATTTTCTCAGATTTAGTAGACAAGATTCAAAAAGAAGTATGGCAAGACAAAGACTATAAAGAAATACTCAAGCAACTAGCAAGAGGTGAATCAGTTCCAGATTATTCTCTTGAACCTCAAGCCAAGTTATTATTATTCAAAGATAGAGTGGTAATCCCAAGCAATGAAGAGCTTCAACTCAATATTCTTCAAAAGCGTCATGACTCACCATTGGCTGGCCATCCTGGCCAGGAGAAGACCCTCAATCTCATCAAGAGGGATTTTTATTGGGCTGGCATGAATCAATTCATCAAGGACTATGTGTCCTCATGTCAGAAATGTTCAAGAAACAAGAACATTCATCACAAGAAGTTTGGATTACTCAAGCCTCTTTCAATTCCGTCTGGTCCTTGGAATTCATTATCAATGGAATTTATCACTCAATTGCCACTGTCCAACAACTTTGATTCAATTTTAGTAGTTGTGGACAGATTCTCAAAAATGGCAATCTTCATTCCAACTTATGGCACAATCACTGCTCTGGATTTAGCTCAAATCTTCATTAGTCATGTATTTTCCAAGCATGGACTCCCAGTCAGTATTGTGAGTGATAGAGGATCCTTATTTGTTTCATCATTCTGGACTCAATTGTGTCAGCAGCTCAAGATATCAAGAGATCTTTCAACTGCCTTTCACCCTGAAACAGATGGACAGACAGAGAGGGTAAATCAGATACTAGAACAGTACCTTCGGATGTATGTCAACTATCATCAAGATGACTGGTACACCTGGCTCCCTCTGGCTGAATTTGCCTATAATAATGCAGAACATTCATCAACCAAGCAATCACCCTTTTTCACCATTTATGGAAGAAATCCCAGCTTTGACTCAATCCATATTTCTCAAGACTCACCTTCTGGAAAGTTATCAACAAAACTCCAATCAGTACAGCAAGTTGTCAAAGAAGAATTAGAGTCAGCAATAAGGAGATTCAAGAAGTATGCAGATAGAAATAGGGCAATTCCACCTGATTTCCAACCTGGGGACAAAGTATGGCTAGCTTCCAAGAACATCAAGACAACAAGACCCACCAAGAAACTATCAGAAAGATGGTTGGGACCCTTTGAAGTTCTTAAGAAGATTGGCAGCCATGCATATCACCTCAAGTTGCCTCAGCAATGGAAGACAGTTCACCCTGTATTCCATGTGTCCTTATTAGAACCAGTCAAGCATTCAACTATCCCAAATCGTCATCAATTTCCGCCACCACCAGTTTTAGTGGAAGAGCAAGAAGAATGGGAAGTGGCTCAGGTTCTGGACTCAAAACTCAAAAGAGGTAAATTATGGTATCTTGTAGAGTGGAAAGGATTCAGTGAAGACCCAGAAAGAACCACTTGGGAACCATCTTCCAACCTTACCAACTCACCAGACCTTGTCAAGGATTTTCACTCATTGTATCCAGACAAGCCTGGTCCAAATACCTCAAGAGTTGGATTTATGGTGCTTGGTGGGGAGAAGAAGTTATGAAAGTAAGTTCCTCTCCTGGCATGCACCTTTAAGGGGGTATTCTACCCATATGTTGTTGTAAGCATCACCTTGGCCACTTTGTGAGCACTTGTCAATTCTTTGGACAGGTTCAGAAAGCATACAACATCAATACCCTCCGATTTGGACCTTATCAAGATATGGCCCAATGTTTTCTTTCTTTATGTTTCATTTTCTTTCTTTATTATCTTTTCATTTTATGCCAATCATCATAATTCAAGACATTCATTACTTCAAGTCATTTACGGCAATTCATTTCAGTAGTCATTTATGGCAATTCATTTCAGAAGGCATTTATGGCAATTTATTTCAGTCTTATGGTGCTTGGTGGGGAGTGGAAGTTATGAAAGTAAGTTCCATCTCCTGGTATGCATCCCTGAGGGTTCTACTTCTTGTAAAACATCACCTTGGCCACTCTGTGAGCATCAAATGCTTGGTTTTCATCTTTCAGACACTTCTTGGCCAGAATCAAGCAGCTCACCACAAGAAGGACCAGCCATCAGGAATTTTTCTTTATTTCTTTCGTTACTCTCATTTTCTCTTATTCTTTCATTTTTCTTTCTTTCTTTACTTTTATAATTTTCTTTCTTTTATTTCTTTAAAGCAGCAGCATCCCCTTCCCAAATCATGTATTGGGAGGTTCCATTATCTTTTTTATTTTTTATTTTTTATTTTTTAGTAGTTATAAGAGTGGGGATAGAAGCCAAACCAAACACAAACAAGGAAAAGGAAACTAGTTATCTCTACCCAAGTCATCAAAAGTTCTCTGGAAGTCATTTATCAACTCATCCTCATACCAGGCAAATTTTGCAGCCATCTCTTCAGAAGCAGTACCTGGAATAGTCCTGTCATTGGCATACATAATCACCTCTCTGCTATTTCTATCAACCCTCCTGAACAATCTGGCCACAGCATCTTGATTTTCACTAGCCGCATTGGGATCTTCTCTGGTAACCCGGATAGGCCAACGTTCTCTTCTTTGGAAGACTTGGGCGGCAGGAAACGGCAAAGGGGATAATCCATCTCTTCTTCTGCTGGAGCTGGCCACAGGTTGGAGTTGATGGGAGGTGGTTATGGGTGAGTTTCTAGGCTGTTGAACTGGTGATGGTCTTACTGCTGGAATCAAGGCAGGCCTGGTGGTATGGGAAGTAGTTGGTGAAGGAGGAGGAAGGGTTGTAGGAATAGAGGCAAGTATTGGTTGAAAGGTTCTTGGAGTACTGGGAATGACTTGACTTTGGAATCTGGTGTTGGCAAGAGGTTGAGAGGAGGAATTGCTGGATGGATCGCCACTTGAATGGGGAATAGCTTGAACTTCTTCACCATCCAGCTCATCACTTCCTTCAGCATCTGGATCTGATGGGGAATCAACAATTCTTCTTAGCTTCTTCACTACTTTCACCACTCCATCAGCATTGGTCCTTGAAATTGGAATTTCTGAGCTGTAGTGGATGGGCCTACCACCAATTGGAATGGACCCTCCAACATTAGTCCATCTGGCCACATCCCTCTGCCTGGAACCAGTAACTACATCAAGATATCAGCACCAATTCAATCAAAATATGCAAAGCACTCACATTGAGAAAATCCAGAAGTGGCATCAGGGGTAGGCTCCTCAAGAATGGGGAATTCCTGCCCATAAGGCCCATCCTTCCTACTCCACAAGTGTCTCTTGACCCGGGACAAAGTTGATCCGGTACGGCGGCATGGCTTCTTCCCAATAAAGCAGAAATGGCATTTTGACGATTGAGGATTGTAATGTTGAAAGCAATCCTTACCCCTGGCCAAACACTCAGTACCGGCAGGATCAAGAACTTCAACTGCTCTGAACCCATCATATGTTTGGGAGGGGTCAAAATGGCCAGAAGACGCCATGGAGGGAGAAGACAATCGACTGAAGACGCCAGAACCATGAAGAATAGCCGGTGGCGGTGCAGAAACAAAGACCTCCATCCTTTTTCTTGACAAAAAGGACAGGTGCTCCTGTTGAAGAGGAGCTTGGTCTAATGAAACCTTTCTCTACATTCTCTGAAATGTAGGCCCGCAGTGTTTCTGACTCTTGATTTGATAATGAGTAGATAACACCAATTGGAGGTAGAAGACCCTCCAATTTGATATGGTGATCACAGGCGCGGTGTGGAGGAAGTTTCTCTGCTTTCACCTTGGAGAATACATCCAAATATTGGTGATAAGCAGGAGGAACAACCTTCAACACAGTTTCAAATTCTTCTGGCTCTTCCTCCTCATCCCACTGCTCCTCCAGGGATGCATGAAAAGATAAGGGAGGCAGGTCCATATCCCCTTGGAAGAGATGAAGTGAAGATATGGCAACATATTCTCCAACATCCTTTATCTCTTTGAAGACCTCATCTCTTGATGGAAGTAATGACTGAGAGGGAATTATGGAAGGGATATGGACAGAAGAAGGGTTGGAAGGTGTCTTAAGTTCACCAGCCAGAGCAACACTGTTGACAGTAGTGGCTAAGTCATTACTAGTAGAAGGAATAATACCACTAGAATCCTTATGATTAGAATCATAGGTGATCAATCCATTTTTCCAATCAATAATGGGATTGAAATGGTAAAGGAAATCATAGCCCAATATCAGGTCTTCTCCCTTGGGTGAATCTATGATAAAAAAGTCCCATTCAAAGCTTGGGAAGGAAGGCAAGTCAACTACCCACTTGGTATAATGGGTGATGAACAAGGCAGGGGATTCATTGGAATCCAAAATGAAAAGAGGAATCTTTTCAGGGAGCTCTGACATAGTCAATGAGTACTTGAGAACAAAATTCTTTGCAATAAAAGAGTTTGTAGCACCAGAATCAATGAGAATACAATAAAAAATATCAGAGACAGAAGAGAAAATAAGAAACTTTAAAGATTTCTTGACACTAGTATTCAGAGTGCACAATTGTGCTCTTGAAGGAAATAAGTGAGAACCATTGAACACATCATGATCCCCACTCAGGCTTTTCCCTGCTTGCTAGGGAAACCTCCTGATGATGACCCAGGCTTGTTCTGAGGTCTCTTGAAGCATTTTTCAATTGGGTGCTTGCCACCACAATAAGTACACAACCCTGCTTGAATCCTCCTCTCCTTTTCAGAACCGATTAATTTATTGTCCTTATTGAGGAGAGCAGCATGGGGTTTGTCCTTTGAAGATTGAAATTGCTTGCCCTTCTTATTCTTCTTCTGATGAGGCCTCTTTTGAAAAGAGTTTTGAGGAGGCCTAGACTGATTGGATCCACTGACTGGAGGCTTCTTTTCTTGATTGCCACCCTTTTCCTTTTGCCTCTCATGATATCTTGTGTCTAATTCTAGAGTGACATCCATAAGTTCTTGAAGAGTATCAAAAGTTCCACAGTGAGAAGCCAACTGATCCAATAATCTTGATGCCAATCCTCTTCTGTAAACATGGATATAAGCTCTTTCCCCCCAATCTCCAATTCTTGACATTAAGCTTCTGAAATCTGCTATGTACAAGGAAACATGACCACTTTCCTTCATCCTCAAATTGTCCAACTCTTGTTCAGCTTTCCTGACTTCATTGGGGTCACCAAACAGAGTGAATAATTGAGATTCAAACAATGGCCAATTATTGAGGAGGTAGGAAGGGTCTTCATTGGAAATATTTGAGAGGTAAGGTTCAATCCATTTGCCAGCTCTACCAGTAAGAAAAGAAGTTGAGTACAAAACCTTCTTCCTGTCAGAGAAGAAGTTTGCTGGATCATTATGGAAAATTAGTTGACAGGATTGGATAAATCCTCTCAACTTATGAGCTTGAGTACCATCAAAAGAATCAGGTGCCTTCATGGATGGAGTCTTGAAAGCAGGGGCTTTGGAATTGTCCCTGGGGGCAACTGCTTGAGTGAGTTGTCCCATGAATTGAGTCATCTGCTCCATCATCTTGAGGAGACTTGTGTCAGGGTGAGTCTATGTAGTAGCTTAAAAATAGTAAATACAAGCTAGCACTATGACTGTGACACACAAAAAAAAGTAATAAATCAAATCTTCAGGTCCTACTGCTAAGTGGTAACAGTGGTGATGAGTCTATTGAGGACCTGGGTTGCAATGCTCTAATATCTTTGACTGTAAAGAAACACTACAATAATTAATTATTTTAATTATATCTATATAATCCTAAGAGTACTACTGGTATAAGACAGTTTTACTACGTAAGGATGTTAATTCATGATAAGATGAGTCTTTTCCAGTGAGGAAAGACCTGCTTTTATCTCCTCTGAGGACTGTGAAAGACTGGTAGGCTCTTCACACGTCTACAGAGTGAAAATTTTCACTCTGGAGGCTGGGTTGTGGTTCTGTACCATCAATTCTGACGTCAGCATAGTCAGAATTGTGGTTTTTGGACCACAAATGATCATTCTGGATCAATACAGGGTGAAAAAACTCTTCACAGGCCACGTCAGCACCATTGTGACGTGTCCAGAGTGTCTGGATGACTAATATTAGTCATTCTGGGCGGGTTTAAGCTTTAAACAACCATTATTTTAAGTATCAAGCCAGTACTGGTTGGTACAGGTTTGGTACAGGCCAGTATTGGTCAAAATACTTCCAACCAAGATATCTCAGTCAGTTTTTGAGATATCAAGAAACCAAGAGCACAGAATTGAAGGGCTTAATGAGCTCTTCAATTTGGTATGCTTCATGTTTACCCTTCTTGCAAATATCAAAAGTTATAAGGGTTTTAAGTTTTTGGATGTAATTTTGTACATCAGTATGAGGCTTCAAAAACTTCCATGCTAGATATCTTCTTCAATTTGGAAGATATCTGTATTCTGATGATACAGTTTTGTAGGGCTTGATTAGCTCTACAGTTTGGTATATTACACTGTACAGTTGTATGAGTGTATGCCAAAAATACAGGGGTTTGTTTATTTTCTTGTTTTCAGAATATCTGTATTTTGGTTATTAAACCTTTGAACCAAGATCCCTCAGTCAATTTAAGAGATACAGAGGTCTAAGGTGTCTCAAATTAAAGCTCTTGTTGAGATCTTCAATTTGGTTATACTTTTGTACAGTTTTGTACAAGCCCTCCTACACCTTTGAGGGGTTGTTGGTGGAAAAAAGGTGGTATAATGGTATCTCCTGATTTAGGAGTGCTACAGATGAATAGATGATACCATTGGATAGCTCTACCTTAGAGCTTCAAGAAAAAAACCATTCTGGTTGGGGTTTCATGAAATATGTATAAGTTAGATTAGAGGCTAGAATAAGAGTTTTTGCTTATTTGGTCTTATCTTTGATAGGGCATATCTTTGTCCTTTCTTATTATCTTTGAGGAGGTTTCCTCTTTATAATTTACTTGTATTGGCTATATTTGTCCAATATTCCTCATACCATTACTTATGGCATGTTGGATGTCATGCTGGTGCTCTATTTTGAGTCACAGGCTGACATACCCTCCCTCCAAAAAAGGCTCATCATTGATGAGACTCTTTTGTCCTCATGGAGGCTCTTGATCCTTTCAAATATGAATATTGATCTGAAGCATCATCCAGTTTTACCCATTGGTCTTTGTCTGGTGGTTCATTCCTTCTCTCTATTAAATAATCCCTATTTGAATATCTTTTTATTTGATTGGGGTTGTCAGTTTCAAAGTAGAACTTTCTTTGTTTGTCTTGCCCAATTATAAAGTAACTCTCTAGGGAATTATGTATGCTTATGCCATAGATTCTATGGTACTCTGTACCCATTAAGAATCCATCAAACTTAGCATTTTCAAGTACCACAAACTCAATGTTTAATCTGAGGTTTCCCATTTTGTGTGGTATTATAATTATTTTTTGGATTATTCCAAGTGACTTCATTTCGCCTGCAGCACTTTTAAAGCTTCTTGCTTTTGTTAAAAGTATCTCTGCATTCCACATTGGAAAGTGTCTGTCCAAGTATTCTTTGGCTACTACTGAGCAATTTGCTCCTGTGTCAAAAATCAAAGGATGCTTTTTATTTTCAATGTACACATCAAGTTTTGATTTTGCTCCATGAATAAAGGCCATACCAGTTTTGGGTACTTCCAAATACTCTTTAGCATCAATGGTTCTGCCACTTCTGTCTTCACCATTTTTGGGTTGAATGAGTTCTGGTTTCACAGAGTTTCCTAGGACTGATTCTGTTTTCTCATCCTCATACTCTAATAAATATTGTTCAATAGGCTCTGATCCACTGTCTGAATCCTGTCTTAGCCCATTTCCCATGCTGTCAGAGTCAGATTTGTACTCCATGTGTTCTTCCACTGACTCTTCCTCTATTGCAAATATTTTCTTTTTTCCCTTGGGACAATTATTTGCATAGTGGTCAGGTGATCCACAGTTATGGCATGTGTTCCTTCTCCTTGGTGCTTCTTCACCATTAGTAGGTTTGAGGTCTTTTTCCATGAGTATCTTTGGTTTTTCTCTGATATCATGTGACCTATAGGGTGAACTACTGCCAATTGATGTCTTTTTTCTGACATCTTGTATGACATTTGCTATGTCATCAATGCTGCTTATTTTGCTGCATCTGCACTTTACTGCATGTTCTAAGTCTCCTGGAAGTTTTGTCAGAATCTTATGATTTCTCATCTCTATTGTCATGTTTGGATCAATAGATTTGAGTCTTTTGGTTTGTTTAAGACACCATTCATAAGGGTCTTTTTCTGTAGAGTATCTGTCACTCTCAAAAGAGATGGTTTTTTGCCAAATCCAAGTACCATTGCTGTACTTTTGTATTATTTGGTTTCTCCACCATGGCCAGCTTTTCCTACCATGTATCTCTTTCATTTCAGTGTACCATATATTTGCATGGCCTCTGAATGCAGTGTTGAGTCTTGTGGTGATCCAGTAGTCTGGTATCTTTGGTACATCAACAAAAAGTCCATTAATATAATCAATAAGCTCCATATGATTATATTCTCCAATTCCTGAGAATTTGGGCCAGTTTACCACGTCAGGTAATTGCTTTAATGCTTGTTTCTCAGAGTAACTGAGGTTCTCACCATCTTGGTAAATTGACTCAGACCTTAACTTTGGATCCTGGGATTCAGGAGCTTGGTTTTCTGATTCTTCCTCTTTTACTTTGGTTATTGGTTTATCATCTTGAGTTGTTTGAGGGAAGAAATTATCTTCTTTTTCCTCCTTTTTATAGAGAAAATCCACTTCTTTTTCCAGGATTTCCTGTTGATATTGGATATTTCTTAAATCTCTTCTCACAGCTTGTTGTTCCTCTAGTATTGAGCTCAACTGTTTGTTTTTAGTTTCAAATTCTGCCCAAATTCTGGATAGATTTGTGTTCAAGTCTTCTATGACTGTTGCTTGGAAGGAATTTTCTTCCTTGAGTGTTTTCATTTCTGAAGTCACTTCTTGAACATGATCATATGTCCAATCCATGAATTTACCCATGTTGGACCATATGAAACTACTACCTCTGGAATCTGTGGTTTCAAACTTTTGAGGCGGTATTTTATCATCAATAGACTTAAGCTGAGGATCAATTGATTCTGAGCTAACACTATTGGTAGGTACAGTGTCTTTTAGGATTTGTGTTCCTCTTGGACTAATTTTATTCATTGTTTCATCAAAGGATCTGATTCTATCTTCTCCTTCCTGAAAGAATTCTTGTTCTCTACTAGGGCTCCATTTCCTCTGCTGGAAACCACCAGGGATGACTGGAGAGTCCTGGAAATATTGTCCTTTAGATTTAAAGTCCTGTAGCTGTTGGACTGGTGTGGGAAAGATGGCATTTCTTCTTCCATGCCTTGGTGTTCCTGAATCAGATTGGGCTCTTCCATATGCCAAGAATTCTCTATGGCTTGGATTTCTGTTTGATTCCCTCTGATTCAAGTCTCTTCTGAGAGTATGAAATGGCTGTTGAGATTCCAACTTTTCATTTCTTCCAGAATCTTTTGGCAAGTAATAAGATTTACTTATACTTTTTGCCTCATTATTCCAATTTCCTCCCATGATACTCCCATGGTTAAGGTTTTGCTGTCCATACTCGATGTGAAAAAGTCTTTTAGGAGTACATGAATATGAGTTATTTTCCCTGCATCTGTCCAATTTTTTTGTTGGACTGGGCTGAATTTGGTTTGGGGTGGGACTTTGAGCAGGAGTTTCCTGATAATAAGTCCTTTGTTGGTTATTTGATCCAGAAGGGGGTGGCCCTCTCCCTCTGTTTCTTCTTTGCCAGATTTCTGGCTGATTTCTTGGGTATCCAAGATCTCTGAGAAATGGAGTTGTCATGTTAAAAAATGACAAAAGACAAAAATTCTGTATTTTCCAAGGTTTCTTTACCTTTAAAAGGCCCTTGGACTGATTTTTGCTTTATACTCCTTGGCAATTTGCTTGGGAGTTAGTACTGCCTCCTTGTCTTTGAGGCTGGTACAGATGAATTTCACTGTGATTTTGTCTCAAATGGAATGTATTTTTTCCACTTTGAAAGAAAATGGAGAAGGTTTGTAATTCAATTTGAATAAACAAAATTTCCAATTCCTTACTGTTATTTCTTCTGAGTTTGGTTTTATATTTGAGTTTTAATTATTTATTATTATTATTATTTTATTTTTTATTTTTTGAAGAAATAACAGTTTTGTTTCACTTATTTTTATAAGTAAAGTAGTTAATATTAAAAGTTTATATTATTAAACTTGAATATTATTGATAAGTTATTTACTTATTTTTATTTATTTATTTTTTTATTTTTTAAAAAAAATTGATGAATTTTTCCTTAACTTGAGTAGAAAGGATTCTTCTTCAATAATATTCAATTTGAATATTAAAGAATTGAAATAATAATAAAATTATTATTTAAATATTTATTGTTGGTTTACAATAAATATTATTATTTAACTTAATTTTACACAATTTGGTAAAAATTAATTATGCTTTCTATTTAAATATACTATTTGTATATAAAAATAAGTTTGGGAAGTTAATAATAATTACTTATTATTATTAAAATTGATGAATTTTTCCTCAACTTGAGTAGAAAGATTCTTCTTCAATAATATTCAATTTGAATATTAAAGAATTTAAATAATAATAAAATTATTATCTAAATATTTATTGTTGGTTTACAATAAATATTATGATTTAAATTAATTTTACACAATTTGGTAAAAATTAATTATACTTTCTATTTAAATATACTATTTGTATAAAAAAATTAGTTTGAGAAGTTAATAATAGTTACTTATTATTATCAATTTTCGTGGTAAATTGATAACAATGACTTATTATTATTAAGATATTTTTTTTTTTTTTTTTTTTTTTTTTTTTTTTTTTTTTTTTTTGATTATTTATCAAAAAAAGAAAATTTTAATCAATTTTTCCTCAACTTGAGTAAAAAAAGATCTTTTTCAATAATATTCAATTTGAATATTAAAGAATTGAAATAATAAAATTATTATCTCAATATTTATTGTTGATTTACAATAAATATTATGATTTAAATTAATTTTTACACAATTTGGTAAAAATTAATTATACTTTCTATTTAAATACACTATTTGTATATAAAAATAAGTTTGAGCAGCTAATAATAACTACTTATTATTATCAATTTTCGTGGTAAATTGATAATAATGACTTATTATTATTAAGATTTTTTTTTTTTTGATTATTTATCAAAAATAAAAGAAATTTTAATCAATTTTTCCTCAACTTGAGTAAAAAAAGATTTTCTTCAATAATATTCAATTTGAATATTAAAGAATTGAAATAATAAAATTATTATTTCAATATTTATTGTTGATTTACAATAAATATTATGATTTAAATTAATTTTTACACAATTTGGTAAAAAATAATGTTTTTTATTTAAATATACTGTTTGTATATAAAAATAACTTTGAAAAATTAATAATAATTATTTATTATTATTAATTTTCGTGAAAATTGCAATATAAAGCTTTGAAGAGTATAAATATTTTATAGTAAAAAACCTTCAAAAATAGTGAAAATGATCCAAAAATCGCCAAAATAGGTCCAGAATAGGTTAAAACAACGGCCAGGCCCCCAAAATGTCAGGGTGAGTCTATGTAGTAGCTTAAAAATAGTAAATACAAGCTAGCACTATGACTGTGACACACAAAAAAAAGTAATAAATCAAATCTTCAGGTCCTACTGCTAAGTGGTAACAGTGGTGATGAGTCTATTGAGGACCTGGGTTGCAATGCTCTAATATCTTTGACTGTAAAGAAACACTACAATAATTAATTATTTTAATTATATCTATATAATCCTAAGAGTACTACTGGTATAAGACAGTTTTACTACGTAAGGATGTTAATTCATGATAAGATGAGTCTTTTCCAGTGAGGAAAGACCTGCTTTTATCTCCTCTGAGGACTGTGAAAGACTGGTAGGCTCTTCACACGTCTACAGAGTGAAAATTTTCACTCTGGAGGCTGGGTTGTGGTTCTGTACCATCAATTCTGACGTCAGCATAGTCAGAATTGTGGTTTTTGGACCACAAATGATCATTCTGGATCAATACAGGGTGAAAAAACTCTTCACAGGCCACGTCAGCACCATTGTGACGTGTCCAGAGTGTCTGGATGACTAATATTAGTCATTCTGGGCGGGTTTAAGCTTTAAACAACCATTATTTTAAGTATCAAGCCAGTACTGGTTGGTACAGGTTTGGTACAGGCCAGTATTGGTCAAAATACTTCCAACCAAGATATCTCAGTCAGTTTTTGAGATATCAAGAAACCAAGAGCACAGAATTGAAGGGCTTAATGAGCTCTTCAATTTGGTATGCTTCATGTTTACCCTTCTTGCAAATATCAAAAGTTATAAGGGTTTTAAGTTTTTGGATGTAATTTTGTACATCAGTATGAGGCTTCAAAAACTTCCATGCTAGATATCTTCTTCAATTTGGAAGATATCTGTATTCTGATGATACAGTTTTGTAGGGCTTGATTGACTCTACAGTTTGGTATATTACACTGTACAGTTGTATGAGTGTATGCCAAAAATACAGGGGTTTGTTTATTTTCTTGTTTTCAGAATATCTGTATTTTGGTTATTAAACCTTTGAACCAAGATCCCTCAGTCAATTTAAGAGATACAGAGGTCTAAGGTGTCTCAAATTAAAGCTCTTGCTGAGATCTTCAATTTGGTTATACTTTTGTACAGTTTTGTACAAGCCCTCCTACACCTTTGAGGGGTTGTTGGTGGAAAAAAGGTGGTATAATGGTATCTCCTGATTTAGGAGTGCTACAGATGAATAGATGATACCATTGGATAGCTCTACCTTAGAGCTTCAAGAAAAAAACCATTCTGGTTGGGGTTTCATGAAATATGTATAAGTTAGATTAGAGGCTAGAATAAGAGTTTTTGCTTATTTGGTCTTATCTTTGATAGGGCATATCTTTGTCCTTTCTTATTATCTTTGAGGAGGTTTCCTCTTTATAATTTACTTGTATTGGCTATATTTGTCCAATATTCCTCATACCATTACTTATGGCATGTTGGATGTCATGCTGGTGCTCTATTTTGAGTCACAGGCTGACAACTTGGATCAGTTTGAGAGACAAGAGGTTGACTAGAAAGGGCTAGATTAGAACCCTGAGGCACCTCTGGAGCATTTGCCAAGGCATCTGCCACTTCAGTTTCCCCAGAATCTTCCTCTTCCACAGACTCTTCCCCCTCTTCATCTTCAACTTCCCCTAATCTTGCTCTTGCACCTTCAGACATGCCAGCGTAGCCACCCAAAAGTCCAGAAAAGGATCTTGATCTTCTAGATTTCATTCCACCTCTTCTTGAGGGTGCTGCTCCTTCCATTGGTGGTCCTCTGTCCAAATTTGCACTCAGTTGATGAACTGATGGTGTGCGGTCAAGAGGAGCCCTTGCTGTAGGAGTGAGAACAGCTGGAATTTTCTGGGATCTAGTATTCTTTGCTGGGGGGCTATTCTCGACTGGAATTATGAAAAGAATTCAAATAACTTGATGGTATTAAGAAGAATAATCAGGCTTGGCCAAATCAATCACAATAAATCTTGATGAATCTTGAGGAATCAATTCAAATCTTGCGGAATCAAATTCAATCAACAGTCAAATAAATTCAATCAATCAACAATCAATTCAATCAAATATCAATAATCTTGAGGAAATCAATAATCAATCAATATTCAATCAATAATCAATCAATAAGTGTCTTCAATATGAAATCAAGTCTTGACGAATCAATCAATCAGCTCAAAATCTTCAGAAATCAATTCAATATCTTGATGAGTCAAATCAAATCAATAATCAAAATCAATTCTTGAGGATCAATCAATATCTTGAGAATTCAAAGTCAATAAATCCAATAAATCCTGAATCAATAACCCAAATGAATCCCAATGAATAATCCAATCAATTAAACCAATCAATAATTCCTAGATGAAACCTGAATAAGAACACAGAAAAATTTGATTGATAAAAATAAAATGAAGTGATGAAATGGTCAGCAATGATTAAGAAAGGAAAAAGAATCAATTTTCATAATAATGAAATGAATGAGATGAAAATTGATGAGACAGAAAAATTCATAGAAAATCATAAAAATCATAAAATCATGAAAAGGTCATAATTGATGAATGAGAGGAATGAATATAAATGAATGAAAAGAAAGAATCAAATATGAGTTAATTAATTTAATGTCACAGGGGCTCTTCGAAGTGAAGAGGGCCTGGCACTCAGTAAACTGGGACTCACTTATGGAGGGCTCAAGATAAGATAAAAAGAGATACACTTAAGAGTGTTAAAGATGAATTACTAAAAGAATAAATATAAGAAAAGCAGCAACAAAAGATAAGAGTAAAAGAATAGAAGAGCCAACCACAAACAAGTCCAAGTCCACTGTTTCAACCTGTCAGAATGGAAAGAGAAGGGTTAATAAGGATATGGCCACCCAACTCATACTGTACAGGCAAAGAGAGAAATGCAAAGACTAACTTAAGATTAAATAATTATAATACCCAAAATAAGGATAAGAGTAATTATAAAATAATAAATAAACTAAATTAATTAACTGGGGAAAAGTCCCCAGGGGGGAGAAAGAGGGGCTGGTATATGTGAGAATCACCAGCCCTGATCCAGAGAAGAATTTTCATGAGAATAATTGATTGTTGAATTGAGTCTGGCCAATACAGGTCCTGTACAGCTGTACAGAACCTGTACAAGAGGTGTGGTGTATTTGAGTGATCATACAGTTCCATACTGGTGTATTGAAACTGTATTGGGTGAATCCAACCTGTACAGGTATTGACAGGCTGTATTGATGTACCAAGCTGTATGCATGTTTCAGAATGAAGATTGCTGAAACTGACTGCTTATGCAGATACTGGATTTGCTGATTTGAGGTGTTTGAGTGGGTGTATGAATGAATACCCTTACCCCTGATGGATGGTTGTTACACAGAAGTGGCAAAGAAGAAGAATTATTGTCATAATTGTTGTTCAACAGACCACTATACCAGCAACTGTCCAAAGGCAAAGAAAAAAGTCTATGCCATTGAGAAAGTCCCAGAGGAGGAATCCCCAACAAAGGATTCTGAATCAGACTCTATGGGTGATGCCATCAGAGAACCATCTGATGATGACCAAGACCCAAGAGAAGAATTTCTAGTGGAATACCAAGAGGAAACCCCACTAGAAATTCAGGATATACAGTTGGAAGCAGGCATGCCACAAGACAATGCCAACAAAAACTTGTGCAAACATACACAAGATGCACAAACATTCCTGGTTACACCAACCAAAGGAATGGCATATATACATGGAATAGCCACAAAAATGACTGTATGTATTGACAATGCTCAGCGCCCACTGATCATTGCTATTGGAGCACACTGCTCCATAGTGGCCAGAAAATATCTGGCTCACCACTTTCCAAACTGGGAAAAACAGCTCTTGCCCACTAAGGCAAAGAACTTTAAAAGTGCATCAGGGAAGATGACTTCCATTGGGACAATTATCAAAGAGATAACTATACCCCACAGGAAGGGTAATATCAGACTCAACCCACAGTTTGTAGTGCTTGATGATGCCCACATCCAAGGGCTTTTACTGGGAACAGATTACCAGAGGATTTATGGCATAGATATTTACAACAGTAAAAATAGGCACATTACCATTGGTACTAACAAGGAAAAGAAATTTTCACTTGATATATACCAGATATCTTCTCAGGACCTACTTGAAGAACTTCTGAAGGAATTCAGAGAAGGATAGTTTAGCACTACCCTCACCGGTAAACAAAAACTAAGTTTACTGAAGATGCTGAGGAAGAACAGACCAGCATTTGCTGTTGGTGAAGAACCACTGGGCAAGATCAAAGGCCATGATATAGAACTATATCTGGATGTGGAAAGACCCTATCCACCCATGCTTAGTAGACCTCCTTATCCAGCAAGTCTGGAAACCAGGAAAGAAATTGAAAAACATATCAATGAACTCCTGGAAATGGATGTTATCAGGAAAATTGGACATGATGAAATAGTGGAAATAACCACTCCTGTCCTAATCACCTGGCATGATGGCAATTATAGATTGTGTGGAGACTTCAGAGCTCTGAATAACTACACAAAAGCAGACAGGTACCCTATAACCAGGATACCTCATGCCTTGGATAAGCTGGAAAAAGCCAAATATATAACCAAGATGGATTGTATGAAGGGCTTCCACCAAAATGGAGTTCAACAAAACTCCATGAAATTACTCAGAAAAATATGCCATATGGGCATATATGAGTACACCAGGATGCCATTTAGCATCAAGAATGCACCAGCCCACTTCCAAAGGATGATGGACACAATATTTAAAGAAGAAATATTGGAAGGCTGGATGGTAGTATATATTGATGATATCATGATATACTCAGAGACATGGGAAGGCCATGTACAATACATAGACAGAGTGCTAAGTAAATTTACACCAATCAATCTGAAAGATTTCACCCAAAAAGTGTAATTTTGGCCAACAAGAGCTACTAGCTCTAGGACATAAAGTCTCAGGTCTTAGTCTGGCAATTGACCAAAATAAAGTAGCAGCAGTACTGCAAAAGCCAGTACCAAAGATCATCAAAGAGATGCAATCCTTCCTTGGGTTTGCCAGCTACTATAGAAACCACATCAAAAGGTTTGTCCACATAACCAGTAGTTTATACAAGTTGTGTTCAAAAGATGTAGTTTTTGAAATAACCAAGGAAAGGCAGGATGCATATGAGAGGATCAAACATGAACTCACCAATGCACCTGTGCTAATCTTGCCTGACTTTGAACTACCATTCAAATTATACATCAATGCAGCATGTAGCCAAGGCTTAGGAGCAGCCCTTCACCAAAGACAAATTGTGGATGGTGAACTAAGAGGAGGAGTAATTTGCTACATCTCAAGGCAACTGAAAGATTCAGAAGCCAGCTATGGGGCCACCCAGACTGAATGTCTATGTCTAGTCTGGGCTCTGGAGAAACTCCATTATTATTTGGAGGGTGCAGTCTTTGAAGTCTACACAGACTGCACAGCCTTGAAGTATTTACTAAATATGAAGACTACAAATAGACACATGCTGAGATGGCAAATAGCAGTCCAGGAGTATAGAGGTAACATGACCATCATATACAAAGAAGGTAAAAGCCATACCAATGCAGATGGCCTTAGCATATGTCCACTAGACAATGGTAAAAGCAATTCAGCTTATGACCCTGAAGTTGCAGCCAAGATCCCTATCCATTTCATGGAAGTGGATAGGAAGATGAACTTCAGATTTTCTGAATGGGCACCAGAGAGTGGTAGCCTTGACAGTGGAAACACTTATTCAGAAGGAACAGTTACTCCCATACTGGGAATAAGCTCCTCAGAACTGCACAATGGATTTTATAGTGCAGTACTGAAGTCTTATGCCAAACACAAAAAGTGTGGCATATTACTACAACTCCTTCACCAAAAGTACAGGAGTCCAGAACTGGAATCCCAGCTGGAAGAACCCTGGTTGAGGGCCTATAAGGATAACAAATGTTTTCCTATAGATGGCCTGCTCTACCATAGAGAAAGGCACACTAGTGCACTCACAGTGGTAGACAGAGACCACATCTCTCTGATCCTGAAAGAATGCCATGAATGCCCCTATATGGGACACATGAGTGAGGACAGAACCAAAGAGAGGGTAGCAAGCACAGCTTGGTGACCCGAGTGGGAACAAGAGCTGGGAGAATACATCAAAGCTTGTGAAAGATTCCAAAAGGCAAATAGGAAACATGGGAAGAAGTATGGGTTACTTCAACACATAGAACAACCCAAACACCAATAGGAAACTATCAACATGGACTGGGTTACAGGACTTGTCCCAGGAGGCAAAGAAAACTACAATGCCTGCTTGATCATAGTTGTTAAATTCAGCAAGAGCATGAGGTGTCTACCATGCCACAAAGAGGACACAGCCATGGATACTGCCCTATTATTTTGGAATAATATCATATCTACCTGTGGAGTCCCTAAAATCATCATTAGTGATAGGGACCCAAAATTCACATCTGAATCTTGGACCAACTTGTATGACATGCTTGGCACCAACCTTTCTTTTTGTGAGCCTTGAGGTATATTTTACATACCCAGATAGGCCACAATTATCTTAAAAAGAAATTTTGAATTATACATAACTCATAAATCATGCATATATTTAAAATTCATCATTCCCAGGAGGCAAAGAAAACTACAATGCCTGCTTGATCATAGTTGATAGGTTCAGCAAGAGCATGAGGTGTCTACCATGCCAAAAAGAGGACACAGCCATGGATACTGCTCTGTTATTTTGGAATAACATCATATCTACCTGTGGAGTCCCTAAGATCATCATTAGTGATAGGGACCCAAAATTCACATCTAAATTTTGGACCAACTTGTATGACATGCTTGGCACCAAGGTTTCCTTTTCCACAGCTTACCATCCACAAACAGATGGCCTAGCTGAAAGGATGATCCAAACAATGGAGGACATCCTTAGAAGGTTCTGTGCCTATGGCATGTAATACAAGGACCATGAGGGATACACCCATCACTGGGTTACCCTTCTACCAGCTGTCCAACTGGCTTATAATAAACGTCAGCACTCTACCACAGGAAAAACACCTGCACTGGTAGAGAAAGGGTGGAATCCCCTGTTGCCTGTGGATCACTTGAAGAAGAATCTTCTGACCATCCACCCCACAGCCAAAGACTTCCATGATATGTGGAACAGAGCTTGTGACACAGCTGCCAAATGCATAGCTGAGGAAAAGGATTATAATAAGCAGAGGTGGGACAAGACACACATGGAACCTGACTTTAAGGAAGGGGACTAGGTGTTAGTGTCTATGCTAAACTTGAACAATCTTAAAGGACCCAAAAAGATGAGAGACTCATTTGTAGGGCCTTTCATTATCATTAAGTTGATAGGAAAAAATGCAGTAGAAGTCAAGCTCACAGAGGAGTTTTCCAGGAAACACCCAGTGTTTCCAGTGAGTTTTGTCAAACCATACTTCCAAACAGAGGACAACAAATTCCCCTCCAGGAAGAAGAACCTCACACCACCAGAGATAGTGGAAGTGGAGGACTCCCCAGGACCTATGAGTAAAATCATCAGGGCCAGGAAGATCAGACTTAATGGGAAGGATCAAAGACAATACTTAGTCAGATTCAAGAACCAAACATCTGATAAAGACAAATGGTTGGCAGAAGATGCCATACCAGATGGGAACCTTCATTTAAGGAGGTTAAGAGCCTCTAGGAGGACTGAACAGTCTCATCAATGATAAGCCTTTTTTAGAGGGAGGTTATGTCAGCCTTTGACTCAAAACCAGAGCACAAGCATGACAGTCAAAATAACATAAATCAATGGTATAGCCAAGATACCACCAAAAAATGGAGCTGAGACGAATTAGCTCAAATGATATCAAAGGAAAGAGGAAACTAACCGCTTTCTGAAAATATAAGTCCCATCACCATAGGACAAAGAATAACAAAGTTATTCCGGCTCAAAGTTGTTGCTGAGCATAAACCTTAATTTTCACCTCTCATCTAAAATCCAGAAGAAGAGGCTTAACCCCATCAAATGGGTATTCAAAATGAAGCTATACGCCACAGATATCTAATGGTACCAGCCAAACTGAGCTAGCACCAATATTACTGGAGGTATGGTCAATTTCAGGACAAATAAGGGTGAACAAAACATTCACCTCCCATCTAACCTCTACAGTTTTAGTGTGAGATACTTAGAGTGGTGTCTTTTTGGAAAGAGAACAATCAGGGCTATCTGATGGTGTCATCCATTTACCCATATTTCAACTATGACACAAGTTAGGGGGAAAACAAGCTCAATACAGCTTTTCGCCTAAACCATGCATATGTACAAAAATCTTGTACATGGCATACCTTTGCCATATTTAATGATAACCATATCAAATAAAGTACCATTGTGTAGAACACATACAGGGCGACACACTGGTTTAGTTTTGAGGTTGATATCTCAAAAACTGACAAAGTTATCGCTGTTTCAAGGTCAAAATCCCACATTCTGTCCAATACAACTTTACCATGGGATAATATCCCATAACCATGAATATGAGGTGTCAAATAGACAAAGGAGCTTGTTTTTACTTCAATACCTCATATCTCATTCAATACTGGGTCCCATACAGTTTCTGTATAGCATTCTACAAATCATACACGTCAGAATCAGGCTGTGAGGTCCCCAGATGAAGATTTTCACCCTTTATTGGTGAAAACTGCCCAGATGTGGCTTCAAAACAACATATGAGCCCAATACCGGCTATACAGGCTGTTTAAAAACCACAGGCCTGTCCTGGAAGGTGAAAAATCTTCACTTCCTCTCAGTGGAAAGGTCTAGCACCCTTTCACCACATTTCAGGATAAAAAGGAGGCTTTTCACAGCCAGAATTGTTTCCTCATCCTGCTCTTGAATACCCCATGTAGTAAACTGTCCAAAACAGTTTTACTCTTGGGTAATAATTAGGTATAATTATAACTTTAATTATTGTAGCTCTTATTATAGTAATCCAACTGGTAAGACTGCACCCAGGGTTCTCAATAGCGCTCACCACCACTATTCTTTAATAGTAGAACCCTTTAATTATATTATAAATCTTTATTTTACTCAAAATACTATCATATTAAATCATTTTCTATGTGTCACAGTCATAGTTCTAGTTGTAAATAGCCTAATTAATGCTTCAACATAGACTCAGCCTGACAATTTCACAAGAAATATTACAACGCTTATTGTAATAATAAGAATAAACCTCAAATCTTAAGGACAATCAAAATATGTAAAAAATCCATAAAAATCATAAATTCTTGATTATCTCTGCGGCCAATGGGTAGAGATGTAAAAAAGCTAGACTATTGGATTTCCCAACCAAGAATAAATATATGACTCTGCTATGTCATATCTGCAAACCCAATGCTTACTGAGATACCTGGCTAAATGCACTTTTGTGGTCATTGATGATATTCATGTCTTTTACCTCACTTATTTTGAAATAATAATGAAGATCACATTGTAAAAAGTCAAATCTACCACAAAATTACTATAAGAATAAAGCCATAAAATTTGGAAAGCTGTAAATGAAGTTAAGAATAATAACAATAAATTGGTCAAAATAGAAATATCAGTTGACCACTTACAATTGGGATTGGGACAAACTTGAAACAAAGTGGATTTTCAAGTTCTTCTAGCTAATATGTGAATAATGATGTAATCTTTATCCTTATATTCAAGGTATAACCCTAAGAAATCATGGTTTAAAGTCCAAAGTAGTAAATTTCAACAGAAGAGATGAATTACAAGAAAAATCATTGTAATAGATCTCTAATGATGTAATTATATGCTTTTAGAACCTTGGTTAGGCCATTAAAAGGTATTAGAATCAACTCTCTAAATTGAATTTGCATCAGAAACTCAAAAAATATTAAAGAATAAAGTTAAACCTGGAAAACAATCATTTTGTGCTCTTTAACTGTAATTGTATTTTATGTTAAATAGTGGAATATAAGATGAAATAGTGTATCTTGGAATTTTAAAATTAAAAAAAACTTAATCCCCAACATAAAGTCCTATTCAAAGCTTATGATGTCAGTATAGCAGAGTTACAGTAATATCTCACAGCCATCATCAGGGGTAAAGGGATTTTCAAGCTTATACCCACTCAAACTCACAAAACAGAAAATCCTTTCTATGTAGAAGTATCCAGCTTCCAAAATCTTCATTTAAAATACTCATACAGCTTGGATCCACCAATACAGACTGTCACTAATTGGACAGGCTGGATTCACCAAATACAGTTTTGGATTCACAAGCCTGAAGCTGTATGATAACCCAACTTCACAAAACCTGTTGTACAGACCCTGTACATACATACAGGGGATTTATTATCAAAATCAATTTAATCAAGATTTTTCTCAGGAAGATTTACTCTCTGGATCAGGGCTGATGTATTCTCACATATACCAGCCCCCTTTTCCCCCTCTGGTAATTTTTCCATATTTAATGAATATACTTGATTTATTATTTAATAGATATTATTATTATTTTTGAAATATATTATTTATTGGTATTAAGTTTGTTTTTTAATTTCCTCACATTTTCAGTAGAGTTGTGGTGGCTGTATCCTTATTAACCCCTCTCTTTTGTTCTGCAACTTGAAGTAGTGGACTTGGACTTGTTTGTGGTTGGATACTTTATTTCTTACTCTTTTTTACTTATTATTTCTGCCTTTAATATATTCATTTTATTGGCAATCCCACCTATGTTACACTCTGAAGTGTATTCTCTCTTATCCAATTCTGAGCCCTTTGCAAGTGAGTCCCATGCCCTATTCACATGGAAGAGCCCCTGTAACATTATATTAATGAGCTTTTAACTGCTTTTTTTTTCATTATTATCACTAAATGATTCACTCATTCATCAATTATGACCTCCTCATGATTTTTATGAGTTTTATGATTTTTATGGTTTTTATGATTTTTATGATTTTATGATTTTTTCATGATTTTTTGATTCTCTTATGAATTTTCACCTTATGAATTCTCTTCATATGAAAATTTGCTTCTTTATTATTTCTCAAGCCTTGCTAAACATTTAATCTTATTTCAAATTCTTGATTAAAATTCAAATTTCTCTTTTGTCTGATTTTCAGGTCTTATCAGGCTTTAATTCATTGGTTAATTGATTGGGATTAATAAAGATACTTGATGCAGTGTTTTCAGGACTGTATTGGATTGAATCAATTATTGATGGATTGTTCAATTATTTGAGATAACTAACTGATTGATCCTCAATAATTGATTTGATTGAATGATTTGCTTCTGACTCATCCATATATTGAATTCATTCCTGAATATTTGGTTGAATTATTGAGTTAATCAGAAACTTGAGAGTTTTTTTTTGAAGATATCTATTTATTGATTGACTGATTTGTTGAATTCTTCAAGACTCCATTGATATTTAATTTTGAATTGACTAGCTTTGATTAAATTAGTTGATTGATTGGTTGATTGGAATTGATTTGAGTTTCTTCAAGACATTGATTTTTCTATAAGATTTTGACCTTGTCATATTAACTTCTCAAGAATTTTCACATTTATTTCACCTGAAGACTGGTGCTTGATTCCTAAAGTTTAAATCAAGAATTCTTTCTTTATTTTATTTGGTCAAGCAATATTATTTTATTCTCAAAGTATCATCAAGTTTTTTATATTTTAGTATTCAGTAATCCTTATTGAGAATAGTACTCCAGTCAATAATACAATATCTCAAATCTAGCTGTTTTAACCCCTACAGCAAGTGTTCCTCTTTACTGCTGTGGTATGCCAGACCATTTATACCAGTCTCAAGCTTACCAAATAATTGTTTTTTCAAAACAAAAATCCCAGGAAAACTCTGCATAAGGAAATGCATTGGTGGAATAACTCGGGGGATTGAAATAAAAATGAAGAATAATTCCAGACAATAAACATAGGATTTCAGAATTATGGACAAATCCCAGGAAAACTGCAGATAAGGAAAGAAAATTGCATAATTTCAGAGAATAAATGGGAATAAAATAGCAGAACTTCAGAGAAGAAATGGGAATAAAGGTGTGGAATTCTGAAAGGAATTGGAATAAAATTGAGAAACTTGGGAGGAGTTATAGAAGATATTGAAAAATAACTCCAGTAATTGGAATAAGAATATTGAATAATCTCAGAAAATAAACATAGGATTGCAGAATTATAGACAAATACCAGAATAAATAAAGGTAGAAGAAAATCAAAACAAAGAAATATTTCAGAGATGGAAATAGAATTGAGGAATTCCAAAATAGGTGAGGAATAACTCTGGAGAAGGAAATCAAAGTTCAGAACTCAGGAGCTAGGTAAATCAAACTGTAACAAAGTCCTAGGGCATATTCAACAATATTAAAGATTTAAGCAGAAGAATTCCAATTAAAAAAACAAATACCAATTTCTCTATCTTATTGCATCACCCATAGAAAAACTACATGATTAAATAGAGATAAAATAAATACATCTTTTTACATTAATATTGAGAACAGCACCAGAGCTTTATTTTATCCCCCTTGATCAAATTGAAAGAAAAACCTCAAGGCTATCCAACAAATTATAATGGATTTACCAAGAGGAAATGGTTTTCTTAGTAATTTTAACAAACATAAGATTCAATACAAATGATGGAATAATAGAATTAAACTGCCAAAACACAATCTCAAAATTGAATATTAAGGTTGGAAACAATACTCTGCCCACCTTTACCAAATTTAATGGAAGTGCACTCAATAGCAAATTTTATATTTTCCCCACTTTCTCTTCTTCCAAGAAAAATCTCACCCGCTAAATTCTTTCAAAGATATTATATGGCTAGAAGAAATTTTGTTTGTCAGAAGCTGTATTTTATTTACTTTATTGGCAAGATAAACTCTCACCAGCCAAATTATCTCAATAACATCACATGATTTTGATAGGAAAAAAACCACCAGCCAAATTCTCTCAGATAACATGTAACAAAGAAACCAAAAAGAAATTCTCACCAGCCAAATTACCTCAATTAAATCACATCATTTTGATAAGAAAAACACCACCAGATAAATTCTCTGAGAAATAACATCTCTACACCAAAACTACATGTATCACCAGCTAAAACATCCGAACTGTTATTTCCTAAGTACCCTGTTTTGAGAATCTCTATGGGGGCCCAAAAGGTATAAATAGAGGTATTCTTTCCCTCATTTTCCAAAAAAAGGAACAAGTTCCCACTATTGAGGATCACGACCATCCTTTAACTAGCAGGATATCTTGAGTAGTAGTGTTTTAGTTGTGAAAAGCTTGGTAGCCTTGCTCAGCAGCTTAGTATTGTTGAAGAATAGTAGCATAACCATAGTGCAAATATCAGTAGCCTTTGTCAGTAGCTAAGTATTGCTGAAGAATAGTAGTATAGCCATAGTGAAAGGCTCAGTAGCATTTCTAAGTAGTTTAGTATTAGTGAAGAATAGTAGTATAACCGTAGTGAAAATCTCAGTAGCCTTCTTCAGTAGCTTAGTATTAGTGAAGAATAGTAATATAGCTGTAGTGAAAATCTCCTGAGACTTTCTCAGCAGTCTAGTATCATTGGAGAATAGTAGTATAACCACAGTTAAGAGCTCAGTAGCCTTGCTCAGTAGCTTAGCATTCTTGAAGAAGATTAGTATAACCATACTATAAACCCCAGTAGCCTTTCTCAGAAGCTTAGTATTATTCAAAAAAGTATTAGTGATAAAGAAAACATGGTATCAAAGTTTATTGAATAATTCTTCTTAGTCTTGAATCTAGTAGTCTTATTATTAGTATTAAAAAAATCATTGTAATCAACATAAAATAAATATTATTTTTCTTATAATTTAAAATATGAGGCTTTATTTTATGAAAAATTATGGTTTCAAATCAGAGTTTTGATTGTAGTGTTATTGATAGGTCTAATTTAGAGACTAATTATGAGCCATCTCTATCTGTTAAAGCAATACATTTTATTAAGTTTTGTGATTCTCTGTAGGATTAAAATTCAGTATTATTTAGAGGGGCAGCTAATACACCTTAGCACCCAAGGTTATTGGAAAATTATAAAATTCAAAACAGACTTACCAATAGGTTACCCCTCATGGTACCATCTTATTTCATCCCACATACAGTTTCCCAACAGTGGCATACAGCTTCAACCATAAATAATCCATCAATTATCAAATAAAAACCTGAAAATTCAATCCATAAAAACCGGTTACCGATCAGGAAATCTCATCAGCCTATCAATTCAATCTGGAATCAGAGAAAACAGGAAATTCTAAATCATCATCAACAAAATCATTTCACTATTATTATCCAAAAAGAGGAGAAACACCACCTGGAGAATAATCACCTATATATTATAGTATACCAGTTGGAACACCCAAAGTCAAGAATAAATACCAGAAGATAGTTCCAGATCACTCTCAAAAATTACTCAAGGAAATATTTGAAATTAAAAATAAAAGTGAGCATAAAAGCAACAAAGAAGATATCAATATGGATTAAGCATCATCAAAGATACCACATAATACCAATGGTCCAAAGAAGAAATTATGAATGCAGAGAACATGAAAGAACCAGAAGATACTTCTGCTTCAGAAAGACTTCATCAAAAAACATTGGAATACAACAAGATTAAATTGAACTACTTAAGAAATACAGCAAAGAAAAGGGTAAAGTTTTACTGTGGAAAACAGCCCAATGTAAGAAACTAAAACCATTTAAATAATTCCAGACAACAGGGATCACCATCCCCATTTTCAAGGCTTACGGCCTCAAAAAATCCATTTTCTTCACAAAGAGCAAATACTCTACCAAAAAGGGTTAATACTCATGCACAGGATTCATACCCATTACAACAAGAAAATGTCTAGAAATAGTACACCCATTTTCAGGATTAGGAAAAAGGATAATAACTTATGGTTTTATGGAAAGGGAGTAGAAAGATTCATTCAAAGAGTAGAAAATATAGTGGAAATTGAAGAAGAAAGTGGAAGGGATATAGCAAGACGAATATCCTTTTTGACTAAATATCACTCAATTAACTACCACATTAAAGGAATGCCTGGATATGAAACTGGAAATTGGGAGAAGATAGGGAACAGTATCACCTGAAGGAAGATACAAGCTTCCCTCAATAACTCAATCATATACAATGATACAACAACAAGGAGGAATTAGAAATATGATTCAATATAAAAAGGTGATTGAGGAATATGAATCCATCATTCATTATATCAAAAGGTATCATTATATACAAGGAAATATTCATCACAATCAAGGAATTTGGTTAGTCTTTCCCCAAGTGTTCAACAGCTCATAAATAAAGATATGATGGAGGATAAGGCCATGGTGCAAGCTATGGATGATGATTATATGATTACAAGATTGGAAATATGAAAACTATATATTGAACAGGATTCAATTCAACAGAAGGAATTCTTGCAAGCAAAGGTAAAAGAAAAGAAAGTTAGGTTTAAGATTAAAGCTGGGAAGAAGTCTTAAAGGAAATTCAAGATCTTACCCAAAAAATCAAAAATCCTCTGCCACAAGAAGATGAATCAAAGAATACCTGAAAGGAATCATTTAAGGAAGTATTGAATAAGCTCGCAAAGCTTTTGGAAGTAGTTTAATATCAAAAGGAAACCCAAGAAAGAAATAATCAAGACCAGAAAATTATGCAAAACTCACAGCTATTAAGGCCAAGATATGCTTTAAAACCTATATATTCAAGCCATCAGCCATATGTCCCAGATAAAATGGCTCCAAGAAAACCACTCAACTGTCATTACTGATTAGAAGAAGGAAATTCCACAATAAGATGTAATAATCTCCCAGAAGACCTGGAGAAAATAATTGTATCAAAGCTTGGAGGAACATATCTTCTTCCAACCTTTCAGAGAGTACCCACAGAAGGTCCTATTTCTCCGAAAGAATTGGTTAAACAGTTTGCCAAAGAACAGGAGGAATTCACTAAACATATGATAGAAAAATAAAATCAACCCCCAAAACAGCAAAAACCAATAGTAATTGAGAATCTGAAAGATGGGAAGGCAGCCACTATAGCTCAAATAGAAGAATGGGGAAATTGGAAACCCCCTCAAATATCACCATCAAATGAAAATCTTCAATAAATGTTGGACTTAGGAAAAGAAGACAGAGAGCTGCAAGACAAGAAACTCCAATCCAAACTCAAAAGGAGATTAGAATGAAAGACAGAAATCCCTCAAAAAGAAGATACCAGGTGCCTAGCATGAGGAAGATGATGCAGAAGAGGAAATAAGAGTTTTAATTCCAACAAGATACAAGAAAACCCAAGAAGCAAAGGAAAGAGATAATGAAAATAGTGAAATCATTTCTAATTGTGGGAATAAGGAGAAAAAAACACAGGATTCACTAAAGATGGAATAAAAGAACAAAGTAAAATCTACAGTCAATAACACAAATTCAATAGTTGAACATGTGATGAAGAAATTACTTTAACAAATGATAAATCTTCCTTTTGAAGGAATATTATAAGTTTCACCAAACTTTATTGACAAATTAAAAATTCAACTACCCAAGAAAAAGACATTATAAACTTAGTTAATGCCTCAATTATTCAAAAATACTACTTTCATTAAAGCTTAGGGACTATGATACACCAAGTTTACATCAGGCATGCCCACTTGGATTTATGGAAGTATTTATTGAAAGAGAAGAATATCCAACAATGGCATTGGTTTATACTTGATCAGAAATTAAAATAATACCAGAGAAAATTGCAATTTAAGCCTCACTTACAAGTAAAAAACTCAATATGAACTTCAGAGGAATTGGTGGACATACAGAATGGCTGGTTGGACTCTCATAATTTACAACAATTACTATGATAGCAGGAGAATAAAAATAAGTTCATTTATTCATAGAAAAAGAAGGCATACACACCATACTTGGAAGACATATTTCAGTGGATAATAATGTTAAATTGGAATTTTCACACAAGCAAGGGGAAATATTTAGTTATTCACATGGATATGGACAACAATTATGTTTACCAATATGTAACCCTCAGGCTATGGGCTTGCAAGTTTCTCAACCAAGAAGTTTGGAGCTTTTTGCATTTTGAGAGATTGGAAAACTGTCAATAAATCAAGCAGAATCATCCAAAAGAAAGTCAATCATCAACAAGAGTGAAAACAATATTTCTTGGACCAAACAAAATACCCTTCTGAGCTATTTTTGATTCCAAAAATGAATTGAATGTTATAGCTTAGGAAATAGCCCTCAAGATAGAATTCAAAACCAGCCCTTAGACATCAAAATGAACAGTTAGCTCTTTGAAGCCCATTGGTAAAATTAAAAATCTTGAAGTCACTTTTGGTAATGAAGAAAAATGTACATGGAGTTCTTAGTATTTGAAAATTTCAATCAGATAATAGTTGAAGAAAGGTCTAGAATATCATCTTCAACTAAAGAAAGTATTCTCCCTGCACCTGATAGAGAATATAGAGGAAAAGGGGCAGAAGATGAAATGGAGGTAGAAGATAGGGAAGCAATAGCATTAATAAAAGAGGAACTGAGGAAGATGAGAAGAAATTTGGAGAGGGCCATAGAAGACCCAGAGAAATGGCTGGCACTAGAGTTAAGTGGTATGAATAAAGAATATGAGGGAGAAAGGACACAGAAGAAATTTAAAATGGATCTGAAGCCACTTGAAGCAAATGTTTAATGAATCACAGAATATTATTTCAATTTACTTCAGGAAGATACTGGAAATATTAGCAATATTGAAAAAGATTTAATAAATGAAGAACCAAAAGATGACATAATAAAGCCTTTGGCAAAAAAGAAAAGTTGGGGAATTGGAAATTTAAAGTGCCACAATTAATGAATACAAAATAGATAAATTTTGGAATAGAAATATTAAATATAGGATTTAACAAAGAATGTAAACAGTTCTAGAAATAAATTAGTAAAATCAGAAGATTAATTGATTTTATATCAACAAAAGAATTGAAATTGGAAAGATGAATTCAAGAAAGGAATAATATTTGAATACCTAGGGGAAGGAGAGTTCTCAGAAAATACACAAAGGCTAGCTTGACTTACAATTGTAGAACCCAATCTAAAAAATGAAATTATTAATGAGCTTTATGATACCTATGAACAATTATACTGTATTTCCAATACCTCACTTTCAAACAAAACCAATTCATTTGATCAAAATGAAGAAATAACATTCACATTAGCCAATGACACCCAGAATAACAATAAAATACAGCCAAAAATACTGGAGAATGAGGAAGAGGAAGATTATTTAATTCTTTCAATGATAATATTCTAAGAGATGTATGATTATGAGATACATTCACCACCAATTCAAAGCCAATTTATTTCAGAACTACCCAGATCAAATAATACAAATTTTGACTTCTTGAAATAACTAAAAACTACTTTGAGAAAAGGGAATTTAAGAAACCCTTACTGGAAGAAGCCTTATGGACATTATCAAATGACAATAGAAGGAATTTATTACAAATTGTTATGAGCTGAAGAGGATTCAAATCTAGATGGTTTTAAAATGTCAGGAGGAAATGTTTACTGGTGTGATCTTGAATATATGTTTATACTTCATGTCAAAGGTTTTGTTTCAGAATGGAAAGGCAATATAAAAAGAGAAAAAAACAGCAAGCTATTAGGAGAGATATTGAAAGACATATTTCTTTCAGTAATTCACAACCAATGATTGTAGAGCTCTCAATAAGAAATCAAGCAATCCGTTTTCAATCACCAATCCAAAAAAAATATATCGTAAAATAAGAAAATTAATTAAAAAAATCTTTCCTTATCTGTATTAGTACAACAATATTGACCTCCTGACTTATCAAAGAGGAATTTCAATCTATTCCAATTTATTTTTCAAGACTCTTATCACTCAAGGGAAGTGACCTCCTGCCTTATCAAATAAGGATTTCAATTTATTCAAACTTTTTTCAAAACTCTTATCACTGAAAGGGAAGTGACCTTCTGCCTTATCAAAGAGGAATTTCAATTTATTCAGATTAATTAATTAACAAAGCCTTGAATCTAAAATATTCTCAACTTTCAGTGGCAGTGAATTCTTAAAGAGGAATAATTATTTTATCTTAAAACTCAATAATGTCACCAAATCACAAAACGGACCTATAAAATCATCGGGCCAAACTTTTCACTCAAAATTAATGGAAATGGAATCTTGGTTGGAATAAAGAAGGATGAATATATGTAAACCTCAAAAAAGAAGAAATTTAAGAATTCATTTACTGGGGAAAACCAATTGTTGAAGAAGGAAAATATTTATTTCAAATATTGATTCCATACCTTGAATTTGAAGAGTTCAATTTTTCCAGAAGAAATTCAAATTTTTAAAGAATCTCCAAATTGCAAAGAGCTCCCAGGATTTTCTCTCAAGATTGTAATTTTTAGAATTACTTACATATGAGGGTATTAAAGGAACTTTAGGAAACATCTATTGGGAAGAGGATACATCAACAGATTCAGAATGGATAAGAAGAATATATTTTGGGGATTCAGAAACTTCAAGAGGACTCTTTCCAGACCTATTGTAAATACCAGAAGGAAGAATTTTGTGAAAGAATAGAAATTATTTAATATAAAGGACAATTGGAATGTTTTATGGGAAGATGTTTTTGTACCCAGAATTATCAGTCTCAAGGTTCTAATTTAAAATTTCATTAAGGAAGATTGGCTTTTGATTTGGGAAGACTTATTTGTCAAAAAAATTAGATAATAAAAAAGAAGATTCATATCAAGACTCAAGAAGAAGCTCATAAAAATAATTCAGACAAATATTACTAAAAATTAAGAGAAAACTGCCAATGTTATGAATTTTAAATTTTACACCAAAATAATCAGAAAAGTTTGTCAAAACATTAGACTATGTATCAGTATCCAAGAGAATACTTCAAGCTCAACATTATAATGATTTTTCAAAATGTACAAGTATCATGAGTTGATTTTAATAAAAAAAATTCAAAAAACAGCGGTGGTTATCTGTTCTTATCCCACCTCAAATTAAAAATAAATGGCAAAAGGTTGGGGAAGTGTGGGCCTAGTTACCTTAATAAACTCCTTAAAAAAAGAGCAAAAGAAGAAATAAATAAAACCACAGTTGAATATAATAAGAAGAATTTCTTTTAATTTAAACTGACATTCAGTAGTGAATGGATCTTGCCAGCCTAAATCCAATGAAAAAAAATGAAAGGGCTTATTATTACCAGTTCTAAAACAATTAGGGATTTCACTCATGGTTATGATCAATTCTCAATTTTCTTGCAAAAGGACCAATTAACTGTTTTTATCAAAAAATGTGAAAAAATCATGTCATTAACAAGTTCAATATAAAGCCATTAAAAAAGGGTGTTGGTAAACACACGTAAGCTTTTAGTCAAAAAACGTAAGCCCTTACGTGTTTTTACTAAAAACTTACGTGTTTTTACCAATTTATGGTAAAAACACGTAATTATATGTTAAAAAGACATAAGGGGTGGTTTTTAAATGAAATATGGCTATTTATGGCATTTTTAAGGCCATTAATGCCATTATAAATGCAATAAAGGGCATTATTAATTCCATCAATGGAATTGTTAATGCCATTTATGGTATTTTGAAGGCCATTAATGCCATTTATGGCATTGTTAAGGCCACAAATGACATTAACAATGCCATTTTTGGAACTTTAAGGCTATAAATGACATTAACAATTCCATAAATGGCATTAATGGCCTTAAAAATGCCATTCATGGCATTGTTAATGTCATTTACAGCCTTACCAACTCCATAAATGGCATTTATAGCCTTAAAAATTCCATAAATGGCATTTTTATTGTCATTTTGGGCCTTAACATTTTTAGTAAAAACACGTAAGGGCTTACGTGTTTTTACTAAAAGCTTACGTGTGTTTACCAACACCCTTAAAAAAATATCAGAAATTGATTCCGCTAAGAAGGAACTAGCAAAATAAATAAATAAAATAATAATAAAAGAGAAGTCAATTTCATACTTAAAATAAGATTTTAATTAATTTTTTGGTAATTAATATAAAAAACATACAGAATTGGAGCTGCTTATAAAAAATTCTTTTTTGAGGTCATGAAGAATATTTTCTCTTGATGTAATTTGGCTTCATTTTCTGAGGAGAAGTGGGTGTCTCAGGGAAAATCTGGAAGGTGGAGGAGGAAGAATTCAATTATTTGACTTAATGAAAATTTTGCTTATGGGAACAAGCTTGAGGCAGAGTAATCCAGTTCATTAAGGCTGCTAGAATTATCTTCCAATTTGATACACCCAGGAAATTCGAGTTCACTATACAAAGAATATTTTGGAGATGGAGGTTGGAATAATGTGGGGGATTCAAGCTTAGTATGAGGTGCAGAATAATAAAGACTGGAAGTAAAGGAAGTTGATAAAGAAAGACATTGCACAGCTACATGAATATTAGGAAGTCAATTCAAAGGAGATAAGATATAAAAACTAATCAATGAGACAGACTCTTCAACGAATAATTCCAGTGAAGAGTTTTTTTCAAAATTTCCTAATGAATTGTCAACATTTAACCGCTCAAGAGCAGAAGGAGATTTTTTCACAATATATTCTGAGGAAAATTTATAACCATCAATTTGGTTTCATGCAGGGGGAGATGGAAAATAGGATGCACTATACCAATATGGAGGAGAATCAAGAGCTGTTGATGATTGTAAAGCTGGAGGAGAACTTGGAAGTTCAGTAATGGGAAAGTTCTCTTCAACCCAATCATCATTCATGGAAGCAGCCTTATTATTAAAGAAGGTTGAAGATGAAGAGTACATTAGTAACCAATACTTAGAAATTCAAAAGAAAACAGAAGTGTACAAAGGTTTTCAATAAAATAACAATAATTATGAAGGAAACATAGCTCTTATATCTAAAAATCATCTTCAAGAATTAACCACCAAGATTGACAAAAAGCTCATTTAGTGCATGATCCATAAGTCCAAAAATCTGCAACTAATGAAATCAATTCAAGCGCCTAATTACCATATCAAAAGCCACAAAAAAGAATATTTTTACCAACACAAATGATGAAGCCCCAATTAGTATCACAGAATTCAAAATAAATTTATATCCTATTCAGAAGATCTAACACAGAACCAAAATACAAAAATAAGTCAAAGCCAATAAAATATTCTTATCAAATGGAAATACATAGGAGAAACTCATTAGTAAAATTTATTAAAGAAATTTAGCAGAAAAAGAAAACAAACCATATACTGGATAAAAACTTACAGCCCCAACAAGCTGGGCTTAGAAAGCCTTTCACAGGCAAGCATTCATCCAGAAATTGAGTTTTTACTTCTCAAATAATGATGAAGTTTGAACATCCTCACTCATGAAAAGTTTCCAAATATCAATTAGGTTTGCCAGAATTAAGGACAAAATTATACCAAGCTGTATCACCAAGCTTTCTCCAGGCTCAGTGTATGCTACCCCGCATGGTTACCCTATTCCCAAAACTGACAGGCCAAGAAGCAGAATCACTTCCAGAGGGGGGATTTGAACCTATTTCAAATTTGGCACTGGAACACAAAATTGATTCACTAGCTGACTAAGTGCAAGTGGGTGTCGTTTCATATGCAAAATAATGCAGATGAATACAGCATTGTGCCAAAGTCTGGAAGATCAAGTGATGTACAAACATTTTTTGTGCCACTGCCATCACCTGGTGATGCAAGTCATCACTCATTTTGTACTGTACACTTCTTTGTAATTCATTCTATTTTACCTTTCCTAAATCATTTAATCTCAACTGATTTCCAGTAACTTTTCTTTATATTATTTTTGAAGCTATTTTATATATCTAATTTGTTTAATTTTGGTCTGTTTAGTTTATTTAAATTCTTGATTTTTAAGCATGAATCAAGAATTTTAAGCTGCAGTCTCTGCTGCAATAATTGAAAAAATGAACAGATTAGTAACCTGAAAAAAGCTATCTTTTCTCACAATGATATGTTGAGAGAATTACTTCTCATAGGTGGAACCCTTCAAGCTGAACAACATACTCCTCCCACTTTTTCTTATTTGAGAAAGAAACAAAGAAAAGGCAAAGAAAAGGCTAAATTTGCAAGCTTGACCAGAAGATTTCAAACACCAAGAAAACCTCCAAAAAGCTTGTCAAAATCAAAAGGACGTCATAACACAAGAACTCCAAATATACACAACCCCAAGGCTAATACAACAAAATCAATGTCTAGAAGGAGCCCTCATCATCTCCTGTTTCTTGAGACCCCTGGAGGAGTTTTGAAAACTAAGGTTAACATTTCGTTGAATTTTGGTCTAACAAGAAAACAAAACAAACTAATTATATTTTATTTTTTAGGAAGCTTTCTTTAATAATATAAAGATCTTATTGGGACTAACTGATGACAAAGCAACTCCACAAACCCCTTATTCTGAATTATTGCAAGAATTTTCTCATTTATTTTCACATAATTCAGAATTAGAAACAGTTCGCAGTAATATTTCAGCCACAAGTCTTATAAATCCCCAAGAAATTATAACATTGAAGTATAAAAAAAAGGGAGTTCATATTGGGCCTAAAAAATGGCTGTGCAATTATTTATATTTCCAAATTCTTTATCCAATACACCAATGCAATGCATGCAAGACTGGGGATTTGCATTTGGTGTCCTGACCTCAATGATACTCCACATTCACTATACCATGAAACCTGTGGAATCAGTGCTATTATGAACTTTCAACAAATAGCTTCTGGAGGGGCATATGAGTACATGAGTATTAATTTTGCTTACTATAGTGATCTTGTATTGATTCGAAGGCATACAATCATTCTGTTAGCTTTTCTATGCTTCAAAGCTACATGAAAGAAGGAAAAGAAGAAGTAAAAAACTTATTTGACAAAATAAAGGGAAGGTTGTGAAGAAGAAGGCAAAGAGTATGAATTACATTCATTTCTGTACAAACAAGACATGTGCCAACATTCAATCTTTGCAGCTCCGTGTTGTTGGGTGAAAGTATGCATTAACCCACAATCTACGTAGAAATTACCTGAAGGTCATCAATGACATCAATGCACATAGCAATGATGAATTCCACCCAGTGCATGTGGTTTGCGTAGCTAAGACGCTTCCTTTTTTCTAAGCCAATGAAAATGCCTTTTTTCAAAGACTTGACAAGCTTATTTCTCTGAGAAAAAAGCCTTTCTTGGAATTCAACACCAAAATAAAGAATGCCCCAGACCTAAAGTTCCACAGATTTACAAACTCAAAACATCCCCAGGAGAGCTCCCAATCTATTTCTACAATGCAAAATGGTTTAATGAACTTCCACCAGTTGAATACTTTTTATTTTTCTGACAGAAGTCAAGTGGCCTTTGTTCCTGAAAATCAAGCTCCTTCCAATGGAGCTTCACACCCAGAGGAGCATCTTTGAGATTCAGAATCCACAAAGAAGTATTGGTTAAACCTCACCACCGCATATGATCTTTCTCATCAAATAGAAGACTCAGAGGGAATTCACAATGAATACAGTGAAGAAGATGAATAGGATAAGAGTATTTATTTGTCATTTGGAAATGATGAAAGCAATGATAAAGAGGATATGGACAAAGAACGTATAGAGGAGTCATTTTTTGAAGGGGAGTCGAATCCATATGAGGACAATGATGATGCCATGCAAACAAGGTTCCTAGCTGAAAGGCTTTCCACTTCTGATTCCAATCCTTGGCTTTTAAAAAAAATAATAAATTTTTAATATTTTTAAATTGAATGATTAAGTTTTTTGTTTTATATCATCCATCTTAAGCTACTCAACTTGAAGGATGATAATTGGGTGTTTTGAAACCAGGCCTGTTTCGCATACAACTAGCTTGTAAAATGTGGTTTTTGGTTTTTTCTCACATGTTTTAGTAGTTTTGAAACTTGTCTCAGTGATGTTATTTTCTTGATATTTTTCTCTTACGATGACCTTTCTTTGAATTAGTAAATTTAATTTTTGTCTTTAGTTTCTCCATAAGTGAAAACACATGTAGCACAGATTTCTTTTCCAATTGATACATGCTGGACAATTGAGGCAAGAAAGAACTTTGAAACACACCTCTCCTAAATTTTCACAACTGTAAGTTCCCATGATGTTTTTACAAGGTGAGAAGTACCAAGCTAGATCTGAGTTAGCTTGGAAATGTAAATCTTAAATACCACAATTTTTTGCAAATCCACTTAGGGGCATTATTACATCCAAATATTTATTTTCCTCAAATGTCTCTTAATTTGAAATATATTTTCAAAAGACATCACCAAAATTTCAATTCTTCTTCATTGTAAAACAAGAATATTCAATAAGTAGAGCTTAAGGAGCTTAAAGTGTCAAGGTCTACATAACGTTATTCAAGCCAGATATCTACGGACAAAGGAGCTATATTGCTAAATTGTATATGCAAACAATAAACTCTTTTAAGCTTAGGTATTGGACCAAAATGAAGAATATATCTTAACTGCCTTGGGAAAAATCCCAATAAAGAATGGAAAGGGGGGTTTGGGATTTTTGGTAAGCTTTTTGAAATTTCTTTATGAGCATATAATAAATTAAAATACTATTTATTGAGATTTTTTATAATGGTTGGATGAGATTGTGGCCCAAAAAAATGTGAAAAAAACCTCATTGTTGTGACAGTTATTCCAAGTTTGTGGAAGAAGTTCGATTCTATTTGTGTTTATCCAGGCCAACAAGTGGGCTTGACATTGGAACCACATAATTTGATCACACCTATGCAACCAGGTATGTTTATCTCTTGTATTCTTGGGTGCTTAATTAGTTTGTAAGTTTGAAGTTGCACTTTCGGACAATCACTAACTGCCAAAGGAAGTCCCATTGAGCTGAAAGCACTAACCAGCTTTATTGAGCAATGGATCAAATATCCCACAATTCATTCGGATCTCAGTGCACTTTCAAGCTGATTGAAATTGACCTGTTGTGTTTTCCTTGGGCTTCAAGATGACTTATCTCCTAGTAAAATTGAAGAAATTACTAATATTTCATCCTGTTTTTTTTTCAGATCATTAAAATAATAATTGATATTAAAATAATAATTGATATCTTACATGATCATTTTTATTCAAAATCCGCTGTATTTTTTGCAAGACAATAAATTACACACTATAAGTCAGAAATCATATTGTTGAAACAATTATCTTTTCATAAAATAAAATATGCTCAATAGACTGATTGTAAGAAACTCCCAGTCCAAAAAAAACTTGATTGGACAATGAAGAAATCTTGCAGATGAAAGACCCAATGCTCGACTTTATAGCCTCCTGTAAGATGCTAGTCCAACTACTTGATTTTAATCCAAATAAACCATTTGCCATGATTGTTTTGTATTATTCAAATGAAGCCTTGTCAAGGCCTTATTGAGGACATTGTTATGCTCAACTTCAAATAATTCATCTCCAAAAATAATTGGTTTTGAGACTCCACCAAGTTTTATTTGAAGAATATTTGTAACAAATGCAAATGAGGTATCACCTTAATCATCTGCTTTCTTGTAAAAAACAATATTGTTTGGAGATGTTTTCGACAAACTCATTTTTTTGTTGATTTTACATGAAGTCCTTTCTTGTGCATAGCGTTCCGTTTTTACAGAATTTTCAAAAATATGAATTGTATCCCATCTTTGTAACAATGGTATTCTTATTTTTAAGTAATCAAAAATACTTGAATATATACTTCATTTGACAGCTCAAACATTTTGGAGTCTTCATTTTTGTTGTTCTTCCTTCTTTTGACTGAATCAAGTGCCAAAAGTCTTTGCATTTGGAACAACTTTGAGAGCATTGTTTCATTCATCTGCTCTGAAAATAAAATAAAAAAATGATAAAAGTTAAATTGTATTATCAAATAGCTCACCAATTAATCCATTATTATTTACCCTCATCAACCAGCCAGTTATACGTTCCCTTGTAAACCCAGAAATTTCTAAAAAGGAACCCCACTACTCCATCTGATCAGTCGGGCGAAGTACATAATGATGATTTGGAATTATCTTGATCCCCATAAAAAGTTGGTGAGAAATTTGAGAATATTTTTCATACTCTTTGATGAAGTCATTGCACTTTTTCTTGTTTACACTTCTTGATGCCAGAATTTTTGTAAAAATTGTAAGGGATGAATGGTTGTCAAGCAGACTTTTTGCCTTGCTACCTTTATTTTAACCAAGTTCATAAGAAGTGACTGAAGGAAGATGAATTCTTGAAAGTGGTAGATACAATGGGAAGAGAGAATCACACTCACTGGCATTCAAACTTCCAGTTTTTGGCTCACCTATAGAAGACAGAACCTTAGTAATTCCCAAGGGGACCTTGAGATCTAACATAGCTCTCTTGACATATTCCTTTTCTTCCCTTTTAAGCATTCAGTCTTCATGAAGCTTGTATTCCACTTTTTGAGTTTCCTCTTCACTATCATAAAGGTTTTCATTGTTCTCTTGTTCAACTCAAGACATACCAAACTTCCAACGTCTCTGAAAATTATGTTGAAACATGCCTTGAAACCAGTTGTGCATTCTTCCAAGAACTAAATGACCTACTGGATTCCAGTAAGGTAGTCTATTAATCTCTGTGGTATTCCATAAAATCTATACCAGTTTCAAGCTTACCAAAAATGATAATAATTATAAAAACTTGATTATTAATTCAGGGGCAAGAAAATGAAAATGCAAAATAATTCCATAAAATAGAAATTTGGGAATGAATTCAGAAATAGAAATAGTAATTAGGGAATTACTCCAGAGACAGGAATAAAATTGAGATTTTTTAAGAATAAATGGGAAGTCAATTGTGAAATTTCAGAGAAGCAAATGGAATAACATTGCGGAAAGTGGGAACAAATTATGGAAGAAGATTGCAAATCTATAGAAAAATTCCTGAATAGCTCTGAGGAATAAAAATAATACTGTGGAATAATTTCAGATATGGAAATACAATTGTGGGATCACTATGGAGATTGAAAAACAACTGGGATAATTTCTGAAATGGAATAAAACTATGGTATTTTTGAAGAATAAATAGGAATAAAATTGTGGAATTTTGGAGAAGAAACAGGAATAAAATTTCAGAATAGCTTCAGACATGGAAAGAAGATTTAGGAATTATGGAAGGAATCAGGGAATAACTCCAGAGATAGAAATAGCACTTAGGGAATAATGATGGGGAAAGTTGAGGAATAACTCCCAAGAAGAAAATCAAATTGTGGAATAACTCTGGAAATAAACAAAGGAATTACAAAATAACTCTGGAGATGGATGTAGGAATTAGGGAATAACTACACAGATTGAAATAAGAATTAGGGAATAATGAGGGGAAAATTGAGGAATAACTCCTAAGAACAAAATAAAATGAAGGAATAACTCCAGAGGTGAAGATAGGAATTAGGGAATAACTTTGGAGATAGAAATAGGAATTAGCCAATAACTCCCCAGAAGGAAATAAAATTTCAGAACTCTGGAACTAGTTAAATCAAACCATAAAGAAGTCCTAGGGCATAATCAAGAATCTTGAAGTTTCAGCCAGAAGAATTTCAATTACAATAGAACATAACAATTTCCCCTGTTTTTCAAATCTAATGGGAGTGCACTCAACAACAAAAAACTTTATTTTACCCACTTCCCCACTTCCAACAAAAATTTCACCAGCTAAATCATCTCAAAGATATCATATAACTAGAAGAAATTTCAATTATCAGAAGCTGTATTTTTCCCACTTTCTTGGCAAAAATAAACTCTCACAAGCCAAATTATACCAATTACATCACATTCTGTTGATAAGAAAAAGAACCACCAGAAAAAGTATCTTAGAAAACTTGTAACAAAGTCATCAAAAAGAAGAATTTCACCAGATAAATTCTCCAAAAGATATCATGTGACTAGAAGAAACTTCAATTATCAGAATCTATGACTTCCCACTTTCTTGGCAAAAATGAACTCTCACCAGCCAAATTATCTCAATTACATCACATCATCTTGATGAGAAAAAAAACCACCAGAAAGATTCTCTCAGAAAACACATAAAATAGGCACCAGCTGAATTTTCTCAAAGATATCTTCTGACTAGAACAAATTTCAATTATCAGAAGCTGTATTTTCCCCATTTTCTTGGCAAGAATAAACTATCACCATCAAAATTATCTCAATTACATCACATGATTTTGATAAGACAAAACACCACCAGTAAAAACTCTCTCAGCAAACATGTCTCACAAGCTAAAAAATCTCAACTATGGTTTTTCTAAGTCAACTATTTTGGGAAGCTCTATGAAGGCCCAAAGTATGTGAATAGGGGTCTTCTCTCCCTCCTTTTCCCAAAAAAAGAATGGAACAAGTTCTAACTATTGAGGATCTCACTCATCCCTGAACTAGAAGGATATCTAGAATAATAGTGGTGTTTTAGTCATGAAAAGATCAGTAGCCTTGCTCAGGAGCTTAGTATCAGTGAAGAATAGTAGCATAACCATAGTGAAAAGCTCAGGAGCTTAGTATTAGTGAAGAATAGTAGTTTAACCATATTGAAAGGCTCAGTAGCCTTGCTCTGAAGTATAGTAGTAGCAATATAAATGTAGTATAAAAAAGAATTTATTGAAGAATATTTATTAGTATTAAATCCCATCATGTTATTATTAGTATTAATATTAAAAAAATCATCATAATAAAAAAAACATAAAACACAAAAAAGGATTATTAGTCTTATTAGCATAAAATTAATTATTAGTCTTTAATTTATTAAAGTGTTACATCAGAGTTTTGGCTAAAAAATTATTTTTACGTCTGATTTAGAGACTACTGATAAGTCTTCTCTATCTGTTAAAGCCACATATTTTAATTGATTGTGTGCTTCTCCATGGTCTGACTATTCAGTATTACTTAGAAGGGAAGCTCATACACCTTAGCACCCATGGTTATTGCAAAATTCTGAAATTCAAAGCAGAATGACCAATAATTCCCCCTCAAGGTACTGCCGTATTTCATCCCACACAAAAAGGAGTTTCCAGATCTGGTGTCCAAACAGTGCCATACAGATTCAACTATCCATAATTTGTCAATTATAAAAAAAACTGCAGAATCAATCCATCAGGATCTCTTTCCCAATTGGAAAATCTCACAAGTCTATTAATTCAATCTGGAATCAGAAAACCAAATAAATTCTAAATCATCATCACCATCAAGTTCTTCAACAAAATAATTTCATTATTATTATCCAAAAAGAGGAGAAACACCACCTGGAGAAGAATCACCTATAGATTATAGTATACCAGTTGGTACACTCAGAACCAAGGAGAAAGATCAGAAGATAGCTACACATTATTTTCAAACATTACTCAAGGAAATGTTTTTTATTAAAAAGAAAAGTGAAAAAAAGAAAATCAACAAAGAAGATATCAATATGGATTCAGAATCATCATCAAAGATACTACATAATCCTGATAAATACAAAGAAGAAATTATCAATGAAGGGACCATGCAAGGGCAAGAACATATCTCTGATTTAGAAAGACTCCATCAAAGAGTGTTGGAAATTCAAACAGAATTCATTGAACTCCTTCAAAAGGAAAGGAAAAGAAAAGAGTAAATGTTTGCCACAGAAAACAGCTCAATGGATGAAGCTACAACCATGCCCAGAATTTTCAGACAAGAAGGATCACCATCACCATTTTCAAGGCCCATGGCCTCATCAACTCCATTCACCTCACAAAAACAAAATATTCTACCAAAGAGGGTTAATATTAATTAATAGGCTTCAAGCCTATTACAACAGGAAATTCCTAGCAATAGCACACCCACTGTCCAGATTAGGCTAAAGGATTATAGCTTATGGTTATATTGAAAGGAAGTAGAAATATTAATAAAAAGAGTGGAAAATATTGCAGAAATTGAAGAAGCAAGTGGAAGTGATATTGCAAGACAGATATCCTTTTGGACTAAAGATGAATAAATTAGCTAGCATATTAAAGGAATGCCTGGATATGAGACTGGGGATTGAGATAAATTGAAACTGGATATGAAGAGAAGATGGGGAACAATATCACCGGAAAGAAGATACCAGCTATCATCAATAACTCAACTATTTACAAATATTCAAAAAGAAGGAGTAGTGAGAAACATGACTCAATATAAAAAGCTCATAGAAGAATAGGAATCCATCATTAGCTGTATCAAAAGATATCAATATATACAAGAAGATATTAATCACAATTGAGAAATTTTGGCTTGTCTTTCCTTAAGTGTTCAATAATGCATTTATAAAGAAATGATAAAAGATAAGGAAAGGGTGCAAGCTTTGGATGGTGGTTATATCATTTCAAAATTGGAAATCTTGAAACTCTAGATTGAACAGGACTTAGAAGCTAAAGTCTTAATTCAAAAGCAAAGCCACGAGAGAAGAAAGATAGCTTTGAAGATGAAAGCTGCAAAGAAGTCTTAAAGCAAATTAAAGATCTTACACAAAAAATTAACAATACCCAGCAACAAGAACATCAATCAAAAGGTACTGGGAAAGAATCAATTAAGGAAGTATTGAATCAGCTCAAACACCTTTCAGAAGTAGTTGAATCTTCAAAGGAAACACAAAAAAGCAATAATAAAGATCAAAAAATTACACATAACTCATAGCCATTCAGGCCAAGATATCCCTTACCACCCATATCTTCAAGTTATCAACCATATGTCCCAGCTCAAATGCCTCCAAGACAGCCATTAAAGTGTTATTACTTCCTAGAAGAAGGAAATTCCGCAACAAGATGTAATAATCTCATGTAAGACTTGGAGAAAAGAATTGTATTGAAGCGTGGAGAAACATATCTATTTCCAAATCATCAAAGAGTACCCACAGAAGGCCCTATGTGTATCGAAGAATTTGTCAGACAGTTTTCCAAAGAAAAGGAGGAATTCACTGAATAGATGAAAGAAAAATCAAATCTACCGCCAAAACAGCAAGAAACAACAGTAGTGGTTGATCATGAGGATGGGGATGCAGCTGCTATAGCTCAAATTGAAAAATGGGGAAACTGGAAACCTCCTCAAATATCAACAGCTAATGAAAATATTGAGATAAATTTTTGATCTAGGCAGATGAGACAGAGAGCTGCAAGACAAGAAAGTCAAATCCAAGCTCAGAAAGAGCATAAGAATGAAACACAAAAATACTCTAAAAAGAAGATACTAGGTGCCTACCATGAGGAAGATGAGGCAGAAGAGGAAATAAGAGTTTAAATTCCAACAAAATAAAAGAAAAACCAAGAAGGAAACGAAAGAGATAATGTTGATATCAAAATTATCTCTAATGAGAGGAATCAGGAGATAGCAAAACAGGATTAACAAAAGATGGAATCAAAGAACAAGGTAAAATCTACAGTCAATAACCCAAAGCCAATAATTGAAAATGTGATGAAGAAAGTTCTTGAACAAAAGATAAATCTTACTCTTGAAGAAATATTATCAATTTCACCAAAATTTATTAAAAAATTGCAAAATTAAACTAAACAAAGAAAAGATGTGATAAAATAAGCTAATGCATCAAATATTAAAGAAAGGGTACTTTCATTAAAGCTAAGGGGATATGATACACCAAGATTAAATTATGCATGCCCACTTAGATTTATGGACGTATTTTTTGGAAGAGAAGAATATCCTACAATGGCATTGGTTGATACTGGATCCGAAATCAATGTAAGACCAGAGGAAACTTCAATTAAAGCCTCACTTACAAGTAGAAAGCTTAATATGAACCTCAGAGGACTTTGTGGACATACAAAATCTCTGGCTGGACTTTCATAAATTACACCAATTACTATGATAAAAGGAGAAGAAACAGAAATTCATTTATTCATAGAAAAAGGAGCCATACACACCATACTTGGAAGACCATTTTTGGCAGATAATAATTTTAAATTAGAGTTTTCACACAAGAAAGGGGAAATATTTAGTTATCAAAAGGAAGATTGAATAAGATTATGTTTACCAATATGTAACCCTCAAGCTATGGGCTGGAAAATTTCTCCATCAAGAGGTATGGAGCTTTGTGCTTCTTCAGAAATTGCAAAATGGTCAATATATAAATTAGAATCTTCCAAAATAAAAGAAACAGAGTAAACAGCAAAGAAGTCTTTAACAAGAATGAAAATTATTTCTTGGAACAAACAAAATACCCTTATCAGCTATTCTGGATACAAAAAATGAATTGAATATCATAACTTGGTAAATAGCCATGATAGCAGAATCAAATATCAGCCCTTACACATTAAAATTACTGGATAACTCTTTGAAGCTGATTGGTAAAATTAAAAATCTTGAAGTCACTCTTTGTAATGGAGAAAAAATGCCCATGGACTTCCTAGTATTTGAAAATTTCAATCAAATAGTAGTCAAAGAAAAGCCCAGAATATCAGCTCAATCAAAAGAAAGGATTCTCCATGCACCTTATAGAAGATCTAATGGAAAGGAGCCAGAGGAATATAAAATGGAGGTAGAAGATAGTGAAGCAATAAAAAAATAAATGAGAAATTGAAGAAGATGAGAAGAAATTTGAACATGGCCTTAGAAGACCCAGAAAGAAGGCTAGCACTTGAGTTAAGTGGAACAAATGAAGGAGATTAAGGAGAAAGGCCAGAGAAGAAATTTAAAATGGATCTCAAGCCACCCAAAACAAATTCATCATTAATTGTAGAAGATTGTGTCAATTTATCTCAGGAAGAAAAGGGGTACGTTAGGTATATTGAAAACAATTTAATGAATAAAGAACCAAAATATGACACAACCTAGCCATTTAAAAAAAGGAAATTTGAAAAATTGGAGAACAAAAGCTCCAGAGTTTCTGAAGACAGCATGGATTAAATTTAGGATAAAGGCATGCCAAAGAGGATCAAACAAAGAATGGAAACAGTGTTAGAAAAAGGAGAATAGGTAGAATAAGAATATGAATTGATTTTAAATCAACAAAACAGGGGACATGGAAAGATAAATTTAAGCAAGGAAGAAGATTTGAAGACCTAGAGGAAGGAGACTTATCAGAAAATATAAAAAGGCTAGCTGGACTTACCATTATACAACCCAATCTTCAAAAAAAAATTGGAAATGAATTTTGGAATAGGTATGAAAAATTATTCTGTTTTTCCAATAACTTTATTCCAAACACAGCCAATTCTTTTTGGGCAAAATGAAGAAAGGACATTCAGTTTACAAATGAAATCCAGAATCAAAATTAAATGCAACCAAACATACTGGAGAATGAGGAAGAGGAAGATTATGTAATACTTCAAATGATAACATCTCAAGAGCTGTATAATCATGAGCTATATTCACCAATAATTAAAACCAAATCTCTTTCAGAACTACCTGGATCCAATCTTAAAAATGTCAATTTTGTGGAATTACTAACCACTATCAGCATCAAAGGAGATTTACAGAATTGTTATTGGAAAAGGCCTTATGGACAGTATCAAATGACAATAGATGGACTTTATTACAAACTTCTATGTGCTCAAAAGGCCTTCAATATATGTGATTTGGAAATATTGGGAGGAACTCTTCACTGGTGTTATTTTGGGTATATGTTTTTTAATGGAGTAAAAGGTTTTTTTTAAGGATGGAAAGGAAATACACAAAGAGAAAAACTCAACAAGGTATGGGGAGAGATACTAAAACACATATGCCTTTCAGTAATACACATCAGAAAGTTGAGAATTTCTCAATAATAACTCCAGTAATCCAGTTTCAATAACCAGTCAAAAGAAAAGTAAAAAAATATTTTCTTATCTGTATTAGTATTAGGGCAGTGACTTCCTGCCTTATCAAAGAGGGATTTAGACTTATTCAAGCTTTTTTTAAGACTCTTATTACTCAACGGGCAGTGACCTCCTGCCTTATCAAAGAGGAATTTTAATTTATTTAAATTACTTTATTAAAAAAATGTTTTATATGAAGTATTCTCAACTATCAGGGAAGTGACCTCCTGCCTTATCAAAGAGAATTACTCTTTTATATTAAGACTCAATAATCCCACCAAAACTCAGAAAGAACCTAGAAAACCATGGCTTCCAAAATTACACCTGAAAATGAAGTGGAATGGAATCTTTTTTGGAATGAAGAAGGATGGACAGATGTCAACTACAAAATTGAAGAGGTTGCGGAAGAAAATTACTGGAAAAATGAATTTTTGAAGGAGAGGATTTATTTCAAATATGTATTCCATGCCTTGAGCTTTAAAAGTTTTAAATTTTCCAGAAAATATTCAAAGTGTTAAAGAACCTCAAAGTTGGAAAGAACTTCCAGTATTTCCACTTTCAAGATTGGAATTCTTAGAATTACTTACATATTAGGGTATCAAAAAAAATTTAGGAAACAACTATTGGGAAGAGGATACATCAACAGATGAAGAATGGAGAATAAATATTTTTTTTGTGGATTTGGAAGTTTGAAGAGGACTTTTGGACCAATCCGAAATACCAGAAGGAAGAATTTTTCATAAGCATGGAAATTATTTGATTCAAAATGCCAATTGGTATGTTTTATGGGAAGAGGTGTTTGTACCCAGAATTATCAGTCTCAAGGATCAAAGTTTTAATTTAAACAAGGAAGAATGGGATTTTCCTGGGGAATACTTATATGTTGAAAAAATTAAAGAAGAAAAAAGTAGATTCACATTAAGACTCAAGAAAAATCTCATAAAAATTATTCCAACAAATTTTACTAAAAATTAAAAAAAAATCCACTCATGTTATGAAGTTAAATGTCATAGCCAAAAAATAGGCAATGTATCAGTTTTCAAGAAAAGAATTGAAGTAAAAACTTCTTGGAATTTACTTTCTTCAATGTAAAAGTACTATGACTTTAATAAAAAAAACAAAAAAAACAGGGGTGGTCATCTATCCTTATGCCACCTCAAATTAAAACAAAATGGCAAATCTTTGGAGAAGTGTGGGCCTGTAAGATTTGTCTATGGAACTGTTTATAATATCACTATTAATCAACAGTACTATGACTGTTCTTATGAAATATAATAATGAAATTATCATAACCACAATAAAATAATTAATTACTTAATTATTTCTTTTACTTGTTATACACTACTAGTAATTATAACAGTAAGCAGTAATTGTCTACAAGAATCAATTACAAGAAGAATTCAATAATAAAAACTTCTTTATTAAAAAAATAAAATTACTTTAATATAATTATCTTTTACAAGAATAATTATAAATAGAACTCTTGAAGAAAACTATTATTAGAGAAAAACTTGAAGAATTAATATAAATCACTCACTAATACTCCAAAGAGCTTATTGAATTATAATAGTAGAGAAATTTGATGGTTAATTGAGGACTTAAGAGTATCAAAAATTGCTTTATAGCAAGATCAAAACAATATATAGTTGATTTCTACGATTCCACATCTTTCTGATTTATTCTACAAGAATAAAACTCTTGAGAAAAGATCTAACGAATACCTACTTGTTGGTAATAATGGTATGATTGGATAATAAGATGGTTTGGAAGAATAGCAAGAGAAGGCCTCTTTCAAGTCTAAGACAGCTAACAGCGGCGTTCCTTGGAGAAAACTGAAAAACCCAGGAGTGAGAAAACAATAATCCTTTTTGGATTATTGATTCCATCATCTGTTGTCATGCAAGAGTATCATAATTACTTAATTAATGCTTTTACGTGACTACCAACCCAAAGATGGTTAAGAATAAAAGGAGTAAAAACTGTAAATATTCTTCCGTTTCAAAATGAAAATTGAATTGTCAAATTTATAAATGTTATTGGAAATTTCATCACAGGTTGTATTTTCTGTGAACTTTTGAAGATTCAGTATCTCAAGTGGATATATCAAAAATTGACTGTAAGTAAATCTTTCATTTTACTTATGAAACTGTAATTATTTGTGGTTTCCTTATGGGACATACAGCTCTCCATTGGTCCTGAAAGTTTCAGAAAGATTTATTAAGAATGGTATTTTTAATGAATTTTTGAAGGTTTTATCTCATTTCTACATAGAATTGCAAATAGCACTATATTACTGGTTGCTATGAGGTAAATCAATGGATACTATTCCAAAAAGGTTTTTAATTACTCTTTTGGGGATTATCCATGGAAAGTAATTATAAATTGAAATGGTTACAGGAGTCTAAGTTACTCTTTACCTCCTTGGGATGTCAAAATAGCAGCTTATTTTCAATTTTCTTATGATTTAATGAGATTTTAACTTGGTAACCAAGTTATCAAAAGGTTTTAGTATACTAATTGGGCCAAGATCAGCCATGAATCCAAGCTTTAGAGCTGTCCACACCTCAAAGGCCTCAGAAGTTGGGTACCCTGGCTCTCTTTGATGTCTTTTGTCCCCCGTCGCTATGTTCACGTCACAAATAGAAATTCAGGCTTCAAGACCGATATCCACTATGGGTGTATCAAAGGTGTATGTACGGATACCATAGTATTAATTTCCACAAACATGCATAACACCATTCTTAGTGTATATTTAACATGGGATTTCTCACATTCCCATTATTTTGGTGTGAAATTGAGAAAAACAAAACTTTTCACAATTATTTTTTGTGGTATTGAAGTATTTTCCATATTACCACCTCATAGAGTTAATTTAAGTTTATTCACTCTATGGAGTTACCCTAGGTGAAATTTTGTGTAGAATCAAAATCTGGCATGAAATCTGTGGATCTACTTACTGACAAAAAAGTTATTCATCTTTTCTGAAATAAAAAATGGTGAGCTTTAAATATATGATTGACATATGGGTTATGCATAGTTCAAAATTTATTTTTAAAGATAGTTGTGGCCTCTTTGGGTATGTAAAATATACCTCAAGGCCCACTGGGCCTAGTCATCTTAATAAATAATTTTCTTTCAAACAAAAAATAATAAAAGAAAAGTCAACTTCATACTTAACAAAATTCAAAGAATTTTTTGGAGTTAATAAAAAAAAGGGGAAAAATCAATGAAATTTTCTCATCAAGTAGAAATACATAGGAGAAACTCAATAGTAAAATATAATCAAGACAATTGGCAGGTAATATATACATATATATATATGACAAGAAAAAGCAACCATACACTGGATATTGACTTACGGCCCCAACAGTTTGGGTTTAGCAGTCTTTCACAGGTGAAAATCCATCCAGAAACTGGGTTTATACCTCTCAAATAATGATCAAGTTTCAGAAGCCTGAATCACAACAAGTTTCCAAACACCAGTTAGGTTTGTCAGAGTTCAGGAACACAACAATACCAAGTTGCATCACTAAGTGTGCTCAAGGCCTAGAATATGCTACCCAGCATGGCTATCCTCTTCCCAAAACTGACAGGTCTGGAAGAAGAGTTACTGCCAGAGGGGGGAATTGAACCCAGTTCAAAGTTGGAACTGAAAAAAAGGTTGATTCACAAACCCCTGAACCACTTCAACTGATTGAATCACTCCTCACATCAACACCTCATCCAACTAATTTCAAAATTTTCTCCAAAAAACAAGGTTTCAATATAAAAAACATTTTTCAACATCAAAATATAATTCTCAACATAAAAAAATAATCAAATAAAGAATCCAAGAACCCCTTAAAAAAATTAGTCCTTGTATGAGTTTAAACTACAGGATGGTTCCCAGATGGCCAAAATTATTCCTTGTATGACTTTAAACTACAGGGTAGAAACCTGATGGCTAAACATAGTCCTTGTATGACTTTAAACTACAGGGTAGCAACCTGAAGGCTAAAATTAGTCCTTGTATGACTTCAAACAACAGGGTGGTTTCCAGATGGCCAAAATTAGTCCTTGTATGAATTTGAACTATAGGGTAGTACATTAGAGGGCTGAAGATGCCAGTAAAATTAAGGAATAATGAGAATTAAAAAAATCTGTTGATGTCAAGAGTAACAACAAAAGTAAAGAATACAATAATGATTAATAGCCAATACAAATAAGACTATCAATTTTAATCTGTTTTATCCTTAGTAAGACATTAAACTTCTCCCTTGTGTATTTCTGGACTAGGGTTTTCAAATTTCCTTGTATGACATTAAACTGCAGGATTTGGTATACCTAATATACTGTAATTTATCCACTTAAAGGTAAAGTCCTTGTTTGACTTGAAGTTAAAGCTCCAAGTTAATTATGAATAAAGTTGAAAGAAGATACTGAAGAGACTTATCCATTTTCACTAACAATTTATATAAAAAAATCACATTATCAATCAATACTTTTTAACAAGCTCAAAAAAATCAAGAAAAACAAAGGCAATTCAATCTAATGCAGCAAAATATAAATCAGTACTCAAAAAGGTTAAAACAGTCAATGAATCTATTCCTCAAGATCTAAATCCACCTTTGGAAAGACCTCAATCATCAAGAGATCCATATGAAACACCTTCATCACCTAACCCAACTCTATGTATTGAAACATTAAAAGCTACAGAACATAGAATTTCAATGATAAATTTTGGACATCTGGATTGTTATCAGAAGAAGAAAAAAAATTATTGAAAAATATTATATTACTAAGGGAAGGGGCTATACAATTTTGTGAATGGGAAAGAGGCATACTGAAGCATCCTTATGGAAAACCCTATAAAATACCAGTTATACCACATGAACCATGGAAAAAGAAACCAATACCAATATCAAAATCAATTTCACCTTGATTTATTCAGCTAGTCAGAGAAAAAATGCATAAAGGAGTCTATGAGCAATCAACATCAAGCTAAAGCACCCCCCTATTTTGTGTGGCAAAACAAAATGGAAAACTTAGAATAGTTCATGATCTTCCAGACCTCAATAAAGTCACAACCAAAGATTCAGGATTACCACCAAATGTCAATGAGTTTGTGGGATCATTTTCAGGCAGAGAATGTTATGGATTAGGAGATACTTTTGCAGGATATGATGAAAGAGAGCTGGATATTACTACAAGACCACTTAAAACCTTTGAAACACCACTTTGAAGACTTAAGCTTACTAGACTACCACAAGGGGCAACAAACTCTGTGGCAGCTTAGCAAGCACCAATGACTTCAATACTTCAGGAGGAAATACTAGAGCACCTTGGACTATTTATAGATGATGGAGAGATTAAAAACACCCAGATAAACATATAAGCACAAGACATTGAAGCAGAATCCACTCATAAGAAGATTTATTTGGGAATATGCAGTAAAATTGGAAAGAATACTTTTCAAGATAGAAGTGGCAGGACTCAAAGTTTCAGGATCAAAATTTGAATTTTGTGTTCCAGCACTTGATATTGTAGGGAATGTTGTATATTTGGAGGAAGAAAGATTTCAAAACAGAAGATGAACAAGATAAAAAACTGGCCTAGACCAACAAAAAGGAAGGAAGTTCAAGTATTTTTAGGACTATGTGCATATGTCATAATGTTTATCAAGGACCTTTCACAAGTTGAAGCACCATTGAGAAGATTGACAAAGGAGGATGTACTATGGAAATGGGATGAGAAATGTGAAGAATCCTTTACAAAACTCAAGAATATAATAGGTGAAGAAGTTATGTTGAGGATATTGAATTATGAAAAAGGGTAAGGGAAGATAAAATTCAAAATTGATTCAATTTATATTGCAGCTGGTGTAATTCTTATGCCAGAGGATGAGAATGGAAAGGATATACATACACTCTATGAATAAGTAACCTTTTCTCAACTAGAATCTCAATATTCTCAGCCTAAATTAGAATTGTGTGGGGTTGCAAGAATACTCAAAAGATTTTGAACAATATTATGAGGGAACCGCTTTAAGCTTAAAGCAGATGCTACAGCTTTAATAGAAATTATCAATACACCTTGTTTACCAAATGCACCAATGACAAGATGGGTAGCATTCATTAAGATTTTTTCTTTTTATTTGGTACACAAAAGGGGGAAGACATTTTCTATACCAGATGGGTTATCAAGAAGACCAAAGGGGAAGGGATGATTTTGACAAAGAAGAAGAATGGATCAAAATCTATCCCGGATTTGGCTCAAAAGAAGTGAAGACAAGAAAAGTGGGAAAATTATCAATAAATAAAACAAAAAATATTGAAATTCCAATAAAAAAGGAAGTATTTGGAAAGAATATGTAGGATTATTTTACTAGTATTCAAAGGCACAAAATATTGGGAAGAGAACTTCAACCGTATTTTAAGAAGATCGATAAATTTCTATCTAGAAGAAGGGTGGCTAAGAAGAAGAAATCAAGAGAATTTACAAATAGTTTTATTTAATTAAAAAGCTCAAAGACAGATTCTAGGGAAAATGCACAAAGAATTGGCTCATTGTGGGGAAAATGAAGCACATAGAAAAATAAAGAAAATTTATTGGTGGGAAGGAATGAAAAATATAGTCAAGAAAGGGGTTAAATCATGTCAAGAATGTCAGAAAAGGAGTCATTTGAAACAAAAAGAAGAAGGGAAGATATCTGTAACATCCACCTTATTTAAAAGAGTAAGCATGGATGCAGTCCATATTGAGACTGGAAGATGGAAATATCTAGTTGGAGAAAGAGATGAATTTTCAGGATTGCCAGAAACTGTGCCATTAGCTAGGCTAACAGCAAAATAAGTCTAAGAATGTTTTGATTCAGAATGGATTTGTAGATATGGAGAACCCAAAGAGGTCAAAGTATATGGAATAGCAGAATTAGGAAAAGAACTACAATAAGTAGTCAAAAGGGTAGGATCAAGAATCAGAATAACTATACCTTACTACCCATAATTGGAAGGAATGATTGAAAGAGGCCATAAGCAATCAAAGGATGCACTTGTGAAAATGGATCTAAATTGAAATAATACTTACCAATTGTGACCTTGGAGGATAAAATTTTGGTTAAAAGAACAATGGGATACTCTCCATTTGAGCTTTAGTTTGGTAAGCAGGCTGTCTTACCAATTGACATAGAAACAAACACCTACCTAGCAATAGAATGAAATAAAATATAAACAAAAGAAGAGCTATTGGAAGCAAGAGAAATACAGATTTCAGCAAAAGAAGAAGCAAGATTGAAATCATCAGATAAATTGAGAGATTCAAGAAAGAAATAAGCTCAATACTTGGACCCAAAGATGGCACACAAACGGAGAAATCCACTTCAACCTGGGGATTTGGTATTAGTTTACAATAAAGCACTTGGGTCAAAGTGGGGATTACTCCTCAAAAACCATTGAAATGGGCTCTACAAAGCTATAAGTCACATTAATAATGGACTTTATGAACTGGAAGAGCTGGATGGTACTAAACCTACAAGGGAATTTTCAGAAAGTCATATCAAGAGCTTTTAACCAAGGGGAAAGATAATTCACATAAATTCAGAATTAGGAAATGAAAGCAGTGAAGATAGTTAAGCTGAAGATTCAATGTTAGAGTAAGAATAAATTGAAAATAATTAAGAATCTGCTTGATATTGGCAATGTTTCAACTGAAATGTTGGGGGGATGTGGTACTCCATACCAATTATACCAGTTTCAAGTTTACCAAAAATGATAATAATAATTAAAAAAAATTGCATAATAATTTATGGGCAAGAGATTGAAAATTCAGAATAATTTCAGAAAATAGGAATTAGGGAGTAACTCCATAAATGGAAATAGGAACTAGCGAATAAATCTGGAGACAGGAATAAAATTGAGAATTTTGAAGAATAAATGAAAATTAAATTGTGGAATTTCAGAGAAGGAAATGAAATAAAATCGAGGAACTTGGGAGAAATTATGGAAGAAGATTGCGGAGCTATAGAAAAATCCATGAAAAGCTCTGAGGAATAAAAATAATATTGTGGAATAATTTCAGAGATGAAAATACAATTGTGTAATGGCTATGGAGATTGAAATACAACTGTGGGATAATTTCTGAAATTGAAAAAAACTATGGTATTTTTGAAGAAGATATAGGAATAAGATTGTGGAATTTTTGGAGAAGAAAAAGGAATAAAATTCCAGAATATCTTCAGAAATGGAAGGAATCAGGGAAAAACTCCAGAGATAGAATTAGGAATTAGGGAATAACACAGGGGAAAAATTGCAGAATAACCCCCAAGAAGAAAATCAAATTGCAGAATGACTCTGGAAATGAACATAGGAATTACAAAATAACTCTGGGGATGGAAATAGGAATTAGGGAATAACTCCACAGATTGAAATAGGAATTGGGGAATAATGCAGGGGAAAATTGAGGAGTAACTCCGAAGAACAAAATCAAATGAGGGAATACCTCCAGAGGTGAAAATAGGAGTTAGAGAATAGCTTTGGAGATGGAAATAGGAATTAGGAAATAACTCCCCAGAAGGAAATAAGATTTCAGAACTCTAGATCTAGGTAGATCAAACTGTAAAGAAGTCCAAGGGCATAACCAAGAAGATTAAATTTTCAGCCAGGAGAATTCCAATTACAATATAAAATACCAATTTCCACCTGTTTTTCAAATCGAATGGGAGTGCGCTCAATAACAAAAAACTTCATTTTACACACTTCTCCACTTCCAACAAAAATATCACCAGCTGAATTATCTCAAAGATATCATATGACTAGAAGAAATCTCAATTATCAGAAGCTTTATTTTCCCCACTTTCTTGGCAAAAATATTCTCTCACCAGCCAGATTATGTCAAGTACATCACATTCTGTTGATAAGAAAAAGCACTGCCAGCAAATTTATCTCAGAAAACTTGTAACAAAGTAACCAGCTAAAGTTTCTCAAAGATATGATATGACTAGAAAGAAGCTCAATTATCAGAGGCTGTATTTGCCCACTCCCTTGCAAAAAAATCTCTCACCAGCCAAATTATCTCAACTAGATAACATGATTTTGATAAGAAAAAATGCCACCAGAAAAATTCCCCCAGCAAACAGGTAACAAAGCCATCAAAAGAAGAATTACATCAGCTAAATTCCCTGAAAGATGTCATATGGCTAGAAGAAATTTCAATTGTCAGAAGCTGTATTTTATTCACTTTCTTGGCAGAAATAAACTCTCATCAGCCAAATTATCTCAATTACATCACATGATTTTGATAATACAAAACACCACCAGCAATATTCTCTCAGCAAACATGTATCAACAGCTAAAATATCTCAGCAATGATTTTTCCAAGTTCCCTGTTTTGAGAAGCTCTATGGAGGCCCAAAATATATAAATAGAGTCCTTCTCTCCTTCATTTTTTAAAAAAACAGAATGTAACAAGTTCCCACTCTTGGGGATATCAACCATTCCTGAACTAGCAGGATATCTAGAGTAATTGTCAGGTTTTAGTCATGAAAGGCTCAGTAGCCTTGCTCAGAAGCTTACTATTAGTGAAGAATAGTAGTTTGACTGTAGTCAAAATCTCAGTAGCCTTGCTCAGGAGCTTAGTATTAATGAATAAGAGTAGGATTACCATTTTTGGAGGCTCAGTGGCCTTGCTCAGAAGCTTAGTATTAGTGAAGAATAGTAGTTCTACCACAGGGAAACGCTCAATAGCCTTGCTCAGAAGGTTAGTATTAGTGAAGACTAATAGTTTAACTGTAGTGAAAATCTCAGTGGCCTTTTCCAGAAGCATAGCAGTAGTGATATAAATTTAGTATAGAAAATATTTATTGAAGAATCTTAATTAGTATTCAATCCCATAGTCTTCTCATTAGTATTCCTGTTAAAAAAAATTATCATAATAAAAAAAACAGAAAACACAAAAAAGATTTATCACTATTCTTAGCATAAAATCAAGTAGTAGTCTTTAGTTTATTATAGTGTTAAATCAGAGTTTTGGATTTAAAATTATTTTTAGGTCTGATTTAGAGACTAATGATAAGTCTTCTCAATCTGTTAAAACCATAAATCTTATTTTGTTTTGTGATTCTCCATAGGCTGACTATTCAGTATCATTTATAGGGGAAGCTAATACATCTTAGCACTCATGATTATTGGACAATTCTGAAATTTAAAACAGACTTACCAATTATTTCCCCCTCAAGGTAGTGCCCCATTTCATCCCACACCAAAAGGAGTTCCCACAATGATGATCATTGGATACCTGTTTTTTGATCATTGTTTACCTTCAGACCACAGTTATGCTATCCCTCAAGTCTATTGACATCCTCATGGTGCTTCAGTTTTGAGATGGGTGTCCCTGGCAGAGAAGAGAAATGGACAACTTTTGAAAATTGCACTATGAGAAGAATCTTGTTGGCAAATTTGAGAAAAATCCAGCTACCTTGTTAATTGCTACTACATCACCAATCAAGCATGCCACTCTAATTATCACATGGCAAAATCAAAGATATGTTGGCTTAATCACTATTATTCCACATTTCATTGGAATAGGCTGAGTAACCAATGGATAAATAATCTTTCTGATTGTTTCTGTGTCTGGCTGATCTGGTCCCAGGATAACTCCAGAAATGGGGGTAATGTTGGTGGTAGATTTAAACAGTTGAGAGCTATAGAACTTACAGAAGCTTGTTTTCAAGACAGTTTGTTTCAAAAAGGAGCAAAAAACTCAATAAACAATGACAAGGAAAGCTTGGGATATTGATTTCATTATTCAGATTTGGGAAAACATGAGTTCCATTCTTGTGATTGTTGAAAGTTGGGTACTCTTTGGCTGCTGTTCAACTTGGCTTCCCACTGTTATATTTCAGCCTCAACCCATGGGGGAAACCACCTTATTCATCCAAAGAAGTTTTTAGTGACAAAGATTGATCACGGCTTGCCTAGGTGAGGAAACAGAATGGATTTTTGGAAAGCTTATTGGGGTTTAGTGAGGTAAGTGTTGTTATATGTTTTTTACTGTGGAAAGGATCTTTGGAACATGATGAAAGTCCTGGAAGAGAACAATAGCCACATTTAAATGGGTTTATGACCTTGTCACAAAGTGAATAGAAGGAAGTATAGCAAATATGATGCCCAAGAGTTGTTATGAGCTGAAGCTTCCTCATGACTGTGGGCACATCTTGATGGATATCATTTTCAAACAAAAGCAAAGACCTCAATTGATGTGAAATATTGATTAATTCTCTAATTAGATCTCTGGCAATCCAACAATTTTCCTGACCAACCTCAACAATGACATGTATCCAAGCTAAGAAGAAAAATATTGAATCTAAAGAAAATTGCATTAAAATATGTGTGTGCTTCTTTTAAAAAAATAACATTTCAATTAGTTGTTGAAATATAATAATAGTTGTGGTCAGAATCTCCTTCAGAATCTTGAAAAATCTCTTGTTTCCTACTTTATAAAGCAGTCAATTTTTGAGTATTGGTTTTTGATGGGTTATTCAACAAATTTTCACCAGATGCATTCCCAAGAGAATCTTTCAACCAATTCCTTTGATGAGTGATGGAATTAGGAATGGCTCCATGGCACTGTTTCCCTGCCAAATTGGTAGAAGCTGAACATTTCCAGGTCAGGCAGTAGCAGACCTCCATCGAGATGATAACTTATCACAATGTTGAAAACAAAATGAAAATGTTGATTAAGTTTTTTTTTGGATTGGCCTAAGAAATAGAAGTAGGTTTATGTGGGTGTTCACAGGGGCATAAGAAATTTTTGGGCATCATTTGACATCTCAGACTCTTCCAGGATGACATTTATGTCTGCTTAAAGTTGCATATGCAAAATCACCAACTTGCACATTGTGCACTATACTACTTCAAGAAATAAAATTTCTCCTAAGACCAACACCTCTTTCAAAAAATTTCAAAATTTTCTCTTACAAAAAAACCTTTTTTCAATATAAAGAAAAAAAAGGAAGAAATTTTCAATAAAAAAAAGAAAAAAAATCAACATAAAGAAAAATTATTTTTTTCTCTCAATATAGAAAGAAACAAATTGAATAAAATAAAAAAGAGAACCAAAAAGAAAATTTTTTAACATAAAGAAAAAAATCTTTTCTTTCCAATATAAGCAAAAAAAATTATAACATAAAACAAAAAGAAACTTTCAACATATGAAAAATAGAATAAGAAGGGGATTTTTTTCAACTAAAACAGAAGTCTTATAGTAAAATAAAAAAATCAATCCTTGTATTGTCAAACTCCTTCTAGTATGGGCTTGGATAAGGCATTCTGTGAGCCTTGAGGTATATTTTACATACCCAAATAGGCCACAATTATCTTAAAAATAAAATTTTGAATTATGCAAAACTCATAAGTCATGCATATATCCAAAATTCATCATTTTCAATTTCAGGAAAGATGAATAACTTTTTATTGAGTAAGTAAATCCATGGATTTAAGACCAGATTTGGATTCTACACAAAAATTCACCTAGGGTAGCTCCATAGAGTGAATAATCTCAATTTAAGTATTTGAGGTGGTAAAATGGAAAATACTTCAATACCACATCATTAATACCACATAAAAGATCCGTGAAAAGTTTTGTTTTTCTTGATTTTTAGCCAAAATAATGGGAAAGTGAGAAATCCCATGTTACATATACACTAAGAATAGTGTTATGCATGTTTTGAGCACTTAATATCATGGTATTCTTACATGGACCTTTGGTACACCCATAGTGGATATCTCACTTTAAGCTTAAATTACTATTTTGACGTAAAAATTAGGCAAGGGGGACAAAAGACATCAAAGAGAGCCAGGGTACCCAACTTCTGAGGCCTCAGAGGCGTGGATAGCTCCAGAGCATGGATCCATGGCTCATCTTGGCCCAATTGGTAAACTAAAACTCTTTGGGAACTTTTTTACCAAGTTACACCTACTGTAATCATAAGGAAAATAGCAAATAACCTGCTATTTTGACGTGCCAAGGAGGTAATAAGCTACTTAGACTCCTGTAACCACGTAAATTCTTGATGACTTTCCATGACTAGACCCTAAAAGAGTAATTAAACCCTTTTGGGATCCATATTCATTGATTTACCTCATAGCAACCAGCAAAATACTGCTATTTGCAATTCTACATAGAAATAAGGTAAAAACTTCAAAAATTCATTAAAAATACAATTCTTAATTAATCCTTCTGAAACTTCCAGGACCAATGGAGAACTGTATTATCTATGGTACAACCAATAAGAATTATGGTTTTACTATTAAAATTAAAAGTTTTACTTACAGTCCATTTTTGACCATTCTACGTGAAACATTGAATCTTCAAAAATTCACAGTAATTACAACCTGTGATGAAATTGGCAATAACATTGATAACTTTGAGAAATCAATGATTATTTTAGAATAAAAGAAGATTTACAGATGTTACTCCTTTTATTCTTAACCATATTGGGGTTGGTAGTCACGTAAAAGCATCTATTAAGTAATTATGATAATCTTACGTGACAACAGATGATGCAATCATTAATCCAAAAGGGTTTATTGTTTTCTCACTCACTGGTTTTTCAGTTTGCTCCATGGCACGCCTCTGTGAGCTGTTGTTGACTTAAAAGAAGCCTCTTCTTGCTGTTTTTTCCGCATCATCATCTTATCAATTTATTAAATCATTATTACCAACAAGTAAGTATTAGTTAAAGCTATTCTTAAGTGTTTTAAATCTTTCAAAATCATCCAGAAAGACGTGAAATCATACAATCCAACTATATTTTGTTGTAATACTGTTATAAATCCTTTTGATCCCTTAAATCCACAATTCCACGTCAAATTTCTCTACTCTTACCTATCAATAAGTTCTTTGGAGTATTAGTGAGTCATTTATTCTTAATTCTTAAAGTTTTTCTCTAGTAATAGTTTTCTTCAAGAATTATCTTTATAATTATTCTTGCAAAAGATAATTATATATTAAAATAATTTTATTATTTTAATAAAGAAGTTTTTATTATTAAATTCTTCTTGTAATTGATTCTTGTAGACAATTACTTGCTCACTGTTAAAATCACTAGTAGTGCTTAACACGTGAAAGAAATAATTTTCAATTATTTAATTGTGGTTATAATAATATTTTATTATTATATTTCATAAGAACAGACATAGTACTGTTGATTAATATTAATATTATCATCAGTTTCATAGTCACATCTTACACATTCCTTCAGGGGGAAATCACAGATAAAAAGTTTTTAATTTCTGAAGTAATCCTGTATCAAAGGTTGCTAATGGTGTTTTAGCTGCCCTTCTTAATATAATACAAAATCTCCCTGCAAAGCTCACAAATCAAAGCTGAAGATTGTGGCTTCACAGCTAAAGAAGACTTTTTAGAAGTCTCTATCAGACCTAATCAATAATCAGATAAGGATCTTATAATTTAAACAAAGTATAAAATATAATTTTTGAATGAGATTATAAAATGATATAAGGGTAAGATGTTTATAGTAAAAGAGCTTGTTTTATTATAATAGTACTAATATATGGTATAAGGGTAAGTTGAATTTGACGTTATATATCTTATGACACTTGATGGTTTTATAGAGTAATTGTCAATATGGTATAACCATAAGACCATCAATAACTAAATGTTAAGCAATTGTTTAATATAAGATGAATATCTTTTAAATATATGAGTGATAATAAATATAATATAAGTGTAAGTTTTGATATAGTAGAATATATTTGTAAGTTTATTTCTTAATATAAAGCTATAAAATTAATATTTTTCCTTTATAATAGAACATTTATGCGGATAAGCTCAATATTATAAGTATTATTTGTAGTATTATAGTTATAAGACTAATAATATAAACATAGGGTGGATGAATAATATAATGTGGACCTTTTCTTAAGTACAATTAATTAGAAATAACTATGAGTTAACCTTATAGTTCTAAAATACTTTGATAAAATAACTACACTATTCTACTAGTAAGGGATTGATGAATTATTCTCCTTCTTAGTATATAATTCACATTGAATAATAATACTACATTTATCTACTAGTGAGGGATGAATAAGTATTCTCCTTCTTGGTATATAATTAATTGCCTGAGGGAAAGAGGCTCTCTATGTAAATTATTTGGGCTCTTCATAAAGGCACTCAAACACAAGGGAGTTATAACGTTTCACTCCTTTTGGCTGGGATAAGGCTTTAATAGTGGTTAGATACCATTTGTTTGGTTTAATGCACCATTGTTATGTATGATTATGTAATCTGAGATGTGGTTTGTGGTGAGAAATTTTGAAATGGTGTAATTTCTTGGAGTTATTGCACCATGTCTCCAGTTTATTGCAACATTTTCATGCATGATGATCTGATATGGCTAAACTTTATTTGCTGAGGAATTTGGGATGGTCTCATTTCTTGAAATTATTGCACCATTTCTTTGATTTTTGGCACCATTTTTTTGTGGGATGAGATGATTTTTTAAAGTGAATGCACCATAGGTCTGTGCACTATTTTTACTTTACATGGGAAATTCTGTGTATTGTGGGGATCCTATTTGTCCTTTATAAGACTCAATTTTCCTTCATTTAACTTGAATTATGTTTTTAACTTATATTTACTGGCTTAGAAGGTGTATGTGCTTGTATTTCCAAAGATATGCTGTGTAATTCAAGGTTTTGATGGATTTCCCTTGCATGAATTAATTTTTTTTTCTTTCTGTCTTGTGACTGTTTATGCATACAGCTTTAATTCATTCCTTATTGAAGAATCCAAAGGTTGAGCAGAACTAGGGTAACTTGTAAGATGTGACTATGAAACTGATGATAATATTAATATTAATCAACAGTACTATGTCTGTTCTTATGAAATATAATAATAAAATATTATTATAACCACAATTAAATAATTAAAAATTATTTCTTTCACGTGTTAAGCACTACTAGTGATTTTAACAGTGAGCTAGTAATTGTCTACAAGAATCAATTACAAGAAGAATTTAATAATAAAATTATTTTAATATATAATTATCTTTTGCAAGAATAATTATAAAGATAATTCTTGAAGAAAACTATTACTAGAGAAAAAATTTAAGAATTAAGAATAAATGACTCACTAATACTCCAAAGAACTTATTGATAGGTAAGAGTAGAGAAATTTGACGTGGAATTGTGGATTTAAGGGATCAAAAGGATTTATAACAGTATTACAACAAAATATAGTTGGATTCTATGATTTCACCTCTTTCTGGATGATTTTGAAAGATTTAAAACACTTAAGAATAGCTTTAACTAATACTTACTTGTTGGTAATAATGATTTAATAAATTGATAAGATGATGATGCGGAAAAAACAGCAAGAAGAGGCTTCTTTTAAGTCAACAACAGCTCACAGAGGCGTGCCATGGAGCAAACTGAAAAACCAGTGAGTGAGAAAACAATAAACCCTTTTGGATTAATGATTGCATCATCTGTTGTCACGTAAGATTATCATAATTACTTAATAGATGCTTTTACGTGACTACCAACCCCAATATGGTTAAGAATAAAAGGAGTAACATCTTTAAATCTTCTTTTATTCTAAAATAATCATTGATTTCTCAAAGTTATCAATGTTATTGCCAATTTCATCACAGGTTGTAATTACTGTGAATTTTTGAAGATTCAGTGTTTCACGTAGAATGGTCAAAAATGGACTGTAAGTAAAACTTTTAATTTTACTAGTAAAATCAGAATTCTTTTTGGTTGTACCATACATAATACAGTTCTTCATTGGTCCTGAAAGTTTCAGAAGGATTCATTAAGAATTGTATTTTTAATGAATTTTTGAAGTTTTTACCTCATTTCTACGTAGAATTGCAAATAGCAGTATTTTGCTGGTTGCTATGAGGTAAATCAATGAATATGGATCCCAAAAGGGTTTAATTACTCTTTTAGGGTCTAGTCATGGAAAGGCATCAAGAATTGACGTGGTTACAGCAGTCTAAGTAGCTCATTACCTCCTTGGCACGTCAAAATAGCAGGTTATTTGCTATTTTTCTTATGATTACAGTAGGTGTAACTTGGTAACCAAGTTCCCAAAGAGTTTTAGTTTACCAATTGGGCCAAGATGAGCCATGGATTCATGCTCTGGAGCTATCCACGCCTCTGAGGCCTCAGAAGTTGGGTAGCCTGGCTCTCTTTGATGTCTTTTGTCCCCCTTGCCTAATTTTTACGTCAAAATAGTAATTTAAGCTTAAAGTGAGATATCCACTATGGGTGTACCAAAAGTCCATGTAAGAATACCATGATATTAAGTGCTCAAAACATGCAGAACACTATTCTTAGTGTATATGTAACATGGGATTTCTCACTTTCCCATTATTTTGGCTAAAAATCAAGAAAAACAAAACTTTTCACGGATCTTTTATGTGGTATTAATGATGTGGTATTGAAGTATTTTCCATTTTACCACCTCAAATACTTAAATTGAGCTTATTCACTCTATGGAGCTACCCTAGGTGAATTTTTGGGTAGAATCCAAATCTGGTCTTAAATCCATGGATTTACTTACTCAATAAAAAGTTATTCATCTTTTCTGAAATTGAAAATGATGAATTTTGGATATATGCATGACTTATGAGTTTTGCATAATTCAAAATTCTTTTTAAGATAATTGTGGCCTATTTGGGTATGTAAAATATACCTCAAGGCTCACATTCCCTCCCACCAAAAAATAAAATTGTACTACAATTTTATTAGTGATAAAAGAATAAGGCCCCAAAGGGGGTTAATGTCCACTGTCCAACCTCTTCACATTACTCAGATCAAGTAATTTAAAGCACATTTATAGACATATTCAGGCTTGTGGCCTTCTTCCATGTCTAAATCTTCTTAAGAGTTTATCTGAGTCAGGTATTTCTGATTCTGCCATCCATTCATCTTCATGTACTGGATTTCTATATCTGACAAGATATTCTCTTTGATTTTTACCCCTAAGTCTCCTTTCTTTAATGACTTTCTTTATCTTTCTGTCTTCATTCTGTTCCACAGGGGGTACAGTTAAAGGAGTTGGGTTTCTTAAAGGAAACAATTCTTTATCAGGTGGTTGATAAGGTTTAATCAAGCTGACTGGAAATGTGGGGTGTTTATTTTCCAATTCACCACTCAATTCCACTTGAATTGCATTGGTTCCATGTAAGGCAACAATAACAAAAGGTCCTACATAAGAATCTTTAAGTTTCTTTGGGCCTTTGATATTATTAAAATTCAAGGTTGAAACTAGAACTAAGTCCCCTACTTTGAAGTCTGGTACTTTATGACTCTTGTCCCACTTCTGTTTTGCATAATCAAAAGCATCATCCATACTTTGTTTTGCATGGTGTTTTACTTTATCAAGCATTAATTTGAAGCTGGAAGCTGTAGGATGAATGTCAATCAAGTCTTTCCTCAGTGTGTCTGCTGGGAGTCTTGGATTCCATCCTTTTTCTAACATAGCAGGAGTTTGACCTGTGGAAGAATGGACTGATGTCTTGTATGCCAATTCTAATGCAGGTATCAGAGTGCACCAGTCATGGGTAAAGCCATCTGAGTCTTTGAATTCTAATCCATAAGCACAAAATCTCCTGATCATGTCTTCTAAAGTTTGAATCATCCTCTCTGCTAGCCCATCTGTTTGAGGGTGATATGCTGTAGAGAATGATAACTCAGTCCCAAACAATCTATGAAGATTGGTCCAAAGTGCAGATGTGAACTTGGGGTCTCTGTCACTTATGATATTCTTAAATAACCCTGTATGAGAAATAACTCTACTCCATAAAAGAAGAGCTGTATCCATAGCAGTGTCATCTTTATGACATGGTAAGAATATGGGAGTTTTGCTATATCTGTCTACAATGACTAAACAAGCATTATAACTTTTGTCACCACTTGGCGGAAGTGCTGAGACCCAATCCATGTGAACAACTTCCCAAGGGGATTTTGGTTCTTGAATATGGATCATCAATCCAAATTTCTTGCCTGTACTCCTGTTTGCTCTTTGGCATCTATCACAGGTATGGCAATATTCAATGGTCTCTTTTCTCCAAGACGGCCACCATGCACAGTTCTTCACCTTTTCAAGTGTTCTGTCTTCTGATAGGTGTCCAGAGTAAATGCTATAATGGCATTCATGAAGAATGGTATTGATGAGCAATCTACTACACAGTGTCATTACACAAGAATGTTTTGTTCTATGGTAAATAATCCCATCAAACAAGTGAAATCTTCCTTCAGAATAGGAATTTTTCCAAACTTCATCTAGTGCATTAACCAAAGATGTGTCTTTGCAGTCTTTATCCAATAAAGAAGTCAAGATATGGCAATTCTTGTCTTGTTTATAAGACTGTCTGACCTCTTCAAAGAATTCAGTCCCAATATCAGTTATGTTAATCCCTTCAATTGGAATCTGTGGTTCAGCTTCCAAAGGTACATAAGCTGGGTTATCAGGAGTGTTGGCTAAAGCCCATCTACTAAGTCCATCAGCATTTTTGTGAATGTTTCCTGCTTTATGAACTATAGTCATGTTTCCTCTATATTCTTGAATGGCTATTTGCCATCTCAACATATGTCTGTTGGGAGTTTTCATGTTAAGAAGTGATTTCACAGCATTACAGTCAGTTATCACTTCAAAAACACTGCCATCAAGGTAATAGTGTAATTTCTCAAGTGCCCATACCAAACATAAGCACTCCATTTGGCTTGCACCATATCTGGCTTCTGTTGGTTTGATTTGTCTTGAGATATAACAAACTGGTCCTTCTGTAGGTTTGTCATCAATAATTTGGACTTGGTGTAGGGCTGCCCCTAATCCATCTCCACATGCATCAATGTACAATTTAAAAGGAATATTCCAGTCAGGCATGAGGAGTAAAGGTGCTTCTGTAAGGGCTTTCTTTATCTTCTCATAAGCTTTAATTCTTTCCTGTGTCATTTCAAATACAGTCTGTTGATCACAGATTCTATAAAGTGACTTGGCTAGAATTGCAAAATCTTTCAAGTGTTGCCTATAGTAACTAGCAAATCCAAGAAAAGACATCATTTCTTTTTTATTCTGGGGTATTGGCTTAAGTAACACTGCTGCTACTTTATTCTTGTCAATACCCAAGCTCAAACCAGAAACAACATGTCCTAATGCTTTGAGTTCTTCAAAACCAAAATTGCATTTCTTAAGTGAAATTTTCATGTTCACTTCTGCAACTTTATGAAGTACTCTTGCAAGTCTTTCAAGGTGCAAAGACCATGAGTCAGAACATATAATAATATCATCAATATAAATGATAAGCCATCCTTCAGACAATTCTGTGGGGAAGATGGTATTCATCATTCTTTGATAATGAGATGGAGCATTCTTAATGCCAAATGGCATTCTAAGATACTCATAAATACCGCAGTGGGTGATAATTCTAAGTAATTTCCTAGCTTTAGGCGTCAAAACATTTTGATGGAAGCCTTTTAATGCATCCATTGATGTTATATACTTGGCTTTAGACAATTGAGTCAAGGTTTCTTGGATTCTAGGGATTGGATACCTATCTGGAACTGTGTAGGTATTCAAAGCTCTAAAATCTCCAACCATTCTTGACTTATCATTATGCCATGCAATAATAACAGGTGTTGTCACTTCAACGTCTTCATTATGGCCTACTTTCCTTAGCACACCAAGTTGGATCAACTCTTGGATATGTTTTTCCAAGGCCTCTCTAGCTCTGGGACTGGTTGGATAAGCTGGTATTCTAAGTACTGGAGGATATGGTCTATTAATATTAAGAGTAATATCAATTTCATGTCCCCTTATAGCGCCTAATGGTTCATTATCAGATGCAAATGCATTATTGTATGTATATAATACATCAATAAGTTCATTTCTCATCTTTGGTGACAATGATGGATTAATTTGTGCTTCAACAAGTTGTTTAGACACAAATTCATCTTTGTAAGTATCTTTGACAGAAGATACTACAGATATCTGTTTTGGCATATTGGAGAAAGCAAATTTTTGCCTTTTGTTATCTCCAATTGTGAAATATCTGTCCTTATGGTTATTTATATCAATACCATAAATATTTAAGTAATCATTTCCAAGAATGATGTGCTGAGATGTGCAATTATCCATTACTACAATCTCAGTCTTCATTCTTACACTTCCTGCTGGATGTGGGAATACAATATTAGTGTCCAATATGCCCAAGGGGTACATATTGTTACTGGCACTACTGAATTGTACACCTTCTATTGGTAATAGATGGTTTTTCCATTCAGGAAGTATAATTTGGAGATAATCTTTGCCAACACAAGTGCAAAATGCCCCTGTATCCAAATTTACTTTGGCTTCAATATCACTCATCAGAACTGATGTGATACAGGATGCTCCAGCAGTATAACCCTTTCCTCTAGCAGGTTTTGTTTTACACATTCTGGCATCTTGGATATTGATCAGGTTGCAGCAATCCTCACTGTACTGTGGCAAGTGGGTATGGATTTCTGTGACCTCAAAGAAAGCTGAAATGTTTTCAATGGGATAGTCCTCCACTGGTGTATCTTCAGAGACTGCAGAATCTTGATCAGACTCTTCTTTCTCCTTAGTACACTGAATTTCTTCAATGACTTGAACTTCATTGATTTTTGTCTTCTTAGGGCAAGTGTTGGCTAAATGTGAAGTACTTCCACACTTATGACACTTCAAGACAGGTCTTTCTGGTCTTCTTTCTTCTCTAGGAATCTTTGAGACCATTTTGGACTCTATTGGGTTTTTAACCCAAGTTTTACCAATTCTTGTCCTGGTAATGATATCTTCCATAGAATTAATGTAGTCCTCTGTTGAACAGGGTTCTACACATCTGCTTTTGATAGCATGTTCCAGTTCTCCTCCACACTTTCTTAATATTTTCATATTAATCATAGTGTCAGACATATCTGGGTGTAAAGCAGATAATCTGTCTTTTTGTTTGAAGAACCAAGTAAGTGGTTTGTCTTTTTCTGAGTTAAAAATGGCACTTTCAAAAGCATTCTCCATTTTAAACCTCCAAGAATTATTAGCCCATTTGGTAATCACTTCAGATTTCCACCAAGACCAGTCATGTTTACCATGATCAATCCTCATTTTGTAATACCATTTCTTTGCAGTTCTGGTAAACAAACAGTGTAATTTCCCCACTATGATTTCATCAGGTATATTGAAGTCTTCTTGCAACATATCAATAGTGCTGATGAATTCAATATGGTTGTATTCTCCTTCACCAGAGAATGTTGGCCATTCTTCTATCTTGGGAATATCTCTTGCAGAGTAGGCATTTTCTCCTAAGAATGGAGTCAAACTTTCTTTGAAAGAAAGTTTTTCTTCAGTCAAAGGTGTAGAATGTCTTGGCATATGTGGTTCATGATTCTTATGAATTTGCTCCACACTTGCAATTATATCATTCTTCAATTTCTGCCTCTCACTGTCACTTTTTGCTAAATGTATAGCAAATTGATTGGTGTTCTTAACTATTTGTAAGACATGGTCTTCAAGAGTTTTAAGTCTATGATTTACTTTAAAAATGGAAGGATCTCCTGTGTCATCATTTTGACATTGGTTCTCAATTCTTTCACAAGCATTGCTAATTGACTCAAGGGTGACATTTGTCAATTGATGCCAATCAGAGTGTTGTTTGTCATTTTTCTTTAAATCATTGATGTCTAATGTAATTTGCTTCAACTTTGACTCAAGTTTGCCAATTTCTACACTAATACTTCTATGTACATCATTTATTTGCGTGGAAAATTCCTGTTCATCCTTTCCTGCTCCTTGGCTGTGAATTCGATAAGAGTTCTGGCCATATTGAAGACACTGTCCACGGCTGAAGGCTCCAATTTGGGGATCCTGTACCCTTGTGGGTAAGGTCTGTGCCAATTGGCTTTGCCTTTGCCCTTGCCTTGATGGTTCTTGGGACCTCTCTGTTTCTTTTGAGGTCCTTTGGGCTTGTCCTTGGATGCTTCTGGAGCTGGTTTGGAGCTGGTAGATGCCACTGGTGCCTCTGTCTCCAAAGCTGGAGTCATTTCCAACTCTTTCTTCTGGTCTATGGATAAAAGACTTTGGTTCTTCAACCAATTCTTTATCTTTTTGACCTTGTCTTTGCAAGACAGGGGGCTCCATCCTCCTAAGAGTTCTATGGTCTTCTCCTGACCCAGAAAGCTCTTGATGTGTAAGTAAGAGTTCATGGCCCCCTGCCAAAGGCTTGGGCAGATTTCCCACTCCTCTTCCTTGGCTGCTCTGAACCAGTTTTTGTACTGGCATTGATATATTTCTATTGCTGCCACCTGAAAGTGGTTCAGCCCTGGAAATATTACCATAAATCAGTTCAGGCTCAGAATTCACGTCAAAATCTGTTGGTACAGAGCTTGGGGAATGGGGGGCAACTCTGGCATCCTCCAGATGTGTCTTTCTTGTGGAAGATTTGGCACTTCTGGATTTGGTCTTGCCTCTTCCTTGTCCACATCCATCCGGTTGGACTGAATAGTTGCTTCCATTTCTGGTATGCACCATTTTCACGTCAATTTAAAGATAAAAGGTGAAAATATAAGATAAAATACACACCTTTTGGTGGTAATTTAGCTTTTTCTGAGTTGAATAAGGTGCCTCTTTTAGCAATCTGCACCTCAATACTGTCTTCAGATTCTGCTTCTGAAGATTCAGGACTATTGATTTATCTTTTATTGAGTCTGTTACCAGCTGCACAGTATTTGATTAAAGACACTTAAAGAGAAAGGAATATGATAAAAGAAATTATTTTTGTGTTTTAAGATATTTTTAATAGATTTTTTATAAATTTTATTATTTTTTAATATTAAAAAAATTATTCTTTTTAAAGAAAAAAATTAAAATTTAAGATTTTGAATGAAAATTAATTCAGAGTAACTCAAAGAATAATTTTATAAGTTTTTGGATGTGAAAAAGCCACGTGTAAAACAGTATAAAATCAAACCAAATTCCTCAATGAAAAAGATTTCCAAAACAATTTCAAAAATAAGAATTATTTTGACTTTAAAATGAAAAAAAAAATTCAATTAATATATTTTAGAGCTTAAAAATATATTAATTAAGGGTACAAGGTTCAAAAAACACGGCCAGGCCCCCAAATGTAAGATGTGACTATGAAACTGATGATAATATTAATATTAATCAACAGTACTATGTCTGTTCTTATGAAATATAATAATAAAATATTATTATAACCACATTTAAATAATTAAAAATTATTTCTTTCACGTGTTAAGCACTACTAGTGATTTTAACAGTGAGCTAGTAATTGTCTACAAGAATCAATTACAAGAAGAATTTAATAATAAAAACTTCTTTATTAAAATAATAAAATTATTTTAATATATAATTATCTTTTGCAAGAATAATTATAAAGATAATTCTTGAAGAAAACTATTACTAGAGAAAAACTTTAAGAATTAAGAATAAATGACTCACTAATACTCCAAAGAACTTATTGATAGGTAAGAGTAGAGAAATTTGACGTGGAATTGTGGATTTAAGGGATCAAAAGGATTTATAACAGTATTACAACAAAATATAGTTGGATTGTATGATTTCACGTCTTTCTGGATGATTTTGAAAGATTTAAAACACTTAAGAATAGCTTTAACTAATACTTACTTGTTGGTAATAATGATTTAATAAATTGATAAGATGATGATGCGGAAAAAACAGCAAGAAGAGGCTTCTTTTAAGTCAACAACAGCTCACAGAGGCGTGCCATGGAGCAAACTGAAAAACCAGTGAGTGAGAAAACAATAAACCCTTTTGGATTAATGATTGCATCATCTGTTGTCACGTAAGATTATCATAATTACTTAATTGATGCTTTTACGTGACTACCAACCCCAATATGGTTAAGAATAAAAGGAGTAACATCTGTAAATCTTCTTTTATTCTAAAATAATCATTGATTTCTCAAAGTTATCAATGTTATTGCCAATTTCATCACAGGTTGTAATTACTGTGAATTTTTGAAGATTCAGTGTTTCACGTAGAATGGTCAAAAATGGACTGTAAGTAAAGCTTTTAATTTTACTAGTAAAATCAGAATTCTTTTTGGTTGTACCATACATAATACAGTTCTTCATTGGTCCTGAAAGTTTCAGAAGGATTCATTAAGAATTGTATTTTTAATGAATTTTTGAAGTTTTTACCTCATTTCTACGCAGAATTGCAAATAGCAGTATTTTGCTGGTTGCTATGAGGTAAATCAATGAATATGGATCCCAAAAGGGTTTAATTACTCTTTTAGGGTCTAGTCATGGAAAGTCATCAAGAATTGACGTGGTTACAGGAGTCTAAGTAGCTCATTACCTCCTTGGCACGTCAAAATAGCAGGTTATTTGCTATTTTTCTTATGATTACAGTAGGTGTAACTTGGTAACCAAGTTCCCAAAGAGTTTTAGTTTACCAATTGGGCCAAGATGAGCCATGGATCCATGCTCTGGAGCTATCCACGCCTCTGAGGCCTCAGAAGTTGGGTAGCCTGGCTCTCTTTGATGTCTTTTGTCCCCCTTGCCTAATTTTTATGTCAAAATAGTAATTTAAGCTTAAAGTGAGATATCCACTATGGGTGTACCAAAAGTCCATGTAAGAATACCATGATATTAAGTGCTCAAAACATGCATAACACTATTCTTAGTGTATATGTAACATGGGATTTCTCACTTTCCCATTATTTTGGCTAAAAATCAAGGAAAACAAAAATTTTCACGGATATTTTATGTGGTATTAATGATGTGGTATTGAAGTATTTTCCATTTTACCACCTCAAATACTTAAATTGAGCTTATTCACTCTATGGAGCTACCCTAGGTGAATTTTTGTGTAGAATCCAAATCTGGTCTTAAATCCATGGATTTACTTACTCAATAAAAAGTTATTCATCTTTTCTGAAATTGAAAATGATGAATTTTGGATATATGCATGACTTATGAGTTTTGCATAATTCAAAATTCTTTTTAAGATAATTGTGGCCTATTTGGGTATGTAAAATATACCTCAAGGCTCACATAACTTGAATGTGACACTACCTGTTTTATTGGTAACTTTAACATTTATTATTATTATTTTTTTAATCAGATAGACCATTCTTCCAGGGTTTCTCTTATGGTATTATACGTATTGGTCAATTTAAATCCATATTACTGCTGAATTCCCCTATTATAACTGACTAATTAATGATTTTTCTTTGTTATTTCTTCAATTGATCACCTTATGAATGAAATTTATCTTGAAACTGGGCCATTAAGGTTTGGAATACCACATCCCCCTCTCAAATTAATGCTATCTCAAGAATTCCAGTTTCAAGAGGAATATTCTTGGTTCATTCATCAACACTTTAATTATTTCAACCTCTATTTTGATAAATTAACTTAATATTTTCTGTTTCTAGCTTTTTATATTGATTTTTAATCTCCTTAGTCTCTTATTTTGTGTTCTCTTCTTTGTTTCTTTTTAAAATATGACTATTTTGATCATTTTGATATTGAGATTGTTGATTTTGTCTTCTAGGTGATTTTCATTTTTCATTTTATTCATTTATTTATGCATTAGTTCAAGAGGATTCTTGATAATAATAAGAAAGTGATTCTTTTGATTAATAATGCAGTTTAACATAATACTCAGGCCCAAAAATTGAGTTATTTGAGGTAATAATTGATAAAAAAAATAAAGAAGTTATTCATAAAGCTCAAGGTTTTGTCAAGGACCTATTCTCGAAGTAATCCTGTTGGCAAAATTCAAAAAAATGAAATATTTGGACAGCTTAAGGTCTTATCAAGGGCATATTCTTGAATTAATTTTGTTGGAAAAATATAAAAAATAAAATAATTGGACAGTTTAAGGTCTTATCTAAGACCTCTCTTCTTTTTATTTTTTATTTTATTTTCCTGATTGGGTTAATTTTTCTTCTTTTTTCTTTGTTTTCTGAAATTAACCTTAAATTTTGGGGCCATCCCCTCTCCATCTAATAGTTGTACCACAATCTTTATTTTTTATAATAATATTCTTTTGAATATACAATTAATATGATGGTGTCACAAACATGTGTAATCAACCCCCCAATGGGTGTTTGCGGCAAATATAGCCTGACCTCATTTTATGGCCAATTGGTAACATCATTAGTTTTATGGACAATTGGAACACCTTGGTGTCTTATGGCCTTTGTGCCATACCACCTTTCACTGGACAACTATGGCCCCAAACTTCATTTATGTCCTCATGCCATATCCTGCAACCATTGGCCTTTTTGGCCAGTTCTCCACCTCACCAACCCCCAGGACAATACCTTTGTTATGGGCCTGGGGGGTCCATCTGAACTTCCAGGGGCTTCTTGCCCCTCTAGCAATCACTAGGCCCTTTGGCCCAACCCCTTTAATTATGGAGTCTAAGGCCTCTACGGCACATGGTCCGTGGGACCCTTAGGCCCCTTTTGGCTTAAATCCAATAGGGACAACCACCAGCCCTCAAGGCCAGGTGGTCACAAACCACAAGTGGGCCCACCTGAGCCAATTTTGGCCCCCAAACTCAATGGTCCGAAAAATGGCCAAAAGGACCCCAGGACCAAAATTGGCCGAGAACCACCGTCAGCCACTTTTCAACCTCTGGCCTCTGGGGACCACCAGAGGCCACCAGCTCAAATCCAGCAAGATTTGCCCCCCATACAGCGGAAGGACTCTCCTTCACCAATGTACTCTATTCCAAGGATTCAGGCATGGTGCATATATGGTATAATATACAATTATGCACCAATTTTGCTCAGCAATCCAATGTCGATGTTTTCAGGACCAAATTATTAATTTTCAAATAAAGTCCCCAAATACATCACCCACTTTCAAAGCAATTCTTTTCAGTCATTCAGTCTTGCAATCTGTGGCAGCTACCAGAAGACCATTAAAGTACCCCAACCACCTGGCCCTGCAGCAGTTGGGTTGAATTTTCTTTTCAGGATTATTCCAATAGTAATTTCAAGAGGTTATCAATCATTCAATCAGTTTTCAAGGAATCAAGTACTTTGGTATTCTTTGGAAAACTCAATTGGTCCATACAGGCTGTATTCAAGAAATCTGTATGGCCTTGGCCCTTTTGGGCCAATTCATTCACACAGTTCAATTCTCAAGATGGCCAGATCTGTATGGACCCAAAACAGTTAATACAGCCGGGTGGTCAACCCTCCAGGATCAGTATTCAACTTTTCACATAAACTGGCCACCATTTCTTCCCTGGGGATTTTTTCCCCAGTAAATTAATATATGAGGTTTATTTTTATCCTTATTTTTTTTTCATTTATTAAAGTAAACACTGATCATCATAAGTCATTCATTTTCAACTTTTCTTCTTTGCCTGTCTATCAGTGGTAATATACTTTACTAACTCTGTTGTTGTTTCTGACAGGTTGAAACAGTGGATTGAGGATTAATTCGGTTGGTTCTTTGCCTTTTGGCTTTCTTTATTACCTTGGCCATTGGCTTCCCTTTTTCTTTCACCTTTGGAATACTTGTCCTTACTCTTATTCTGCCTTAAAGAAATATATTGATTTTTATTTTGTTTTTCTTTTGGAGCCCTCCAAGTGCGTTCTTGATTCCTGAGTGCCAGGCCACTTGTGAGCCTGCAAGCATGAAAAGAATTACATGCTACACAAACTCCAAACACTTTCATTAAATTTTCTTTGAATTATTTCAATTCATCTGTATAAATTCACTTTTAATTTTGTTTTCTTCTATTTTTTATAAGTCACTCTTTTAAGATTAGTTGTTATAGTAATCTCATTTCCAAGTCACTCATTTAAACATTTTGTTGTTATAGAGATATTGTTTCATCTTTTTTCTATAACACCCTTTTAATTTGTTGAGATGGTAACTTTGCTTCTATAGAAACAGCATCTCCCTGGCTATATATCAGGTTACTATAACAATATATTTTCTTCTAAACAGTTTATCAGTTTATTTGTGTCTTACTTTGATTTTGTATCTACAACATTTAAAGAGGATCATTCTACTTGAGAATGATTCCTCAGAGCTCTTATCAATATACTTTTTTCAAATTAAAATTACTTACTTTTAATTTGGGAAATTAGCGCTCTCACTTTTAAAAAGTGATTCAATTCACTTTACCCAGCTATAGTACTGTTGAAGCTTAAATACTGACAGTACTCTGTTATAAACTAGAGTGACGCACCTATTACTTATAATAATAGTATTCCACTACCTACTTAGTTTATTAAAATTACTAATAATTAGACTGGAAGCCACGTTAGAGGCCCCAGGCTAACACCACTCTTGCTTTCCACAAGAGCCCCTGTGACAGATGAGTTTAAAAAGAATTTTTGAGGGTAATAATATGAATCAATACTAAAAACAAAAATAAAAAATAAGGTGTGTCTTGTATAAATGAATATAAAATACAATGAAATTTTAATCAAAGAATGGTAAAGTAGTATGAATTTTCTTTTAAAGTAATATTAATTTATATAAATCATAAATTAATGATAATAAGGAAGAATATGCAACAGGTTCTGAGAATAAAACTAATTTGAGGTCATTGTGTATCTCTTCTATAATATCTTTGATTTTTATTATATTAATTATTATTAATGGTGAGGGGCCTTTTTATTGTTATTCAGGTTTAGCACACCCTCTCGATTTCATGCTTTGACCATAATTTAATTGTTTTAACAATAATAAATTTAATTCAATATAAATGTATAACTCTTTGATATTTTCTTTTCTTATTTTATTTTTTTAATATAAAAAGATCTAAATTCATAATGTACTATTTTTTATTGACCATTTTCTTTTTTATCAATCTCTTTTTTTCAAAGAAAAATAAAAAATAAACAAAATTAATATAATTTTTTTTATTTCATATTACAGTACACAGTAGGGAGGTATTTTTGTTTACTGTGATTGCTTGATTGTTTTTTTCACTTTGAATGTCTTAAATTTCTTTGCTGTTTTGCATTGTTCTGATTCTCTCTTTCTTTTTAAAAAAATTTTGACTGGTTTTTTTTTTATAAATTGATTTTTTGGATATTTTTTTGTTTTGAATTTGGATTTTCTGGATTGATCCTATCCTTTTTGTTTCTTTCTTTTCATGAGATGAATTATTGTATTATTTTATAATACCTTTTATAAGAATAATAACAGAAATTTGCCATTATTTTTTCATAAGAAAAAATAAAATTAAAAAGTATTAAACTAATCTAGTAATGCTAAAGGCAGTCGAAATTCTAATCAAGTTGATGATTTTTTTAATTCAATTCAAGCTGTAATTTTTGGTACTTTATATATAAGGTGTTATCTTGATAAGAAAACATTTAGATAAGCTTAATTGTTACTAAAAAGTTTATAATCAAACTTCTTTCAATATATTTGAAGTTAAAATTGAAATTAAGTGTCAATTCATTAAGCTCAATTGATCTTAATATAGGTTTCATGTTTCTTATAGTTGAGTGGAGCTAAGAGTTAATTTGACCAAGTAAAATAAGAATACATCAAGTAAGAATCTGAATTTTAAATTAAAGCTTGATTTGATTGGTTAATCCAATCAATATATGATTAATTAGACTTATACAAGTTCCAATTAAATTTGAAGTGGTGTTCAAAGGTGATAAAAAATATTTAGAGTTCTGCATAGCCTTCAATACATAAAAAGGTTTGAGGGCTGAGCTGTGGGTGGAAGAAATTACCTCCATCTTTAATATAAAAGGAGGTCTTTTCTCCCAATTTCCAGGAAAAGGAAATACCTTTTGTGTCTCTTTTAGTATAGGATTTGTTAATATCCCAAAGTTAATTGAACAATAGAAATTAGCTTTATAAAAAAAAATTTTCATTTAGGTTTAACCTGGCCATTTACACCTTTGATGATATACTCCTTACTTCTTTATTACTATGATCTAATAATTATTTGAGGATATGAAAGCCAATAAGGTTTCATGATATTTTGTTTATTATTTGTTCTTTTCGACTTTGATCTTCTTCATACTTCTCTTAAAATGTGTTACTATTATTTTTTTATTTTATCTTGCTTTGTTTCTTGAATTTTTTGTAATATTTCTTTTCCTTTTTGAGAAAGGGGGGGTGAATGTTAATTTCTCAAAAAATTGAATCAATAGAAAAATATAATTTGATTAAAAATAACCATAAACAAAAATGTTCCCCCCTCTTGCTATGTGTGTTTTGTTTGGCCATACTTGTATTCTATTTTGATTTTTTATTTTATTATTTGACTTTGTTAAAGCTTTCACATATATATTATTGAGTTGCTTCTTTGTTTCTTCACCTTGGCTCAAATTCTTGAATAGGTTGATATTATTTATTCCATTGAATATTGATTGAAAGAAAATTATAGAATAAAAATGAAATTCCACAGAATCTCATCTCAAAAGCTTAAATCATAAAGGATCAATTTAAGAAATAGACACCCACCCTACTTTTTTAGTTAAGTTCTATTTTTTAATAACACATGAAACAACATTACATTATGATAAGGATACACTTGGAACTCTCTTCTTATATATATATATTTTATATATTTTTATGTTTTTATATTTTTTATGTGCATATTTGAGACTCAAATAAAGCTAACATTCATGAGATAAGAAGGAGAAACTTTATTATGATCATGAAAAACTCATTGAGTATGTGATAATTTGCTTCTGTAAGCTCATTTCTTCTTTCTTCATTGAGATATTGATCTTGAAGATCTTCATTATCATTAGAGTAATTCTGGATAATAATTTCATTTCTATCATTATTTTATTTCCAGTCCTCATTTTGTGTTGAAACTTGATATTGCCTTGCCAAATGGGCTTGCAAGATTGCACATAGCTTTTTATTCTGAGTAATCCAAAAAATATTCCTTTTCTTCCTTAGCCTTCTTCTTCATTTTACCACTTTCATATTTTATTTTATATAATTTATTCTGCTTAGGTGTATTAATATCTTCCAACCAATTGAAATGTTGGTTTGAACATTCAGAGTTTTTTCTAGAATTATTATCATTGTTATCCACAGGGTCCAAATTTCCAAGAGGTTCCCAATTTGTATAACCTTTCCAAGGCAATTCTTCTTCAGGAAGTATAAATTTATGTGCATATCTAGCTTCTTGTATTTTCATTTGACAAAATAATCCTGCTTAATTTGAATATTCCAATTAAGGAATATATTCTTCTAAGATATCTGGTGAGTGTATTTTATTTTTTGTGAATTCATTTATGGCATCTTTCCTGGTAGATTCAAGTTTTATAACATTGAATTAATTTATTTTACAATATTAAAGTTATTGTAAGCTTCCCCAGAGGATTTGTCCTCTGGGTGTAAATTATTTTGTTGATTTAACTCCTTTATAATTGTCAATTGAGAAAGTGAGCTTATTGAATTTTCATATCTTGACTCTTCAATGGTAGCTTCATTGATATTCTGAGCTTTTCTGTGAGCCTTTGAGATATGACCACATACCCAATAAGGTCACAAAAAATACTCAGAATAATTATACCTTTAATATAATTATATTAAAATTAATTAGAATAATTATACACTAAAAATAATTACTCAAATATACAAAAAATACCATAAATTGGTACTAAAATTGGTTTAACTTAAAAACCAATGAATGAACATGTGAAATAAATTATACCATTGGATTCCCCATGGAAAAATACACATATGCCATTTTTATGGCATATCTGTAAAGCCAATATTTAAGGAATTATAAGGTACAATACCTTATAAAAACCATAAAAACTTATTTATCTCAGAAACTAATGAGACAACATGTGAAATAAATTGTACCAGTGGATTCCCCACAAAAATCCACATATAAAACAATTAATAAGCTAATTTCCAATGTTAATACTTAAGGAATTATCCTGAATATATGCACTTTTTTGGTCAACGCATATATTCAAGGATCATAGCTAATATCTTCTAAACTATACATGATAGAATGATGAACCAAAAATAAAGTTACCACGTACTTACTGTAAGAACACAGATATGAACTTTATTTTACAAATTATAAACAAGGTTAAAACCTATGATGAATTATTGATAAAAATCAACAGAGCTGTTGACCACTTTGTTGTGAAAGTGTTCCAAACTTAGAAAAAAGTACACAGTTAGATTCTCCTAGTTCATTCGTGAAGAATGATGTAATTTTTATTATTAAATTCAGGGTATAACCCCCTGAAATCAAGGTTTGAAGTTTAAAATATTGAATTTCGACAGAAAAGATGAGTTACAAGAAAAATCATCAAAATTAGAGTTTTGATGATGTAATAAAAAGCTCTTGGCAGCATAATAAGGTTATGTCAGGCTATCAGAATTCACTCTCTGAATTGCTGTAGCGTGAAAACCTTAAAAGTTATTGAGGATCAAAGTTTGAGCTTAAATTGAGCTGTTATGATCACATACTGTAACCTTAGATTAAGTTTAACAGTCTTAATAGTGATAAAATTGGTGAATACTATTAGTTTATGATTAAAACTAATAAAATCCACGAAATTTGGGGTTCTGCCAAGCCTCTGATGTCATCACAATTAGAGTTATAGTGATAACTCTAAATAATGGTGTAATAATGATGTAATATGGTTTGATCATGATGTAATCACCCTCAAACCTTAAAATATTGATCAATTCCAGTGGATATGATCAGTACACGTCTACTAGAAGCCTGTTGGACTCTAGGAGGGAGGTATTTACTATAAATAGAGCTCTTTTTACTCTGTTTTCCCCTCAGACTCATCAAAAACATTAAATCAATTAAATCAAAGGTAATTTCTTTATTCTTTATATATAAAACTGTTATATTATTAAAGACCAAAGACCACCTTGCTATAATCATCTATTTTGACGTGATTAAATCATTTATTTAATTGTTTTTGTTGAAAATCTCTCTAATAACTCATTTCCACGTAAAAATCCAGATTAATTTGTAATTTTCTTTATTTTTATTGTAAATCCAATTTGGAAAAGTTGTATTTATATTTTTTGGCGTAAAATACTTCAAAATTATTATATTAAGTGTTAAAAGTAGGTTATTTTCTCTTATTATAATAATTTCTCTATTATTACTCTCTTAATAATTCTTTAATTAATATAAATAGTATTTATATTAATTCATAACTTTAATATTAGTAATATTATAGTTATTAATTGTTTTTTATTAATAAAAAACAATTTTTTAAGCCTTTATTATTTGTTGGTAACAATAATAAAGAGCTTTTTAATATATTAATTATTTTATATTAATATATTATTTATAATATTATAATTTCATATAATATTAATTATATTATTATATTTATTTAATAATATAATATTTTTACGCCATAATAATAATATTTCTTTATTATTATTATTATTTTAATCTTATTTATTTCAATTATAAGGACATTCAGAGTGCAATAAGTAATAAATTAGTAATTTTTACTTATTGTTTCATAGTCAAACCTCACATTTTCTGAAACTGTATTATATATCTTCTCTTTTTGGGTATAACAATGGACATCTATTTTTGAAGGTTCCTCTTCTGGACATAAAGGCATATTTTGTACTTGATTTTGTTCATTTCCCCCTATGGGGCTTTCATTTTTTCTTGCTAAGTCTAATTTCTTCCTGATAAGTCTTCAATCAATATTTCCTAGATTAGAGTGTGAATCATTTTCTCCACTAATTCCTTTCATCATAATTCTGGGAGTAATATTGTCAATATTGGAGGGAACGGAAGGTTGTGACTTCTCAAAATGATTATATTTATTTTTGTGTGTATCTCCTGTCATAGGTACTTGATTAAATCTGGGTGATGGATCAATGAACTCTTGTGGTAGAGCTGATTCATTTTGATTAAAATTATGTTTCTCATAAATCTTACTGGATCCTTCATTAGATGTTGAAATTTCTTGAAAATAAGTATAATTATTTTAGTGTGAGTTTTCCATAGTATTATTAACAATTGAATTGAAACTTGCAGATTATTCAGACTTGGGGATAATGTAGATACTTTCCTCATGAATTATAAGGTGGTTTTGAGTAAGCATTTCCTTCTTGTTGGATATTTTATATTTGAGGAAAACTTCTTGTGATGATTTTAGTGCTGATTTATAGAATTGGGAACTTAAACCTTTGTATTCTGAGGTGACACTAACTATTGTTACAACTGGCTTGATACTTGAGCTCCAATTATTCCTAAATATTCCCTTTGAAAGGTAATTTAAAGATTTAATAGATGAGAAAAGCTTTGTTGATTTTTTTTCTTCTGATGTCTTCAGGATTCTTGAAATCATAACTGTTTATGGCTTGGGATATTTGGCTACAAGTATTTCCATTTTTGTTTCTTGAGGTTAAATTTATGGATGATTTTCTTCTTTAAGATTTAAATTGAAATATTCTGTATTCATTGGAGCTAATTCCTTCTAAATTTTCACTTTGTCTTTAGGATATTTCACTTCTGAACTATCAAGTACTTGATGAGAATTTTCCTCTAAGCTTTCTTGGCTCTTAGAAATTGATTCTTTTTTTATTGGTTATTCTTTCAAATATTCCAATTTAGAAACTGTACATATTTCCATTCCTTCTGGTGGTTCTTCTCTTCATCCTACTCTCTGTGGTTAACAAATTTGTAAGAAAAGTCTTCTTTCATCTGGCTCTATATAACTGAATATTTTCCCTTTCTGTTGAAAAAAGGAAAATATTATGTGATTATCTGCAAGGAAGGGCCTTTTTAATACTGTGTGAGCTGCTCCTCTTACTACAAAAAGGTGTATATTTCTTCCCCAGTAACTAAAGTGATTGGGGTAGATTCTTCTAATCTAAAAATTGAGGTACAATGACCACCAATTCCTCTTAAATTCATGTTAAGACATCTTGTGGTAGGTCCTGTTGTTATTGCTGAATCTTCTGGTATCATGTTCAACTCTGATCGTGTATCAACTGATTCCATTATTTCATATCCTTCTTCTCCTAAATATAATCACATAAATCCCAATGGAAAGGCATGATGCAATTTTGGCTGTTAATAACTACCCAGAAGATTGTTTATGAGCTTGATTTAAATTTCTTTTGTATCAATTGAGTTAACAAATTTTCTCTCTTCTTCTGAAAGATTCTTTAATTTATTAAAGAAGCTTGGTGACAAGACTAGAATTTTCTCCAAGGTAAGATTTGCTTTCTGATCCAATACGCTTTTGATGATTTGTGCCATAATTTCTTGAATATCTAACTTTTCTTCCTTAAAAATATTCCTTTCATTAACTTTCTTGATTATTTCTTGAGTATTTTCAGTGTGATCACTTTTAGGTTACTGTGTACGTATTTCCTTTTCATTTTGCACCTGTTGAGGTTTCTTGTATTTGGTTGGAATAATTGTTTTCTCTTCTTCCTTTTTCTGATCTTTAATATAGGCTCCAGGTATATTTAGTTTGTTCTTGATGGGTGTTTCCACTTTTGGATGTGATCTTAAAGTATCCTGGTTGTTAATTTCTGGTCTTGAGGCTCTTATCTTAGTATTTCTTAATCCATATTTATTGAAAAAAGGGTCATTGACTAATTATATAGTTGGTGGCTTCCAGCTTCCCCAAGCTTCAACTTTGGCTATAGCAGTATAACCATAATCTTTCTTCAATTGTATTATGTTCATTTCTTTAGGTTTGGGTAATGATTCTTTAGGTTCATGATCCTTCATTTTCTTGGTAAGCTCTTCTTTTCCTTTTGCAAATTCTTCAACTAACTTCTTTGGAGAGGTTTTTCCATAAGTTGAAACTCTTTACCAATTTGGTAATCAAAATCCACCTCATTGTCTACTAAGCCACTTCTTATTTTTATCTTCAAAGAGATAGTTGGATCCATTTACTGAATGCCCTTCCTCTAAGCAATAGTAGCATTTGACATAGGTCTTTGGTATGTTTTGTGCTGGTGCATAGGGAACATGAATTTGTGAGGATGGAGGTAATGAATTTTGGCGTTTGAGCTGTTAATCATTTGATTGTGTATTGATTACATTCATTTCAGGCTTAGAAATCTTTTTCAATTCTTCAAGTTTCTCCATAAACCTCTCAACATCCGCATTCTAAATTGAATGGTGCGCCATACTTTCCAACTTTTTCTCTTTGAGTTCTACATTGATCTATTTACTCTTATTGAAACCTTCATTAATTCCTGAAAAGGATTCTTCCTTAAAGTGGACTTTATTCTCTTTATTTTCAGTCACATTCCTTCCTGTATCTCTTGATGATGAGAATATTTTGGTTACTAATATTCTGGCTTACAATTATTGTTCAATATGATTCTTGAGGATCTTCATAGGTGGTGTAAGGCATCCTCTATCTTCAGCTCTAACCATTACATTATATTTTAAAATTTCCTTACTTATGGAGCCTTTATAATAAGCTGAAATAAAGTAAAATAGGATTTAATGTGGTATTTTATTGTGAGGAATATACTTCTATCTCAATAGGTAAGTAAAAATGGTTTCAAACTCTCCATTAAATTTTTTATATTGTGATAGACTACCAATTCCTCCATCTTCCTATATATCATTAAAAAGCTTGATGAGTGAGTCTCTTCTGTATCTGCTTTCAGGTTCAACTACTCCCCATTTTGTAATAATATCTTCTTAAGTTGTGTCCCATTTCCTTCTTCATAACCTGGCACAGCTTCAATTGCATCACTAATTCTTGGTTCTGTTGTGAAAAAGGCCATTTGTGTCAGGATGAAACTATGATAAAGGTGTAAATAGGCTAATTACAGCTTTAACTATGTTTGTGACACGGTAAAATGGTTTGAAAAAGATTTATAAGGGTTCTAAAGATAATTTAATTGGAGATTAAAAGGGCTTTACTATATGAATATAGTGGTGGTGAGCGCTGTTGAAAGCCCTGGGTGCAGCTTTATCTGTTGGGTTACAGTAATAAAAGACTACAATAATTAAGATTTATAGTTATACCTTATTATTAAGAAAGAGTAAAACTGTTTTTGACAGTTTACTACGTATTTTATTCAAGAGCAGGATGAGGAAACAATTCTGGGTGTGAAAAGCCTCCTTTTTATCCTGAAATGGGGTGGAGGGGGTGCTAGACCTTTCCACGTAGAGCAAGTGAAGATTTTTTCACTCTCTAGTACTGGCTTGTGGTTTGCAAACAGCCTGCATAACCTGTATTGGGCTCAGATGTGGTTTTGAAACCACATCTGGGCAGTTTTCACCAATACAGGGTGAAATGTTTCATCTAGGGACCTCACAGCCTGATTCTGACGTGTATGACGTGTAGAATGCTGTACAGAACCTGTATGGGACCCCAGTATTGACTGACATATGAGGTATTGAAGTAAAAACAAGCCTCTTCCTCTATTTGACACCTCATATTCATGGTTATGGGATATTATCCCATGGTAAGGCTGTATATGAAAGCAGGTGGGAATCTGACCTTAAAAAAGCCATAACTTTGTCAATTATTGAGATATCAACCTCATAATTGGTTCGGTGTGTAGCCCTATATGGGTTCTACACAATGGTACCTCATTTGATATGGGTATCATTAAATATGGCAAAGTTATCCCATGTACAAGAGTTTTGTACATTTGCGTGGTATAGGCAAAAAGCTGTATTGAGCTTATTTTCCCCATAACTTTTGTTCTGGTTGAGCTATGGGAAATGGATGACACCATCAGATAGCCCTGATTGTGCTCTTTCCCCAAAGACCATACTTCAAGTATCTCACACTCAAACTGTAGAAGTTAAATGACAGATGAATGTTTTGTTCACCCTTATTTGGCCTGAAATTGACCATAACTCCAGTAATATTGGTGCTAGCTCAGTTTGGCTGGTACCATTGGGTAGCCCTGGCTTAGAGCCTCATTTTGAGTACCCATTTGATGGGGTTAAGCCTCTCCTTCTAGATTTTAGATGAGAGGTGAAAATTAAGGTTTGTACTCAGCAATAACTTTGTTATTTCTTGTCCTATAGTGATGGGACTTCTTTTTTCAGAAAGAACTGAGTTTCCTCTTTCATTTGGTACCTTTTGAGCTGATTTGGTTCAGTTCCATGTTTTGGTGGTATCTTGGCTATACCATTGGTTTATGGTATTTTGGTTGTCATGCTTGTGCTCTGGTTTTGAGTCACAGGCTGATATACCCTCCCTCTGAAAAAGGCTCATCATTGATGAGACTGTTCAGTCCTCCTAGAGGCCCTGAATCTCCTTAGATGAAGCTTCCCATCTGGTATGGCATCTTATGCCAACCATTTGTCTTTATCAGCTGTTTGGTGCTTGAATCTGACTAAGTATTGTCTTTGATCCTTTCCATTAAGTCTTATCTTCCTGGCCCTGATTATCCTACTCACAGGTCCTGGAGACTCTTCCACCTCCACTATGTCAGGTGGTGTGGGGTTCTTCTTCCTGGAGGGGAATTTGTCCTCCTCTGTTTGGAAGTATGGTTTGACCAAACTTACTGGGAAGACTGGGTGCTTCCTGGAAAATTCCTCTGTAAGTTTGACTTCCACTGCATTCTTTCCTATCAACCTAATGATAGTGAAAGGCCCTACAAATGAGTCTCTCATCTCCTTGGGTCCTTTAAGATTATTAAAGTTCAGTGTCGACACTAGCACCTGGTCACCTTCCTTAAAGTCAGGTTCCATGTGTGTCTTGTCCCACCTCTGCTTATTATATTCTTTTGCCTCAGCTATGCATTTGGCAGCTGTGTCACAAGCCCTCTTCCACATATCATGGAATTCTTTGGCTGTTGGGTGGATGGTCAGAAGATTCTTCTTTAAGTGCTCCATAGGCAACAGGGCATTACACCCTTTCTCTACCACTGCAGGTGTTTTTCCTGTGGTAGAGTGCTGACTTGTATTGTAAGCCAGTTGGACAGCTGGTAGAAGGGTAACCCAGTCATGGGTGTATCCTTCATGGTCCTTGTATTCCATGCCATAGGCACAGAACCTTCTGAGGATGTCTTCCATAGTCTGGATCATCCTCTCAGCTAGGCCATCTGTCTGCGGATGGTAAGCTGTGGAAAAAGTGTAAGATGTGACTATGAAACTGATGATAATATTACTATTAATCAACAGTACTATGTCTGTTCTTATGAAATATAATAATAAAATATTATTATAACCACAATTAAATAATTAAAGAATTATTTCTTTCACGTGTTAAGCACTACTAGTGATTTTAACAGTGAGCAAGTAATTGTCTACAAGAATCAATTACAAGAAGAATTTAATAATAAAAACTTCTTTTATTAAAATAATAAAATTATTTTAATATATAATTATCTTTTGCAAGAATAATTATAAAGCTAATCCTTGAAGAAAACTATTATTAGAGAAAAACTTTAAGAATTAAAGATAAATGACTCACTAATACTCCAAAGAACTTATTGATAGATAAAAGTAGAGAAATTTGATGTAGAATTGTGGATTTAAGAGATCAAAATGATTTATAGCAGGATTACAACAATATATAGTTGGATTCTATTATTTCACGTCTTTCTGATTGATTCTGAAAGATTTAAAACGCTTAAGAATAGTATAACTAATACTTACTAGTTGGTAACAATGATATGAAATGATAATAAGATGATGATGATGCGGAAAAAACAGCAAGAGAAGGCCTCTTTTAAGTCAACAACAGCTCACAGAGGTCTGCCATGGAGCAAACTGAAAAACCAGTGATTGAGAAAGCATCAAACCCTTTGGGATGAGTACTTACATCATCTGTTGTCACGTAAAATTGTCATAATTGATTCATTGATGCTTTTACGTGACTACCAACCCCAATATGGTTAAGAAGAAAAGGGGTAACACTTGTAAATCTTCTTTTATTCCAAAGTAATCATTGATTTCCCAAAGTTATCAATGTTATTGAAAATTTCATCACAGGTTGCATTTACTGTGAATTTTTGAAGATTCAGTGTTTCACATAGAATAACCAAAAATGGACTGTAAGTAACACTTTTGATTTTACTAGTAAAACTGTAATTCTTTTTGGTTGTACCATAGATAATACGGTTCTCAATTGGTCCTGAAGGTTTCAGAGGGATTCATTAAGAATTGTATTTTTAATGAATTTTTGAAGTTTTTACCTCATTTCTATGTAGAATTGCAAATATCAGTGTTTGACTGGTTGCTATGAGGTAAATCAATGGATACAAGTCCAAAAAGGGTTTTAATTACTCTTTTGGGGTTTATCCATGGAAAGTCATTAGTAATTGACATGGTTACAGGAGTGTAAGTAGTTCTTTACCTCCTTGGCATGTCAAAATAGCAGGTTATTTGCTATTTTCTGGTGTTTTACAGTAGTTGTAACTTGGTAACCAAGTTCCCAAAGAGTTTTAGTTTACCAATTGGGTCAAGATCAGCCATGGAACCAAGCTTTGGAGCTATCCACGCCTCTGGAGCCTCAGAAGGTGGGTACCCTGGCTCTCTTTGATGTCTTTTGTCCCCCTTGCTTATTTTTCACGTCAAAATAGAAATTTAAGCTTAAAGTGAGATATCCACTATGGGTGTACCAAAGGTGCATGTAAAAATACCATAATATTAGGTGCTTAAAACATGTATAACACTATTCTTAGTGTATATGTAACATGGGATTTCTCACTTTCCCATTATTTTGGCGTAAAATCAAGAAAAACAAAAATTTTCACGGATCTTCTATGTGGTATTAATGATGTGGTGTTGAAGTATTTTACATATTACCACCTCAAAGAGTTAATTTGAGCTTATTCACTCTATGGAGCTACCCTAGGTGAATTTTTGTGTAGAATCCAAATCTGGCCTTAAATCCATGGATTTACTTACTCAATAAGAAGTTATTCATCTTTTCTGAAATCAAAAATGATGAATTTTGAATATATGCATGATTTATGAGTTATGTATAATTCAAAATTTCTTTTTAAGATAATTGTGGCCTATTTGGGTATGTAAAATATACCTCAAGGCTCACAAAAAGAAAGGTTGGTGCCAAGCATGTCATACAAGTTGGTCCAAGATTCAGATGTCAATATTGGGTCCCTACCACTAATGATGATTTTAGGGACTCCACAGGTAGATATGATATTATTCAAAAATAATAGGGCAGTATCCATGGCTGTGTCCTCTTTGTGGCATGGTAGACACCTCATGCTCTTGCTGAATTTATCAACTATGATCAAGCAGGCATTGTAGTTTTCTTTGCCTCCTGGGACAAGTCCTGTAACCCAGTCCATGTTGATAGTTTCTCATTGGTGTTTGGGTTATTCTATGTGTTGAAGTAACCCATACTTCTTCCCATGTTTCCTATTTGCCTTTTGGCATCTTTCACAAGTGTTGATGTATTCTCCCAGCTCTTGTTCCCACTTGGGCCACCAAGCTGTGCTTGCTACCCTCTCCTTGGTCCTGACTTCACTCAAGTGTCCCATATAGGGGCAGTCATGGCATTCCTGTAGGATCAAGTAGATGTGGTCTCTGTCTACCACTTTGAGTGCACTTTTGTGTTTCTCTCTGTGGTAGGGCAGGCCATCTATAAGGAAGAAATTGTTATCCTTATAGGCCCTTAACCAGGGTTCTTCCAACTGGGATTCCAGTTATGGACTCCTGTACCTTTGTTGAAGGAGTTGTAGTAGTATGCCACACTGTTTGTGTTTGGCATAAGACTTCAGTACTGCACTAAAAAATTCATTGTGCAGTTCAGAGGAACATATCCCCAATATGGGAGTTTCTGTCCCCTCTGAATCAGTGTTTCCACTGTCAAGGGTACCACTTTCTGGTGCCCATTCAGAAAATCTGAAGTTCGTTCTCCTATCTACTTCCATGAAATGGATAGGGATTTTGGCTGCAACTTCAGGGTCATAAGCTGGATTCCTTTTGACATTGACCAGTGGCCATCTGCTAAGGCCATCTGAATTGGTATGACTTTTACCTTCTTTGTATATGATGGTCATGTTCCCTCTATACTTCTGGATGGCTATTTGCCATCTCAGCATGTGTCTATTTGTAGTCTTCATGTTCAGTAAAGACTTCAAGGCTGTGCAGTATGTGTAGAATTCAAAGACTGCACCCTCCAAATAATAATGGAGTTTCTCTAGAGCCCAGACTAGACATAGACATTCAGTCTGGGTGGCCCCATACCTGGCTTCTGAATCTTTCAGTTGCCTAGAGATGTAACATATTACACCCTCTCTTGGTTCACCATCCACAATTTGTCTTTGGTGAAGGGTTGCTCCTAGGCCTTGACTGCATGCTGCATCTATATATAACTTCAATGGTAGTTCAAAGTCAGGTAAGATGAGAACAGGTGCATTTTTGAGTTCATATTTGATCCTCTCATATGAGTCCCTCCTTTCCTTGGTTATTTCAAAAACTACATCTTTTGAACATAACTTGTATAAACTACTAGTTATGTGTGCAAAGTTTTTGATGTGGTTTCTATAGTAGCTAGCAAACCAAAGAAAAGATTGCATCTCTTTGATGCTTTTTGGTACTGTCTTTTGCAGTACTTCTGCTACTTTATTCTGGTCAATTGCCAGACTAAGACTTGAGACTTTATGTCCTAGAGCCAGTAACTCTTGTTGGCCAAAATTGCACTTTTTGAGTGAAATTTTGAGATTTATGGGTGTGCATTTACTTAGTACTCTTTCTATGTATTGCACATGGTCCTCCCAATTCTCTGTTTATATAATGATATCATCAATATATACCACCATCCAGCCTTCCAGTATTTCTTCTTGAAATATTTTGTCCATCATCCTTTGGACATGGGCTGGTGCATTTTTGATGCCAAATGGCATCCTGGTATACTCATATATGCCCATATGGCATATTATTCTGAGTAATTTCATGGAGTTTGGTTTAACTCCATTTTGGTGGAAGCCTTTCATACAAGCCTCCATTTTGGTTATATATTTGGCTTTTGCCAATTTATCCAAGGCATGAGGTATCCTGGGTATAGGGTACATGTCTGCTTTTGTGTAGTTATTCAGAGCTCTGAAATCTCCACACAGTCTAGATTTGTCATCATTCCAGGTCATTAGGACAGGGGTGGTTATTTCCACTATTTAATTATGTCCAATCTTCCTGATGACATCCATATCCAGGAGTTCATTGATATGTTTCTCAATTTCTTTCCTGGTTTCCAGGCTTGCTGGATAAGGAGGTCTCCTAAGAATGGGTGGATAAGGCCTTTCCACATTCAGATACAGTTCTATATCATCTCCTTTGATCTTTCCTAATGGTTCTTCACCAATGGCAAATGCTGGTCTGTTCTTTCTCAGCATCTTCAGTAAACCTAGTTTTTGTTTACTGGTGCAGGTAGTGCTAAACTGTCCCTCTCTGAATTCCTTCAGAAGTTCTTCTAGTGGGTCTTAAGAAGATATCTGGTATATATCAAGTGAAAATTTCTTTTCCTTGTTAGTACTAATGGTGATGTGCCTATTTTTACTGTTGTAAATGTCTATGCTATACATCCTCTGGTAATCTGTTCCCAGTAAAAGCCCTTGGATGTGGGCATCATCAAGCACTACAAACTCTGGGTTGAGTCTGATATTACCGTTTCTGTGGGGTATAATTATCTCTTTGATAATTGTTCCAATGGAAGTGATCTTCCCTGATGCACTTTTAAATTTCTTTGCCTTAGTGGGAAAGAGCTGTTTATCCCAGTTTGGGAAGTGGGTATCCAGATAGTTTCTGGCCACTATGGAGCAGTGTGCTCCACTATAAATGATCAGTGGATGCTGAGCAATGTCAATACAAACAGTCATTTTTGTGGCTGTCCCATGTATATATGCCATTCCTTTGGTTGGTGTAACCAGGAATGTTTGTGCATCTTGTGTGTGTTTGCACAAGTTCTTGTTAGCAGTGTCCTGTGGCATGCCTGCTTCGAACTGTATGTCCTGGATTTCTAGTGGGGTTTCCTTTTGGTATTCCACTAGAAATTCCTCTCTTGGGTCTTGATCATCATCAGATGGTTCTCTGATGGCATCACCCATGGAGTCTGATTCAGAATCCTCTGTTGGAGATTCTTCCTCTGGGACTTTCTCAATGGTATAGACTTTTCTTTGCCTTTGAACAGTTGTTGTCATAGTGGGCTGTTGAACCACAATTGTGACAAGAATTCGTCTTTTTTGCCACTTCTGCCACTCGTTCCTTGGGTTTGTCTTTAAACTCTACCCTGAAAGGTTGTTTCTCTTTGAAGCTACTGCTGTTATATGGGGTGAATTTCCCTATATTATTCCTTTTCCTTATTTCTTGTAAGGTGTTGGCAATGTCATCTGGAGTGCAATTTTGGTTGCATCTGCATTTTACTGCATGCTCTAGTTCTCTTGGCAGTTGCGTCAGAAGCTTGTGATTCCTCATTTGGATTTTCATTTGAGGATCAATGGCTTTAAGTCTTTTAGACTGTCTAAGATACCACTCATATGGATCTTTGTCCACTGAGTAGTTGTCATTTTCAAATGACATTGTCTTCTGCCATATCCATGTTCCATTACTGTACTTTTGAATGATTTGACTCTTCCACCATGGCCAGTTTCTTCTGCCATGGATTTCTTTCATTTCTATGTACCATATACTAGCATGACCTTTAAATGCAGTATTCAATCTAGAAGTAATCCAGTAGTCTGGTATGCTTGGTAAATCAATGAAGAGTCCATCAATATAATCTATGAGTTCCATATGATCATATTCTCCTCATCCAGAGAATTTGGGCCAGCTTGAGGCCTCAAAAAGCTGTTTCAGGGCTTCCTTCTCTGGATAAGAGATTCCATATCCATCCTGGTATTGTGATGGAGATCTTGCCTTATTCATCAACATGGCATCTGATTTGATGTCATCTGGTTGATATGGATTCTCCATAACTTGGCCTTGTGGTTGGGGCTTCAAGTTATGGTAGACATTAAACAATTTGTTTATGTCTTGGTCCAGACAATCCCTGTCCCTTTTGCTGTGGTGTTGTTCTTCAAATACTATATTCAGTCTTTTGTTGGTTTCTTCAGAGGCTTTGCTCAGTTGAGCATATCCTTCTTGAAGATTCTTAAATATCTGTTCCAAGGAGGCTTGAGTTTTTCTCATCCTCTCTTGGCCAGCTTTAATTTCTGCAAACTGCTTTGCAGAATGTTTAGCATATTGGGACATTTGTAACCACACTCTGTCACTGTTGATGTTACTCTCAGAGGTGACAATGTTATTTTCAGTCTGAGTGGGGGTAATGTTTCTCTCACTAGGACTACTGATTCCAGAGTGGTTTACAACTACTTATGGTTCTTGTGTACTTCTTTCACAGAATCTAACAGTTTCTGGATCATGGCATCTGACTCTTTCCTCCTATGGTTGAAGGAGGCTTTGTTCTTGCCCTTGTTTCCATGTCTTCTCCTGGAAACTTCCTGGACTTGTGAAGAATGGTGACTCTTGGCCACTGATCTGCTGGTTTCTGAATGGTGTGAAGCTACTGGAGATCTGGTTTGGCCTTCTCCTTGTGAGCCTGAAGGAATCTGAGTAGGCCCTTTCTGGTTTAACTGTTCTTCTATAGGTTGAAAAGTGGCTTGATTCTCCCTTATCCTCTGTGCCCTTGCCTCCAGGAGTCTGAACTGCCTGGTAGGATTCCAACCTTTGGTGATTACCATAAGGTCCTTGAAGTCTATCTCTTTGAGACAGATCTTCTGGCAACTTGCTCCAAGTTCTGCCCAGTAAGATGCCAGGTTGAACCTCTTGTTGTCCATGCTCCATTGAAACAAATCTTTGAGCAGTTGGTGGAGCTGAAGAACTTGATCCATATACTTCCAGTCCTCTGGTTTGAGGTTCCTGTTGAATTGGAGTGTGAATGGCAGGGTTAATATTATCTCCCTCATTGTTTTTCCATCCACCACTGTGTCCAAGGTGTCCTCTTCCAGGTCTTCTGGTTCTGGACAAGCCTTCTCTGTCCTCTGGCTGGTTCCTTTGGAAGCCAAGGTCTCTGAGGTATACAGGGGACATATCAGTGTTTGCAAGCAGTCAAAAACTTTATGTTCTTAGGGTATTTACCTTTGAATGTGCCTTGTACAAATTTGTTATCTGCTGATTTGGGCAGTTTGCCTTTGGAGGTTACAACTGGGTTAATAATTGTAATTTTTCCTGTACAAGTGGTTAAGGTTGGTTTACCTTGTATTGATGCAGAGTTTTGTGGTTCTCTACTCCTCTGAGTGGCTATTTGAGTCCACTTCTTGGCTGTGATGAGACCTTCACTGTGCCTCTTTCCTTTGCCCTTGCTGCCCTCTGGTTCTGAGGGTGTCACTGGTGTGTTGGCATGTGACTGGGTCTCAAGTGGGATGTAATTTTCTTCCACTGAATCAAGGCAGGAAAAAGAGGGCTTATGTCAGTTAAGACTTCTCAAAAAATGCTGGTTTTGCAGGTCTAACATTAGCCTCTGGGCTTGTATGTTACTACAATATGCCCTGTATAATGACAGTGTAATTTAAACAACAATTCCACGTCAGAATTACAGCTTTTGGTACCCTGTCACACTGTTTGTGTGCCAGTATCCCACAGATACACTTGTGGTTTTCAAGTGTAATCTGGATAAGTGGCTCTGTATAAGTGTAATTGGGTTAACAATACACTTAACCATGCCTCAACTGATGGTTCTTCAGTCAGAGGTGTCCTTATTCAATCAAGAATACAGGACCTATTGATGGCTTGTGTGTTTTTATATGTAAACATGCCAAAAATAAAGGTTCCAGTGGGTATCAACCACATGGTAAGTACTCTTATAATATGAGTAATAAAGTAAAATATATATAAAATATATAATTTAAAAGAAAAATACACCTAAAAAATATAAAACAATTATCAGAAAATAGAAAATAAGAGAAAACACTTACTTATTAGGTCCAAAAAAAAAGTTTAAAACACGGCCAGGCCCCCAAAATGTCAGGATGAAACTATGATAAAGGTGTAAATAGGCTAAGTACAACTTTAACTATGTTTGTGACACGGTAAAATGGTTTAAAAGAGATTTATAAGGGCTCTAAAGATAATTTAATTGGAGATTAAAAGGGCTTTACTATATAGAATATAGTGGTGGTGAGTGCTGTTGAAAGCCCTGGTCGCAGCTTTATCTGTTGGGTTACAATAATAAAAGACTACAATAATTAAGATTTATAGTTATACCTGATTATTAACCAAGAGTAAAACTTTTTTTGACAGTCTACTACGTAGGTTATTCAAGAGCAGGATGAGGAAACAATTCTGGGTGTGAAAAGCCTCCTTTTTATCCTGAAATGGGGTGGAAAGGGTGCTAGACCTTTCCACATAGAGCAAGTGAACAGTTTTTCACTCTCAAGTACTGGCTTGTGGCTTTCAAACAGCCTGTATAATCTGTATTGGGCTCAGATGTGGTTTTGAAACCACATCTGGGCAGTTTTCATCAATACAGGGTGAAAAGTTTCATCTGGGGACCTCACAGCCTGATTCTGACGTGTATGAAGGGTAGAATGCTGTACAGAACCTGTATGGGACCCCAGTATTGACTGAGATATGAGGTATTGAAGTAAAAACAAGCTTCTCCGTCTATTTGAGACATCATATTCATGGTTATGGGATATTATCCCATGGTAAAGCTGTATATGACAGCAGGTGGGAATCTGACCTCAAAACAGCCATAACTTTGTCAATTCTTGAGACATCAACCTCAAAATTGGTTCAGTGTGTAGCCCTATATGAGCTCTAAACAATGGTACCTCATTTGATATGTGTATCATTAAATATGGCAATGTTATCCCATGTACAAGAAATTCGTACATTTGCGTGGTATAGGCAAAAAGCTGTATTGAACGTATTTGCCCCATACCTTTTGTTCTAGTTGAGATATGGGGAAATGGATGACACCATCAGATAGCCCTGATTGTGCTCTTTCTTTAAAGACCCCACTTCAAGTATCTCACAATCAAACTGTAGAAGTTAGATGACAGGTGAATGTTTTGTTCACCCTTATTTGGCCTGAAATTGACCATAACTCCAGTAATATTGGTGCTAGCTCAGTTTGGCTGGTACCATTGGGTAGCCCTGGCTTAGAGCCTCATTTTGAGTACCCATTTGATGGGGTTAAGCCTCTCCTTCTAGATTTTAGATGAGAGGTGAAAATTAAGGTTTATGCTCAGCAATAACTTTGTTATTTCTTGTCCTATGGTGATGGGACTTATGTTTTCAGAAAGATGTGAGTTTCCTCTTTTGTTTGATACCTTTTGAGCTGATTTTGCTCAGCTCCATGTTTTGGTGGTATCTTGGCTATACCATTGGTTTATGGTATTTTGGCTGTCATGCTTGTGCTCTGGTTTTGAGTCACAGGCTGACAATTTGCATTGCTAGTTCTTCATCTGTTGATCCCCGCATTTAAGATAATCTTTCCACTTTCCTGATAACTTTCTCTACTCCTCCCTCAAAATTTAGGTTGTAATTGTTGGCTTTAATTTTAAACACAGGTCTTTCTAGCCTTGGAACTTACTTCTGTAATGGAATTGGGCTATTAGGTGTAATGAAAAAAACTCTCCTTGGAATATTTTTAGCTTTTTTCTCTGTGTCTGGAGTAGAGGTGGCTCTAGGGAAAGGTGTAGGTGATATTGCTCAATCTTCAGGCCTAACATGCCTTGGTAAGGTGGGTTCACTTGGACTAGCTCCAAGTGTAAAATATTCTTGTTCTCTTTTTCTCCTCTTTTTGTTTTTTTTTGACAATAAATCTGGAATTTTCTTCATAAGACTCTTTATTAGTATTTTTTGACCTTGTTCTTCACTTGCTTCTGCATACTGTTCATCTGAAGTATCTTCAGGTAATGGTAGTAATTTATATGTTGATTGTTGATTGATTCTTATTTGGTAAACTGATCCTTGTAAGTATTTTGTACTTTGCTTCTTGAATTAACTTGAAGAAAAATCTCCTTAATTCTTCCTTTTCTTTGTGTTCTGTTCTTGGTGCTCCAATAGGTAAAGCAATATCTTTAGGTGTTTGATTTTCTGGTGTTCTTTCTTTCACTGGATAATATAATGGTATGATTGATTTGAGGATTAAGATGGTGATGATGATCTGGAATAGGGTTTGTTTCCAGATTCCAAATTTTATAAGTGTGTTGATAGTCAATTCATTACAAATAGTAAGTTTTTTTGGGAGTTAAGTCTTTTGATTATATTTTTTATATTATTGATTATTGACTCATTATTGAATGTTGAAGTTGAAATGCCACTGTTTGGACACCAGGTGTGGAATTCCTTTTAGTCTAGTATTGGATAAGGCAGTCCTTGAGGGGGAAATCACACATAAAGGTTTTTGAATTTCTGAAATAATCTTATAACCAAAGGTGATGATGGTGTTTGCGCTGCCCCTCTAAATATGCTAAAAAATATTTCTACAGAGCGCACAAATCAAATTTTAATATTATGGCTTTACAACTAGAGAATACTTTTGAGCAGTCTCTATCAGACCTAATCAGCAATCAGATAGGTAACTTATAAGCTAAAGAAGGTATAAAATATAAAATGATATAAGGGTAAGACCTCAATGGTAAAATATTTTGATTTATTACAACAGTACTAATATTGAGTGTAAGGGTAATTCGACTTTGATGTTATATATTTTATAATAATCGATGTTTTTAGAAGATTATTGTTAATACAGAATAACAATAAGATCTTCAATAACTAAATGGTAAGGTATGGGTAATATAACATGGATATTTTTTAAACATATGAGTGATATACTATAATATAAGTGTATGTTTTTCTATAATAATATATATTTGTAAGGTTATTTTTTGATATAAATCTATAATATGAATATTTTTCCTCTATAATATAGGGTTTATGGAGATAAAATCAATGGTATGAGTATTATTGATAGTTTTATAATTATTAGACTAATAATTTAAACATAGGGTTGATTAGAAATATAATTTAGACCTTATTTTAACTACAATTAATTAGAAATCACTATGAACTAAGCTTAAAGGTCTATAATACTTTGATAGAAAAGCTAGAGTATCCTCCTAGTAAGGGATGGATGAATTATTCTCCCTCTAGGTAGATAATTCCCATTTAATAATAGTACTAGATTTACCTACTAGTAAGGGATGAATAATTATTCTCCTTCTTTGTATATATTTGATTGCATGGAGAAAAAAGGAAAAATGAGGGAAAGAGGCTCTCTGTTTATATTATCTGGGATCTCCATAAAGGCACTCAAACACAAGGTACTTCGAATTTTCTCATTTCTTTTGGCTGGGATAAGTTTTTAATAGTGGTGAGATACCATTTGTTTGGTTTATTGCACCATTGTTATGTATGATTATGTAATCTGAGATTTTTTTTCTGGTGAGGAATTTTGAGATGGTGTAATTTCTTGGAGTTATTGCACCATGTCTTCAGCTGATTGCAACATTTTCATGCATGATTATGTGATATGGCTAAAATTTATTTGCTGAGGAATTCGGGATGGTCTCATTTCTTGAAATTATTGCACCATTTCTTTGGTTTGTTGCACCATTTGTTTGTGGGATGAGATGATTTTTTAAAGTGAATGCACCATAGGTCTGTGCACTATTATAACTGTACATGAAGAATTCTGTATATTGTGGCAATCCTATTTGTCCTGTATGAGATTCAATTTTCCCTCATTTAACTTCAATTCTGTTTTTGATTTATATTTACTGGCTTACCAAGTGTATGTGCTTGTATTTCCATGCACATTCTGTGTACTTTGAGGTTTTGATGGATTCTCCTTGCATAAATTAATTAATTTTTTTCTTTCTGTCTTGTGAATGTTCATTTATACAGTTTCAATTCATTCCTTATTGAAGTGGCCTCAGTTTAATAATTGAATTTCTTATTAATCCAAAGGCTGAGCAGAACTGGTGTAACTTGAGTGTTACACTAACTGTTTTATTGGTAGCTTTAACATTTTTTATTGTTACTTTTCTAATAAGATAGACCATTCTTCTAGGGTTTCTCTTATGGGATTATACATATAGGTTAATTTCAATAAATATTACAGCATACTTTGCTTATCATAATTGATTAATTATTGATTCTTCTTTGTTATTTCTTCAATTAATAGCCTTACAAATGAAATTTAACTTGAAACTGGGACATTAAGGTATGCAATACCACAGTATAACTGTCAACTCCAGGGTCCCAACCATAAGGCTAAAAAATATTGGTCATTGTATGACTTTAAACTACATTGTAGAAACCATAAGGCTAAAACAATTAGTCCTTGTATGACTGCAAACTACAGGGAAGAAGCCTGAAGGCAAAAATTAGTCCTTTTATGACTGTAAACTACAGGGTAGCAATCTGAAGGCTAAAAATGAGTCCTTTTATGGCTTTCAATCTGAGGTTAGTATCCATCAGTCTACAAAACCTAGTAATTGTATGACTGTAAGCTACAGGGTAGCAACCTGAAGGCTAAGGTTAGCCCTTGTATTACTGTAAATTACTGGGTAGCAACCTGGAGGCTAAAATTAGTCTTTTATTTATTGTAAATTACAGGGTAGCAACCTGAAGGCTAAAACCAGTCCTTGTATCACTTTAAACTACAGAGCAGCAACCTGAAGGCTAAATACTATTCCTTGTATGACTTTTAAATACAGGGTGGTTCCCAGATGGCCAAGATCACTCATTATATGACTTTAAACTACAGGGGTAGCACACTAGAGGGCTGAATATGCAAGTATGTCACAACCATGGCAATACCCCTCATGGACCCCCATATGGCACATCAATGCCATATCCAAATGATGGCAATTTGGCCATATCCATAATCCTTGGCTGAATTGGAAATTTCATTTTTTTGGTCTTTTATGGCCATTTCACCATCTGGGACCAACTTGGCCCTTCCTGGCCAGTATTTTCCTTTTAGAACTCCTAGGTATTTTCCAGTCAAAAAGGAAAATACAGCCCAAAAGCCTGTATTTGGCTTTTTAAGCTTTAACTACATTTTTGTGCATTTTGGGAATTTTGGTGTATTCATCCATTTAATGCCATTTTCCATGTAATATTCAAAATATTCCCAAATAGCCATATTGGGCAATTTGGGGCTTGGTTGCCAGTTTTGCACATTTTGTGCACTTTTGTGAATTTTATGCGAACTTTGTGCAAATACAGTTTTAAGACTTTATAAGCTGTATTTGGCCAAGACACCCAAAAACACTTTTTTACTCCTGAAGCCACCCAAAACCCTTTTTTAACTCATATCCTCCTGGAATATTTCCAAAAAGACCTATGACTAATTTTGCCCTCCAATTACCAAAAGTGCCATAAATGGAGTTATACACCATTATGCATCTTTTTTCACCCGCAATACAATGGCGCCAATATCAAAGGGTTATCTCAATATTCCTCAAAGTCATCAAGACATCACATCATCTAGAGGATTCATCAAGGCTCAAGGACAAGTGTCATTCTCAAATATAAATGACACCTTCAAGCAATCATTGCATATTTTCATTCACAGTATTCCTCCAAGGTACTACTGGAAGTTCATTATCAAGGGATATTCAAGAGGTGGTTGAAAAACAACTTTCAAGTGTTAATGCTACATCAATACACCTTGGAAACCACATTTATTCAATACATTCTGGTATCATCAAGACTTTTATTTCAATCATACACTATGGGAAGTTCATTCAACCCAGTTCATTTCTCAATTTGGCAAGGTATACATTCCTTCAGACAATCAATACAGATTCCAGTATTTCATACAGATCAGCTGCCAGCCTGAAGAAGTCAAGCTCTCAACCTTTCACATATACCAGCCTCCTTTGATCCTGGGGTGTTTTCCCCCAGTCAATCAATATATTCTTATTTTATTTTATCTTTATTTATCTTTTCATTTTGTTAAATAAATATTGATATTAGCAAGTCAGCCATTTAGCAACTATTCCTTTTCTTTCTTTGCCTTTCAGTGGATATTGGTGGTCATATCCTTTACTAATTCCATTTTTCATTCTGGCAGGTTGAAAAAGTGATTAAGTACTTACTTCATTGGCTCTTTGGCCATTTGGCTACTTCTTTCTCTTATTGCATCTCATTTTGTGCTGGCATATTTCTTAGAGAAATTTATTGCTTTTATTTCTATCTTCTTTGCTCTTTCAAGTCCTGCAAGTGAGTTCCAGGCCACTCTTGTATTTCCCAAGAGCCCCTGTGACAAAGTAAAATCAATGAATAATGAAACACAAAAAAAGAGAAGATGTCAATGGTAGAAATAAAAGTGAAGCATAGACTAATTAAGAATTCAAGGTGAAAATAATGAAGAATATTCAATAAAAATGAAACTATCCATTGTCATCTTTTTTGTCCTCAGTAAGACAGTAAACCTCTCCCTTGTGTAATTCTGGACTGGGATTTTCAAATGGCCTTGTATGACATTAAACTGTAGGATTTGGTATACCTAATATACTGGGTTTTATCCACCTAGAGGTAAAGGCCTTGAATGAATTAAGACTACAACTCAAATTAAATCATGAAAAAAAGGAAGAGATAATACTAAAAACCAGTTTCATTTCACTAAAAAATTAAAAAATGCAAAAAAAATGAGAAATAATATTATTACTTGATAATTTCAACCAGGTCAATAATCATTAAAGCTCAGGAAAATGCAGAAAAATACAAGCCAGTACTCAAGAATGTTAGGAAACTAAATGAAGCTATGACTCAAGATCTGAATCTACCTTTTTAAAGACAACAATTATGAAGAGATCCTTATGAAAACCCTTTATCAGCTAACCTACCTCTATTTATTGCAAAATTGAAATTTACAGAAGAAAGAATTGCAATGATCAATCTTGGTCCATCTGGATGGTTATCAGAAGAAGAAACAAATTTATTAAAAAATTTATATTTCTAAGGGAAAAGGCTATTGCATTTTGTGAAGAAGAAAGAGGCATACTTAGATATTCTATTGGAAAAACTTATAAAATAAAAGTTAAACCTCATGAACAATGGCAGAAGAAACCAATACCAATACCAAAATGAATTTTTCCTCAATTTATTGAAATAGTTAGAGAAAGAATACATACAGGACTCTATGAGAAATCAACATCAAGCTGAAGCCGCCGAGTATTTTGTGTGGAAAAACCAAATGGAAAACTTAGAATAGTTCATCATCTTCAAGACCTCAATAAAGCTACAGTAAAAGATGCAGGATTAACACCAATTGTTGATGATTTTGTGGAAAAATTTTCAGGAAGAGCATTTTATGGATTAGGAGATATTATGGGAGGATATGATGCAAGAGAACTGAAAATTACTAAAATACCCTGTACATTATTTGAAACACAACTTGGAACAATTCAGCTTACCAGATTACCTCAAGGAGCCACAAACTCTGTGGCAGTTTATCAAGCACAAATGAGTTGGTTACTTCAGGAAGAAATACAAGGGCACCTGGGTATATTTATAGATTATGGATTGACTGAAGGACCAAGATCAACATAACAGCACAAAACATTGAAGGAGGATAGACCCATAAGAAGATTTATTAGGGAATATGTGGTAACATTAAAAATAATAATTTTCAGGATAGAAGATGAAGGAGCCACAATTTTGGGATCAAAATTTGCATGTTGTGTTCCAGAACTTGATATTTTATGGCATGTTGTAGCTTCGGGAGGCTGAAATATTTGAAAAAAAAAGATAAACAACATACAAAACTGGCCTAGACCCACAACAAAGAAAGAATTTAGAGGATTTGCTGGACTCTTTGCATATGTCAGAATGTTAATCAAGGACTTTTCACAAGTTTCAGAACCATTGGCAAGATTGAATAGCAAGGATGTATTGTGGAAATGGGATGAAAATTGTAAAGAAGCTATTATGAAAATCAAGAATATAGTAGGAGATGAAATTCCTTTTAATACAACTAATTATGAAAAAGGGTCAGGGAAGAAAAAATGAGCAATATATTCAAGCTATATGCAAGCTGGTTCAGTTATGATGAAAATGAAAAGGATAGACTGGTACTATATTTATCAGTAACCTCTTCTCCACTACAATGTAAATACTCTCATCCTGATTAGCATTGTGTGGTGTTGAAAGAACACTCAAAAAACTTCCAAAAATATGATGGGGAGAACATTTTCAGCTTCAATAAAAATTATCAACACAACACATTTACCAAATGAACCAATGGCAAAATGGGTAGCATTTCTTCAGCTTTTTTCTTTTGATTTTGTACACAAATCAGGGAAGACATTTATTATGCCAGGTAGGTCTTCAAGAAGAACAAAGTGGAAAATGAAGATGAAAGTGAAAGGGATGATTTTGATGAAGAAGAAGAATGGATTAAATGTCATCCAGGATTTCTCCTAAAAGAAGTAAATAGAAGAAGAGTGGGAAAACAAGCATAAAACAAAACAAACAATATTGAAATTGCATTAAAACAGGGAGGATTTACAAAGCATATTCAGGAATATTTTACTAGTTTGCAAAAGGTGCAAAATATTGGGGAAGAGAACTTCAAGAGGATCAAAAGAGCATCTATGAATTTCTATCTAGAAGGATGGAAGTTGAAAAAGAGAAATCAAGAGAATCCACAAATAGTTGTATTCAATGAAAAAGCTCCGAAACAGATTCTAATAAAAATGCATGAAGTGTTGGGACATTGAGAGGAAAATAAAACATACAGAAGAAGAATGAAAAGATATTGGTGGAAAGGAATGAAAAAGATAGTAAAGAAATGGGTTAAATCATGTGAAGAATGTCAGCAAAGGAGTCATTTTGAATAAAAATAGGAGAGAAGATATCTTTAAGATCTGATTTATGTAAAAGAGTAAGTATGGATTCAATACAGATTAAGGCAGGAGGATGGAAATATTTAGTTGTGGTAAGAGATGATGTTTCATGATGGCTTGAAACTTTGGCGTTAAATAGCCTAAGTGCAAAATCAGCCTCAGAATGGTTCAATTCATAAGGTATTTTAAGGTAAGGAGAACCCAAAAAAATAACAGTAGACAGAGGAGAATTGGAAAAGAACAAAAAGAAGAAGCTAAAAGAGCAGGATAAAAAAAAGAATCACTCCACCTTACTACCCAGAATCACAAGGAATTGTTGGAAAACAACATAAGAATAAAGGATGCACTTGTCAAGATGTGTGATGAAAATGGAGCCAAACAGAAAGAATACTTACTGTCAGCCTTGAGGTATATTTTACATACCCAAATAGGTCACAATTATCTTAGAAATAAAGTCTTAATTATGCATAACTCATAAGACATGCATATATTAAAAATTCATCATTTTTGATTTCAGAAGAGATGTATAACTTTTTATTGAGTAAGTAAATCCATGGATTTAAGGCCAGATTTGGATTCTACACAAAAATTCACCTACCGTAGCTTCATAGAGTGAATAAGCTCAAATTAACTCTTTGAGGTGGTAATATGGAAAATACTTCAACACCACATCATTAATACCACATAAAAGATCTGTGAAATCTTTTGTTTTACTCAATTTCATGCCAAAATAATGGGAATGTGAGAAATCCCATGTTACATATACACTAAGAATGGTGTTATGTATATCTTGGGAACTTAATATCATGGTATTCTAACATGCCATTTTGGTACACCCATAGTGGATATTTCACCTTCAGCTTAAATTTCTATTTTGACATGAAAAATAGGCAAGGGGGACAAAAGACATCAAAGAGAGCTAGGGGAGCCAACTTCTGAGGCCTCAGAGGCGTTCACAGCTCAAAGTCTTAGATCCATGGCTGATCTTGGCCCAATTAGTAAACTAAACCACTCTGGGAACTTTGTTACCATGTTACAACTATGTTAAATCATAAGAAAATAGCAAATAACCTGCTATTTTGACATGCCAAGGAGGTAAAAAGCTACTTAGACTCCTGTAACCATGTCAATTATTAATGCCTTTCCATTAATAAACCCAAAAGAGTAATTAAAACCCTTTTTGGACTTGTATCCATTTCTTTACCTCATAGCAACCAGCTAAAAACTGATATATGCAATTATACATAGAAATGAGGCAAAATCGTCAAAAATTCATTAAAAATACAATTCTTAATGAATCTCTCTTGAAATTTCAGGACTAATGGAGAACTGTCTTATATATAGTACAACCAAAAATCATCATGGTTTTAATAGTAAAATGAAAAGTTTTACTTACAGTCCATTTTTGATTATTCCATGTGAAAGACTGAATATTCAAAAATTCACATTAATTACAACCTGTGATGAAATTTCCAATAACATTGATAAATTTGAGAAATCAATGATTATTCTAAAATGAAAGAATATTTACAGATGTTACTCCTATTATTCTTAACGATATTGGGGTTGGTAGTCATGTAAGAGTATTAATTAAGTAATTATGATAATCTTAAGTGACAACAGATGATGCAATCAATAATACAAAAGGTTTTATTGTTTTATAACTCACTGGTTTTTCAGTTTGCTCCATGGCATGCCTCTGTGAGCTGTGGTTGACTTAAAAGAGGCATCCTATTGCTGTTTTTTCCAGATCATCTTATCATAATTTTATATCATTGTTACAAACAAACAATTATGAGTTAAAGCTATTCTTAAGGATTTTAATTCTTTCAGAATCAATCAGAAAGACATGAAATCATATAATTCAACTATATATTGTTGTGATACTCTTATAAATTAATTTTTATCCTTTAAAATCCACAATTCTACATCAAATCTCTCTATCTTATCTTTCAATAAGCTCTTTGGAATATTAGTGAGTAATTTATTTTTAATTCTTAAAGTTTTTTCTCTATAATTATTTTTCTTTAAGAATTATCATCATAATTCTTCTTGAAAAAGATAATTATATATTAAAATAATTTTGTTATTTTAATAAAAGAAGCTTTATTATTGAAATCTTCTTGTAATTGATTCTTGTAGACAATTACTGCTCACTGTTAAAATCACTAGTAGTGTTTAACACGTGAAAGAAATAATTACTTAATTATTTAATTGTGGTTATAATAATACTTTATTTTTATATTTCATAAGAAAAGTCATAGTACTGTTGATTAATAGTAATATTATCAACAGTTTCATAGACACATCTTACATTTGGGGGAATGGCCATGTTTTTTGAACCTTATACCATCAATTAATATATTTTTAAGTTCTAAAATATATTAATTTGATAATTTTTTTCTTTCAATTTGAAGTGAAAATAATTGTTATTCTTGAACTTGTCTTAAAATCCTTTTCATTGAGGAATTTGCTTTTATTTTAAACTGTTTTTACATGTGGCTTTTTCACATCCAAAAACTTATAGAATTATTCTTTGAGTTACTCTGAATTGATTTTGATTCAAAATCTTAAATTTTTAATTTTTTTCTTTAAAAAGAATAATTTTGTTTTAATATTAAAAAATATAAAACTTATAAAAAATCTTTAAAAATATTTTAAAAAGTATAAAAAATAATTTTTCCCTTTTATAATTTTTGCTAGTGTATTTAATCAAATGCTGTGAAGCTGGTAACAGACTCAGTAAAAGATATTTCACTAGTCCAGAATCTGAAGAGAGTATTGAGGTGCAAATTGCTAACAGAGGCACCTTATTTAACTCTGAAAAGAATAAATTACCACCAAAAGGTGTGTGTTTTATCTTATTTCACCCTTTATCTTTAAAATTGATGTGAAAATGGTGCATACCAGAAATTGAAGCAACTATTTGGTCCAGCCAGATGGATGTGGACAAGGAAGAGGCAAGACCAAATCCTGAAGTGCCAAATATTCCTCAAGAAAGCCACATCTGGAGGATGCCAGAGTTGCCCCCCATTCCCCAAGGTCTGTACCCACAGATTTTGACGTGAATTCTGAGCCTGAACTGATTCATGGTAATATTTCCAGGGCTGAACCATTTTCAAGTGGCAGCAATAGAAATATATCAATGCCAATACAAAAATTAGTTCAGAGCAGCAAAAGAAGAGGAGTGGGAAATATGCCCAAGCCTTTGGCAGGCGGCCATGAACTCTTAGTTACACATCAAGAGCTTTCCGGGTCAGGAGAAGACCATAGAACTCTCAGGAGGTTGGAGCCCATTTTCTTGCAAAGACAAGGTCAAAAAGATAAAGAATTGGTTGAAGAACCAAAGTCTTCTATCCATAGACCAGAAGAAAGAGTTGGAGATGACTCCAGCTTTGGAGACAGGGGCCCCAGTGGCATCTACCAGCTCCAGAAGTGTCCAAGGACAAGCCCAAAGGACCTCAGAAGAAGAAGAGAGTTCCCAAGAACCATCAAGGCAAGGGAAAAGGCAAAGCCAATTGGGACAGACCTTACCCACAAGGGTACAGGATCCCCAAATTGTAGCCTTCAGCCATGGACAGTGTGTTCAAAATGGCCAGAACTCTGATGAAATTCACAGCCAAGGAGCAGGAAAGGATGAACAGGACTTTTCCACACAAATAATACACCATATAAATCATGTAAAAAATGGCACTGATGTAGAGCTTGGTAAATTTTAGAAAAGTTGAATAAAATTACATCAGATATGAGTGAATTATAAAGAAGTGACAAAAAGAATACTGAATGGTATCAGTTGAGAAATCTCAGACTTGATTCAATTATCAATACTTGTAACAGAATTGAAAGTACATGTCAAGTTTAGAATGATGACATGGAAGATCTTTCCATTTTTAAAATGAATGATCAACATAAAATTCTACAAGATCATGTCCTAAAGATAGTTGAAAATACCAATCAGTTTGCTACACATTTATCAAAAAGTGACAATGAAAGGCAGAAGTTAAAGAATGAAATCATTGCAAATGTCGAAAAAATTCATATGAATTTTGAGCCATATATGCCAAGACATTCTACACCTTGGACTGAAGAAAAACATTCTGTTAAAGGAAGTTTGACCCCATTCTTAGGAGAAAATGTTATCTCCGCAAAGAATATTCCCAAATTAGAAGAATGGCCAACATTCTCTGGTGAAGGAGAATATAACCACATTGAGTTTATCAGGACTATTTATATGTTACAAGAGGACTTTAATATAGCTGATGAAATCATAGTGTGAAAATTACACTGTCTGTTTACCAGGACTGCAAAGAAATGGTATTACAAGATGAGAATAGATCATGGGAAACATGATTAGTCTTGGTGGAAGTCTGAAGTGATTACCCAATGGGCCAACAATTTTTGGAGGTTTAAAATGGAAAATACTTTTGAAAGTGCCATTTTTATCTCAGAGAAAGATGAGCCACTTAATTGGTTCTTCAAGCAGAAAGACAGATTATCTGCTTTACACCCAGATATGTCTGACACTATGATTAATATGAAAATATTAAGCAAGTGTGTAGGAGAACTGGAACATGCTATGAAGTGCAGATGTGTGGAGCCCTGTCCAAAAGAAGACTACATTAATGCAATGGAAGATATCATTACCAGAACAAGAATTTGTAAAACTTGGTCTAAAATCCCTATGGAATCTAAGATAGTCTCAAAGATTCCCAGAGACAACGGAAGACCAGAAAGACCTGTCTTGAAGTTTCATTAATGTGGAAGTACTCCACATTTAGCCAACACTTGCACTAAAAAGACAAAAATCAATGAAGTTCAAGTCATTGAAGAAATTCAGTGAACTGAAGATAAAGAGGAATCTGATCAAGATTCTGAAGTCTCTGAGGATACACCAGTGGAGGACTATCCCATTGAAAACATTAAAGATTTCTTTGAGGTCACAGAAGTCCATACCCACTTGCCACAGTACAGTGAAGATTGCTGAAACCTGATCAATATCCAGGATTTCAGAATGTGAAAGACAAAACCTGCTAGAGGTAAAGGTTATACTTCTGGAGCATCCTGTATCAAATCAGGTTTGATGAATGATATTGAAGCCAAAGTAAATTTGGATACAGGAGCATTTTGCACTTGTGTGGGCAAAGATTATCTCCAAGTTATACTTCCTGAATGGAAAAACCATCTATTATCAATAGAAGGTGTGCAATTTAGTAGTGCTAGTAGAAATATGTACCCTTGGGGCATATTGGACTTTAATATTGTATTTCTAAACCCAGCAGGAAGTGTAAGGATTAAAACTGAGATTGTGGTAACGGACAATTGCACATCTCAGCATATCATTCTTGCAAATGATTACTTGAATATTTATGGTATTGAAAGCAATAGCCATAAAGACAGATATTTTACAATTGTGTATAACAAGAGACAAAAATTTGCTTTTTCCAATATGCCAAAACAAATATCTTCAGTATCTTCTGTTAAAGATACTTATAAAGATGAATTGGTGTCTAATCAACTTGTTGAAGCACAAATTCATCCATAATTGTCACCAAAGATCAGGAATGAACTTATTGATGTGTTATACAAATACAATAATGCACTTTCCTGTGATAATAAACCATTAGGTGCTATAAAAGGACATGAAATTGATATTACTCTTAATATTGACAGACCATATCCTCCAGTTCTTAGAAGACCAGCTTATCCAGCCAGTCCCACAGCTAGAGAATCCTTGCAAAAACATATCCACGAGTTAATCCAACTTGGTGTGCAAAGAAAAATAGGCCATAATGAGGAAGTTGAAGTGACAACACCTGTTATTATTGCTTGGAATAATGATAAGTCAAGAATTGTTGGAGATTTCAGAGAATTGAATAGCTACACAGTTCCAGATAGGTATCCAATCCCTAGAATTCAAGAAACCTTGACAAAATGGTCTAAAGCCAAGTATATAACATAAATGGATGCATTGAAAGGCTTCCATCGAAATGTTTTGATGCCTAAAGCTAAGAAATTACTTAGAATTATCACTCACTGTGGTATTTGTGAGTATCTTAGAATGTGATTTGGCATTAAAACTGCTCCATCCCATTATCAAAGAATGATGAATACCATTTTTCCTATAGAATTGTCTGAAGGGTGGCTTATCATTTATATTGATGATATTATCATATGCTCTGATTCATGGTCTTTGCACCTTGAAAGACTTGCAAGAGTACTTCACAAAGTTGCAGAGGTTAATATGAAAATTTCACTTAAGATATGCAATTTTGGTTTTCAAGAAATCAAAGCATTGGGACATGTTGTTTCTGGTTTAAGCTTGGGTATTGACAAAAACAAAGTGGCAGCAGTGTTACTTAAGCCAATACCCCAGAATAATAAAGAAATGATGTCTTTTCTTGGATTTGCTAGTTATTATAGGTAGCACCTGAAAGACTTTGCAATTCTAGCCAAGTCACTCTATAGAATCTGTGATCAACAGACTGTACTTGAGAAGACACAAGAGAGAATTAAAGCTTATGAGAAGCACCTTTACTTCTCATGCCTGACTGGAATATTCCTTTTGAATTGTACATTGATGCATGTGGAGATGGATTAGGGGTGGCCCTACATCAAATCCAAATTATTGATGACAAAACTACAGACGGACCAGTTTGTTATATCTCAAGACAAATCAAACCAAAAGAAGCCAGATATGGTGCAAGCCAAATGGAGTGCTTATGTTTGGTATGGGCACTTGAGAAATTACACTATTATCTTGAATGCAGTGTTTTTGAAGTGATAACTGATTGTAATGCAGTGAAATCACTTCTTAACATGAAAACTCCCAACAGACATAGGTTGAGGAGGCAAATAGCCATTCAATAATATAGAGGAAACATGACTATAGTTTATAAAGCAGGAAACATTCAAATGAATGCTGATGGACTTAGTAGATGGGCATTAGCCAACACTCCTGATAACCCAGCTTGTCTACCTTTGGAAGCTGAACCTCAAATTCCAATTGAAGGAATCAACATAGCTGATATTGGGACTGAATCCTTTGAAGAAGTCAGAGAATCTTATAAACAAGACAATAATTGCCATATCTTGACTTCTTTATTAGATAAAGACTGCAAAGATACATCTTTGGTTAATTCACTAGATGAAGTTTAGACAAATTCCCATTCTGAAGGAAGATTTCACTTGTTTGATGGGATTATTTACCACAGAACTAAACATTCTTGTGTGATGACGTTGTGTAGGAGATTGCCTATCAATACCATTCTTCATGAATGCCATGATAGCATATACTCTGGACACCTATCAGAGGACAGAAAACTTGAAAAAGTGAAGAACTGTTCATGGTGGCCATCTTGGAGAAAAGAGACCATTGAATACTGCCATACCTGTGACAGATGTCAAAAGGCAAACAGAAGTACAGGCAAGAAATTTGGACTTATGATCCATATTCAAGAACAAAAATTCCCTTGGGAAGTTGTTCACATGGATTGGGTCACAGCACTTCCTCCAAGTGGTGACAAAAGTTATAATGCTTGTTTAGTCATTGTAGACAGATATGGCAAGACTGCCATATTCTTACCATGTCATAAAGATGACACAGCTATGGATACAGCTCTTCTTCTATGGAGTAGAGTTATATCTCATACAGGATTATTTCAGAATATCATAAGTGACAGAGATCCCAAGTTCACATCTGAACTTTGGACCAATCTTCATAGATTGTTTGGGACTAAGTTATCATTCTCTACAGCCTATCACCCTCAAACAGATGGGCTAGCAGAGTGAATGATTCAAGCTTTAGAAGACATGATCAGGAGATTCTGTGCATATGGATTATCATTCAAAGACCCAGATGGCTTTACCCATGACTGGTGCACTCTGACACCTACATTAGAATTGGCATATAAGACATCAGTCCATTCTTCCACAGGACAAACTCCTGCTATGTTAGAGAAAGGATGGAATCCAAGACTCCCAGCAGACACACTGAGGAAAGAATTGATTGAAATTCATCCTACAGCTTCCAGCTTCAAGATTATGCTTGATAAAGTGAAACATCATGCAAAACAAAGTATGAATGACACTTTTGATTATGCAAAACAAAAGTGGGACAAGAGTCATAAAGTACCAGACTTAAAATTAGGGGACTTAGTTCTAGTTTCAACCTTTAATTTGAATAATATCAAAGGCCCAAAGAAACTTAAAGATTCTTATGTAGGACCTTTTGTTATTGCAGCCATACATGGAACAAATGCAGTTCAAGTGGAATTGAGTGGTGAATTATAGAATAAACACCCAACCTTTGCAATAAGCTTGATAAAAACTTATCAACCAGCTGACAAAGAATTTTTTCCTTTAAGTAACCCAACTCCTTTGACTGTACCACCAGTCGAACAGAATGAAGACAAAAAGATAGAGAAATTCATTAAAGAAAGGAGACTTAGGGGTAAAAATGAAAGAGAATATCTCATCAGCTATAAAAATCCAGTACATGAAGATGAATGGCTGGCAGAATCAGATATACCTGACTCAGATAAACTCTTAAGAATATTTAGACATAAAAGAAGGCCACAAGCCTGAATATGTCTATAATTGTGCTTTAAATTACTTGATCTGAGTAATTTGAAGAGGTTGGACAGTGGAAATTAACCCCCTTTGGGGCCTTTTTCTTCTTTATACCATTGTTAAGATTGTAGTACAATTTTATTTTTTGGTGGGAGGGAATGTGAGCGTCAAGGTATATTTTACATACATAACTCATAAGACATGCATATATTCAAAATTCATCATTTTTCATTTCAGAAAAGATGAATAACTTTTTATTGAGTAAGTAAATCCATGGACTTAAGGCCAGTTTTGTATTCTACACAAATATTCACCTAGGGTAGCTCCATAGAGTTAATAAGATCTGTGAAAAATTGTTTTTTTCTTAATTTCACACCAATATAATGGGAATATGAGAAATCCCATGTTACATATACACTCGGAATAGTGTTATGTATGTTTTGGGCACTTAATATCATGGTATTCTTACATGAACCTTTGGTACACCCATAGTGGATATCTCACCTTGAGCTTAAATTTCTATTTTGACATGCAAAATAGGCAAGGGGGACAAAAGAAATCAAAGAGAGCCAAGGTACCCAACTTCTGAGGCCTAAGAGGCGTGGACAGCTCAAAAGCTTGTATCCATGGCTTATCTTGGCCCCATTAGTAAACTAAACCACTTTGGGAACTTTGTTACCATGTTACAAATACATTAAATCATAAGAAAATAGCAAATAACCTGCTATTTTAATGAGCCAAGGAGCTAAAGAGCTACTTAGACTCCTGTAACCATGTCAATTCTTAATGAACTTCCATGGATAAACCCAAAGGAGTAATTAAAACCCTTTTTTGGACTTTTATCCATTGATTTACCTCATAGCAACCAGCTAAAAACTGATATTTGCAATTCTACGTAGAAATGAGGTAAAAACTTCAAAAATTCATTAAAAATACAATTCTTCATGAATCTCTCTGAAGCTTCCAGGACTCATGGAGAACTGTATTATTGATAGTAAAACCAAAAAGAATTATGGTTTCCTGGTAAAACTAAAAGCTTTACTTACAGTCCATTTTTGACTATTGCATGTGAAACACTGAATCTTCGAAAATTTACAGTAATTACAACCTGTGATGGAATTGCCAATAGCATTGGCTAAATTTGAGAAATCAATGATTATTTCAAAATAAAAGCAGATTTACAGGTTTTACTTCTTTTATTCTTAGCCATATTGGGGTTGGTAGTCACGTAAAAGCATTAATTAAGTAATTATGATAATCTTATGTGACAACAGATGCTGCAATCAATAATCCAAAAGGGTTTATTGTTTTCTCACTCACTGGTTTCTCAGTTTGCTTCATAGCATGCCTCTGGGAGCTGTTGTTGACTTAAAAGAACCCTCCTCTTCCTGTTTTTTCCAGGTCATCTTATTATCATTTTATATCTTTGTTACCAACAAGTAAGTATTAGTTAAAGCTATTTTTAAGTGCTTTAATTCTTTCATAATCAATCAGAAAGACGTTGAATCATATAATCCAACTATATAGTGTTGTAATACTCTTATACATTCATTTTGATCCTTTAAAATCCACAATTCTATGTCAAATCTCTATATCTTATCTTTCAATAAGTTCTTTGGAATATTGGTGAGTGATTTATCTTTAATTCTTAAAGTTTTTTCTCTAGAATTAGTTTTTTTCAAGAATTATCATTATAATTATTCTTGCCAAAGATAATTATATATTCAAATAATTTTTTTATTTTAATAAAAGAAGTTTTATTATTAAAATCTTCTTGTAATTGATTCTTGAAGACAATTACTGCTCACTGTTAAAATCACTAGTAGTGTTTAACACGTGAAATAAGTAATTCTTTAATTATTTAATTGTGGCTATAGAAATACTTTATTATTATATTGCATAAGAACAGTTATAGTACTGTTGATTAATAGTAATATTATCAACAGTTTCATAGACACATCTTACAGTTACCAATGGCTATAATGGCAGATGGAATTTCTGCAAAACAAACAACAGGATACTCACCATTTGAACTTCAATGTGGTCAGAAGGCTGCTTTATCAATTGACATTTAGACAAACAAAAGCCTAGACATAGAATAGAATAAAATATCAACAACAGAAGAATTATCGTCAGCCAGAGACATACAGACTTCAGAAAAAGAAGAAAAAAGATTGAAAGCAGAAAATGAGTTAAGAGATTCAAGAAACAAATCAGTTAAATACTTGGAAAAAAGGATGGCACACAAACTTAGAGAGCCACTTCAACCAGTGGAGTTGGTATCAGTTTATAAAAAAGACTTGAATCAAAGTGGGGTTTAGTCTTTAAAGACAGTTGTAATGGACCCTTTATAGAAATAAGTCAGATTAATAATTTACCTTATTGAATAAAAGAATTGGATGTCATTAATCTGAAAATGAAATTTGAAGACCGTAAAATCAAGATATTTCATCCAAGGGGGAAGATAGTTTATTGAACTTCAGAATCAGGAAATGAGAGAAGTGAAAAAAAGTGAAGTTGAAGACTCACTCTTAGAGGAAGAAGAATTTGAAAACAATACATATTCTGATGAACAATGGCAAGCTTTCAACTGTAATTCTGGGGAAAGAATTAAATGAAGAGGGGGATCTGGCATTCCATACCAATTATACCAGTCTCAAGCTTACCAAATAATTTTTTATTAAAAAATGCAGAATTATGGACAAATACCAGGAAAACTCCACCAAAGGATATACAATTGTCTAGTTTTGCAGGATATTGTGGAATAACTCTGGGTATTGAAATAAAAATGTGGAATAATTCCAAAGAATAAACATAGGATTGCAGAATTGTGGACAAAGCCCAGGAAAATTGCAGAGAAGGAAACGAAATTTAAGAATTTGAGAGAAGAAAAGGAAATAAAATTGCAGAATTTATGACAAGAAAATTAAAATGAAGAATAATTATAGATATGGAAATAAAATCACTTAATAGCTACAGAGATGGAATTATCAAATAAAGTTTGATAATAACTCTGTAGATAGAAATAAAACTTCAGAATTTCAGAGAAGAAATGGGAATAAAATTGTGCAATTCTGGAAGGAATTGGAATAAAATCAAGAAACCTGGCAGAAATCATGAAAGATATTGTGGAATAACTCTGGGGATTGAAATAACATGCAGAATAATTTCAGAGACTAAAAATAGGATTGTGGAATCATAAAAAATTCACAAAATAACTCGAGGAAGAAGAAAATCAAAACATGGAATAATTTCAGAGATGGCCATAGAATTGCAGAATTAAGAAATAGGTGTGGAATAACTCTGCAGAAGAAACTCAAATTTCAGAACTATGGAAATACATAAATTAAACTGTAAAGAAGTCCTAGGTAATATTCAAAAATATGAAATGTTTAACCAGAAGAATTCCAATTAAAATAACAAATATCAATGTCTCCATCTTATTGCATCATCCATAGCAAAATTACAAGATTCAATGCATATAAAGTAAATAAAGCTATTCACATTCATATTGAGCACAGCACCAGAAAGGTATTTTCTTCACCTTGATCATATTGAAAGAAAAACCTCAAGGATATGCAAGAGATTACAATGGATTTACCAAGAAGAAATTTCTTGCTTAGTAATATTAACACAGCTCAGATTTAATAAAAATGATGAAATAATACAATTAAGCCACCAAAAAAGTTTCTTCAAATTTCATATCAATGTTAAAAACAATACTTTCCCCACCTTTTTTCAAATCTAATGACAGTGCACCCAATAGAAAATTCTATATCCTCGCCACTTTCTCCACTTCCAAGAAAAATCTCACCAGCTAAAGTATCTCAAAGATATCATATGACCAGAGGAAATTTCAATTTTTAGAAGCTGTATTTTCTCCACTTTCTTGGCAAAAATAAACTCTCACCAGCCAAATGATCTGAATAACATCACACGATTTTGATAAGAAAAACACCACCAACCAAATTGTCTCAAAAAGCATGTAACAAAGTCACCAAAAAGAACATCTCACTAGCAAAAGTATCTCAATTACATCACATGATTTTGATAAGAGAAACATAACCAGAAAATGTATCCAAGAAAACATGAAACAAAGTCACAAGAAAGAAAATCTCACCAGCCAAATTCTCTCAGAAACCACATGGCCACACCAAAACTACATGTCTCACCAGCTAAAACATCTCAACTATAATGTTTCTGGGTCCCCTGTTTTGAGCATGTCTCTGGTGGCCAAAAAGGTATAAATAGAGTTCTTCTCTGACTCATTTTCCAAAAGAAGAATTAAAAAAAAAACCACTATTGAGGATCACTACCATCCCTCAACTACCAGCATATCTAGAGTAGTGGTAGTGTTTCAGTTGTGAAAAGCTCAGTAGCCTTGCTCAGGAGCTCAGTATTGCTGAAGAATAGTAGTATAACAATAGTAGAAATCTCAGTAGCCTTTTTCAGTAGTGGAGTATTCCTGAAGAATAGTAGTATAAATGCAGTTAAAAGTTCAGTAGCCTTGCTCACTAGCTTGATATTCTTAAAGAATAGTAGTATAACCATAGTGAAAATCCCAGTAGCCTTTCTCATAATCTTGGTATTATGAAAAAAGTATTAGTGATAAGAAAATATAGTATCAAAGTTTTTTAAATAATTTTTCTTAGTATTAAATCTAGTAATATTATTATTTGTATCAAAAAAAATCATAATAAACATAAAAAAATTATTATTGGTCCTATAATTTAAACCATCAGTCCTTATTTTATCAACAATTATAGTTATAAATCAAAGTTTTGATTTTAGTTTTATTGGTAGGTCTGATTTAAAGACTACTGATAACTCTTCTCTATCTGTTGAAGTCAGCAATCTTATTTTCTTTTGTGAATCTCTGCAGGCTGAATACTCAGTATTATCTATAGGGGAAGCTAATACCCCTTAGCACCCATGGCTATTGTACAATTCTGAAATTCAAAACAGGCTTACTAAAATTTCCCCCGCAAGGTACTGCATTATTTCATCCAACACCAAAAATCATCAGTTCAACAACCAAGTGCCAATTTGGACAGGGGATAACCAATTCATAGAGAATTTCCCTCCAGAAGATCAAAAAAATTCTCTGGACTTTTTAGTTGTTATGCTACTACTTCCAAAGGTGCCAGAGGCACATTAAGGGAGGGGGGGAGGCTGTGGAAGAGGAAGGTTCTGGGGAAACTAAAGTGGCAGCCACCTTGGAAGATTGCCACAAGGCTCCTTGGGGATCCAAGATACCCCTTTGTAATCAAAAACTTGTCTCAAACTGAACTAAGTATCCCAATATAATGGAGCAAATGATTAAATTCATGGGAAACCTCACTCAAGACGTTTTCTCAAGGGACAGCCCATCCAAGAAGTTTCTTCAAGGGAAAACTCCATGGTGGAATATTTGTGGACTCCATTTATGAAAGAACATGATTCTTTTGATAGTACTCAAAGCCATAAACTTAAAGGTGTTATCCAATTCTGTCAATTAAGCTTCCATAATGACCCAGAAAAATTTGTTCTGTTACAGGAATAAATTTATTTACTCAGCTTCTTTTATCACTAGCAGAGCTTGAAAATGGATTGAACAATTTCTCCCAAATATCTCCAATGAAAACCCTTCCTATCTCCTGAATCATTGAGAAATATTTGAATCCCAAGTATTCACTATTTTGGGTTATCCCAAAGAATCAAACAAAGTTGAACACAAGTTGGAAAAAGTAAGGATGAAAAAGACTGGTAATGTATCCTTGTACATTTCTGATTTCAGAAGTTTAATGCAAAGAATAGCAGATTGTGGAGAAAGAACTTATATTAATGTGTATAGAAGAAGATTGGAATCAAGAATATTGCAATCAATTGGCGTCTCACCCTTGCAACTTCAATAGCCTCCAAGAACTCCTGAAAATTGTGTTGGACTTGGATACCAGATACCCTAAGAGGCAGAAGGAAAAGATTTTTCATCAAGACAAGAAGCCTCAATTTACTGGTCCCAACTCTTTCAAGCCTCCTAGAGACTGATCTTCCAAGAAACCTAAACATCAGCAGAATAAGGGGAAGGAATGTCAAGCTTCTAAGGACAAGCCTAATTCTTCCCTCCTCAATAGAGATGAGAAAATGACTTGTTCTGACAGGAGAGTTGTGAGCTTACTGTGGGAACTCCTCTTGTGTGGGATTAAAATGGGGAAGTACTTGGAGGGGGAAATAACAGGTAACCAGCTTCAGATTTCTATTAACTCCTGCAACTGAGTGTGGCAAGGGTGTATTGCCTTCCCCTCCCAAAATACTGAATAAAATCTTCCTTGGAGCTCACAAACCAAAAATAAAATTAGTAATTGGCATTCAAACTTCAAAATAAAAAATACAGAAGTCTCAAATTGGACATATTTGATATATAATATGAAATATAATTTTAGTAATTTTGCTTGATTTTGAGATTTATTATTGAAATACTTGAATTTTTAATTTTTATTTTTAGTGGACTTGGGTTGAGTGGTTTCTTTTTGGTGAAAAGGCTTAATAATTTGGATTATTTAACCCCTTCTGGCAAATTTGATGAGTCTTGATAAAGGTAATTTTGCTAAGGTAAATTTATAATTAGAGCAGAATAATTTTTTCCCAAAGGTTTGCTACATTTTTTGAGAGTGGTTGATAATAATACAAAATTGTATTTGATAAATTTAAGAGGTAAGATTCTTTGATTTTGGATGTTTAAAGGTGTAAGTTAGTTTTAAATCTTGATAAATGGTGTTAATTTTATTGAAGTAAGTATTTTCAAAGAGTATTAACCCTAATACTGGGTACTAGGCAGTTTTCTTTTTTAATACTAAGAGTCCACTGAGCTTAGTTACTAAGAAATCTTCAAAACTATACTTACACTGAGATTAGATACTGGGCAAGTAAATTTAATATACGATAATTGACTATATTCCAGTTGAGGGATGAATTATTACTGTGCTTATAATGTGACGGGGGAATTTATGATATTTTAGGGTAGAAGGCCCCTCTTTTATACCTCTTGGGAGCCCAGGGGGCCTTCAATGGGGGCTGTGTTTTCCAAATTTCATTTCTCTTCATTCCATCATGTGACTTTGTTTTTGGTAAGGCCTTTGCTTGCATGAGTCAGATGATTTAATGTTTTGTGATAATTCTCCTTTGGCACAGCCTCTATTAACTGCATGATTATCTTTTGGTGAGCTGATTATGAAATGATATTGTTGAATTTTCCTTACATGCATGAAGTGATTTCATTTTGGCTGGTGATTTTTGTTTACCACTGACTCTTTATGGTTACATTATATGCTGTTGGTGGGTGCAGAATCATGAGATGACTTTGTATTTCCTTTGCATATGTCATATTTTAGGATTGGTAGAAGTGGCTGTTTAGTTTATTCAGGTGTCATCATTGTGTTTTTTCTTTTTGAACTTTAAAGTGAGGTCAGGGAATAATTTCTTGCACTGATGAATTTCATGAAGCCTGATGTAACTAGTTTTTACTTGCATGAGTTATAAGTCATGTGAAGAATTTTTACTCTTCCTGAAGGTTTCAAATGGGGTTACTGTGGATATAAAAGGGGTTATGCCTGTGGCCCTTCTGGAGATTACTAAAAAAATTCCAGTAGGTTAAACTTGACATCATGTGACTCTGCTGTTTCTTAATGAATGGTGGCTGTGTAAGTTATAAATGTTTAATTTTCTTGCTGCATGAGTCCAGTGGCTATAAAAGAGGTGTAAATCTATAAGGTGTGGGTATGAAACTTTGATTAAAAATCAAGTACTTTTCCTGTCCTCAAAATTTGTATAAAGTAAAATTCAATTAAAAATATTAATAAATGTTATTTTTGGGAGAAAACACGCCAAATTTATTGTTCATAGCTTTATTAGTATAAAACAATAATATTACAAAGATTTATTGTTTTACCAACAATAAAAATTTATCCAAAAATACTCTACAAGAGATATTTAAGGCTACAAGAGAAATTTCTTCAAGAGCAATTTCAATTGGAATTAATTAAGAAAAGAACTGCAAGCAATTAATTAAAGAACAGAGTCTTTGAAAAGAATATTAAAGAAAAAATGCGCCCAAAAGTGACCAGAGTGAATTTGGAAACAAGGTGACAAAGTTTACAGTGATGGAAGATGCTTTAATTCACTTTTGGGGTGGTTCAGGGGTAAAAATGATTATAAAAGTTACAAACAATGATTATTATGATTTTTTAACGTGGTTCAAAGGTTTAAAATGATTTAAAAAAGGTGGTTGGAATCTTTTATTGAGTGGTTTAACAATGTTTAAACTAATTATAAAAGGAAAAGATTATAATATGAAGAGAAAAGTGGGGCAAAGAAGACATTCTTTTATAGCCATCAATTTTCTTACTAAAAATGTAAAACTTACTCTTTTCAGTCGTGAGAAACAGTCTGAAAACAGAAAAGCCAATTATGGCATCATTGAAACCTGGTTTAGACCAAAAAAGGGCTCGTTTAAGCCATTTTTAGCCATTTTAGACCCTAAACTCAGCCATTACTATAGCAATACCTGGTCTAGAGCCTTAAAAACACATCATAATGTGTGTAAGAGACGTATAAATCAGTTAAAACTGTTTTTACTAAGATTGTTTTATCTCAAGGGTAGTTTTACCCTCTTGGCAACAGCTAAAACTACCCCAGTTGGTATCAAAACCTCATCATCAGTTGAGTCCACAGACCCTGTAACTCAATTCCAGGCCAAATGTCATGAACTTTTGTGTGAATTTTGACACCACAAGCCTGTCAGCAAGGATTTTGGGGGTCTAGCTCCCCCTTAGAGCTGGAGTTCCTTTTCCCCCCAAGTTTAATCTTTCCAATTTATTTTTCCTTTAATTCCTCATCATGTATTATACTTATAACTTACATATGTAATTCAATTGAGTTGTACAGTTCAATACAGTAATAATTGATACCTCATATTTAAATCAAAGCTCACTTATTTAATACACGCGCACATTTTGACATTTCAATTTAATTCAATTGAAAATACTTTAATTCCTCATAAATTCCAAAATATACACAACACCTCAATTTTAGCACAATTTTCGTTGACTAACACTACATTTGATGTGAATAAAATTAAAGTTTTGAGGATTTTCAAGTTTCATACAGAAAATACTAAAAACTTAATTTAAGCTTATTTAGAGTTGAGGTAGAACATTTTCACTCAGAGGTGACCCCACCTGATTTTTTATGAGAAATCCAATGGTGAAATAATTTTTATATGTTTATTTATTGGATAAAAAGTTATAATAATTTTTATTTAACTTTTTTCCAAATTTATTTATTTTTTTACAATTTTGTTAAAAATTCATTTTTACTTCATTTTTTCAAGTATAAATGTAATTTTGTAATTCCAAAATTTAATGTAATTTTCTTTTTAAATTGTAATTAAATTTTTAATTTTGAATATAATTTTGTATTTATATTTTGATTTTTAGTTTGATAATAATATAAATAAATTTATTTTATTTATATTTATATGTTAATTTTGTATTTGTGGTCTTTTGGGTATATGAAATTACCTCTAAGGCCCACATTCCCTCCCCCCAAAAGAGAATATTACTTTGGCATATTGGTATTTCTAGTGTGTCTGAATCTCCTGAGGAGTTTGGTAGCTTCTGGTATATCTTTTCCTTCTAACCATTCATCTTCACAAGCTGGGTCACTGTACCTAACAAGGTATTCCCTTACTTTTTTGGTTCTTAATTTTCTTTCTTTAAGAACTTTGGTAATTCTCTTAGTACCAGATGTCTCAATAGGAGGTATAACTTGGGGAATCTTATTCCTCAAGGGAAATTTCTCAGCATCACTAAATTTATATGGCTTTATCAAGCTCACTGGAAATGTAGGATGCTTATTGCTAAGTTCTTCAGATAACTCTACTTCAACAGCAGTTTCTCCATGGAGGACTTTAATCACAAAAGGTCCTTCAAAGGAGTCTTTCAACTTTTTACATCCTTTGATTTTATTGAAGTTAGTGGTGGATACAAGAACTAGGTCCCCCACTTTGAAATCTGGAGTTGCAGGTGATTTATCCCATTTGTCTTTAGCATATGCAAAAGAGTCTTCCATGCACCTTACTGCATGCTTTCTAGCTTTGTCTAGCATTCCTTTGAAGCTAGCAGCTGTGGGATGTATTTCAATTAAATCTTTCCTCAAGGAAACTTGGGGTAATTTGGGGTTCCATCCTTTTTCTAGAATAGCAGGAGTTTGATTGGTACTGGCATGGATTGATGTTTTATATGCTAATTCCAGTGCTGGCAACAGAGTACACCTGTCATGTGTAAATCCATCACAATCTTTGAATTCAAGGCCATATACACAAACTCTTCTCACCATGTCCTCTAAGGTTTGGATCATCCTTTCAGCCAGGCCATCAGTTTGTGGGTGGTAGGCTATAGAGAAAGACAATTTACTGCCAAATAATTGGTGAGGATTTGTCCATAGTGCTGAAGTGAATTTGGGATCCCTATGACTAATGATATTTGTAAATATCCCAGTCCATGATACTACTTTATTCCATATCAGAAGAGATGTATCCATGGCTGTATCATCCTTGTGACATGGTAAGAAGATTGGAGCTTTACTGGTTCTGTCCACAATTACTAGGAAAGCATTATAGCTTCTGTCACCCCCTGGTGGTAGGCCAGTAACCCAATCCATATGGACAATTTCCCATGGTCTGCTTGGTTCTTGTATTTTTATCATATTTCAAAGTCTCTTGCCAGTGGATTTCTTTGCCTTTTGGCATCTGTCACAGGTCTTGCAATACTCTGCAACATCTTTCTGCCACATTGGCCACCATATGCAGGTCTTTACTTTCTCTCTTGTTCTGTCTTCAGACAGATGTCCTGAAAAGGGGCTATCATGGCATTCTTTTAGTACAATACTGATTAATGACCTGTCCGCAACTGTCATGACTAATGTGTGCTTGGTTCTGTGGTAAATTATACCATCCAGTAGGTGAAATCTTCCTTCATTATAAGATTTCTTCCATACTTCCTCCAAGGCATGTACTAGAGAGTTGTCTTTACTGTCTTTGTTAAGTAATTGGCATAAGATGCTACAATTCTTATCTTGAGTGTAGCTGTTCCTGACTTCTTCAAAGAATGTGGTGTTCAAGTATGAAACACTTATTCCTTCTATTGGGATCTGTGGTGAAGCTTCTTCTGGAACATAAGCAGGATTATCAATATTATTTGGTAATGGCCGTCTGCTCAGTCCATCTACATTCTTATGAATATTCCCATCCTTATGATCAATAGTCATATTGCCCCTGTATTCTTGTATGGCTATTTGCCATCTGAGCATATGCCTGTTGGGTGTTTTCATGTTTAAAAGTGATTTGACAGCTGTAAAATCTGTTATCACCTCAAAAACACATCCCTCTAAGAAGTAGTTCAATTTCTCCAAGGCCCAGACAAGCCATAGACATTCCATTTGACTTGCCCCATATTTGTCTTCAGTTGGTTTGATTTGCCTGGATATGAAACATATGGGTCCTTCTACAGGTTCATCATTTATGATCTGAACTTGGTGAAGTGCAGCACATAGTCCATCCCCTGATGCATCAATATACAGTTTGAAAGGCAATTTAAAGTCTGGCATCAGTAAGAGTGGAGCAGTGGTTAAGGCTTCCCTTAGAGACTCAAGAGCTTTGACTCTGTCAACAGTAATTTCAAATACTGTGTCTTTGTCACACAATTTATAAAGTGGTCTTGCTATGGATGCAAAATCTTTAATGTGTTGCCTGTAATATCCTGCAAAACCTAAGAATGACTGAATTTCTTTCTTGTTCTGAGGCATGGTTTTTAGCAATACTGCTGCAACTTTGTTTTTGTCAATTCCAAGGGCCAAACCAGATACAACATGTCCTAGTGCCTTAAGTTCTTTAAATCCAAAATAACATTTCTTCAAGGAGATTTTCATGTTTACTTATTGAGTTCTTGTCAAAACTCTGGACAATCTGTACATGTGCTCCTCCCAAGTCTTGGAATAGACAATAATGTCCTCAATGTAAATGATTAAACATCCCTCTGAGAGTTCTTCAGGGAAGATTTCATTCATCATTTTTTGGAAGTGTGAAGGTGCATTTTTGATACCAAAGGGCATCCTCAAGTATTCATAAACTCCACAATGAGCAATAATTCTCAAGTATTTTCTTGCTCTTGGTGTCACCACATTTTGATGGAATCCTTTAAGGGCATCCATAGTGGTTATATACACTGCTTGAGATATTTGAGTAAGGGCAATTTGGATTTTTGGTATTGGGTATCTGTCTGGAACAGTATAAGTGTTCAGAGCTCTAAAGTCCCCAGCCATTCTGGATTATCCATTATGCCATGCCACTATGACTGGTGTAGTTATTTCTACTTCCTCATTGTGGCCTTCTTTTCTTATTACACCAAGGTCCACAAGTTCTTTGATATGAATTTCTAGAGCTTCTCTTGATTTTGGACTTGCTGGATATGCAGGTCTTCTTAAGAGTGGTGGATAAGTTCTCTCAATGTTAAGAATGATGTCAACTTCATGACCAATAATTGCTCCTAGAGGTTCTTTGTCTGAAGAAAATGCTCCTCTGTGGTCATACAAAAGGGAAGAAAGTTCATTCTCTTGTCTATCAGTCAGATGAAAGCTTATTTCAGCCTCATTTAACTGTTCAGACTTGAATTTCTCTAACTCTAAGTTGACTGGTGATACTTTGTTTACTGTAATTTGTCTTTTAGATGGTAAAAAGGCAAATTTTTGGCGCTTATTGTCTCCAATAGTAAAGTATCTTTCTTTGTTGTTATGCAAATCTATCCCATACATGTTTAAATAGTCATTTCCCAATATAAAGTGGGTACTAGAGCAATTTTCCATAACAACACATTCAACTGTGATTCTTAAATTCCCATTTATGTGTGGGAATATGACATTGGTCTCGAAAATTTCTAATGCTTTCATTGGATTACTTGCACTGTTGAATTTATACCATCAATTGGTAACAATTGGTCTTCAAAATTTGCTACACAAGTCTCAAGAAAAGATTTTCCAACACAAGAGCAGAAAGCTCCTGGGTCAAGCAAAAGTTTGGTGGGCTTGTTGTCAATCACCACTTCTGCTATACAGGAGTTACCAGCTGTATAACCTTTTCCCCTGTTTGGTTTTGTTTTCATAAGTTGTGCATCTTGAAATTTTGATAAGTAAAGTTGACCATCGCTCAATTGTGGAAAGTTGGAATAAGATTCCATGATGTCAAAAGTGGCATTGATATTTTCTATATCTTTTGAAGATTCAGAAAATATTGATGACTTATCATCTGAATTGTCTTCAATTATGTCATCTTTTTCAACATCAGGTTTCTTTTCAATATCAATTTCATTGATTTTTCCCTTCTTTGGACATTTATTAGCTAAATGGGTGGTGCTTTGCAAGTATGGCACTTTCTGACTGTATCTGCATATTTATACTTAATATTATTAGAATTTTCTTTGGGGTTTTTGTCCACAGAATCTTTCAAAGGTGTATTAAACCTTGTTTTGAGATTTGTCCTACTAGAACCAATTTTGGTTCTGGTGGTTACTTCTTCTAATATATTGATAATATCCTCTGCTGAAGATTGTTCAGTAGTCCTGCTTTTTATAGCATGCTCTAAGTCACCTCCACATTGTCTCAGAATTTTTCTATGGAGCATAAATTCTGACATGTCAGGATATAATGCTGTTAATCTGTCTTTTTGTTGGCAAAACCATGATAAAGCTTTGTCTTTATCAGCATTAAATTTGGAAGATTCAAAGGCTGTTTCAACTTTAAACCTCCAAGCATCATTTGCCCATTTGTTGCTGATTTTGGTTTTCCACCAAGTCCAACTCTGGTGTCCAGGTGCTTGTCTTATTTTGATGTACCATCTGTGAGCTGATTTGGTAAACAAGGTGTTAAATCTGACTGTTACCAATCTGTCTGGTAATTCAAAATCCTCTTTGATCATGTCAATACCTCTAATTAATTACATATGGTCATACAATCCTTCACCACTGAAGTGAGGCCATTCCTTAAGTTTTGGAACTTCTTTCAAGAGTGCTTGGCCCATTGATGGTTCTAAGTTATGAAAAGAAGTAGAAAATTAATTTTTAACTGTGAATTTTCAATATTCAATACTTGTGGATTGGGAATTCTTGCATCTTCATTTTGATTCAGAGGTGTAGACATTCTTGGTAAAGTGTTTAGCAGTTGTTCCATATCATTCATTTTACTGTTATTACACCTTTGTGAATTTCTTAACTCATTTTGTAAGCTTTGTATAGAGTCTATGACATTCCTTTTATGATCATCCTCTTTTATGTATGCTCATTCCATAATTCTGTTTGTTTAGTATTATGAGATATAACTTCATTTAACTTTATTGTTAATTTTGATATTTCCTCTCTTGAGGTATCAAAATGCTTTTTCAAGGCAACTGTATTTGTCTTTACTTCTGCAAATGATTTTGAAATATCATCAAGAGCTTTTTTATTATCTTCTTTGATAGTATTAATAGCTTGTTTTATTCTTGTTTCAATTATGTCATCAATATTGAATTTAAAATATTTGTCTGTTAATTCTTTAATAATGGCAGATTGTTCATTTATCTTAATGCCAAAAGAATTATCATTATTGGAGGTTTTGATTGTTCTTAAAACTCTTTCAAAGCATTTAAGTGTATCATTTATTTGGCTCAGACTCAAGTTATTTGTTTTAAGATTGTCACAAATTGATGTATTCTTATCAGAAAGATGACTTTTTACGTCAATAATAGCTTTATACAACTCTGGAATACAATTAAAAGTATCAGAAATCATTTTTGATATTTTAATCTGGCTTCCTCCTTCTTTTGTAATTCCATCATGGTTCTTGCCATCTGAAATACATTTTCCATGGCATCCTGTTGAATCTTTGGGATTCTGTAGCCCTGGCTGTAAGGTTTTGGGGCTGGTGCCTTCCCTTTGCCCTTGTTTGGAGTTTGTGGCTGCTTTTTCACGTTGGAATTGCTGCTGCTGGCCACTGGGGCTGTTTTTGGCACTGGTTTTGGTGGTGGAGGGTTGTTTTTCCTCCATTCTAGTGTCAAAAGAATCATGTTTTTCTTCTCCATCAATGGATGCCATCCATTGAGCAATTTGCAAGTATTGGGATGGCCCCGGAATTTTCTCACAGTCAGGTAAGAATTCATGGAATTCTTCCACAGGTCTGCAAGGATCTGGTACTCCTTGAACTGAAGTGCATTTTTGTATGCACTGTGGCTGGCTTTGTATATGTCCACTGAGGCTTGTGGTGGTGGTGTCAGCTCTTTTTGAAGGTAAAATGGTATTATCAGCTTTTGAATGACCCATTTTAGTTGTTTGGAAGTCATCAACTGACCCTTTTCTTTCTGTACCTGATTGGCCTCTGCCATAATCACGTCTATTACCTTTATGGGAGCTGATTGTGGGGTTATAGCTGGCTCCTGATCTGGTTGAAGGCATAATTATGGTTAAAAAGACTTAAAATAGTAATTTCACTTCAAAAACCTACTATTGGCCAAATCTTTGGCTTTCTGAAGAGTATTACTTATTTCCAAGTTCACTAATTCAGAAGAAATTGGCTCTGGTTGAATATTCTGAGTCACAATAATAGTACTATTATGATCAGAACTAACAGTACTGGCAGGAATGATGCTGGTTACTGTTGAGGTTGTTTCAATGTTTTCTGGTATTACCATGTTGTCAGACACTAAAATAAATGAAAAAAACCAATTAATTAAGTAAAAAAAAGGATATTCAAACAAGAAATTAAAATATAAGCCTCACTCATAATATTAAAAAAATTACTATTAATTTTTTTTTATTGATTTTTTGAATTATAAGTATTTTTTATTTTATATGTTTTTAAAGTTTTCAATATAAGAAAAAAGATTCCAAAAGAGTAAAAAAATATGTCACAGGTAAAATATCACGCCTGGGCCCCCAAATGTAAGGTGTGGATATGAAACTTTGATTAAAAATCAAGTACTTCTCCTGTCCTCAAAATTTGTATAGAGTAAAATTCAGTTAAAAATAGTAAGAAATATTATTTTTAAGAGAAAACACGCCAAATTTATTGTTTTACCAACAATAAAAATTTATCCACAAATACTCTACAAGAGATATTCAAGGCTACAAAAGAAATTTCTTCAAGAGCAATTTAAATTGGAATGAATTGAGCAAATAACTGCAAGCAATTAATTAAAGAACAGAGTCTTTAAAAAGAATATTAAAGAAAAAACACACCCAAAAGTGACCAGAGTGAATTTGGAAACAAAGTGACAAAGCTTACAGTGATGAAAGATGCTTTAATTCACTTTTGGGGTGGTTCAGGGGTAAAAATGATTAGAAAAGTTACAAACAATGATTATAATGATTTTTGCACGTGGTTAAAAGGCTTAAAACTATTTAAAAAAGGGGTTTGGAATCTTTTATTGATTGGTTTAACAATGTTTAAACTAATTATAAAAGGAAAAGATTCTAACATGAAGAGAAAAGTGGGGCAAAGAAGACATTCTTTTATAGCCATTAATTTTGTTACTCCAAAAGTAAACTTTACTGTTGTCAGTCGTGAGAAACAGTCTGACAACAGAAAAGCCAATTATGGCATCATTGAACCCTGGTTTAGACCAAAAAGGGCTGGTTTAAGCCTTTTTTAGCCATTTTAGACCCTAAAATCAGCCATTACTATAGCAATACCTGGTCTAGAGCCTTCAAAACACGTTGGAATGTGTGTAAGAGAGGTAGAAACCAGTTAAAACTGTTTTTACTATGATTGTTTTATCTTAAGGGTAGTTTTACCCTCTTGGCAACAGCTAAAACTACCCCAGTTGGTATCAAAACCTCACCATCAATTGAGTCCACAGACCCTGTACTCAATTCCAGGCAAAAAGTGATGAACTTTTGTGTGAATTTTGACACCACACGCATGTCAGCAAGGATTTTGGGGGTCTAGCTCCCCCTTAGAGTTGGAGTTCCTTTTCCCCCCCAAATTTAATCTTTCCAATTTATCTTTCCTTTAATTCCTGGTAATGGATTATACTTATAATTTACATATGTAATTCAATTGAGTTGTACAGTTCAATACAGTAAGAATTGATACCTCATATGTAAATCAAAGTTCACTCATGTAATACATGCGCACATTTTCACATTTCAATTGAATTCAATTGAAAACACTTTAATTCCTCATAACTTCCAAAATATACACAACACCTCAATTTTCACACAATTTTTGGTGATTAACACTACATGTGATGTGAATCAAATTAAAGTTTTGAGGATTTTCAATTTTCATACAGAAAATACTAAAAGCTTAATTTAAGTTTATTTAGAGTTGAGTTACAAATTTTCCACTCAGAGGTGACCGCACCTGATTTTTTATGAGGAATCCAATGGTGAAATGATTTTTACATGTTTATTTATTGGATAAAAAGTTATAATAATTTTTATTTAACTTTTTTCCAAATTTGTTTATTTTTTTTACAATTTTGTTAAAAATTCATTTTTACTTAATTTTTTCACTAATAAATGTAATTTTGTAATTGCAAAATTTAATGTAATTTTATTTTTGAATTGTAATTAAATTTTTTATTTGGATATAATTTTATATTTATATTTTGATTTTCATTTTAATAATATAAATAAATTTATTTCATTTATATTTATATGTTAATTTTGTATTTGTGGTCTTTTGGGTATATGAAATTCCCTCTAAGGCTCACAAAATCTGGGTGGAGTGTGTAATTTAAAGGATGATACCTTATCTGTTGTAAATAGTTTTCTGTGTGTAACTTGATTTTTTACATATTCATAATGAAACTGAATAATTTATTTAAAGACATACACTTCCCTTTTGTTCCCAGGAAATGGTATTATGACTTGACTCCAGCTTCTTGCAATACAACAAATTTTTGATGTAGACTTTGAGTGTAAGTCTTCCTGTCTGTTGGATTTGCTGCCATTATGGGGTACTATGATACCACAGAACGCAATTGAAAACTGCTTCAAGAGACCTCAGAAAAAGCCTATCTCATCAAGAGGCTTCCTTAACTAGCAGGGCAAATCCTGTGTTGGAATCATGATGTTTTTAATGGTTCTTACTTATTTCCTTCAATAGGAACATTTTGCACTCTAAATAATGGTGTCAAGAAATATTTAAGATTTCTTATTTCCTCTGCTTTCTCTGATATCTTTTATGGTATTCCCTTTTATTATGGTGCTAAAGACTCTGTGAGCCTGTGAGATATGTATGACATACCCATAAGGCCACAAATAAGTTGATACACAGTTGATTTAGTCTTGAACACACATATCAACTGATTTTAAAACAAAAAATAACAAAAAATAAGTATAACTTCATTTTGGATAAGCAAAGTTATAATTATTATCTCATTTTTGGATTCTACACCAAAAATAAGCAAGGGTACACCCATAGGGTGTTATACCCAAAAATACTTATTTCTTAAGTCATTGGAAGATTTAAGGATCCCACAGTACTAATGTAACCTTTTTTAACATTTTTCAAAATTGTGAGATTTTAGCTCAAATTTAAAGTTGCATAAGGTTCATGCAAATTTACCAAAATTTCAGTTAAAATTGAGGTGTTGTGTATATTTACTGAATTGGCTGAGGATTTTACATACAGGATGTGTGAGCCTTCAGGTTTGTTTTACATACCCAAATAGGCCACAAATATCTTAAGAATAATTTGTAATTCATCATTTTTGATTTCAGAAAAGATGAATAAATTTCTATTGAGTAAGTAAATCCATGGTTTTAAGGCCAGATTTGGATTCTACACAAAAATTCACCTAGGGTAGCTCCATAGAGTGAATAAGCTCAAATTAACTCTTTGAGGTGGTAATATGGAAAATACTTCAACACCACATCATTAATACCACATAAAAGATCCGTGAAAATTTTTGTTTTTCTTGATTTTATGCCAAAATAATGGGAAAGTGAGAAATCCCATGTTAGATATACACTGAGAATAGTGTTATACATGTTTTAAGCACTTAATATTATGGTATTCCTATATGCACTTTTGGTACACCCATAGTGGATAACAGTCTTTAACCCTGAATCTCTATTTTTGACATGACAATAGCTAGACAGGACAAAAGACATCAATGTCAGGCTTAGTCTATGATAAAAGTATTAAAATGTATTTACAACTTTTAACTATGACTGTGACACGGTAAAAAAGGATTTAAAAAGGGTTATAAGAGTTAAAGATGTTTTAATTTAAGAATAAGAGGGCTTTACTATATGTAATATAGTGGTAGTGAGAGCTATGGAAAGCCCTGGGTGCAGCTTTACCTGTTGGGTTACAATAATAAGGACTACAATAATTCATATTATGATTATACCTGTTTATTACCCAATAGTAAAACTGTTTTTGACAGTTTACTACGTAGGGTATTCAAGAGCAGGATGAGGAAAGCAATTCTGGCTGTGAAAAGCCTCCTTTTTATCCTGAAATGGGGTGGAAAGGGTGCTAGACCTTTCCATGTAGAGGAAGTGAAGATTCTTCACCTTCCAGGAAAGGCTTGTGGTTTAGAAATGATGTGTATAGCCTGTATTGGGCTCAGGTGTGGTTTTGAAACCACATCTGGGCAGTTTTCACCAAAACAGGGTGAAAATTTTCATCTGGGGACCATATAGCCTGATTCTGACATCCATGACGCGTAGAATGCTGTACAGAAGCTGTACAGGACCCCAGTATTGACTGACTTATGATGTATTGAAGTCTAATAATGCTTCTTTGTCTGTTTGACACCTCATAATCATGGTTATGGGATATTATCCCATGGTAAGGCTGTATTGGCCAAAATGTGGGATTTTGACCTTGAAACAGCAATACCTTTGTCAATTCTAGAGATATAAACCTCAAAATTTGTTTGGTGTGAACCCCTGTATGTGCTCTACACAATGGTACTTCATGTGATATGGTTATCATTAAATATGACAAAGTTATCCCATGTACAGGATTTTGTGTACATAGGTGTGTTTTAGGCAAAAGCTGTATTGGACTTGTTTGCCCCATAGCTTCTGTTACAGATGAGATATGAGGAAGTGGATGACACAATCAGATAGCCCTGATTGTGCTTTTTTCAAAAAGATCTCACTTTAAGTATCTCACACTAAAACTGTAGAAGTTAGATGAGAGGTGAATGTTTTGTTCACGCTTATTTGGCCTGAAATTGACCAGAACTCCAGTAATATTGGTGCTAGCTCAGTTGGGCTGGTACCATTGGATAGCCCTGGCTTAGATCTTCATTTTGAATACCCATTTGATGGAGTTTAGCCTCTCCTTCTGGATTTCAGATGAGAGGTGAAAATTAAGGTTTAGGCTCAGCAACAACTTTGAGCAGGAATAATTTTGTTATTCTTTGTCCTATGGTGATGGGACTTGCATTTTCAGAAAGAAGTGAGTTTTCTCTTTTTTTTGATACCTTTTGAGCTCATTTGGCTCAGATCCATGTTTTGGTGGTATCTTGGCTACACCATTGATTTATGGTATTTTGGCTGTCATGCTTATGCTCTGGCTTTGAGTCACAGGCTGACATACCCTCCCTCTAAAAAAGGCTCATCACTGATGAGACTTTTCAGTCCTCCTAGAGGCTCTGAATCTCCTTAAATGAAGGTTCACATCTGCTATTGTTTGGTTCCTGAATCTGACTAAGTATTGTCCCTGATCCTTCCCATTAAGCCTGATCTTCCTGGTCCTGATGATTTTACTCACAGGTACAGGGGAGTCCCCCACTTCCACTATCTCTGGTGGTGTGGGGTTCTTCTTCTTGCAGGGGAATTTGCCCTCCTCTGTTTGGAAGTATGGCTTCACTAAGCTCACTGGAAAGAGTGGGTGTTTCCTGGAAAATTCCTCTGTGAGCTTGACTTCCACTGCATTTTTTCCTATCAACCTAATGATAGTAAAGGGCCCTACAAATTAGTCTCTCATCTTCTTGGGTCCTTTAATATTATTGAATTTTAGTGTAGACACTAACACCTGGTCCCCTTCCTTAAAGTCAGGTTCCATGTGTGTCTTGTCCCACCTCTGCTTATTATATTCCTTTTCCTCAGCTCTGCATTTGGCAGCTGTGTCACAAGCCCTCTTCCGCATATTATGGAAGTCTTTGGCTGTGGGGTGGATGGTCAGAAGATTCTTCTTCAAGTGATCCACAGGCAACAGTGGATTCCACCCTTTCTCTACCAGTGCAGGTGTTTTTCCTGTGGTAGAGTGCTGACTTGTATTATAAGCCAGTTGGACAGCTGGTAGAAGGGTAATCCATTCATGGATGTATCCCTCAGGGTGCTTGTATTCCATGCCATAGGCACAGAACCTTCTAAGGATGTCCACCATTTTTTGGATCATCCTTTCACCTAGGTCATCTGTTTGTGCATGGTAAGCTGTGGAAAATGCAAGGTTGGTACCAAACATGTCATAAAAGTTGGTCCAAAATTCAGATGTGAATTTTGGGTTCCTATCACTGATGCTGATCTTAGGGACTCCACAGGTAGACATGATGTTATTCCGGAATAACAGAGCAGTATCCATGGCTGTGTCCTCCTTGTGGGATGGCAGACACCTCATACTCTTTCTGAACCGATAAGCTATGATTAAACAGGCATTGTAGTTTTCTTTGCCTCCTGGGACAAGTCCTGTAACCCAGTCCATATTGAAGGTTTCCCATGGGTGTTTGGGTTCCTCTATGTGTTGAAGTAACCCATACTTCTTCCCATGTTTCCTATTTGCCTTTTGGCATCTTTCACAAGTGTTGATGTATTCACCCAACTATTGTTCCCACTTGGGAAACCAAGCTTTCCTTTCTACACTCTCTTTGGTCCTGTCCTCACTCATGTGTCCCATGTAGGGGCAGTCATGGCATTGCTGCAGGATCAGAGAGATGTGGTCTCTGTCTACCACTGTGAGTGCACTTGTGTGCTTATCTCTGTGGTAAAGCAGGCCATCTATAAGGAAGAACTTGTTATCTTTATAGGCCCCTAACCAGGGTCCTTCCAGCTGGGATTCCAGTTCTGGACTCCTGTATTTTTGTTGAAGGAGTTGTAGTAATATGCTACACTGTTTGTGTTTGGCATAAGACTTCAGTACTGCACTGAAAAATTCATTGTGCAGTTCTGAGGAGCTTATTTCCAGTATGGGAGTTTCTGCCCCTTCTGAAGCAGTGTTTCCACTGTTAAGGGTACCACCTTCTGGTGCCCATTCAGAAAATCTGAAGTTCTTCCTCCTATATATTTCCATGGAATGGATAGGGATTTTGGCTGCAAATTCAGGGTCATAAGCTGGATTTCTCTTGACATTATCTAGTGGCCATCTGCTGAGGCCAACTGCATTGGTATGGCTTTTAACTTCTTTGTATATGATGGTCATATTCCCTGTATACCCCTGGATGGCTATTTGCCATCTCAGGATGTTTCTATTGGTAGTCTTCATGTTTAGTAAAGACTTCAAGGCTGTGCAGTCTGTGTAGGCTTCAAAGACTGCACCCTCCAGATAATAATGGAGTTTTCCAGAGCCCAGACTAGACATAGATATTCAGTCCAGGTGGCCCCATACCTGGCTTCTGAATCTTTCAGTTGCCTAGAGATGTAACATATTACTCCCTCCCTTTGTTCACCATACACAATTTGTCTTGGGTGAAGGGCTGCTCCTAAGCCTTGGCTACATGCTGCATCTATATATAACTTGAATGGTAGTTCAAAGTCAGGCAAGATGAGCAGAGGTGCATTTGTGAGCTCATATTTGATTCTCTCATATACATCCCCCCTTTCCTTGTTAATTTCAAAAACTACATCTTTTGAACATAACTTGTATAAACTACTAGTGATGTGGGCAAAATTCTTGATGTGGTTTTTATAGTAGCTAGCAAACCCAAGCAAAGATTGCATCTCTTTGATGCTCTGTTGTACTGGATTTTGCAGTACTGCCGCTACTTTATTCTGGTCAATTGCCAGACTATGACCTGAGACTTTATGTCCTAGAGCTAGTAGCCCTTGTTGGCCAAAATTACACTTTTTCAGTGAAATTTTCAGATTGATGGGTGTACATTTACTTAGCACTCTGTCTATGTATTTTACATGGTCTTCCCATGTTCCTGAGTATATAATGATATCATCAATATAAACCACCATCCAGGATTCCAATATTTGTTCTTGAAATAATGTGTCCATCATCCTTTGAAAGTGGGCTGGTGCATTTTTGATGCCAAATGGCATCCTGGTTTACACATATATGCCCATATGGCATATTATTCTGAGTAATTTCATGGAGTTTTGTTTAACTCCATTTTGGTGGAAGCCTTTCATACAATCCATTTTGTTTATGGATTTGGCTTTTTCCAGTTTATCCAAGGCATGAGGTATCCTGGGTATAGGGTACCTATCTGCTTTTGTGTAGTTATTCAGAGCTCTGAAGTCTCCACACAGTTTAGATTTGCCATCATGCCCGGTGATTAGGACAGGAGTGGTGATTTACACTATTTCATTATGTCCAATCTTTCTGATAACATCCATGTCCAGGAGTTCATTGATATGTTTTTCAATTTCTTTCCTGGTTTCCAGGCTTTCTGGATAAGGAGGTCTCCTCAGCATGGGTGGATAAGGTCTTTCTGCATCCAGATCTAGTTCTATATTATGGCCTTTGATCTTGCCTAATGGTTCTTCACAAATGGCAAATGCTGGTCTGTTCTTCCTCAGCATCTTCAGTAAACGTAGCTTTTGTTTACTGGTGAGGGTAGTGCTAAACTGTCCCTCTCTGAATGCATTCAGAAGTTCTTCTATTGGATCTTGAGAAGATATATGGTATATGTCAAGTGAAAATCTCTTTTCTTTGTTGGTACCAATAGTAATGTGCCTATTTTTACTGTTATCAATGTATATGCCATACATTCTCTGGTAATTTGTTCCCAGTAAGAACCCTTGGATGTGGGCATCATTAAGCACTATGAACTCTGGGTTGCGTCTGATATCACCCTTCCCATGAGGTATAATTATTTCTTTAATAATTGTACCAATGGAAGTCATCTTCCCTGATGCACTCTTGCAGTTTTTTGCTTTTGTGGGCAAAAGCTGTTTTTCCCAATTTGGGAAGGGGTTATCCAGATAATTTCTGGCCACTATGGAGCAGTGTGCCCCACTATCAATGATCAATGGATGTTGAGCATTGTAAATACAGACAGTCATCTTTGTGGCTGTTCCTTGTATATATGCCAATCCTTTGGTTGGTGTAACAAGGAATGTTTGTGCATCTTGTGTATGTTTGCACAATTTTTGTTGGAAGTATCCTGGGGTATGCCTGCTTCCAAATGTATGTCTCTTCACCAATGGCAAATGCTGGTGTGGTCTTCCTCAGCATCTTCAGTAAACTCAGTTTTTTTTTACTGGTGAGGGTAGTGCTAAACTGTCCCTCTCTTACTTCATTCAGAGGTTCTTCCAGTGGGTCATGGGCAGAGATTTGGTATATATTAAGTGAAAATTTCTTCTCCTTGTTGGTACCAATTGTAATGTGCCTGTTTTTACTATTGTAAATGTCTATGCCATACATCCTATGGTAATTTGCTCTCAGTAAGAACCCTTGGATGTGGGTATCATCAAGCAAGACAAACTCTGGGTTGAGTCTGATATTACCCTTCCTATGAGGTATAATTATTTCTTTAATAATTGTACCAATGGAAGTCATCTTCCCTGATGCACTCTTGCAGTTTTTTGCTTTGGTGGGCAAATGCTGTTTTTCCCAATTTGAGAAGTGGTTATCCAGATAATTTCTGGCCACTATGGAGCAGTGTGCCCCACTATCAATGATCAATGGATTTTGAGTATTGAAAATACAGACAGTAATCTTTGTGGCTGTTCCATGTATATATGCCATTCCTTTGGTTGGTTTAACAAGGAATGTTTGTGCATCTTGTGTATGTTTGCACAATTTTTGTTGGCAGTATCCTGTGGCATGCCTGCTTCCAAATTTATGTCCAGAATTTCTAGTGGGGTTTCCTCTCGGTATTCCACTGGGAGTTCTTCTCTTAGGTCTTGGTCATCATCAGATGGTTCTCTGATTGCATCACCCATAGAGTCTGATTCAGAATCCTCTGTTGGGGATTCCTCCTCTGGGACTTTTTCAATGGAATAGACTTTTTTCTTTTCCTTTTGACATTTGTTGGCATAGTGGTATGTTGAACCACAATTGTGACAAGAATTATTCTTCTTTGCCACTTCTGCCACTCCTTCTCTGGGTGTGTCTTTCAACTATACCCTGAGGGGTTGTTTCTCTTTGAAACTATTGCTTCTATATAGGCTGAATTTCCCTATGTTAGTTCTTTTCCTTATGTCTTGTAAAGTATTAGCAATGTGATCTAGGGTGCAATTTTGGTTGCTTCTGCATTTTACTGCATGTTATAGTTCTCCTGGCAGTTGTGTCAGTATTTTGTGATTTCTCATTTGGATGTTCATCTGAGGATCAAAGGCTTTAAGTTTGTTAGACTGTCTAAGACACCACTCATATGGATCTTTGTCCACAGAGTATTTGTCATTGTCAAATGACATGGTCTTTTGCCATATTCAAGTTCCATTACTGTACTTCTAGACGATTTGACTCTTCCACCATGGGAAGTTTCTTCTGCCATGGATTTCTTTCATTTCTGTGTACCATATAGTAGCATGACCTTTAAATGCTGTATTTAGTCTAGCAGTAATTCAGTAATCTGGTATGCTTGGTACATCGATGAAGAGTCCATCAATATAACCTATGAGTTCCATATGATCATATTCTCCTGTTCCAGAAAGTTGGGCCAGCTTGAGGCCACAGGAAGCTGTTTTAAGGCCTCCTTTTCTGAATAAGACATGCCATCTCCATCCTGGTATGGTGATGGAGATCTTGCCTTATTCATCAACATGGCATCTGGTTTGATGTCATCTGGTTGATATGGATTATCCATAACATGGCCTTGTGGTTGGGGCTTCATGTTATGGTAGACATTAAACAATTTTTTTATGTCTTGATCCAGACAACCCCTCTCCCTCTTGCTGTGGTGTTGTTCTTCAAAGAGTAGATTCAGTAATTTGTTGGTCTCTTCAGAGGCTTTGCTCAATTGATCTTGTCCTTCTTGAAGATGTTTGACAATTTTATCCATGGAGGCTGTTAAGTTTTTCCTCCTCTCATGGCTTTCTTCAAGTTCTGCAAACTGCTTTTGAGTTTTCTCAGCATATTGGGAAATTTGTAACCACAGTGCATCACTGTTTAAGTTACTCTCAGGTGTGATAACATTATGTTCAATCTGAGTGGGGGTAATATTTCTATTAATGGGACTACTGATTCTATAGTGGTTTACAAATACTTCTGGTTCTTGTGTACTTCTTTTACCAAATCCAAGAGCTTCTGGATCATGGGGTCTGACTCTTTCCTCCTCTGGTTGAAGGAGGTTTTGTTCTTGCCCTTTTTCCTTGTCTTCTCCTGGAAACCTCCTGGAATTGTGAAGAATGGTGACTCTTGGCCACTGATCTTCTGGTTTCTTAATGGTGTGAAGCCACTGGAGAGCTGATTTGGCCTGCTCTTTGTGAGCCTGAAGGAATCTGAGTAGGCCCTGTCTGGCGTAGCTGTTCTTCTATAGCTTGGATAGTGGCTTGATTCTCCCTTATCCTATGTGCCCTTGCCTCCAGGAGTCTGAACTGCCTGGTAGGATTCCAACCTTTGGTTATTACAATGAGGTCCTTGAAGTCTATCTCTTTGGGACAGATATTCTGGCAACTTGCTCCAAGTTCTGCCCAGTGAGATGGCAGGTTGAACCTCTTGTTTTCCATTCTCCATATCAGTGTTTGCAAGCAGTCAAAAACTTTATGTTCTTTGTCAGCCTGTGACTCAAAACAGAGCACTAGCATGACATCAAACATACCATAAATAATGGTATGACAAGTATTGAACAAACATAGTCAATACAGGTAATAAATAAGAGAAAACAATCCTCTTAAATTAAATACCAACCTTATCCAAACAGAATAAGGAAACCTAGAGGAGAATAAACAAGTCAAAACCCTTATTTTCACCTCTCATCTAACTTATGCATATTTAAGTTATTCTATACCAAAATGGTATTTTTCTTAAAGCTCACACAGAGAGCTACACAATGATATCATCCATGTTGTTGTAACACCACTACAACTGGAGATACCATATGACCTTTATTTCAAAACCAAGACCACCTGAAAGTCAAAGAGGGCTTGTACAAAACTGTACAAAGGTATAACCAAATTAAAGATATAAACAAGAGCTTTAATTTGAGATACATTAGACCTCTGTATCTCTTAAATTGACTGAGGGATCTTGGTTCAAAGGTTTAACAACCAAAAATACAGATATTCTGAAAACAAAAAAGTAAACAAACCCCTGTATCTTTGGCATACACTCATACAACTGTACAGTGTAATATACCAAGCTGTAGAGCTAATCAAGCCCTATAAAATTGTATCATCAGAATACAGATATCTTCCAAATTGGAGAAGATATCTGGCATGGAAGTTTTTGAAGCCTCATACTGATGTACAAAATTACATCCAAAAACTTAAAACCCTTATAACTTTTGCTATTTGAGAGAAGGGTAAACATGAAGCATACCAAATTGAAGAGCTCATTAAGCCCTTCAATTCTGTGCTCTTAGTTTCTTGATATCTCAAAAACTGACTGAGATATCTTGGTTGGAAGTATTTTGACCAATACTGGCCTGTACCAAACCTGTACCAACCAGTACTGTCTTGATACTCAAAATAATGGTTGTTTAAAGCTTAAACCCGCCCAGAATGACTAATATTGATCATACAGACACCAGAACAACGTCATCCAAGTGCTGACGTGGCAGGTGAAAAGTTTTTTCACCCTGTATTGATCCAGAATGATCATTTGTGGTCCCAAAACCACAATTCTGCCTCTATTGACGTCAGAATTGATGATCCAGAACCACAGACTGACCATTGGAGTGAAAACTTTCACTCCTCTGACGTGTGAATAGTTAATAACTCTTGAAAGTCTTGAAAGATATAAAAAGAAGGGTTTTTTCCTTCAAAACCCATCATCTTTATCTTATTTACCCATATTCTTACGTGACAAAACTGTTATCCATCAGTAGTGTCCTTAGAATTATTAAAAGATATAATTAAAGTATAATTATTGTAGTACTTCTTTACAGTCAAAGATATTAGAGTATTGCAACCCAGGTCCTCAATAGACTCATCACCACTGTTACCACGTAGCAGTAGGACCTGAAGAATTAAAATTATTTGTTTTTGACGTGTCACAGTCATAATACTAGCTTGTATTTACACTTTATAGCTACTATATAGACTCACCCTGAAATTCTTAGGGTATTTACCTTTGATTGTGCCTTGTACAAATTTGTTGTCTGCTGATTTGGGCAATTTACCTTCAGAGGTTACAAGTGGATTAATTATAGTAATCTTCCCTGTACAAGTTGTTATGGTTGGTTTACCTTGTATTTATGGAGAGTTTTGTGGTTTTTTACTTCTCTGGGTGGCTATTGGTGTCCACTTCTTTGCTGTGATCAAGCCTTCACTGTGCCTCTTTCCTTTGCCCTTGCTGCCCTCTGGTTCTGAGGGTGTCACTGGGTCTCAAGTGGGATATAATTCTCTTCCACTGAATGAAAGTAGGAAAAAGAGGGCTTATCTCAGTTAAGACTTCTTGAAATTCTGTTTGCACGTCTAAGAATGGCCTCTGGGCCTGTATATCACTACAACATGCCCTGTATAATGACAGTGTAATTGAATCAAAAATTCCATGTCAGAATTACAGCTTTTGGTACCCTGTTACACTGTTTGTATACCAGTATTCTAGAGATTAACTTGTGGTTTTCAAGTGTGATCTGTATAAGTGTAATTGAGTCAACAATACACCTAACCTCACCTCAGATTTTGGTTTTACCGTCAGAGGTGTCCTTATTCAGTGAAACATACAGGAAGTATTGATGGCTTATGTGTTTTTATATGTAAAACACCCAAAAATGAAGTTTTTGTGGGTATTAACCACGTGACAGATAGTCTTATATTATGGGAAAAGGTGGTACATACACCAATTAAATGAATAAAATATATAATATATATATTTTAAAAAGAAAGCCAGCCTAAAAGATGCAAAACAATAGTCAGAAAGTGAAAAATAAGTGAAATACTTACTTATAAGGTCCAAAAAAGGTTGAAACACCGCTAGGCCCCCAAAATCTCAGACTGAGTCTATGATAAAAGTATTAAAATGTATTTCCAACTTTCAACTATGACTGTGACACCGTAAAAAAGGATTTGAAAAGGGCTATAAGAGTTAAACATGCTTTAACTTAAGGATAAGAGGGCTTTACTATATGTAATATAGTGGTGGTGAGCACTGTTGAAAGCCCTGGGTGCAGCTTTACCTGTTGGGTTACAATAATAAAGACTACAATAATTAATATGATGATTATACCTGCTTATTACCCAAGATTAAAACTGTTTTTGACAGTTTACTATGTAGGGTATGCAAGAGCAGGATGAGGAAACAATTTGAGCTGTGAAAAGCCTCCTTTTTATCCTGAAATGGGGTGGAAAGGGTGCTAGACCTTTCCACATAGAGGAAGTGAAGATTTTTCACCTTCCAGGACAGGCTTGTGGCTTACAAATGACCTGTATAGCCTGTATTGGGTTCAGATGTGGTTTTGAAACCACATCTGGGCAGTTTTCACCAATACAGGGTGAAAGTTTTCATCTTGGGACCATATAGCCTGATTCTGACATGTATGACACATAGAATGCTGTACAGAAACTGTGCAGGACCCCAGTATTGACTTACTTATGAGGTATTGAAGTCTGATGATGGCTCTTTGTCTTTTTGACACCTCATAATCATGGTTATGGGATATTGTCCCATGGGAAGGCTGTATTGGCCAAAATGTGGGAATTTGACCTTGAAACAGCAATACCTTTGTCAATTCTTGAGATATCAACCTCAAAATTGGTTCTGTGTGTACCCCTGTATGTGCTCTACACAATGGTACCTCATTTGATATGGTTATCATTAAATATGACAAAGCTATCCCATGTACAACACCTTTTGTACATAGGCGTGTTGTAGGCAAAAGCTGTATTGGGCTTGTTTGCCCCATAACTTCTGTTATAGTTGAGATATGAGGAAATTTATGAGACAATCAGATAGCCCTGATTTTGCTCTTTCCAAAAAGACCCCACTTCAAGTATCTCACGCTAAGACTGTAGAAGCTAGATGAGAGGTGAATGTTTTGTTCACCCTTATTTGGCCTGAATTTGCCCATAACTTCAGAAGTACTGGTGCTAGCTCAGTTTGGATGGTACCATCGGATAGCTCTGACTTAGTGCTTCATTTCGAATACCCATTTTATGGGGTTAAGCCCCTCCTTCTGTATTTCAGATGGGAGGTGAAAATTAAGGTTTATGCTCAGCAACAACTTTGAGCAGGAATAACTTTGTTATTCTTTGTCCTATGGTGATGGGACCTACATTTTCAGAAAGAGGTGAGTTTCCTCTTTCTTTTGATACCTTTTGAGCTAATTTTGATCAGATCCATGTTTTGGTGGTACCTTGGCTATACCATTGATTTATGGTATTTTGGCTTTCATTCTTGTGCTCTCGTTTTGAGTCACAGGCTGACAATCAAAGAGAGCAAGGGTACCAAGCTTCTGAGGCCTCTGAGGCATGGAAAGCTCAAAAGCTTGGGTCAATGGCTGATCTTGGCCCAATTAGTAAACTAAAACCTTTTGGGAATTTGGTTACCATGTCACAACTTAAGTAAATCATAAGATCATTGCAAATAAGGTGCTATTTGGACATGCCAAGGAACCTGCAATATACTGCTATTTGCAATTCTACGTAGAAATGAGGTAAAAACCTCAAAAATTCATTAAAAATACAATTCTTAATGAATCTTTCTGAAACTTTCAGGACCAATGGAGAGCTGTATTATCCATTCCCAAACCAAACAGAATTCTGGTTTTACTAGTAAAAGTCAAAGTCTTACCCACAGTCCATTTTTGATTATTCCACGTGAAACATTGAATCCTCAAAAATTCACAGTAATTACAACCTGTGATGAAATTTCAAATAACATTGATAAATTTGAGAAATCAATGATTTTCTTGAAATAAAAGAAGATTTACAGATGTTACTCCTTTTATTCTTAACAATATTGGGGTTGGTAGTCGTGTAAGCACATTAATTAAGTAATTATGATAATCTTACATGACGACAGATGATGCAATCAATAATCCAAAAACGTTTATTGTTTTCTCACTCACTGGTTTTTCAGTTTGCTAAATGGCACGCCTCTGTGAGCTGTCGTTTACTTAAAAGAGGCCTCCTCTTTCTGCGTTTTCCAAAATCATCACATTATTACATTATATCATTATTACTGTCAGCCTGTGACTCAATACCAGAGCACAAGCATGACAGCTAAAATACCATAAACCAATGGTATAGCCAAGATACCACCAAAACATGAATCAGATCAAAATTAGCCCAAAAGGTATCAAAAGAAAGAGGAAACTCACCTCTTTCTGAAAATTTAGGTCCCATCACCATAGGACAAAGAATAACAAAGTTATTCCTGCTCAAAGTTGTTGCTGAGCATAAACCTTAATTTTCATCTCCCATCTGAAATCCAGAAGGAGGGGCTTAACCCCATAAAATGGGTATTCGAAATGAAGCACTAAGTCAGAGCTATCCAATGGTACCATCCAAACTGAGCTAGCACCAGTACTTCTGAAGTTATGGGCAAATTCAGGCCAAATAAGGGTGAACAAAACATTAACCTCTCATCTAACTTCTACAGTTTTAGTGTGAGATACTTGAAGTGGGGTCTTTTTGGAAAGAGCACAATCAGTCTCATCCATTTCCTCATAGATAAACTAGAACAAAAGTTACAGGGCAAATAAGCTCAATACAGCTTTTTGCCTATACCACACAAATGTACAAAAATCTTGTACATGGGATAACTTTGCCATATTTAATGATACCCATATTAAATGAGGTACCATTGTGTAGAGCACATACAGGGCTACACACTGAACCAACTCTAAGGTTGATATCTCAAGAATTGACAAAGGTATGGCTCTTTTAAGGTCAGATTCCCACCTGCGGTCATATACAGCCTTACCATGGGTAATATCCCATAACCATGAATATGAGGTGTTAAATAGACAAAGAAGCTTGTTTTTACTTCAATACCTCATATGTCAGTCAATACTGGGGTCCCATACAGTTTCTGTACAGCATTCTACACGTCATACACGTCAGAATCAGGCTGTGAGGTCCCCAGATGAAAGTTTTCACCCTGTGTTGGTGAAAACTGCCCAGATGTGGTTTCAAAACCACATCTGAACCCAATACAGCTAATACAGGCTGTTTGCAAACCACAAGCCAGTACTAGAGAGTGAAAAAATCTTCACTTCCTCTACGTGGAAAGGTCTAGCACCCTTTCCACCCCATTTCAGGATAAAAAGGAGGCTTTTCACAGGCAGAATTGTTTCCTCATCCTGCTCTTGAATATCCTACATAGTGAACTGTCAAAAACAGTTTTACTTCTGGGTAATAATCAGGTTATAACTATAATCTTAATTATTGTAGTTCTTATTATATTAATCCAACTGGTAAGACTGCACCCAGGGTTCTCAATAGCGCTCACCACCACTATTTCCTCAATAGTAGAACCCTTATATTATATTATAAATCATATTATTAAATTAAAATATCTTATTTTAAATTTTTTTCCACGTGTCACAGTGATAGTTTTAGTTGTAAATAGCCTAATTACTGCTTCAACATACACTCCAGCTGACATTTTGGTGGCCTGGCCGTTGTTTAAACCTTTTTTGGACCCTTATAGGTGAGGTTTTCTCTTATTTCTCATTTTCTGAAATTTGTTTTATTCTTTTTAGGCATAATATTTCTTAAAAATATATATATTATATATATATTTTTCTTTTTTGGTACATATACCACTTTTATACTCATATTTTAAGAGTACCTGTCACGTGGCTGATAACCACAAGACCCTTATTTTTGGCGTGTTTTACATATAAAACCACATAAGAAATTAATACAGTCTCATTTTTTAATTAAAATAAGACACCTCATACTGATAAACCAACAGTTGCGGCAAGGTTGGACATATTGCTAACTCAATTGCCATTTTACACACCACCTTTTGACAGTTTGCAATTGCTAATGACAAGTTATTCTGTGAGATATTGGTATACAAACAGTATACCAAATATCAGTGAGCTTTATTTCTGACGTGGAATTGTTAATTCAATCACACTGTCATTGTACAAGGGCACATTGTAATAATTCACAAGCCCAGAGGCCATTATTAGACGTGCAAAACCAGCATTTTTTGAGAAGTCTTAACTGACATAAGCCCTCTTTTTCCTGTTTTGATTCAGTGGAAGATAACTTCATACCACTTGAAAGCCAGTAACAGGCCAACACACCAGTGACACCCTCAGAACCAGAGGGCAGCAAAGGCAAAGGAAAGAGGCACAGTTGTAAGGTGTGGATATGAAACTTTGATTAAAAATCAAGTACTTTTCCTGTCCCCAAAATTTGTATAAGGTAAAAAATCAATCAAAAATAGTAAGAAATATTATTTTTAAGAGAGAACACGCCAAATTTATTGTTTATAGATTTATTAGTATAAAAGAATAATATTATAAAGATTTATTGTTTTACCAACAATAAAAATTTATCCAAAAATACTCTACAAGAGATATTTAAGGCTACAAAAGAAAATTTCTTCAAGAGCAATTTCAATTGGAATTAATTGAGCAAAGAACTGCAAGAAATTAATTAAAGAACAAAATCTATAAAAAGAATATTAAAGAGAAAACACGCCCAAAAGTGACCAGAGTGAATTTGGAAACAAAGTGACAAAGTTTACAGTGATGAAAGATGCTTTAATTCAATTTTGGGGTGGTTCAGGGGTAAAAATGATTATAAGAGTTGCAAACAATGATTATAATGATTTTTTAACTTGTTTAAAAGGTTCAAAATGATTTAAAAAAGGTGGTTGGAATCTTTTCTTGATTGGTTTAACAGTGTTTAAACTAATTAATAAAAGGAAAAGATTCTAACATGAAGAGAAAAGTGGGGCAAAGAAGACATTCTTTTACAGCGATCAATTCTCTTACTCCAAAAGAAAAATTTACTCTTGTCAGTCGTGAAAAACAGTCTGACAACAGAAAAGCCAATTATGGCATCATTGAACCCTGGTTTAGACCAAAAAGGGCTGGCTTAACCATTTTTAGCCATTTTAGACCCTTAAATCAGCCATTACTATAGCAATACCTGGCCTAGAGCCTTCAAAACACGTCAGAATTTGTGTAAGAGGCGTAGAAACCAGTTAAAACTGTTTTTACTATGATTTTTTTATCTTCAGGGTAGTTTTACCCTCTTGGCAACAGCCAAAACTACCCCAGTTGGTATCAAAACCTCATCATCAATTGAGTCCACAGACCCTTTAACTCAATTCCAGGCCAAAAGTGATGAAATTTTGCGTGAAATTTGACATCCCACGCCTGTCAGCAAGGATTTTGGTGGTCTAGCTCCCCCTCAGAGCTGGAGTTCCTTTCCCCCCCAAATTTAATATTTCCAATTTATTTTTCCTTTAATTCCTCATCATGTATTATACTTACAATTTACATATGTAATTCAATTGAATTGTACAGTACAATACAGTAATAATTGATACCTCATATGTAAATCAAAGTTCACTTATGTAATACACGCGCACATTTCAACATTCCAATTGAATTCAATTGAAAATACTTCAATTCCTCATAGCTTCTAAACTAAACACAACACCTCAAATTTAACACAAAAATTGATGGTTAACACCACATGTGGTGTGAATTAAATTAAAGTTTTGAGGATTTTCAACTTTGGTATTGAAAATACTAAAAACTTAATTTAAGCTTATTTAGAGTTGAGTTACAAGAATTTCACTCAGAGGTGACCCCACCTGATTTTTTATGAGGAATCCAATGGTGAAATAATTTTTATATGTTTACTTATTGGATAAAAAGTTATAATAATTCTCATTTAACTTTTTTCCAAACTTATTCATTTTTTTACAATTTGGTTAAAATTTCATTTTTACTTAATTTTTTCAAGTATAAATGTGATTTTATAATTCCAGAATTTAATGTAATTTTATTTTTAAATTGTAATTAAATTTTTTATTTGAATATAATTATATATTTTTATTTTTATTTTTATTTTAATAATATAAATAAACTTATTTTATTAATATATTAATATGTTAATTTTGTATTTGTGGTCTTTTGGGTATGTGAAATTACCTCTAAGGCTCACAACAGTGAAGGCCTGATAACAGCAAAAAAGTGGACACCCATTGCCACACAGAAGAGCACAAAACCACAAAATTCTGCATCAATACAAGGTAAACCAACCTTGATAACTTGTACAGGGAAAATTACTATAATTAACCCAGTTGTAACCGCTAAAGGTAAATTTCCCAAATTAGCAGACAACAAATTTGTACAATGCACAGTCAAAGGTAAATACCCTAAGAACATCAGGTTTTTGACTTCTTGCAAACACTAACATGTCACCTGTACACCTCAGAGATCTTGGCTTCCAAAGGAACCAACCAAAGGACAGAGAAGGTTTGTCCAGAACCAGAAAAACTGAAAGAGGACACCTTGGAAACAGTAGTGGATGGAAAAACAATGAGGGAGATAATATCAACCTTTCCATTCACACTCCAATTCAATGGAGACCTCAAACCAGAGGACTGGAAAGACATGCATCAAGTTCTTCAGCTCCACCAACTCATCAAGGACTTATTCCAATGGAGCATGGACATCAAGAGGTTCAACCTGGCAAGTCACTGGGCAGAACTTGGAGCAAGTTGCCAGAAGATCTGTCTCAAAGAGATAGACTTCAAAGACCTGATGGTAATCACCAAAGGTTGGAATCCTACCAGGCAGTTCAGACTACTGGAGGCAAGGGCACAGAGGATAAGGGAGAATCAAGCCACTATCCAAGCTATAGAAGAACAGTTAACCCAGACAGGGCCTACTCAGATTCCTTCAGGCTCACAAGGAGCAGTTAAAATCAGCTCTCCAGTGGCTTCACGCCATTCAGAAACCAGCAGATCAGTGGCCAAGAGTCACCATTCTTCACAATTCCAGGAATTTTCCAGGAGAAGACAAGGAAACAAGGGCAAGAACAAAACCTCCTTCAACCAGAGGAGGAAAGAGTCAGACCCTATGATTCAGCGACTGTTGGATTTGGTAAAAGAAGTACACAAGAACCAGAAGTAGTGGTAAACCACTCTAGAATCAGTAGTCCTAGTAATAAAAACATTACCGCCACTCAGACTGAACATAACATTGTCAAATCTGAGAGTAACATCAACAGTGATACCCTGTGGTTACAAATGTCCCAATATCCTGAGCAATCTGCAAAGCAGTTTGCAGAACTTGAAGGTAGCCATGAGAGGATGAAAAAATTACAAGCCTCCATGGAAAAAACAGTTAAAAACCTTCAAGAAGGACATGCTCAATTGAGCAAAGCCTCTGAAGAAACTAATAAAAGACTGAATCTAGTCTTTGAAGAGCAACACCACAGCAAAAGCGACAGGGATTGTCTGGACCAAGACATAAACAAATTGTTTAATGTCTACCATAACTTGAAGCCCCAACCACAAGGCCAAGTTATAGAGAATCCATATCAACAAGATGCCATGTTGATGAATAAGGCAAGATCTCCATCACAATACTAGGATGGAGATAAAATGTCTTATTCAGAGAAGGAATTCATGAAACAGCTTCCTGAGGTCTCAAGCTGGCCCAAATTCTCTGGAACAGCAGAATATGATCATATGGAACTCATAGATTATATTGTTGGACTCTTCATTGATGTACCAAGAATACCAGACTACTGGATTACTGCTAGATTAAATACTGCATTTAAAGCTAACGCTAGTATATGGTACACAGAGATGAAAGAAAGCCATGGCAGAAGGAACTGGCCATGGTGGAAGAGTCAAATCATCCAATAGTACAGGAATGGAACTTGGATATGGAAAAAGACCATGTCATTAAACAATGACAAATACTCTGTGGACAAAGATCCATATGAGTGGTGTCTAAGACAGTCCAAGAGACTTAAAGCCATTGATCCTCAGATGAACATTCAAATGAGGAATCAAAAACTCCTGACAAAAATGCCAGGAGAACTAGAGCATGCAGTATAATGCAGATGCAACCCAAATTTTACTCTAGATGACATTGCCAATACCTTACAAGACAAAAGGAAAAGGACTAATATAGGGAAATTCACCCCATAGAAGAGCAGTGGTTTCAAAGAGGAACAACCTTTCAGGGTATAGTTTAAAGACAAACCCAAAGAAAGAGTGGCAGAAGTGGCAAAGAAGAGAAATTCTTGTCACAATTGTGGTTCAACAGACCACTGTGCCAACAACTGTCCAAAGGCAAAGAAAAAATTCTATGCCATTGAGAAAGTCTTGGAGGAGGAATCCCCAACAGAGGATTCTGAATCAGACTCTATGGGTGATGCCACAGAGAACAATCTGATGATGAACAGGACCCAAGAGAAGAATTTCTAGTGGAGTACCAAGCGGAAACCCCACTGGAAATCCAGGACATACAGTTGGAAGCAGGCATGCCACAAGATACTGCCAACAAAAACTTGGGCAAACATACACAAGATGCCCAAACATTCCTGGTTAAACCAACCAAGGGAATGGCATATATAAATGGAACAACAACAAAGATGACTGTCTGAATTGACAATGCTCAGCATCCACTGTTCATTGATAGTGGAGCACACTGCTTCATAGTGGCCAAACATTATGTGGATAACCACTTCCCAAATTGGGAAAATCAGCTCTTGCCCACCGAGGCAAAGAACTTTAAAAGTGCCTCAGGGAAGATGACTTCCATTGGTACAATTATCAAGGAGATAATTATACCCCACAGGAAGGGTAATGTCAGACTCAACCCAGAGTTTGTAGCGCTTAATGATGCCCACATCCAAGGGTTCTTACTGGGAGAAGATTACCAGAGGATGTATGGCATATATATTTATAACAGTAAAAATAGGCACATTACCATTGGTACCAACAAGGAAAAGAAATTTTTGCTTGACATATACCATATATCTTCTCAAGATCGGCTAGAAGAACTTCTGAATGAATTCAGAGAGGGACAGTTTAGCACTACCCTCACCAGTAAACAAAAACTAAGTTTACTGAGGATTCTGAGAAAGAACAGACCAGCATTTGCCATTGGTGAAGAACCATTAGGCAAGATCAAAGGCCATGATATAGAACTATATCTGGATGTGGAAAGACCTTATCCACCCATGCTTAGGAGACCTCCTTATCCACCAAGCCTGGAAACCAGGAAAGAAATTGAGAAACATATCAATGAACTCTTGGACATGGATGTCATCAGTAATATTGGACATAATGAAATAGTTAAAATAACCACTCCTGTCCTAATCACCTGGCATGATGGCAAGTCTAGACTGTGTGGAGATTTCAGAGCTCTGAATAACTACACAAAAGCAGATAGGTACCCTATACCCAGGATACCTCATGCCTTGGATAAACTGGAAAAAGCCAAATACATAGCCAAAATGGATTTTATGCAAGGTTTCAACCAAAATGGAGTTGAAACAAACTCCATGAAACTACTCAGAAGAATATGCCATATGGGTATGTATGAGTACACCAGGATGCCATTTGGCATCAAAAATGCACCAGCCCACTTCCAAAGGATGATGGACACAGTATTTCAAGAAAAAATATTGGAAGGCTGGATGGTGGTTTATATTGATGATATCATTATATACTCAGAGACATGGGAAGACCATGTACATTACATAGAAAGAGTGCTAAGCAAATGTACACCCATCAATCTGAAAATTTCACTGAAAAAGCGTAATTTTGGCCAACAAGAAATACTGGCTCTAGGACATAAAGTCTCAGGTCTTAGTCTGGCAATTGACCAGAATAAAGGAGCAGCAGTGCTGCAAAAGCCAGTAACAAAGAGCATCAAAGACATACAATCTTTCCTTGGTTTTGCTAGCTACTATAGAAACCACATCAACAATTTGGCCCACATAACTAGTAGTTTATACAAGTTGTGTTCAAAAGATGTAGTTTTTCAAATCACCAAGGAGAGGAGGGATGCATATGAGAGGATCAAATATGAACTCACAAATGCACCTGTGCTCATCCTACCTGACTTCGAACTACAATTCAAGTTATATATAGATGCAGCATGTAGTTAAGGCCTAGGAGCAGCCCTTCACCAAAGACAAATTGTGGATGGTGAACCAAGAGAAGGAGCAATTTTCTACATCTCTAGGCATCTCAAGGGTTCAGAAGCCAGGTATGAGGCCACCCAGACTGAGTGTCTATGTCTAATCTGGGCTCTAGAAAAATTCCACTATTATCTGCAGGGTGCAGTCTTTGAAGTCTACACAGACTGCACAGCCTTGAAGTCTTTACTGAACATGAAGACTACAAATAGATACATGCTGAGATGGCAAATAGCCATCCAGGAGTATAGAGGGAACATGACAATCATATACAAGGAAGGTAAAAGTCATACCAATGCAGATGGCCACTGGATAATGTCAAGAGCAACCCAGATTATGACCCTGAAGTTGCAGCCAATGTCAGGCTGAGTCTATGATAAGAGTAATAAAGTGTATTTACAACTTTTAACTATGACTGTGACACGGTATATAAAGGTTAAAAAGGTTTTATAAGAGTTGAAGATGGTTTTAATTTAATAATAAAAGGGCTTTACTATAGTGGATATAGTGGTGGTGAGCGCTGTTGAAAGCCCTGGGTGCAGCTTTACCTGTTGGGTTACAATAATAAAGACTACAATTATTAAGATTATAATAATACCTGATTATTACCCAAGAGTAAAACTGTTTTTGACAGTTTACTACGTAGGGTATTCAAGAGCAGGATGATGAAAGGTCTTTGGCTGTGAAAAGCCCTCCTTTTATCCTGAAATTGGGGTGGAAAGGCTGCTAGACCTTTCCACGTAGAGGAAGTGAAGATTTTTCACTCTCTAGGACAGGCTTGTGGTTTGCAAACAGCCTGTATACCCTGTATTGGGCTCAGATGTGGTTTTGAAACCACATCTGGGCAGTTTTCACCAATACAGGGTGAAAATTTTCATCTGGGGACCTCACAGCCTGATTCTGACGTGTATGACGCGTAGAATGCTGTACAGAAGCTGTATGGGACCCCAGTATTGACTGACATATGAGGTATTGAAGTAAAAACATGCTTCTTCGTCTATTTGACACCTCACATTCATGGTTATGGGGTGTTATCCCATGGTAAGGCTGTATATGACAGCTGGTGGGATTTTGACCTTAAAATGGTCATAACTCTGTCAGTTTTTGAGATATCAAGCTCAACGTTGGTTCATTGAATAGCTCTATATGAGCTCTACACAATGGTACCCAACTTGACATGGTTATCATTTAATATGACAAAGTTATCCCATGTACAAGTATTTTTGTACATTGGCGTGGTATGGGCAAAAAGCTGTATTAAGCTTGTTTGGCCAATAACTTCTGTTGTAGTTGAGTTATGGGGAAATGGATGGCACCATCAGATAGCCCTGATTGTGCTCTTTCCAAAAAGACCCCACTTTAAGTATCTCACACTAAAACTGTAAAAGTTAGATGAGAGGTGAATGTTTTGTTCACCCTTATTTGGTCTGAATTTGACCATAACTCAAGTAATACTGGTGCTAGCTCAGTTTGGCTGGTACCATTGGATAGCCCTGGCTTAGAGCTTCATTTTGAATACCCATTTGATGGGGTTAAGCCTCTCCTTCTAGATTTTAGATGAGAGGTGAAAATTAAGGTTTATGCTCAGCAATGACTTTGAGCAGGAATAACTTTGTTATTTCTTGTCCTATGGTGATGGGACTTGTATTTTCAGAAAGAGGTGAGTTTCCTCTTTCTTTTGATACCTTTTGAGCTAATTTGGCTCAGTTCCATGTTTTGGTGGTATCTTGGCTATACCATTGATTTATGGTGTATTGGCTGTCATGCTTGTGCTCTGGTTTTGAGTCACAGGCTGACATACCCTCCCTCTAAAAAAGGCTCATCATTGATGAGACTGTTCAGTCCTCCTAGAGGCTCTGAATCTCCTTAAATGAAGGTTCCCATCTGGTATGGCATCCTCTGCCAACCATTTGTCTTTATCAGCTGTCTGGTTTTTGAATCTGACTAGGTATTGTCTTTGATCCTTTCCATTAAGTCTGATTTTTCTGGCCCTGATGATTTTACTCACAGGTCCAGGAGAGTCTTCTACTTCCACTATTTCTGGTGGAGTGATGTTCTTCTTCCTGGAGGGGAATTTTTCCTCCTCTGTTTGGAAGTATGGCTTGACCAGGCTCACTGGAAAGACTGGGTGTTTCCTAGAAAACTCCTCAGTGAGCTCGACCTCTACTGCATTTTTCCCTATCAACTTAATGATAGTGAAGGGCCCTACAAATGAGTCTCTCATTTTCTTAGGTCCTTTGAGATTGTTGAAGTTCAGTGTAGACACTAACACCTGGTCCCCTTCCTTGAAGTCAGGTTCCATATGTGATTTGTCCCACCTCTGCTTGTTATACTCTTTGGCCTCAGCTATGCATTTGGCTGCAGTATCACAGGCTTTCTTCCACATATCATGGAAGTCTTTGGCTGTGGGGTGGATGGTCAGAAGATTTCTCTTCAAGTGATCCACAGGTAACAGGGGATTCCACCCTTTCTCTACCAGTGCAGGTGATTTTCCTGTGGTAGAGTGCTGGCTTGTGTTATAAGCCAGCTGGACTGCTGGTAAGAGGGTAACCCAATCATGGGTGTATCCCTCATGGTCCTTGTATTCCATGCCATAGGCACAGAACCTCCTGAGAATGTCCTCCATTGTTTGGATCATTCTCTCAGCCAGGCCATCTGTTTGGGGATGGTAAGCTGTGGAAAAAGCAAGTTTGGTGCCAAGCATGTCATATAAGTTGGTCCAAAATTCAGATGTGAATTTTGGGTCCCTGTCACTAATTATGATCTTGGGGATTCCACAGGTGGATATGATTTTATTCCAAAATAACAGAGCAGTGTCCATGGCTGTGTCCTCTTTATGGCATGGTAGACATCTCATGCTTTTGCTGAACCTATCAACTATGATTAAGCAGGCATTGTAGTTTTCTTTGCCTCCTGGGACAAGTCCTGTGACCCAGTCCATGTTAATGGTTTCCCATGGGTGCTTGGGTTCTTCTATGTGTTGAAGTAACCCATATTTCTTCCCATGTTTTCTATTTGCCTTTTGGCATCTTTCACAAGTGTTGGTGTATTCACTCAACTCTTGTTCCCACTTGGGCCACCAAGCTGTGCTTGCTACCCTCTCTTTTTCCTGTCTTCACTCATGTGTCCCATATAGGGGCAGTCATGGCATTCCTGCAGGATTAGAGAGATGTGGTCTCTGTCTATCACTGTGAGTGCACTGGTGTGCTTTTCTCTGTGATAAATCAGGCCATCTATAAGGAAGAATTTATTGTCCTTATAGGCCCTCAACCAGGGTTCCTCCAGCTGGGTTTCCAGTTCTGGGCTCCTGTACTTTTGTTGAAGGAGTTGGAGTAATATGCTACACTGTTTGTGCTTAGCATAAGATTTCAGGACTGCATTGAAAAATTCATTGTGCAGTTCTGAGGAACTTATTCCCAGTATGGGAGTTTCTGTCCCTTCTGAATCAGTGTTTCCACTGTCAAGGGTACCACTCTCTGGTGCCCATTCAGAGAATCTGAAGTTCTTTTTCCTATTGATCTCCATAAAATGGATAGGAATTTTGGCAGCAACTTCAGGGTCATAAGCTGGATTGCTTTTGACATTGTCCAGTGGCCATCTGCTAAGGCCATCTGCATTGGTATGGCTTTTACCTTCCTTGTATATGATGGTCATGTTCCCTCTATACTCCTGGATAGCTATTTGCCATCTCAGCATATGTCTATTAGTAGTCTTCATGTTTAGTAAAGACTTCAAGGCTGTGCAGTCTGTGTAGACTTCAAAGACTGCACCCTCCAAATAGTAATGGAGTTTTTCTAGAGCCCAGACTAGACATAGACATTCTGTCTGGGTGGCCCCATACCTGGCTTCTGAATCTTTCAGCTGCCTGGAGATGTAACATATTACACCTTCTCTTGGTTCACCATCCACAATTTGTCTTTGGTGAAGGGCTGCTCCTAAGCCTTGGCTTCATGCTGCATCTATGTATAACTTGAATGGTAGTTCAAAGTCAGGCAAGATGAGCACAGGTGCATTTGTGAGTTCATATTTGATCCTCTCATATGCATCCCTCCTTTCCTTGGTTATTTCAAAAACTACATCCTTTGAGCATAACTTGTATAAGCTACTAGTTATGTGGGCAAAGTTTTTGATGTGGTTTCTATAGTAGCTAGCAAACCCAAGGAAAGATTGCATTTCTTTAATGTTCTTTGGTACTGGCTTTTGCAGTACTGCTGCTACTTTGTTCTGGTCAATTGCCAGACTAAGGCCTGAGACTTTGTGTCCTAGAGCTAGTAGCTCCTGTTGGCCAAAATTACACTTTTTAAGTGAAATTTTTAGATTGATGGGTGTACATTTACTTAGCACTCTGTCTATGTATTGTACATGATCTTCCCATGTCTCTGAGTATATAATGATATCATCAATATATACTACCATCCAGCCTTCCATTATTTCTTCCTGAAATATGGTGTCCATCATCCTTTGGAAGTGGGCAGGTGCATTTTTGATGCCAAATGGCATCCTGGTGTACTCATATATGCCCATATGGCATATTATTCTGAGCAACTTCATGGAGTTTGGTTTAACTCCATTTTGGTGGAAACCTTTCATACAATCCATCTTGGTTATGTATTTGGCTTTAGCCAGTTTATCCAAGGCATGAGGTATCCTTGGTATAGGGTACCTGTCTGCTTTTGTGTAGTTATTCAGGGCTCTGAAGTCTCCACACAATCTAGACTTGCCATCATGCCAGGTGATTAGGACAGGGGTGGTAATTTCCACTATTTCATTATGTCCAATCTTCCTAATGACATCCATGTCCAGGAGTTCATTGATATGTTTCTCAATCTCTTTCCTGGTCTCCAGACTTGCTGGGTAAGGAGGTCTCCTTAACATGGGTGGATAAGGCCTTTCCACATCCAGATATAGTTCTATATCATGGCCTTTGATCTTGCCTAATGGTTCTTCACCAATGGCAAATGCTGGTCTATTCTTCCTCAGCATCTTCAGTAAACTTAACTTTTGTTTACTGGTGAGGGTAGTGCTAAACTGTCCCTCTCTGAATTCTTTCAGAAGTTCTTCCAGTGGGTCCTGAGAAGATATCTGGTATATATCAAGAGAAAATTTCTTTTCCTTGTTAGTACCAATGGTAATATGCCTATTTTTACTATTGTAAATATCTATGCCATACATCCTCTGGTAATCTGTCCCCAGTAAAAACCCTTGGATGTGGGCATCTTCAAGCACTACAAACTCTGGGTTGAGTCTGATATTACCTTTTCTGTGGGGTATAATTATCTCTTTGATAATTGTCCCAATAGAGGTCATCTTTCCAGATGCACTCTTAAAGTTCTTTGCCCTGGTGGGTAAGAGTTCTTTTTCCCAGTTTGGGAAGTGTTTATCCAGATAATTTCTGGCCACTATGGAGCAGTGTGCTCCACTGTCAATGATCAGTGGGTGCTGAGCATTGTCAATACATACAGTCATTTTTGTGGCTGTTCCATGTATATATGCCATTCCTTTGGTTGGTGTAACCAGGAATGTTTGTGCATTTTGTGTATGTTTACACAAGTTTTTGTTGGTAGTGTCTTGTGGCATGCCTGCTTCCAACTGTATATCCTGGATTTCTAGTGGGGTTTCCTCTTGGTATTCCACTAGAAATTCCTCTCTTGGGTCTTGATCCTCATCAGATGGTTCTCTGATGGCATCACCCATAGAGTCTGATTCAGATTACTCTGTTGGAGGTTCTTCCTCAGGGACTTTCTCTATGGCATAGACTTTTTTCTTTGCCTTTGGACAGTTGTTAGCATAGTGGTCTGTTGAACCACAATTGTGACAAGAATTCTTCTTCTTTGCCACTTCTGCCACTTTTTCTCTGGGTTTGTCTTTAAACTCCACCCTGAAAGGTTGTTTCTCTTTGAAACTACTGCTTCTATATGGGGTGAATTTCCCTATATTTGTCCTTTTCCTTATGTCTTGTAAGGTATTGGCTATATCATCTAGAGTGCAATTTTGGTTGCATCTGCACTTTACTGCATGCTCTAGTTCTCCTGGCAGTTGTGTCAGGAGTTTGTGATTCCTCATTTGGATGTTCATCTGAGGATCAATGGCTTTAAGTCTTTTAGACTGTCTAAGACACCACTCATATGGATCTTTGTCCACAGAGTATTTGTCATTCTCAAATGACATGGTCTTTTGCCATATCCAAGTTCCATTACTGTACTTTTGGATTATTTGACTCTTCCACCATGGCCAATTTCTTCTGCCATGGATTTCTTTCATTTCAGTGTACCATATACTTGCATGACCTTTAAATGCAGTATTCAGTCTAGCAGTAATCCAGTAATCTGGTATGCTTGGTACATCAATGAAGAGTCCATCAATATAATCTATGAGTTCCATATGATCATATTCTCCTGATCCAGAGAATTTGGGCCAGTTTGAGGCCTCAGGAAGCTGTTTCAAGGCTTCCTTCTCTGAATAAGACATGCCATCTCCATCCTGGTATTGTGATGGAGATCTTGCCTTATTCAACAACATGGCATCTGGTTTGATGTCATCTGGTTGATATGGATTCTCCATAGCTTGGCCTTGTGGTTGGGGCTTTAAGCTATGGTAGGCATCAAACAATTTGTTGATGTCTTGGTTAAGACACTCCCTGTCCCTGCTACTATGGTGTTGTTCTTCAGAGACTTGATTCAGTCTCTTGTTGGTTTCTTCAGAGGCTTTGCTCAGTTGAGCATATCCTTCCTGAAGGTTTTTAACTATCTGCTCCAATGAGGCTTGAGTTTTTCTCATCCTTTCTTGGGCAGCTGCAAATTCTGTAGCCTGCTTTGCAGATTGCTCAGCATATTGGGACATTTGTAACCACAGTGTGTCACTGTTGATGTTACTCTCAGATGTGATAATGTTATTTTCAGTCTGAGTGGGGGTAATGTTTCTATTACTAGGACTACTGATTCTAGAGTGGTTTACAACTACTTCTGGTTCTTGTGTACTTCTTTTACCAAATCTAACAGCTTCTGGATCATGGGGTCTGACTCCTTCGCCCTCTGGTTGAAGGAGGCTTTGTTTTTGCCCTTGTTGCCTTGTCTTCTCCTGGAAACTTCCTGGAATTGTGAAGAATGGTGACTCTTGGCCACTGATCTGCTGGTTTCTGAATGGTGTGAAGCCACTGGAGAGCTGATTTGGCATGCTCCTTGTGAACCTGAAGGAATCTGAGTAGGCCCTGTCTGGGTTAACTGTTCTTCTATAGCTTGGATAGTGGCTTGATTCTCCCTTATCCTCTGTGCCCTTGCCTCCAGGAGTCTGTGCTGCCTGGTAGGATTCCAACCCTTGGTGATTACCATAAGGTCTTTGAAGTCTATCTCTTTGAGACAGATCTTCTGGCAACTTGATCCCAGTTCTGCCCAGTGAGTTGCTAGGTTGAACCTCTTGTTGTCCATACTCCATTGAAACAAATCTTTGAGGAGTTGGTGGATTTGAAGAACTTGATCCATATCTTTCCAGTCCTCTGGTTTGAGGTTTCTGTTGAATTGGAGTGTGAATGGCAAGGTTGATATTATCTCCCTCATTGTTTTGCCATCCACCACTGTGTCCAATGTGTCTTCTTTCAGGTCTTCTGGTTCTAGACATTCCTGCTCTATCCTCTGGCTGGTTCCTTTGGAAGCCAAGGTCTCTGAGGTATGCAGGGGACATATCAGTGTTTGCAAGCAGTCAAAAACTTTATGTTTTTAGGGTATTTACCTTTGACTGTGCCTTGTACAAATTTGCTATCTGCTGATTTGGGCAGTTTGCCTTTGGAGGTTACAACTGGGTTAATAATTGTAATCTTCCCTGCACAAGTGGTTAAGGTTGGTTTACCTTCTATTGAAGCAGAGTTTCGTGGTTTTCTACTCCTCTGAGTGGCTATTGGTGTCCACTTTTTGGCTGTGATGAGGCCTTCACTAAGCCTTTTTCCTTTGCCCTTGCTGCCCTCTGGTTCTGAGGGTGTCACTGGTATGTTGGCCTGTGACTGGGTCTCAAGTGGTATGAAGTTTTCTTCCACTGAATCAAAGCAGGAAAAAGAGGGCTTATGTCAGTTAAGACTTCTTACAAGGCTGGTTTTGCATGTCTAAGAATGGCCTCTGGGCTTGTATGTTACTACAGTATGCCCTTGTATAGTGACAGTGTAATTGAATTAACAATTCCACGTCAGAAATACAGCTTATTGATTATTGGTATACTGTTTGTATACCAATATCTTACAGAATACTTGTTATTAGCAAGTATAATCTGTCAAAAATGGTGTATTACAGGGCAATTGAGTTAACAATGTGCCCAAACACGCCTCAACTGTTGGTTTATCAGTATGAGCTGTCTTAATTCAATTAAGAATTGAGACTGTATAAATGGCTTAAAAGTGTTTTTATATGCAAAACACGCCAAAAATACTGGTCTTGTGGTTATTAGCCACTAGACAAATACTCTTTAAAAATATGAGTATTATTAAATTTTAAAAGAAGAATATATATAAAATATATTTTTCAAAAGAAAATGACGCCTAAAAATAAAAAACAGGTGTCAATAAATGATAAAAAAGAGAAAAAACTTACTTGTGAGGTCCAAAATAAGTAAAAAACACGGCCAGGCCCCCAAAATGTCAGGCTGAGTCTATGATAAGAGTAATAAAGTGTATTTACAACTTTTAACTATGACTGTGACACGGTATATAAAGGTTAAAAAGGTTTTATAAGATTTGAAGATGGTTTTAATTTAATAATAAAAGGGCTTTACTATAGTGGATATAGTGGTGGCGAGCGCTGTTGAAAGCCCTGGGTGCAGCTTTACCTGTTGGGTTACAATAATAAAGACTACAATTATTAAGATTATAATAATACCTGATTATTACCCAAGAGTAAAACTGTTTTTGACAGTTTACTACGTAGGGTATTCAAGAGCAGGATGATGAAAGGTCTTTGGCTGTGAAAAGCCCTCCTTTTATCCTGAAATTGGGGTGGAAAGGCTGCTAGACCTTTCCACGTAGAGGAAGTGAAGATTTTTCACTCTCTAGGACAGGCTTGTGGTTTGCAAACAGCCTGTATACCCTGTATTGGGCTCAGATGTGGTTTTGAAACCACATCTGGGCAGTTTTCACCAATACAGGGTGAAAATTTTCATCTGGGGACCTCACAGCCTGATTCTGACGTGTATGACGCGTAGAATGCTGTACAGAAGCTGTATGGGACCCCAGTATTGACTGACATATGAGGTATTGAAGTAAAAACATGCTTCTTCGTCTATTTGACACCTCACATTCATGGTTATGGGGTGTTATCCCATGGTAAGGCTGTATATGACAGCTGGTGGGATTTTGACCTTAAAATGGTCATAACTCTGTCAGTTTTTGAGATATCAAGCTCAAAGTTGGTTCATTGAATAGCTCTATATGCGCTCTACACAATGGTACCCAACTTGACATGGTTATCATTAAATATGACAAAGTTATCCCATGTACAAGTATTTTTGTACATTGGCGTGGTATGGGCAAAAAGCTGTATTAAGCTTGTTTGGCCAATAACTTCTGTTGTAGTTGAGTTATGGGGAAATGGATGGCACCATCAGATAGCCCTGATTGTGCTCTTTCCAAAAAGACCCCACTTTAAGTATCTCACACTAAAACTGTAAAAGTTAGATGAGAGGTGAATGTTTTGTTCACCCTTATTTGGTCTGAATTTGACCATAACTCAAGTAATACTGGTGCTAGCTCAGTTTGGCTGGTACCATTGGATAGCCCTGGCTTAGAGCTTCATTTTGAATACCCATTTGATGGGGTTAAGCCTCTCCTTCTAGATTTTAGATGAGAGGTGAAAATTAAGGTTTATGCTCAGCAATGACTTTGAGGAGGAATAACTTTGTTATTTCTTGTCCTATGGTGATGGGACTTGTATTTTCAGAAAGAGGTGAGTTTCCTCTTTCTTTTGATACCTTTTGAGCTAATTTGGCTCAGTTCCATGTTTTGGTGGTATCTTGGCTATACCATTGATTTATGGTGTATTGGCTGTCATGCTTGTGCTCTGGTTTTGAGTCACAGGCTGACAGCCAAAAACCCTATCCATTTCATGGAAATAGATAGGAGGAAGAACTTCATATTTTGTGAATGGGCACCCCAAAGTGGTACCGTTGACAGTGGAAACACTGATTCAGAGGGGACAGAAAATCCCATATTGGGAATAAGTTCCTCAGAACTGAACGATGAATTTTTTAGTGCAGTACTGAAGTCTTATTCCAAACACAAACAGTTTGACATACTACTACAACTCCTTCAACAAAAGTACAGGAGTCCAGAACTGGAATCCCAGCTGGAAGAACCCTGGTTGAGGGCCTATAAGGATAACACGTTCTTCCTTATAGATGCCCTGCTCTACCACAGAGAGAAACACACAAGTACACTCACAGTGGTAGACAGAGACCACATTTCACTGATCCCGCAGGTATGCCATGACTGCCCCTAAATGGGACACATGAGTGAAGACAGGACCAAGGAGAGGGTAGCAATTACAGCTTGGTGGCCCAAGTGGGAACAAGAGTTGAGTGAATACATCAACACTTGTAAGAGATGCAAAAAGGAAAATAGGAGACATGGGAAGAAGTATGGGTTACTTCAACATATAGAAGAGCCCAAGCACCCATGGGAAACCATCAATATGGACTGGGCTACAGGACTTGTCCCAGGAGGCAAAGAAAACTAAAATGCCTGCTTAATCATAGTTGATAGGTTTAGCAAGAGCATGAGGTGTCTACCATTCCACAAGGAGGACACAGCTATGGATACTGCTCTGTTATTTTGGAATAACATCATATCCACTTGTGGAGTCCCTAAGACATCATTAGTGATAGGGACCCAAAATTCACATCTGAATTTTGGACCAACTTGTATAACATGCTTGGCACCAAGCTTGCGTTTTTCACAGCTTAGCATCCACAAACAGATGGCCTAGCAGAGAGGATGATCCAAAAAATAGAGGACATCCTGAGGAGTTTCTGTGCCTATGGCATGGAATATAAGGACCATGAGGGATATATCCATGACTGGTTTACCCTTCTACCAGCAGTCCAACTGGCTTATAATACAAGTCAGTACTCTACCACAGGAAAAACACCTGCACTGGTAGAGAAAGGGTGGAATCCCTTGTTGCCTGTGGATCACTTGAAGAAGAATCTTCTGACCATTGACCCCACAGCCAAAGACTTCCGTGATATGTGGAAGAGAGCTTGTGACACAGCTTCTAAATGCATAGCTGAGGCAAAAGATTATAATAAGCAGAGGTGGGACAAGACACACATGGAACCTGACTTTAAGGAAGGGGACCAGGTGTTAGTGTCTACACTAAACTTCAACAATCTTAAAGGACCCATGAAGATGAGAGACTCATATGTAGGGCCCTTCACTATCATTAAGTTGATAGGCAGGAATGCAGTGGAAGTAAATCTCACAAAGGAGCTTTCCAGGAAACACCCAGTCTTTCCAGTGAGTTTGGTCAAACCATACTTCCAAGCTGAAGAGGGTAAATTCCCCTCCAGGAAGATGATCCTCACAACACCAGAAATAGTGGAAGCTGAGGATTCCCCAGGACCTGTGAGTAAAATCATAAGGGCCAGAAAGAGCAGACTTAATGGGAAGGATGAAAGACAGTACCTAGTAAGATTCAAGAACCAGACAGCTAATAAGGACAAATGGTTGTCAGAAGATACCATACCAGATGGGAACCTTCATTTAAGGAGATTCAGAGCCTCCAGGAGTACTGAACAGTCTCATCAATGATGAGCCTTTTTTAGAGGGAGGGTATGTAAGCCTGTGACTCAAAACCAGAGCACAAGCATGACAGCCAAAATACCATAAACCAATGGCATAACCAAGATACCACCAAAACATGGAGCTGAGTCAAATCAGCTCAAAAGGTATCAAAAGACAGAGGAAGCTCACCTCTTTCTGAAAATATAAGTCCCATCACCATAGGACAAAGAATAACAAAGTTATTGCTGAGCATAAACCTTAATTTTCACCTGTCATCTAAATCCCAGAAGAACAGGATTAACTCCATCAAATGGATATTCAAAATGAATCTCTAAGACAGGGCTATCCAATTGTACCAGCCAAACTGAGCTAGCACCAATACTACTGGAGTTATGGTCAATTTCATTCCAAATAAGGGTGAACAAAATATTCACCTCTCATCTCACTTCTGCAGTTTTTGCGTGAGATAACTAAAGTGAGTTTTTTGGAAAGAGAAAAACATGGAGCTGAGTCAAATCAGCTCAAAAGGTATCAAAAGAAAGAGGAAACTCACCTCTTTCTGAAAATATAAGTCCCATCACCATAGGACAAAGAATAACAAAGTTATTGCTGAGCATAAACCTTAATTTTCACCTGTCATCTAAATCCCAGAAGAACAGGCTTAACTCCATCAAATGGGTATTCAGAATGAATCTCTAAGACAGGGCTATCCAATGGTACCAGCCAAACTGAGCTAGCGCCAATATTACTGGAGTTATGGTCAATTTCAGGCCAAATAAGGGTGAACAAAACATTCACCTCTCATCTCACTTCTGCAGTTTTAGTATGAGATAACTAAAGTGGGTTTTTTTGGAAAGGGCACAATCAGGGCTATCTGATGGTGCTATCCATTTCCCCATAGCTCAACTAGAACAAACGTTATGGGGAAAATAAGCTCAATACAGCTTTTTGCCTATACCATTCAAATGTGAAAAACTCTTGTACATGAGTTAGCTTTGCCATATTTATTGATACCCATATCAAATCAGGTACCATTGTGTAGAGCACATGCAGGTTTACACAAGGAACCAATTTTGAGGTTGATATCTCAAGAATTGACAAAGCTATGGCTTTTTTAAGGTCAGATTCCCACCTGCTGTCATATACAGCCTTACCATGGGATAATATCCCATAACCATGAATGTGAGGTGTCAAATAGACAAAGAAGCTTTTTTTTACTTCAATACCTCATATGTCAGTCAATACTGGGGTCCCATACAGTTTCTGTACAGCATTCTACACGTCATACATGTCAGAATCAGGCTGTGAGGTCCCTAGATGAAAACTTTCACCCTGTATTGGTGAAAACTGCCCAGATGTGGTTTCAAAACCACATATGATCCCAATACAGGCTATACAGGCTGTTTGAAAACCACAAGCCAGTACTAGAGAGTGAAAAATCTTCACTTCCTCTACGTGGAAAGGTCTAGCACCCTTTCCACCCCATTTCAGGATAAAAGGGAGGCTTTTCACAGCCAGAATTGTTTCCTCATCCTGCTCTTGAATACCCTACGTAGTAAACTGTCCAAAACAGTTTTACTCTTGGGTAATCAATCAGGTATAATTATAATTTTAATTGTTGTAGCTCTTATTATAGTATTGCAACTGGTAAGACTGCACCCAGGGTTCTCAATAGCACTCACCACCACTATTCCTCAATAGTAGAACCCTTTAGTTATATTATAAATCATTATTTTACTCAAAAAACCCTTATTTCAAATCATTTTCTATGTGTCACAGTCAAAGTTCTTGCTGTAAATAGCCTAATTACTGCTTCAACATAGACTCTATCTGACAATGGAGTAGTAAGCATCCAACAGAATTCTACCTCAAATCACAGAACTAAACAAAATTTTGTTTATTCCATACACTGCAAGGTTGTGCAAGGAAAGGTATCACGTGGTGGAAATTTGCAATGAAATTGTAAAAGGACCTAATAACATGGAAAAACTAAATAAATAACTCCCAAAAGTCTCAAATAAACTCTGTCCAATACTATGGTCACAGTAAAATATAAAGTTTTTCAATTCTTTTCAGAAAAACCATGATATTTGCACATAAAATGACCCATGTTGGAACAAACTGGTCATATGACACCTTTCTAAAAGCTCCAGACTAGAATAAATACCTATGGGCTTTGAAAAAGAGCCAGATGACACTATGTTCATGTAATAACCACCCAAAGGGTTCCCCATTGGATGAATAATGAATATTCAAAGTATATTTTATTAGAGAAAGTGAGTTCACAAGGTTATAGGAGCTTTGGACCACGTGGGTAGATAAGAATACCTCTTATTTCCTTGTTTACTTCCACTTATTCAGATTTTTCTGATAATCAGGAATTGAGTCCATCCTTTTCATATCAGGTAGTCTAGTATAGAAATTTATTATTACCCAGTAGCTCATCTCAATTGAATTTTGTCATTAAAGAGATATCTATTTAGTTCTCAAAAAATTAATTATCAATATTATAAGCTATCTTACCCCTGTTAAATATCCAGTTTGAGCTGTTTTTATCCTTTATATCCAAAATATATTACTATCCTCACTATATATTACCAAAAATACAGATTGAAGGATACAATTACACACTTTTAAAATTAATATCTAGATATTCTTTTATCATTTCATCTTGCAAAAAATCCTCATGACTGGCAAAGAATCCTTAAATTTATGCAACTAGTCAATAACCTCATCATATTGTATCAAACAATTCTCACCCCATACCATAAGAGAAAGCATTTGAACTAGCTGGGTATTCCGTTTGCATCCTTGAAATTCACTTGATTATTTATTTCTTTGTATTATTCTATTGAATATTTAATAGGCCTGATTGAAGACTAATTAATTTGGCTTATGTAGCTGTAAAAACTCTTACTAAGCTTTATTTTGGTTTGTGAGCTCCAAGTCATATAATGTTTGGTATTTTAAAATCTAAATTCAATACAAATATTTACACTTGGTTATGGGAGTTATTAAAAATACAAAACTAGTCTAACTTGCAATTACCTCTTCCATGTAAGGCCTCATTCTCATCCAACACTAAAGAATTTCCGCCTCTGAGTGTTATTCCTTTCAATATAAAAACTCTTAGAAAAATAACAACAGGGATTTTCCTCACCAAAAAGGATTATGAGAAGGCTTTGGTATTATTATATAATAGCCAAGTTGATTCGTGGAATGTTTAAGCTTCTATTAATAATCATAATATCATAATAGTAAATTTCATGAGGAATATTCTTTCTTTACCTTACTGTAGTGTATTAGTAGCTTAATAAGGTTTTTTCATTCCCACAAACAAGCACTATACTATTTTGCTGCCATAGTATTAAAAAGGGCTTCATTTAAGAATTAATATAGTTTTTGGACCACAAAACTTCACTTCTGATTTCTAAACGATAAAAGAAAGTTCTATAAGCCTCTTAAAAAGTTTTTTGGGGCCTCAGACACATCAAGAAGTTCAAAATATAAATCTGGTCTCTTTGGTAAAGTAAGAATTATCAAAGGAATGAACAGTATTTCATTCAACTCAAGAGCATTCAAAGAAACAATATAAGTATAAATCCACATTAAAATATGTTACACTCTTATACAATCAACTGTTAATCATGTTTACAGATTGAAAGATATTGTCTCACAAAATTAATGTAATTAAGGCCTTCATTAGAATCAATAATGACTGTCTCTTTTAAAAAATTTCAATTTCTTCCTATGAAACAAGATATAAAATTTACCATTTTTATCTGGCTTTATGATTGATTTCTGTATTATAAATGATAACAGTAGTATAGTTATTATTCCAAACATTATTAAAAATAAAAAAATAAAACATAAAAATAATCTCCGTTATATGAAATAAGAATGTACATGATAACACTCCATAGTCTATGGATAATTATAAAAGTAAAATCATCATCTAATAATGTACAGCAATCAGTATACTTGAATTATATGAGTGGTTTCCCAAAAGTTATTCTTACATTGAAATAAATGATTTTTACTAAACTATTCATATTATAAAAATGATAAATCATGGAAGTTTCTTAGTATAAATATCATGAAAATAAGTGAAGCTTTCATATTTCAAGAAATAAGCTACCTTGACAGTTTGGAATTCCAATTTTGGAGAAATTTATTCTTTAATTGAGGGGAAATACCAAGGAATAAGATAAGTTGTATTTGTCACAAATGAAGTCAAAAAGTCTTTTTCATTTGCCCCAAATCATATGGCTAGCCTTGGTTTTCCTTCTAAAGAAGAATTGCTTCCAAAAGCCTTTATGGAAATTCTTGGACTAACCTCTTTTTGGGAACTTGGAAGCAAGTCACAGCCTCAGGACTCATGTTGGGTTGGTAAATTGTCTTCCCCGAGCCCTCAGGGGGCCCCTATGGCTTCTATGGCCTTCGGAAAGCCTCCCAAAGTCTACAGGAGGGCTCAAATTCTATTTTGACCGCCCAGGAAAGAATTGGTCCAACTGGTCATCAAGCCCATATTTCCCAAAATTGTCCGTGAGGCCTATGGGGCCCATTCCAGGCCTCCAGATCCAACCTAAACCATTAGCCAAAAATCTATAAAGGGATACAGTCCTCCAATTCCTCCAACATTATCAAAATATTTCAAGGATAACTACTTCAAGAGGACTGGTGTCAGAATAAAGTTCAAACCAATCAAATACGGCCTCTTCTGAAATAGGTCTATACCCTAAAGCATGGAGTATTCACAAAGGGAAAACTGTCCATAGATATTTAATTAATAAGGCTACGGATTATCTAAGCATAGTTTCCAATGTTTCAAAGTTCGTTACATCATGGACAATTCAATACATTCATACATAATGAAGTCAAGGAAGCCGTTATGACATTAGCCCTTTTGGTAAATTCAACTGAATAGTGTGCTTTCTCAACAAACCAAGTTGATTTCCCAATCTTGCCAAGTTATATTCCACAAAATAGTCCATTAAGCTGGGATCTCAACCTTTAAGTATCAAGTTGTGAACTCTTCACATATAATGGCCCATCTTTCATCCCTTGGGGTCTTTTCCCAAGTTAGTTAATCTACTGGATTCACGTTTATAATTTATTTTATTCCATATTTTGCTAGTTGATACTGATACTCTTCAGTAAGTCATCTTCACTCTTTCCTGGACTTCTCATTGGTTATTGCCTGTAATAGCCTTGTGAATTTTTTTATTCCTTAAGAAAATGTTGAAACAGTAATATAAGGATCTAATTGGTTGTCTCTTTGGCTATTTTCTTTGTCTTTCTTCCTACAATATTTGCACTAATCTCTTGTTAAATAAATATAATCCATATTATTGAACTTCTTTGATTATTTGGAGTCCATCCAAGTGAAACCCTATCCACTGAGACCCTGGCCGCCCTTTTTTTACTTAAGAGACCCAGTGAAAATATTATAAAAACATTTGTAATACAACAGACTTCAGTTTTACATAGGAAACATTATTTTTGAGTGAAAAATATTATTTCAAATTAAACAAATAATAAATAAATAATAAATGAATTAAATCTTTATCTCATCACAATATTAAATTTCACTCTTCACAAGTATTACTGGCTATTTTATAATATTAAACCTTCAATAGGAATTTCAATTAGTTATTTGATAATATCTTCAAGGCTTGGGAGATGTGATGAAGCAGGGTCTTTTAAAACTGAAACATGCCTTGATAGTGATCATATTGGTATCACTAGATGCTGAAATATCTCTTACCATATTATCATTGAATATCTTATGATTTAAAAATGATTGAATTGTTATTCGATGAGCTTCTCATATCATTTTCCCATTTTCTTAGAGCTACAAATATAGCTCTAATTTAATAAAATCACATACTGTTAGTATATTTACTCTTAGCTTCAACTAATGCTTGGAAATTTTGTATATCAAAATTAAAATATTTCATAAGCTGGCTATTAGCTTTTGCAACAGCTAAATTTTCCTTGAATTTGCTAACTTGAACTTCACACATCCATCAAAACCAGTTATTACAATATTTTCTTTGTAAATACTGATTCACGATTTTTTTTATAGAGAATTGTAATCTATTTTTGATCATTATATTTTTTTTGAGCACTTTCAAAACTAAAATGGTCAATAGGGTCATTGAAAAAACTGATTTTTGATTGGGTCAAAGTTTATGAATCTCAATTTTACTTTATTATAATAAAGTTGAAACTCATATATACGCTATGTAAGCTCATATGCATTCACTAAGAAATGAATCATGGCTTTATAGTAAAAATGAATATATCTATAATTAAGAGCCATTTTTTACATAAAAAATGGGAAAGAGTGGCAAGACCTAGTTATCTCAGAAAGTATGGGTTTCACAGATATTTCATAAACTTGAAATATAGTGAAAAAGAAAATTTCGGAATCCAGTGTTTTAGATTGATAAGAGTATTTAGTCTATGAAGTTAAATATATCCAGAAAAATCTATCATTGTTAGGAATTTTTATTCCTCGATTGTGAATATTACTATTTGATAATATCACTATATTCATTTTAAAGCTTAATTATTTTGTTTGAATTTATTGATTTATTACTAATTAAATCTCATACATTTCTTGAAGCATATTTGAATTTGATCTCATTGATTTTTTTTTGTGAACGTATTGGGATATTTAGTTATACTTCAAAGGTTCAAAATAATTTTTGTTATTGTGAGCCTTAGAGGTATTTTCATATATCCCAAAGACCACAAAAAATTGATTAATTCATAATTAAAAAGAAAAGTTTTATTTTTTAATATGAGAGCAGAATTTATATACAACTCTAAGAATAAAATTGTCAATTAAAGTTTGATAATGAATTTACATTGAAATTTAAAAATTTAAAAGTATATTTTTACTACAAACAATGAAGTACAAATAAATTTTTATCAAAAATATTGAAAATAAAATATTTTTTGGAAAAAAAAATTTAACAAAAGCTTTTTTAAACTTTTTTCCAATAAATGATCATACGAAAATTATTTCACCAATTGATCCCTCAGTAAAATCTGTGTAGGTTCACCTCAGAGTTAGAATTCTGTATCTCAACTCTATATAAGCCTAAATACAATTCTCAGTATTCTCTGTATGAAAATCTCAAAATACTAAAAAGCTTGAGTTGATTTGACCCGCATGAAGTGTTGACCATCAATTTTTGTGTTCAAAGTGTGGTGTGGTGTGTAGTTTAGATGCCTTTAGGAGTTGAATTATTATAAATTGAGATTTCAAAATGTGAAAATGTATTACATAAGTGAACTTAAAATTACATATGATAAATGAAAAATTTAGGTGTGTGCTGTAATTTTCCCATTACATTACGTATATGAATTTTAAGTATAGTACATGATGAGTAATTAAAAAAACAAATTGCAAAGATTTCTTTTGGGGGGAAAAGGAATCATGGGTTTGAGGGTGCCAGACTCCCCCAAATTCTTTTCTAGAAGGCATAGGATTTGATAATTCACCCAAAGTGACATCGCATTGGCCCTGGAATTGAGTCATAGGGTCTGTTCCACAATTGATGATGAGGCTTTTATACCAACCAGGAAGCTTTAACTGTTTCCAAGAGGGTAAAACTACCCTTAAGTTGAAACAAAGTTAATAAAAACAGCTTTAACTTGATTCAAGGTCTTTTATACAAATTTTGGTGTTCTTTGAAGGCTATAAACAAAGTATTACTATAGCAATGGCTAGCTTAAGGCACTAAAATTGTTAGAACTGGCCAATTTTTAAGTCCAAAACAGTGTTGAATGATACCACAATTGGCTTTTCTTTTGGAAATGTCGCCTTACCATCAATTAAAGTGAATTTTACTTTTTTATTAACAAAATCAGTGCCTATAGAAGAATTTTTCCCTTTCCCCATTTTTCTTTTCATTTTAGAATCTTTTCCTCTCATAATTTCTTGTCCTTTGAACCTTTAAAATTCTTCTCCTTCTTGTTTTTCTGGTGAGGCTTCTCAAAAGATGGATTTTGAGAAGAACTGAAGGAGTTGGAGCGAGTGACTAGAGGAATATTGTATCGATGACCACCCCTTCCCTTCTTTCTCTAATGGTACCTGGTACTGAAATAGGTTATTTACTAGTAAACATGACCACTTTCCTTCATTTTCATGTTGTACAGCTTTTTTGAGATTTCCATAATCAATCAAGATCACAAAACAGAGTAAACAACTGAGTCTCAGATAGTTTCCAGTTGTGTAGAAGGTAAGAAGGCTCTTCATTGGAGATTTTGAAGAGATAAGGCCCAATACACTTTCCAGCCCTGCCAGTGAGGAAAGAAGTTTGATAAGGATTATTTTTCCTGTAAGAGGATAAGGTTTCTGAGTCATTATGAAAGATAAACTTATGGAATTGGATAAATCCCCTTAATTTATGGGCTTGAGTACCAAAAAAAGAAACAGGTTCCTTAATTGAGGGAGCTTTGATTTATGGGACTTTCAAAGTTTCCCTTTCTGAGACTTCTTTGGTCAGCTTCCCCATGAACTGGGTCATTTTCTCAATCAGATTGAGAGACAAGATGTTTATTAGAAGGGCCAGATTTGCAGACTTGGGATATTCAGGAGCATATGAAAAGGTATCTGAAGCTACAGTATCATCAGAATCTTTGTCTTTCACCAAATCCTCCCCTCTTAACTTTCTTCTCCCAATCTACCCGCAGGACCTTGTGCAATGCCAGGGTAGCCACCAAATAAGCCAGTGAAGTATCTTGATATTCTTGAGGGTGCTGCTCCTTTCATTTATGGCCCTCTGTACAAATTTGGACTCAGTTGATTAATTCATGGTGTGAGCTCAAAAGGGACAGTAGCTGTTGGAGTCAGAACAGCTTGATTCCTTTGAGATCTTGTATTCTTGGATGGGGGGCTATGCTGAACATCTATTTTTTGAAGAAATGAAAAGATAAATTGATTATGATTTAAAATAGAAAATTAAATTATTTTCCAAATAAAACAAGAATATAAAAAGGCTTTTATGACTTGAATAATGAGCCAGTAAGGCTGAGATGAAATAAATATGACAAAGTTCTTGAAGTGTGAAAATGACAGAGTCTGATTCTTATGAAAAATAAATGTTTTGAGTAATCTAAAATTAATTCCAATAAATAATTCAATAAATCAAGTCAATAAAATTACTTCCAATCATTGCTTGAGGAATTTAATTAATAGATTCATTTCTTGAATAATTTCAATCAATTCATTTTGAGGAAAACGAATTAATAGACCCAAACTTGAAAGATGTCAAATAAATTTAGGGTGTTGGTAAAAGCACGTAAGCTTTTAGTAAAAACACATAAGCCCTTATGTGTTTTTACCAAATTATGGCCAAAACATGTAATTTTATGGTAAAAACATGTAGGTGACCTAATTTTTTTATAAACATTCCTCAGGCTCAGTTTTGAGAATTTTTAACATTTTTTTTGCCATATTTTTTCTGACATGGGATGTGAAGGTCCCCAAATTTTTTCAATTTTTTTTTTGCCCAATTTTTCTATTTTGGGCAATTTGGTAAAATGGCCCATTTTTTTGAAAAAATTCATTAAAAATGTTCCCACTTATGAGTTTCAATATTTTTTTTAAAAAAATGAAGATGAGAATGTTGAGAATAATAAACCAGAAGCCCAACATTTTGGTATTTTTTTTGCAAGAGCATTTGTAGGCCCAAAAAGTCCATGTTTTTTTATGTTTTTTTGTTCATGTTTGTAATTAAATTGAAAATGCCATTTATGACATAAATTGAATTCAAAATGTAATTTATGATGAGTGGAAGTTCAAATTTCATTTTTGGCATTAACAGTGCCATTTATCACATCAAGAGGGCCATAAATGGCATCACTAATGACATAATAATGCCCTAAATGGTATCAAGAATGACATACAGATGCCATTTATGGCCAGAAAATTGGCATAAATGGCATTACAGCAATGCCATAAATTGAATTGAATGGCCTTGACAATGCCATTTATGCATTTATCAATGCCATAAATGGCCTTAACATTGGCCTTAAAAATGGCATGAATGGCCTTAACATTGGCCTTAAAAATGGCATGAATGGCCTTAACATTGGCCTTAAAAATGGAATTGATGGCCTTAACTATAACATAAATGGCATCAAAAATGCCATTTATGGCATCAAAAATTCCATTTGTGGCATTACATAAATGGAATTAACAATGCCATTCATGGTTTTACATAAATGGCATTATGCAATTTATTGCATTGATAATGCCATTTATGGCACTGTTAATGTCATTTATGGCACTGTTAATTCCATTTATGGCACTGTTAATGCCATAAATGGCATTAATGGCATCAGAAATATTGCATTGATAACGCCATTAATGGCACTTTTAATGCTATAAATGGAATTTTTAATGCCACAAATGGCATTTTGAATGCCACAAATGGAATTTTTGATTCCACAAATGGCATTAATGGCATCATAAATGCCATAAATAGCCATATTTCATTTAAAAACCATCCCTTATGTGTTTTTACCAACTTGCTTACGTGTTTTTACCAATACCCTAAATTTATCATATGTACGTGGCATTGGAAAATCAATAAATAGAATCAAAACTTGAAGATCAAACAAAATTCTCTTGAATAATTTAAATCCCAAAAATATATAAATTAACCATATATCCTGAAAGGACCTGTATTTCACACAAGAAAGAAAATTCAAAAGTTGATTCACATTTAGAGATTAGGGTGAAATTGTCAGGAGGATTAACAAATTAGATATAAAACAATTTTCAGAGAAATAAAATGGATGAAATGAAAATTGATGAGAGAATAAGAAATAAAAAAATCATCTCAAATAATAAATAGTCATAATTTATGAATGAGTGAATGATTGATGAGAAATGAATGAACAAAGAAAGAATCAATTCTAATCTCATTTTCATAATGTCACAGAGGCCCTTCCAAGGAAAATTGGCCTGGAACTCAGTAGATAGGAATCACTTGCAGATGGCTCAGGAGGGATAAGGAGAGGATAAATTTAATAATTGTAAATAAAAACAGGATTTCTTGATAAGAATGAAATAAGAAAATCAGAAATAACAATGAGAGATTAAGGAGCCAGTTACAAGAAACTCAAACTCCACTGTTTCAACCCTTCAGAAGAAAAGAGAGATTTAAATAAGTATATTTCCATCACAATTAACTGATAGGTCAGGAAATTGCAAAGACTAACTTGATATTTATAATAATGATATTCCAAGATAATGAAGATAAAGTAGTTATTAATATTAAATCCAATTTATTCTTTAACTCGATTAAGATTTCTCAGAGGCAGGAAGAGCAGCGGGTATGTATGAGAATCCGCAAGCGCAGGTACACAGAGTAAATTTATCAATATTATTGATTTATTTGAATAAGACAGGCCCTGTATGGATGTACAGGGTATGTACACAAGGTGTGGTCAAGTTGGGTGACCATAAACTTCCATACAGATGTATCCAGACGCTATTTGGTGAATATATACATTATAAGACTTTCAAAAGACGATTTTTGAAACTTGTGCCCATACACAGAAGTGAATTTCTAACTTTTTGAGTTTGAGTGGGTATAAGGTTGAATTCCCCTTACCCCTGATAGTGGATATGAAACCCCCACTTTTCTGTTCAAAACATTATCCAATGTTTCCATATTTGGATTTTAAAGTTTCACTTTGTCTCTTGAAAGTGGTTGGAGTAAATATCAATTTTCAAGGGAGAAAAGAAAAAGTTACCTTTTGCATTATTTTATGCTGAATTCGTGAGATATTCTTTGGTCTAAATCTCTCTCACTTTCAAATTACCTGAGTGTGATAATTTGAAATCCCTTTCATAAAAGTTTTATTAAAGCTTAAAGGCCAAATTTATGGAAGAAAAATTAAATTTCCAATAGAAAATTTATATTCCCTGCCATGTATTTTTGGTCTGAAGAGTAGTGAAATGGAGGTTACCAAGCCAGGGTCATAAATAAGTAGAAACCTCAAAATAGTCATTCAAACAGAAATAATTCAAAAATTGATTCCTTATTTGAATCTCATAGTAGAAATTCTATGGAAGTGTTTTTTGGAATTTTACAAGAACATTTCTTGATTAATCAGCTTACCAAAATATGGGTGATAACGGTTTCAACAGGAATTATCTATAAACCTTTTTTCAAGAATGGCTTTCTGCCATTGAAGTGACCTATGCAAAAAAGAATTTATTTGAATTCCATTCATCATTGTTAGCTGTGAGGGAGTCTTTTCCAATATGAGTCAATTTCACAATAGATATTATAGCTTCTTTGAGAATTCTTTGGAACAATACTATCATCTATTTATGGATCAAGATAAGAAGTATCATGATAGGTATCTACCAAATTGGGGTACATGCCACAAATGATGATCACTGGAATATAGTGCATTTTGAATGATAAGTAACATAAGTTATGGTAATATACTTTTATAATAGTCATAATATCAGTCAAGGGTTATATGTACCTTTTTATCACTAAGATTCAAAATGGAGAATCATGAGAACCCAATGAAACCTCAAAATGATCTTCTCTAAAAATAAAAACATGTTTTATGCTCCTTTAACTACCATCTCTAGCATATCCAAAGCTCTACCAAACAGAATTATCTGTTCAAAGAATTAAATTACAAAACCAAAGACCCAAAGAAAATGCCAAGCAGGATTCCCATCAAAAAATGAAGTTTTTTTATTCCAAATCTAGCATGCCCATGAACTAAAATAATAAATCTTTCTATACACCCAATACCAAAATTTCATTATTGAACCCTTAACCAATGGGAATTGAGCTTCCTTGAAGCATTTTTACCTTTTTTTGAAAATAATTGATAATGAATTCTCTGAGATGTAAGCTCTGTTTCCATGAAAGAACCTTGTACTGCCTTTTCATAATAGGAGAACATAGGTATTACTCAAATGGTCTTAAAGAATAAATCCTTTTTGGGACTCTGCATTTGAAGAAGTGTGTAACAACCACTCACCAGGGGTAAGGGTATTCATTCATACACCCACTCAAACACCTCAAATCAGCAGATCCATCATTTGCATCAGTATTCAGTTTCAGCAATCTTCCTTGCTGAAACATGCATACAGCTTGGTACTTGAATACATCCTGTCAACATCTGTACAGGTTGGATTCACCCAATACAGTTTGTATACACCATTATGAAACTTTATGATCACTCAGCTCCACTACACCTCTTGTACAGGTTCTGTACAACTGCACAGGACCTGTATTGACCAGACTCAATTCAATCATTCAATCCTCTCATGAAAATTCTTCCTCTGGATCAGGGCTGGTGATTCTCACATATACCAGCCCCTCTTTCTCCCCCCTGGGGACTTTTCCCCAGTTAATTGATTTGGTTTATTTATTATTTTATGAATATTCTTATCCTTATTTTGGGTATTATATTTATTTAATATTAAGTTAGTCTTTGCATTTCTTTATTTGCCTGTACAGTATGAGTTGGGTGGCCATATCCTTATTAACCCTTCTATTTTTATTCTGACAGGTTGAAACATTGGACTTGGACTTGTTTGTTGTTGTATCTTTTGTTTCTTACTCTTATTCTTTTTGTTTCTGCTCTATTATTTTCTTTATTTTAGTAATTCATCTCTTAACATGCTTAAGTGTTTTTCGTCTTACCATATCCTTGAGCCCTCCATAAGTGAGTCCCAGTTTACTGAGTGCCAGGCTCTCTTCACTTAGAAGAGCCCCTGTGACATTAGATTAATTAACTCATATTTGATTCTTTCTTTTCATTCATTTATATTCATTTCTCTTATTCATCAATGATTATTTTTCATGACTTTATGATTTTTTCTCTCATCAATTTTCATCTCATTCATTTCATTTATATGAAAATTGATTCTTTCTTCTTTCTTAATCATTGCGGACCATTTCATTCACTTTACTTTATTTTATCAAATCAAATTTTTCTGTGTTCTTATTCAGGTCTTATTTAGGAGTTATTGATTGGATTATTCATTGGGATTCATTTGGGTTATTGATTCAGGATTTATTTGGATTGGATTGATTGACTTTGAATTCTCAAGATATCTGATTGATTCTCAAGAATTGATTTTGATTATTGATTTATTTGACTCATCAAGATATTTAACTGATTCCTGAAGATTTTGAATTGATTGATTGATTCCTCAAGACCTTAATTTTCATATTGAAGACACTGATTGATTGATTATTTATTTAATCAATATTATTGATATTTGATTTGAATTGATTGTTGATATTGATTGAATTTATTTGATTATTGACTAAATTTGATTTCACCTCAAGATTTGAATTGATTCCTCAAAACTCATCAATATTTTTTATTGTGATTTATTTGGCCAAGTTCTGATTATTGTTCTCAATACCATCAAGTTTTTATTCTACTTCTGTTCATCATGCCAGTTAAGCATAGTCCCCCAGCCAAGAGCACTAGATCCCAAAGAATTTCAGCTGTTCTCACTCCTACAGCAAGGGCTCCTCTTGACTGCACACCATCAGTTCATCAACTGAGTGCAAACTTGGACAGAGGACTACCAATGGAATGAGCAGCCCCTCAAGAAGAGGTGGAATGAAACCTAGAACATCAAGATCCTTTTCTGGACTTCTGGGTGGCTACCCTGGCATGTCTGAAGGTGCAAGAGCAAGATGAGGGGAATTTGAAGATGAAGAGGGGGAAGAGTCTGTGGAAGAGGAAGATTCTGGGGAGACTGAAGTGGAAGATGCTTTGGCAAATGCACCAGAGGTGCCTCAGGGTCCTAATCTAGCCCTTTCTAGTCAACCTCTTGTCTCTCAAGCTGAACCAAGTCTCCTCATGATGATGGAGCAAATGACTCAATTCATGGGGCAACTCACTCAAGAAGTTACCCCCAGGGACAATTCCAGAGCCCCTGCTTTCAAGACTGCATCCATGAAGGCACCTTATTCTTTTGATAGTACTCAAGCTCATAAATTAGGAGGATTTATCCAATCCTGTCAATTGATTTTCCATAATGATCAAGCAAATTTCTTCTCTGACAGGAAGAAAGCTCTTTACTCAACTTCTTTTCTCACTGGTAGAGCTGGAAAATGGATTGAACCCTATCTCTCAAATATTTCCAATGAAGACCCTTCCTACCTCCTCAATAATTGGCCATTATTTTAATCTCAATTATTCACTCTGTTTGGTCATCCCAATGAAGTCAGGAAAGCTGAACAAGAGTTGGACAATTTGAGGATGAAGGAAAGTGGTCATGTATCCTTTTACATAGCAGATTTCAGAAGCTTAATGTGAAGAATTGGAGACTGGGGGGAAAGGGCCTATATTAATGTGTATAGAAGAGGCTTGGCATCAAGATTGTTGGACCAATTGGCTTCTCACTCTGGAAACTTTGATAGCCTGCAAGAACTCATGGACATCACTTTGGAATTAGATACCAAGTACCATGAGAGGCAAAAGGAAAAGGGTAGTCATCAAGAGAAGAAGCCTTCAATCAGTGGATAAAACCTCTCCAAGCCCCATCAAAGTTCATCATCAAAAGAGCCTTTTCACAAGAAGAATAAGAAGTGGAATAATTTTCAAATGTCCAAAAACAAGCCTCATTCTGCTCTCCTCAATAAGGACAACAAATGAATTGGTTCTGAAAAGGAGAGGAGGATTAAAGAGGGCTTGTGCAATTATTGTGGTGGAAAGCACCCATTTGAAAAATGCTTCATTAGGCCTGAGAATAGGGAAGGGTCATCAAAAGGCTTACCTAGCAAGCAGGGAAAAGCCTGAGTGGAATCATGATGTGTTCAATGGTTCTCACTTATTTCCTTCAAGAGCACAATTGTGCACTCTGAATACTAGTGTCAAGAAATCTTTAAACTTTCTTATTTTCTCTTCTGTCTCTGATATTTTTTAAAGTATTCTCATTGATTCTGGTGCTACAAACTCTTTTATTGCAAAGAATTTTGTTCTCAAGTAATAATTGACTATGTCAGAGCTCCCTGAAAAGATTCCTCTTTTCATTTTGGATTCTAATTAATCCACTTCCTTGTTCATCACCCATTATACCAAGTGGATAGTTGACTTGCCTTCATTCCCAATCTTTGAGTGGGATTTTGTTATCATAGATTCACCCAAGGGAGAACACCTTACTTTGGGATATGATTTTCTTTACCATTTTAATCCCATTATTAATTTTAAAAATGGATTGATCACCTATGATTCTAGTCATAAGGATTCTAGTGGTATTATTTCTTCTACAAGTAATGACTTTGCCACTGCTGTCAACAGTGTTGCTCTGGTTGGTGAACTTAATACACCTTCCCTTCCTTCTTCTGTCCATACCCCTTCCATCATTCCCTCTCAGTCATTACTTACATTAAGAGATGAAGTCTTCAAAGAGATAAAAGATGTTGGAGAGGATGTTGCTATATCTTTACTTCATCTCTTTCAAGGGGATATGGACCTTCCTCCTTTGTCTTTTCATGCCTCCCTGGAGGAGAAGTGGGATGAGGAGGAAGAGCCAGAAGAAATTGAAACTGTGTCAAAGGTAGTCCCTCCTGCTTATCACCAATATTTGGATGTATTCTCCAAGGTGAAAGCAGAGAAACTTCCTCCACACCGCGCCTGTGATCACCATATTGAATTGGAGGGTCTTCTACCTCCAATTGGTGTTATCTACTCATTATCAAACCAATAGTCAGAAACACTGTGGGCCTAAATTTCCAAGAATGTAGAGAAAGGTTTCATTAGACCAATCCCCTCTTCAACAGGAGCACCTGTCCTTTTTGTTAAGAAAAAGGATGGAGGTCTTCATTTTTGTGTTGACTACCACAAACTCAATTCTGTTACTAGGAAGAATGGGTATCCTGTTCCTCCAATGAATCAGCTCCTTACCATATTAAACAGTTCCACTATCTTCTCCAAGATAGACTTGCAGGGTACATATAACCTTCTGAGAATCAAAGAGGGGGATGAGAACTTAACTTCCTTTAGAACCAAGTATGGTAGCTATGAGTATTTGGTCATGCCATTTGGTTTGAGCAATGCTCCTGATTCTTTCCAGAATCTAGTAAATGACATATTTGAAGATTTCTTGGATGTGTTTGTTGTTGTTCATCTAGATGATATTATGGTATTCTCAAGCTCTGAGAAAGAACATGTCAAACATGTGACTTCTGTCCTTCAGAGACTGAGGGATGATAATTTATTTTCTAAAGCCTCCAAGTGTGTATTCCATGCCTCAAGTGTGGAATGGTTGGGCTACGTTGTTTCAAGTGAAGGCCTCAAGATGGATTCTTCAAAGGTTCAGCAAATCCTCAATTGGCCTCAGCCCAGAAACATCAAGGCTCTTCAATCTTTTCTGGGCTTTTCCAATTTTTATTGTTGTTTCATTAAAAATTATTCTGAAAAAATCACTGCTCTCACTTCCCTCCTTAAAAAACATTCTCTCTTTCTCTTCAATGAGGAAGCTCTTAGACAGTTTCAAATACTCAAAGAAGCTTTCACCTCTGCTCCTATCTTATCTCATTTCAATCCTTCTCTACCTACTATTGTAGAGACTGATGCCTCTGATTATTCCTTGGGTGCTGTACTGAGTCAGGTTAATGACTCAGGAAAGCATCCCATTGCATTTGAGAGTCGCAAGCTTCTCCCAGCTTAGCTGAACTATGAAAACCATGACAAGGAACTACTTGGCATAGTTTGGGCTCTCAAATGCTGGAGAGCATTTCTTCTCTCTCTTTCCATTTCTCTTGAGGTCTTGACAGACCACTCTTCCTTGCAGTATTTTATGTCTTCCAAAGTTCTTGCTTGTCATCAGGCCGTTTGGGCTGAGTTTCTTTGTGAATTTCATTTCACTATCACTTACTTCCCAGGCAGGCTGGCCACGTTTCCAGATGCCTTGTCACATTGGGAAAACGTGTACCCAGAGAGGGGAGTGGACTTCATCAGCAAGAATGCTCAAAATTCTCATCAAGTAATCAAGCAAGATGGAATTCAAGATTCAAGATTCTTCTCAATCAAGGTGGAAATATTTTCAGATTTAGTTTACAAGATTCAAAAAAAAGTATGGCAAGACAAATACTACAAAGAAATACTCAAGCAACTAGAAAGAGGTGAATAAGTTCCAGATTATTCTCTTGAACCTCAAGCCAAGTTGTTATTTTTCAAAGATAGAGTGGTAATCCCAAGCATCAAAGAACTTCAACTCAATATTCTTCAAAAGTGTCATGACTAACCATTGGCTGGCCATCCTGGCCAGGAGAAGACCTTCAAGCTCATCAAGAGGGATTTTTATTGGGCTGACATGAATCAATTCATCGGGGACTATGTGTCCTCATGTCAGCAATGTTCAAGAAAAAAGAACATGCTTCATAAGAAGTTTGGATTACTCAAGCCTCTTTCAATTCCATCTGGTCCTTGTAATTCATTATCAATGGACGTTATCACCCAATTGCCTCTGTCAAGCAACTTTGATTCAATTCTAGCAGTTGTGCACAGATTTTCAGAAATGCCAATATTCATTCCAACTTATTCAACAATCACTGCTTTGGACTTAGCTCAAATCTTTATCAGTCATGTATTTTCCAAACATGGCCTTCCAATCAGTATTGTTAGTGATAGAGGTTCCTTATTTGTTTGATCATTTTGGACTCAATTGTGTCAGCAGCTCAAAATATCAAGAGATCTTTCAACTGCCTTTCACCCTGAAGAAATGGACAGACAGAGAGGGTAAATCAGATTATAGAACAGTATCTTCAGATGTATGTCAGTTATCATAAAGATGACTGGTGCACCTGGCTCCCTCTGGCTGAATTTTCCTATAATAATGCAGAAGATTCATCAAAAAGGCAATCACCCTTTTTCACCATTTATGGAAGAAATACCAGCTTTTACTCAATCCACATTTCTCAAGAATCACCTGCTGGAAAGTTATCAACAAAACTCCAATCTGTACAGCAAGCTGTCAAAGAAGAATTAGAGTCAGAAATAAGCAGATTCAAGAAGTATGCAGATAGAAATAGAGCAATTCCACCTGATTTCCAACCTGGAGACAAAGTAAGGCTAGCTTCGAAGAACATCAAGACAACAAGACCCCCCCAAAAATTATCAGAAAGATGGTTGGGACCCTTTGAAGTCTTGAAGAAGATTGGCTGCCATGAATATCACCTCAAGTTGCCTCAGCAATGGAAGTCAGTTCACCCTGTCTTTCATGTGTCCTTATTAGAACCAGTCAAGCAATCAACTATCCCAAATCTACATCAATTGCCACCACCAGTCTTAGTGGAGGAGAAAGAAGAATGGGAAGTGGCTCAGGTTCTGGACTCAAAACTCAAAAGAGGTAAATTATGGTATCTTGTAGAGTGGAAAGGATTCAGTGAATACCCAGAAAGAACCACTTGGGAACCAGCTTCCAACCTTACCAACTCACCAGACCTTGTCAAGGATTTCCATTTATTGTATTCAGACAAGCCTGGTCCAAATACCTCAAGAGTTTGATTTATGGTGCTTGGTGAGGAGAAGAAGTTATGAAAGTAAGTTCCTCTCCTGGCATGACTGTTTAAGGGGGTATTCTACCCAAATGTTTGTGTAAGCATCACCTTGGCCACTTTGGGAGCACTTGTCAATTATTTGGAAAGATTCAGGAAGCATACAACCTCAATACCCTCCAAATTGGACCTTATCAAGATATGCCCAACTCCCTCTATTCTATTCTTTTCTTTCTTTTTATTTTTATTTCAATTTATGCCAATCATCATGATTCAAGACATTCATTACTTCACATCAATTATGGCAATTTATTTCAGTTTTATGGTGCTTGGTGGGGAGTGGGAGTTATGAAAGTAAGTTCAATCTCCAGGTATGCATCCCTGAGGGTTCTACTTCTTGTAAAACATTACCTTGGCCACTCTGTGAGCATCAAATGCTTGGTTTGCAATTCTCAGACATTTCTTGGCCAAAATCAAGCAACTCACCACAAGAAGGACAAATCATCAGGACTTTCTTTTATTTATGTTTCTTTACTCTCTTTCCTCTTATTTATTTTTCATTTTCTTTCTTTTCTTTACTTGTATAATTTTGTTTACTTTTATTTCTTTGAAGCAGCAGCATCCCCTCCCAAATCATGTATTGGGAGGTTCCATTATTTTTTCATATTTTAGTATTTATAAGAGCTGGGATAGAAATCAAACCAAATGCAAACAAGAACAAAGAAACTAGTTTACCTCTACCCAAATCATCAAAGCTCACAGGAAATCAGTTATCAACTCATGGCTGAGAATACCCAAGCAGAAGATTCAAGATGTCAAATCAGTCCATGTCAAATTCAAAGAAATGACCTCAAGGAAATGGGCCATAACTCAATTATGCCCCCCCTCAAGCCTTCAAGGTGAAAATTCAAAGCCCCCTTGGGGCTGGATTCATCACCCAGGGCCTCCCCTTCAACCTTGGGGAGGCCATGATCTTGATGGTCCTGGGTCCAGGCCATAGAGGTGAGTTTTTGGTTCTGGGCCAATTTTTGGTCCCATGGAAACCCTGGGTCCCCAGCAAAATTGGGCCCAGGGGGTCTCCAATAGCCCCCACAGACCATGGACCGTAGGACCCCAGAAGACAAAAACTGGCCAAAATGGCCATATATCATAAAATCACCAAAAACCACCAAGAACCCAAAAAAGGCCCAAAAGGCCATAAAATCAACAGAGATCCTAGAATCACCATAGGAAGGTCCAAAGCCCAAAATCACTATGGAGGGCTAGTTGAGGCAGTTCCAAGGCCAATGGGGACAAGACTCCTTGAAGACTTATTTCAAGGCATTGTCAATCGGGACTTTACAAATGAGTACACATTCATATACTCATTTGGCATCATTTTTTGAGCACAAGAGCTCACTGGCCATCATTTTGGGATACAACCCAAGGCCATGCCCCAAGGACAAAAAGACTTATTGAATCAGAAGAGGAACAGAGGCATAATTTGAAGTGGAATACTTACTCAAAGCTAAAAGAAGGGGGGAATCAAATTATTTTGGCAGGGAAGAATTGAAATGGGATTTTCAGGATAGGTCAAGAGGAAATGAAGATCAAAGAGAAAAAATTTTCAAAAAAATGTGGGGATATTGAGATGCCACTCAACAGTGGCAGGGTATTATGGTGTTCAGGAGCCCACCAGTTTCAAGAGGGGGATACTGTAACAACCACTCACCAGGGGTAAGGGTATTCATTGATACACCCACTCAAACACCTCAAATCAGCAGATCCATCATTTGCATCAGTATTCAGTTTCAGCAATCTTCCTTGCTGAAACATGCATACAGCTTGGTACTTGAATACATCCTGTCAACATCTGTACAGGTTGGATTCACCCAATACAGTTTGTATACACCATTATGAAACTGTATGATCACTCAGCTCCACCGCACCTCTTGTACAGGTTCTGTACAGCTGCACAGGACATGTATTGGCCAGACTCAATTCAATCATTCAATCCTCTCATGAAAATTCTTCCTCTGGATCAGGGCTGGTGATTCTCACATATACCAGCCCCTCTTTCCCCCCCTGGGGACTTTTCCCCAGTTAATTAATTTACTTTATTTATTATTTTATGAATATTCTTATGCTTATTTTGGGTATTATATTTATTTAATATTAAGTTAGTCTTTGCATTTTTTTCTTTGCCTGTACAGTATGAGTTGGGTGGCCATATCCTTATTAACCCTTCTCTTTTTATTCTGACAGGTTGAAACAGTGGACTTGGACTTGTTTGTTGTTGTATCTTTTATTTCTTACTCTTATTCTTTTTGTTTCTGCTTTCTTATATTCTTTATTTTAGTAATTCATCTCTTAACACTCTTAAGTGTATTTTGTTGTACCATATCCTTGAGCCCTCCATACGTGAGTGCCAGGCCCTCTTCACTTAGAAGAGCCCCTGTGACAAAGTGGAACTAAAGCCAAAAAAGTATATCACATACAGATTTTCCAGCTTTGATTCCCTCATTTATTGTATATTGGACTTATAATACTGTCAGGAAATATTGATTGATATTGGAGCTTATCAATAAATGAAAACCACAGCTTCTGTGAGCCTTTAAGAAGAATCCTACTATCATTTCATGAAATCCAATAAGAAAAATTAATCTTAATTTAATCTTTGGAAGCCATCATTCCCCAAAACAGAAAACGAAAAAGCCAACACCCATAATTGTATTCTAATGAATTATTTGAAATTTGGAATAGATAAATTGCAATTCCAAGCATTCAAAATAAACGGACCAATGAAGTTGAAGGCTGCCTTTGCAAACACTGGGAAGTTTCTGTAGAGTTTCTTTTTGTGTGGGATTGACCAAGGAACTTCTTTTATAGAAAATCACATGTTAAAAATTTTTTTCCTTAATATTCCTGTGAACAAAAGATTCTGAAGTGTATTAGCTTCCTCTCTTATTATAACAAATAATACCCTCTTTCTGAAATATGAAATAAATATTCCATCTGGTGTCTTTACAAATAGAGAGGACCCATCCTAAATATGTATCAGTGTGTAAACAAGAGAAAATAAATATAACAACTGTTCAAATTCATCATATAAAATATTCACTGTTGGAGTGGATTTTCTTTATGAATGATTTATTTTTTGAGCTAGTTTTATAGGATAATTCCTTTTATGATAAAAAATACTTCAAGAGATTATGTGTTGATAGCACTATCAATCCTGATTGTAACTATTATACAAGTATTTTTTTCCATAATACACAGTTAATTTGAAAAAAATATGAGGTCGGAGTTGATACTTTGAATGAAAGATTAATCTTATAGGGATGATTATAGCTGTTATGAATTCAATATCCAAGCTGTATCATACTAAATCAATAATATAAAGCGGGATTTGAAATTGATTGAATATATTTGTATAAGTTGGTTTATATTATATGAAGGTGGATGACAATAGAATGATTTTCACCTTTAATAAATAAATCTTATTAAATAATGTTAGAAGATTACTATTGATACTATCATTATACACCAATTAAATTCAATAATTTAATACCAAATTGTTTGTACTTCTGTTATAGATATAACTATTTGATAGATGATAAAATGAAAATCTCATGGGATACCTATGAAAGCTACTGATATTTCTAAATATAATACTGTGATACTAGTAGGAGTATATGAAATTGTCGGGCTGAGCAAGCCCTACAGTGTTTTCATAATTGGAATTAGGATATCTTCGAAATCAACAGACATATCTAAAATGGATGTTTTTGAAGCCATATACTGATGTATAAAAAGCCATTGGAAAATTCAAACCCTTACGCATTCTTATATTATGAGGAGGTTACCATTGAAGCATTCAAAATTGAAGAGCTAATGAAGCCCTTTAAGTCTGTGCCCTTGGATTCTTGATATTCCAAATATTTACCAAAACATCTAAATTGAGATTGTTTTCACCAATACTGGTTTTTACCAAACCTGTACCACCTTGTCAGGGTGAGTCTATGTTGAAGCAGTAATTAGGCTATTTACAACTAGAACTTTGACTGTGAAACGTAGAAAATGATTTAAGATAAGAGTGTTTGAGTAAAATAAAGACTTTATTATATAGTTAAAGGGCTCTACTATTAAAAAATAGTGGTGGTGAGCGCTATTGAGAACCCTGGGTGCAGTCTTACCAGCTGTATTACTATAATAAGAGCTACAATAATTAAAATTATAATTATACCTGATTTATTACCAAAGAGTAAAACTGTCTTGAACAGTTTAGTACGTAGGGTATTCAAGAGCAGGATGAGGAAACAATTCTGGTTGTGAAAATCCTCCTTTTTATCCTGAAATGGGGTGGAAAGGGTGCTAGACCTTTCCACGTAGAGGAAGTGAAGATTTTTCACTCTCTAGGACTGCCTTGTGGCTTTCAAACAGCCTGTATAGCCTGTATTGGGCTCAGATGTGGTTTTGAAACCACATCTGGGCAGGTTTAACCAATACAGGGTGAAAACTTTCATCTGGGGACCTCACAGCCTGATTCTCATGTGTATGACGCGTAGAATGCTGTACATAAACTGTATGGGACCCCAGTATTGGCTCACATATGAGGCGTTGAAGTAAAAACAAACTTCTTTGTCTATTTGACACCTCATATTCATGGTTATGGGATATTATCCCATGGTAAGGCTGTATTGGTCAGAATGTGGGATTTTGACCTTAAAACAGCTATAACTCTGTCAGTTTTTGTGATATTAACCTTATTAACCTCAAAACTGAACCATTGTGTAGCTCTGTATGTTTTCTACACAATTGTACCTTATTTGATATGTTTATCATTAAATATGGCAAAGCTATTACATGTACAGCATTTTTGTACATATGTGTGGTTTAGGCAAAAAGCTGTATTGAGCTTGTTTTCCCTAAAACTTCTTCTATAGTTGAGATAAGGTAAGATGGATGAATCCATCAGATAGCCATGATTTTGCTCTTCCCCAAAAGACCCCACTTCAAGTATCTCACACTAAAACTGTAGAAGTTAGATGACAGGTGAATGTTTTGTTCACCCTTATTTTGCCTGAAGATGACCATAACTCCAGTAATATTGGTTCTAGCTCAGTTTGGCTGGTACCATTGGATAGCCCTGGATTAGAGCTTCATTTTGAATACCCATTTGATGGGGTTAAGCCTTTCCTTCTGGGTTTTGGATGAGAGGTGCAAATTAAGGTTTATGCTCAGCAATAACTTTGAGCAGGAATAACTTTGTTATTCTTTGTCCTATGGTGATGGGCATTATATTTTTGGAAAGGGGTGAGCTGCCTCTTTCCTTTTATACCTTTTGAGTTGATTTGGCTTAGCTCCATGTTTTGGTGGTATCTTGGCTATACCTTTGGTTTATGGTATTTTGGCTGTCATGCTTGTGCTCTGGTTTTGAGTCACAGGCTGACATACCCTCCCTCTAAAAAAGGCTCATCATTGATGAGACTGTTTGGTCCTCCTAGAGGCCCTGAATCTTCTTAAATGAAGGTTCCCATCTGGTATGGCATCTTCTGCCAACCATTTGCCTTTATCAGCTGTTTGGTTCTTGAATCTGACTTAGTATTCTATTTGATCCTTTCCATTAAGTCTGATCTTCCTGGCCCTGATGATCTTACTCACAGGTCCTGGGGAGTCCTCCACTTCCAATATATCAGGTGGTGTGGGGTTCTTCTTCCTGGAGGGAAATTGGTCCTCCTCTGTTTGGAAGTATGGTTTGACTAAACTTACTTGAAAGACTGGGTGTTTCCTGGAAAATTCCTCTGTATGTTTGACTTCCACTGCATTCTTTCCTATCAACCTAATGATAGTGAAAGGCCCTAAAAATGAGTCTCTCATCTTCTTGGGTCCTTTAAGATTATTAAAGTTTAGTGTAGACACCAGCACCTGGTCCCCTTCCTTGAAGTCAGGTTCCATGTGTGTCTTGTCCCACCTCTGTTTATTATATTATTTTTCCTCAGCTGTGCATTTGGCAGCTGTGTCACAAGCTCTCTTCCACATATCATTGAAATCTTTGGCTTTGCGGTGGATGGTCAGAAGATGTTTCTTCAAGTGATCCACAGGCCACAGGTGATTCCACCCTTTCTCTACCACTGCGTGTGTTTTTCCTGTGGTAGAGTGCTGGCTTGTATTATTAGCCAGTTGGGCAGCTGGTAGAATGCTAACCCAGTCATGGGTGTATCCCTCATGGTCCTTGTATTCCATACCTTGTTTCAGCTAGGCCATCTGTTTGTGGATGTTAAGCTGTGGAAAAAGCAAGCTTGGTGCCAAGCATATCATACAAGTCGGTCCAAACTTCAGATGTGAATTTTGGGTCCCAATCACTAATGATGATTTTAGGCACTCTACAGGTAGATATGATGTTATTCCAAAGTAACAGAGCAGTATCCCTGGTTGTGTCCTCTTTGTGGCATGGTAAGCACCTCATTCTCTTGCTGAACCTATCAACTATGATCAAGCAGGCATTGTAGTTTTCTTTGCCTCCTGGGACAAGTCCTGTAACCCAGTCCATGTTGATGGTTTCCCATAAGTGTTTGGGATCTTCTATATGTTGAAGTAACCCATACTTCTTCCCATGTTTCCCATTTGCCTTTTGGCATCTTTCACAAGTGTTGATGTATTCACTCAACTGTTGTTCCCACTTGGGCCACCAAGCTCTACTTGCTACCCTCTCCTTGGTCCTGTCTTCACTCAGGTGTCCCATGTAGGGGCAGTCATGGCATACCTGCAGGATCAGTGAAATGTGGTCTCTTTCTACCACTGTGAGTGCACTTGTGTGCTTATGTCTGTGGTAAAGCAGGCCATCTATAAGGAAACACTTGTTGTCCTTATAGGCCCCCAACCAGGGTTCTTCCAGTTGGGATTCCAGTTCTGGACTCCTGTACTTTTTTTGAAGGAGTTGTAGTAATCTGCCACACTGTTTGTGTTTGGCATAAGACTTCAGTACTGCACTGAAAAATTCATTATGCAGGTCTGTGGCACTTATTCCCAGTATGGGATTTTCTGTTCCTTCTGAATCAGTGTTCCCACTGTCAAGGGTACCACTTGCTGGTGCCCATTCAGAGAATCTGAAGTTCCTCCTCCTATCTATTTCCATGAAATGGATAGGCTTTTTGGCTGCAACTTCAGGGTCATAAGCTGGATTGCTCTTGACATTATCCAGTGGCCATCTGCTAAGGCCATCTGCATTGGTATGACTTTTACCTTCTTTGTATATGATGGTCATGTTCCCTCTATACTCCTGGATGGCTATTTGCCATCTCAGCATGTGTCTATATGTAGTATTCATGGTCAGAAAAGACTTCAAGGCTGTGCAGTCTGTGTAGAGTTCAAAGACTGCACCCTCCAAATAATAATGAAGTTTCTCCAGAGCCCAGACTAGACATAGACATTAAGTCTGGGTGGCCCCATACCTGGCTTCTGAATGTTTCAGTTGCCTTGAGATGTAGCAAATTACCCCTTCTCTTGGTTCACCATCGGCAATTTGTCTTTGGTGAAGGGCTGCTCCTAGGCCTTGACTACATTCTTGTGAGTTCATATTTGATCCTCTCATATGCATCCCTCCTCTCCTTGGTGATTACAAAAACTACATCTTTTGAACACAACTTGTATAAACTATTAGTTATGTGGGCAAAATTTTTGATGTGGTTTCTATAGTAGCTAGCAAAACCAAGGAAAGATTGCATCTCTTTGATGCTCTTTGGTACTGGCTTTTGCAGTACTGCTGCTCCTTTATTCTAGTCAATTGCCAGACTAAGACCTGATACTTTATGTCCTAGAGCCAGTAGCTCCTGTTGGCCAAAATTACACTTTTTTAGTGAAATTTTCAGATTGATGGGTGTGAATTTGCTTAGCACTCTGTCTATGTAATGTATATGGTCTTCCCATGTCTCTGAGTATATAATGATATCATCAATATATTCCACAATCCCGCCTTCCAATATTTCTTCTTCAAATATTGTGTCCATCATCCTTTGGAAGTGGGCTGGTGCATCTTTGATGCCAAATGGCATCCTGGTGTACTCACATATACCCATACGGCATATTATTCTGAGTAATTTCACGGAGTTTGGTTTAACTCCATTTTGGTGGAAACCTTTCATACAATCCATTTTGGTTATGTTTTTGGATTTTGCCAGTTGATCCAAGGCATGGGGTATCCTGTGTTTAGGGTACCTGTCTGCTTTAGTGTAGTTATTAAGAGCTCTGAAGTCTCCACACAGTCTAGAATTGCCCTCATGCCAGGGGGTAAAGGACAGGAGTGATTATTTCCACTATTTCATTATGTTCAATCTTTCTGATGACATCCATCTCCAAGAGTTCATTGATGTGTTTCTCAATTTCTTTCCTGGTTTCCAGGCTTTCTGGATAAGGAGGTCTCCTAAGCATGGGTGGATAAGGCCTTTCCACATCCAGATATAGTTCTATATCATGGCCTTTGATCTTGCCTAATGGTTTCTCACCAATGGAAAATGCTGGTCTGTTCTTCCTCAGCATCTTCAGTAGACTTAGTTTTTGTTTACTGGTGAGGGTAGTTCTAAGCTGTCCCTCCCCTGAATTCCTCCAGGAGTTCTTCTAATGGATATTGAGAAGCTATCTGGTATATATCAAGTGAAAATTTCTTGTCCTTGTTAGTAACAATGGTAATTTGCCTATTTTTACTATTGTAAATATCTATGCCATACATCCTCTGGTAATCTGTTTGCAGTAATAATCCTTGGATGTGGGAATCATTGAGCACTACAAACTCTGGATTTAGTCTGATATTACCCTTCCTATTGGGTATAGTTATTTCTTTAATAATTGTACCAATGGAAGTCATCTTCCCTGATGCACTTTTAAAGTTCTTTGCCTGGGTGGGAAGGACCTGTTTATCCCAATTTGGGAAGTGGTTATCCAGATAATTTCTGGCCACTAAGGAGCAATGTGCTCCACTATCAAAGATCAGTGGATGCTGAGAATTGTCAATACAGACAGTCATCTTAGTGGCTGTTCCATGTATATATGCCATTCCTTTGGTTGGTGTAACTAGGAATGTCTGGGCATCTTGTGTATGTTTGCACAAGTTTTTGTTGGCAGTATCCTGTGGCATGCCTGCTTCCAACTGTATGTCCTGGATTTCCAGTGGGGTTTCCTCTTGGTACTCCACTGGAAATACTTCTCTTGGGTCTTGTTAATCATCAGATTGTTCTCTGATGGCATCACCCATAGAGTCTGATTCAGAATCCCCTGTTGGGGATTCCTCCTCTGGGACTTTCTCAATGGCATAGACTTTTTTCTTTGCCTTTGGGCAGTTGTTGGCATAGTGGTCTGTTGAGCCACAATTGTGACAAGAATTTTTCTTCTTTGCCACTTCTGCCACTCCTTCTTTGTGTTTGTCTTTAAACTATACCCTGAGGGGTTGTTTCTCTTTGAAGCTATTGCTTCTATATAGGCTGAATTTCCCTATATTAGTTCTTTTCCTTATGTCTTGTAAAGTATTAGCAATGTCATCTGGGGTGCAATTTTGGTTGCATCTGCATTTTACTGCATGCTATAGTTCTCCTGGCAGTTGTGTCAGAAGTTTTTGATTCCTCATTTGGATGTTCATCTGAGGATCAATGACTTTAAGTCTTTTAGACTGTCTCAGACACCACTCGTATGGATCTTTGTCCACAGATTATTTGTCATTGTCAAATGACATGGTCGTTTGCCATATCCAAGTTCCATTACTGTACTTTTAGACGATTTGACTCTTCCACCATGGAAAGTTTCTCCTGCCATTGATTTGTTTCATTCCTGTGTACCATATACTATCATGACCTTTAAATGCTGTATTCAATCTAGCAGTAATCCAGTAAGCTGGTAGGCTAGGTACATCAATGAAGAGTCCATCAATATAATCTATGAGCTCCATATGATCATATTATCCTGTTCCAGAGAATTTGGGCCAGCTCCAGGCCTCAGGAGGCTGTTTCAAGGCTTCCTTCCATGAATAAGACATACTATCTCCATTGTGGTATTGTGATGAAGATCTTGCCTTATTCATCAACATGGCATCTGGTTTGATGTCATCTGGTTGATATGGATTATCCATAACTTGGCCTTGTGGTTGGGGCTTCATGTTATGGTAGACATTAAACAATTTGTTTATGTCTTGATCCAGACAATCCCTGTCCCTTTTGCTGTGGTGTTGTTCTTCAAAGACTAGATTCAGTCTTTTGTTAGTTTCTTCAGAGGCTTTGCTCAATTGAGCATGTCCTTCTTGAAGATTTTTGACTATTTTTTTCATGGAGGCTTGTAATGTTTTCATCCTCTCATGGCTACCTTCAAGTTCTTCAAACTGCTTTGCAGATTGCTCAGCATATTGGGAAATTGGTAACCACAGTGTAGCACTGTTGATGTTACTCTCAGATGTGAAAATGTTATGTTCCATCTGAGTGGGGGTAATGTTTCTATTACTAGGACTACTGATTCTAGAGTGGTTTAAAACTACTTCTGGTTCTTGTGCACTTCTTTTACCAAATCCAACAGCTTCTGAATCATAGGGTCTGATCATTTCCTCCTCTGGTTGAAGGAGGCTTTGTTCTTGCCCTTGTTTCCTTGTCTTCTCCTGGAAACTTCCTGGAATTGTGAAAAATGGTGACTCTTGGCCACTGATCTGTTGGTTTCTGAATGGCGTGAAGCCACTGGAGAGCTGATTTGGCCTGCTCCTTGTGCGCCTGAAGGACTCTGAGTAGGCCCTGTCTGGGTTAACTATTCTTCTATAGCTTGGATAGTGGCTTGATTCTCCCTTATCCTCTGTGCCCTTGCCTCCAGGAGTCTGAACTGCCTGGTAGGATTCCAACCTTTGGTGATTACCATCAGGTCTTTGAAGTCTATCCCTTTGAGACAGATCTTCTGGCAACTTGCTCCAAGTTCTTCCCAGTGAGATTCCAGGTGGAACCTCTTGTTGTCCATGCTCCATTGGAATAAGTCCTTGAGGAGTTGGTGGAGCTGAAGAACTTGATCCATTTCTATCCAGTCCTCTGGTTTGAGGTCTCCATTGAATTGGAGTGTGAATGGAAAGGTTGATATTATCTCCCTCATTGTTTTGCCATCCACTACTGTGTCCAAGGTGTCCTCTTTCAGGTCTTCTGGTTCTGGAAAAACCTTCTCTGTCCTCTGGTTGGTTCCTTTGGAAGCCAAGATCTCTGAGGTGTACAGGTGACATGTTAGTGTTTGCAAGAAGTCAAAAACCTTATGTTCTTAGGGTATTTACCTTTGACTGTGCCTTGTACAAATTGGCTTTCTGCTGATTTGGGCAATTTACCTTTAGAGGTTAAAACTGGGTTAATTATAGTAATTTTTGCTGTACAAGTTATCAAGGTTGGTTTACCTTGTATTGAAGCAGAATTTTGTGGTTTTCTACTCTTCCGTGTGGCAATGGGTGTCCACTTCTTTGCTGTTATCAGGCCTTCACTGTGCCCCTTTCCTTTTCCTTTGCTGCCCTCTGGTTCTGAGGGGGTCACTGGTGTTTTGCCCTGTGACTGGCTTTCAAGTGGTATGAAGTTTTCTTCCACTGAATCCAACAGGAAAAAGGGGGCTTAATTTCAGTTAGGACTTCTTAAAATGCTGTTTGCACGTCTAATAATGGCCTCTGGGCTTGTATATTACTACAATGTGCCCTTGTACAATGACAGTGTAATTGAATTAACAATTCCACGTCAGAAATACAGCTTACTGATATTTGGTATATTATTTGTATAACAATATCTCACAGATTACTTGTAATTAGCAAGTATAGTCTGTCAAAAGGGGTGTATAACAGGGCAATTGAGTTAACAATATGTTGAACCACACCTCAACTGTTTGTTTATCAGTATGAGGTGTCTTAATTTAACTAAAAAATAAGACTGTATTAATGGCTCAAGTGTTTTTATATGTAAAACACACCAAAAATAAGGGTCTTGTGGTTATTGGCCACGTAACAGATACTCTTAAAATATTAGTATAAAGTGGTATATATACCAAAAAAGGAAAATATATATATGATATATATTTTTTAAGAAATATTACGCCTAAAAAGAGTAAAACAATTGTCAGAATGAGGAAATTTAGGAAAAAAACTCACTTGATAAGGTCCAAATAAGTTTAAAACATGGCCAGGCCCCCAAAATGTCAGGGTGAGTCTATGTTGAAGCAGTAATTAGGCTATTTACAACTATAACTTTGACTGTGACATGTAGCAAATGATTCAAGATAAGAGTGTTTGAGTAAAATAAATATTTTATAATACAATTAAAGGGTTCTACTATTAAAAAATAGTGTTGGTGAGCGCTATTGAGAACCCTGGGTGCAGTCTTACCAGTTGGATTACTATAATAAGAGCTACAATAATTAAAATTATAATTATAACTGATTTATTACCCAAGAGTAAAACTGTTTTGGACATTTTACTAAGTAGGGTATTCAAGAGAAGGAGGAGGAAACAATTCTGGCTGTGAAAAGCCTCCTTTTATGCTGAAATGGGGTGGAAAGGGTGCTAGACCTTTCCACGTAGAGGAAGTGAAGATTTTTCACTCTCTAGGACTGGCTTGTGGCTTGCAAACAGCCTGTATAGCCTGTATTGGCCTCAGATGTGGTTTTGAAAACACATCTGGGAAGGTTTCACCAATACAGGGTGAAAATTTTCATCTGGGGAGCCACAGCCTCATTCTGACGTGTATGATGTGTAGAATGCTGTACAGAAACTGTATGGGACCCCAGTATTGGCTGAAATATGGGGTATTGAAGTAAAAAAAAGCTTCTTCATCTATTTGGCACCTCATATTCGTGGTTATGGGATATTATCCCATGGTAAGGCTGTATTTGTCAGTATGTGGGATTTTGACCTTAAAACAGCTATAGCTTTGTCAGTGTTTGAGATATCAACCTCAAAACTGAGCCATTGTGTATCTCTGTATGTTTTCTACAGAATGGTACCTTATTTGATATGTTTATCATTAAATATGGCAAAGTTATTACATGTACAAGATTTTTGTACATATGCATGGTTTAGGCAAAAAGCTGTATTGAGCTTGTTTGCCCCATACCTTCTGCAATAGTTGAGATATGGTAAAATGGATTAATCCATCCGATAGCCCTTATTGTGCTATTTCTGAAAAAACCCACTTCAAGTATCTCACACTAAAACTGTAGAAGTTAGATGAGAGATGAATGTTTTGTTCACCCTTATTTTGCCTGAAATTGACCATAACTCCAGTAATATTGGTGCTAGCTCAGTTGGGCTGGTACCATTGGATAGCCCTGGCTTAGAGCTTCATTTTGAATACCCATTTGATGGAGTTAAGCCTCTCCTTCTGGATTTCAGAAGGTTTATGATCAACAATAACTTTGAGCAGGAATAACTTTGTTATTCTTTTTCCTATGGTGATGGGACTTATATTTTCAGAAAGGGGTGAGTTTCCTCTTTCTTTTGATACCTTTTGAGCTGATTTGGCTCAGCTCCATGTTTTGGTGGTATCTTGGCTATACCATTGGTTTATGGTATTTTGGCTGTCATGCTTGTGCTCTGGTTTTGAGTCACAGGCTGACACACCTAGTAGTGGTTTGATGCTTAGAATAATGGTGGTTCAAAGCTTAATAACTCCCAAAATCACTAACATTTCTCCTCCAAACCCTCTTGAAGATTCATAAAAACCCTCATGTTTCCTGTTGAGAGCTCCTTAACCCTTTATTTATCCAGAATGATCATTTGTGACCCCTAACCCACAATTCTGACCATACTGAAATCAGAATTGATGGTATAGAGCCATACTTCATCCTCCAGAGTAACACATGCACACTTACAAGGTGTTAAAATCTCAAAATACCCTCAAAGTCCTCAATAGGGATGAAATTAGGCCTCTTATCAATGTAAAAAAGCTATCCTCATTCACTATTAAAATCATGGCATGGTAAAACTGTCTTATAGTACTAATACTCCTTGAGTAAGATTAACATAATAATATCTAAGAGTTATCATAGTAGAATAAGCTGGAAATCAGTACTTAACAACTGCAATACTGTCTTTCAATAGAATAATCTAAATTACTTTACCATAGTATCACAATTTCATTATTAACAATGATAATTTCATTTTATCAAAGCCGTAGTTCTAGCTTATATTTACCATTTTCAAGCTACTACATAGAATCATCCTGAAACTACTTCAAATAATACTCAAATTATTTACAACTCTTTGTTTCATATCTAAGGATAAAACTTCAGGCAGAGACCTCCATTTATATTATTTGGGCCCTCCATAGAAACAGGTAAAACAAGGAATTGAACATTTTATGCTTACTTTGGTTGAGATGATGTTTCCACTAGTCATAGATATGAGAAGGTAATAATGCTTAAACTTGAGCTTATCTCATTTATTGCTTGATAAACTAATTAAGTCTAATTTTTGAAGAGTCACATTCACCCAAAAAAACTTTCAATTTTGTGTACCATAGAGCTGAGATACCTTTCTTTTCTAGATTCATTGGAATCTTTTGAGACAATTTTGCCTTTTCACTGTCTTAAGGAGTGAGATAAACACCTAAATCAGCAACTTTTTTCAAGCTTGTGTTAATATTATTGGTCAAATATTTCACTTCAAGGACACAAATACATTGTTTCATTTATATTATCTATTAAATTTTCTTTTTTAATGCTTGGAATTTCCAGTATTTTCAATAAAAAATTTGTACATTAGCTGTTTATACTGATATATGAAACTGTTTTATTAGTAATGTAGAATCAGTTGCTATGTCTGTCATTTCTTACATAGTTGAAATGGAAAGCCATTAAATGAAATAAAAAAAGGAGATTTTTTGGTTTTGACTATTGAAGATCCTTGTTAAATATCCAACACAGCCACATTATGGGTAGGTTAGCTATAAATGGATTACAAGACTTATTATGAAATAGTGCTCACCATTATGTACTTCAATTATCCCAGTCTCAGTAGTACTGCAATTCCAAAATCTCATAAGAGTACTTCTACAGCTCAAGAAGATGGAGGTCGTTTTTAATTCTCTCTTCAATAAATAAATGGGGTTCCAACCAAAAAAGGTCTTCCAAAATAAATGATATTCAAAAAAACTTTGAGTAAAATTTTTTTGCAAGCAAAGGCTTGATTTTTGATGAGAACTTCTTTTTTGAAGAAAAATAAATTTTTGAATGAAAGAGTTTTTTTTTGAAGAGGAAGTTTTTTTCCAAAAAAACATTCTAGAAAAGAAGATTCAGTCTTAGCCAAAAACTCTTTCTCCAAACTGTTTACTAAAGAATTATTGTTGAAAAGAAGTTTTTTTTGCAAAAAAGATATATTTTTAGGATTTTTCTTTGGAAAAGGAATTTGTGGTTGAAAAAACAGAGTGGAAATTTCTTCAAAAAAATTTCATCTTTGAGTGAAAAATACGTTTTCTGAGAAGATTTATGTTTTTGCACCACAACTCTCATACAATCAGAATTTAGTTCAACCAATTTTTTTCTTTTTGAAAGATGATTTTTTGTATCAAACATTCTTATTGTTTCAAAATGACTAATTTTTTAGCAAAAAGAGTCCTGGTCTTTTGTTGAAAATAACTTTCATTTTGGAAGAACTGTTTTCTTTAAAACCAAATGTTTTTTTGTTCAAAAACAATATCTTTTTGGTTTCACTGGGTCAAAACAGGGGTAAAACTTAAAAAAATTGTTGCAAAAATTCTCCACAGTATTATGATAAAATGAAATACAGTCCTTAGTAATATTTTTGTGTGGCTTCCTTAAAAAGGGTTTGAATTCTCAGAAAAATTTTATCATATTTTAATCAAAGTATTTGAAGCACAACATTGAGGATGTGAGCCTTAGAGGTATTTTCATATACCCAAAAGACCACAAATAACAAAATAAGATATAAATATAAATAAAATAAATTTATTTATATTATCAAAATACACATAAAAATATAATTATGATTCAAAATAAAAATTACATCAAATTTTAAAATTGGGAAAATGCATTTTTACTGGAAAAAGTTAAGTAAAAATAAATTTTTAATAAAAGTAATGAAATTAATATATTTTTGGTAAAAGGTTACATAAAATATATAATAAATTTTTATCCAATAACTAAACTTAAGAAAATTACCTTACCATTGGAGTCCAAATTTCTGGAACTCAACTCTAAATGAGCTTAAATTAAGTTTTTAGTATTTTCTGTACAAAAGTTGAAAATCCTCAAAAATTTAATTGAATTCACACCACATGTGGTCTTAACCATCACGTTTTGTGTTAAAATTGAGGTGTTGTGTGTATTTTAGAAGTTATGAGGAATTTAAGTATTTTCAATTGAAGAGTGAACTCCAAATTACATATGAGGTCTCAATTATTACAGTTGTGTATTGTAAAACTCAGTTGAATTGCACTTATAAATTACAAGTCTATTACATGATGAAGAATTAAAGAAAAAAATAAATTGGAAAGATTAATTCTGGGGGGAAAAGGTACCCTAGCTCCAAGGGGAGGCAGACCCCGAAAGTCCTTGCTGACAGGCGTGGGATGTCAAATTCCATGCAAAGGTTCATCACTTTTGGCCTGGAATTGGGTCACAGGGTCTGTGACTCAATTGATGATGAGGGTTTGATACCAACCAGGGAGTTTTAACTGTTTCCAAGAGGGTAAAACTACCCTTAAGTTGAAACAATCTTAATAAAACAGTTTTAACTGGTTTCTACATTGAAGGTGTGGATATGAAACTTTGATAAAATATCAAGTACTTTTCCTATCCTCAAAATTTGAATAATGTAAAATGTTTTTAAAAATAGTAAGAAATATTATTTTTAAAGAGAAAACACACCAAATTTCTTGTTTTTAACTTTGTAAGTATAAAATAATAATATAATGTTTTACCAACAATAAAGATTTATCCAAAAATACTCTACAAGAGATTTTTAAGGCTACAAAAGAAATTTCTTCAAGAGCAATTTCAATTGGAATTAATTGAGCAAAGAACTGCAAGGAATTAATCAAAGAACAGAGTCTTTAGAACAATACTTAAAGATAAAACACGCCCAAAATTTACCAGAATGAATTTGGGAACAAAGTGACAAAGTTCACAGTGATTAAAGATGCTTTAATTCACTTTTGGGGTGGTTCAGGGGCAAAAATGACTATAAGAGTTGCAAACAATGATTATTATGATTTCTTCACGTAGCTAAAAGGTTCAAAATGATTTATGAAGGTTGGTTGGACTCTTCTATTGATTGGTTAAACAATGTTTAAACTAATTATAAAAGGAAAAGATTCTAACATGAAGAGAAAAGTGGGGCAAAGAGGACATTCTTTTATAGCCATCAATTTTCTTACTCCAAAAGTAAATTTTACTCTTGTCGGTCCTGGAAAACACCCTGACGACAGAAAAGCCAATTATGGAATCATTGAACCCTGGTTTAGACCAAAAAAGGGGTGGTTTTAGCCATTTTAGACCCTCAAATCGGCCATCATTATAGTCATACCAGGCCTTGAGCTTTCAAAACACGTTGAAATGAGTTTATGAGATGTAGAAACCAGTTTAAACTGCTTTTAATAAGATTTTTTTATCTTAAGGGTAGTTTTTCCCTCTTGGAAACAGTTAAATCTGCCCTGGTTGGTATCAAAACCTCATAATCAATTGAGTCACAGACCCTGTGACTCAATTCCAGGCCAAAAGTGATGAACTTTTGCATGGATTTTGACATCTCATGCCTGTCAGCAAGGAATTTGGGGGTCTGGCTCCCCCTTGGAGCTAGAGCTCCTTCCCCCCTCAAAAATTTAATCTTTCCAATTTATTTTTTCCTTTAATTCTTCACCATGTATTATACTTATAGTTTACATATGTAATTCAATTGAGTATTACAGTACACTACTGTAATGATTGACACCTCATATTTAACTCAAAATTTACTTATGTAATACACACGCACATTTTGACAATTCAATTTAATTCAATTGAAAATACTTCAATTCCTCATAACTTCTAAACTATACACAACACCTCAATTTTAACACAAAAATTGATTATTAACACTATTTTTGATGTGAATGAAATTAAGGTTTTGATTATTTCTAAATTCTATACAGAAAATAGAAAAAGCTTAATTTAAGCTTATTTAGAGTTGAGTTACAGAAATTGCACCCAGAGGTGACCCCACCTAATTTTTTATAAGGAATCCAATGGTGAAATAAATCTTATATGTTTATTTGTTGGATTAAAATTCATTAAAAATCTTATTTAACTATTTTCCAAAATTATTTTTTTTTGGTAATTTTGTTGAAAACTCATTTTTACTTAAATTTTTCAACTAAAAATGTGTTTTTACAGTTTTAAAATTTAATGTATTTTTATTTTTAAATTATAATTAAATTTTTGATTTTGTATATAAAGTCATATTTATATTTCAATTTTCATTTTAATAATATAAAGAAATTCATTTCACACTGTGTCTTTTACACACATTCTGATGTGTTTTGAAAGCTCTAGACCAGTTATTCCTATAGTAATGGCTGATTTAAGGGTTTAAAATGGCTAAAACCACCCCTTTTTTGGTCTAAACCAGGGTTCAATGATGCCATAATTGGCTTTTCTGTTGTCAGAGTGTTTTCCACGACTGACAAGAGCAAAGTTTACTTTTGGAGTAAGAAAATTGATGGTTATAAAAGAATGTCTTGTTTGCCCCACTTTTCTCTCCATGTTAGAATCATTTCCTTTTGAAATTAGTTTAAACACTGTCAAACCAATCAATAAAGGATTTGAACCACCCTTTTTATATCACTTTAAACCTTTGAATCATGTTAAAAAATCATTATAATTATTGTTTGTAACTCTTATAATCATTTTTACTCCTTGAACCACCCCATAAGTGAATTAAAGCATCTTTCATCACTCTTAACTTTGTCACTTTGTTTCCAAATTCACTCTGGTCACTTTTGGGCATGTTTTCTCTTTAAATATCTTTTCAAAAGACATTGTTCTTCAATTAATTTCTTGCAGTTCTTTGCTCAATTAATTCCAATTGAAATTGCTCTGGAAGAAATTTCTTTTGTAGCCTTAAATATCTCTTGTATGGTATTTTTGGATAAATTTTTATTGTTGGAAAAACAAAAAATATTTATAATATTATTGTTTTATACTTATAAAGCTAAAAGCAATACAATTGGTGTGCTTACACTTTAAAATACTATTCCTTACTATTTTTAATTTTTTTTTACCTTATTCAAATTTTGAGGACAGGAAAAGTACTTGATTTTTATTCAAAGTTTCATATCCACACCTTACATTTGCTGGCCAAGCTGTGATAGTTCAACTATAATGTAATTTTTACTCTTTTTAAATTTTTTTTCTTTTCTAGAAAATTTCAAAAACATATAAAAAATACTCATAATTCAAAAAAATTGATAAAAAATAATTTTTTCATATTATGAGTGAGGCTTATATTTTTCAATTCCTTTCTTTAAATACCATTTTTTTACTTAAACATTGGCTTTTTTCAGTTATTTCAGTGTCTGACAACATGGTAAGACAAGAAAATATTGAAACAACCTCAACAGTAACAAGAATAATTCCTACAAGTTCTGTTAATTCTGACCATAATAAGACAATTATTATAACTCAGAAAAATCAACCAGAACCAATTTATTCTGATTTAATTCACTTGTATATAAGTAATACCCTCCATAAGGAAAAGAATTTGGCCAATAGTAAGTTTTTTGATGTAAAAATACTATTTTTAAGCCTTTTAATCATAAAATATGCCTTCAACCGGATCAGGAGCCAGCTATAACCCCTCAAGCAGCTCCTCAAAAGGTCTTAAACATGATTATGGCAGAAGCCAATCAGTTAAAGAAGGACAAGGGTCAGTTTATGACCTCCAAATTAATAAATTATGTCATTCTGAAGCTGATAATACTATTTTACCTTCAACAAGAGCTGACACTGCTACAAGAAGCCTCAGTAAACAGATACAAAGCCAGCCAGAAGGCTTGCAACAATTCATTGCAGCACAAAGAGTACCAGATCCTTGCAGATCTGTGGAAAAACTGCATGAATTATTACCCAACTGTCAGAAAATTTCTGGGCCATCCAAACACTTGAAAGTTATTCAATGGATGGAAGCCATTGATGGAAAAGAAGAACATTATGCTCTTAACAGCTGAATGGAAGAAAAACAGCCCTCCACCACCCAAGCAAGTGCCAAAAACAGCCCCAGTGGCCAGAAACAACAATTTCAATGTGAAAAAGCAGCCAAAAGTTCAGAAAAAGGGCAAAGGAAAGGCACCAGCCACAAACCCTTACAGCCAGGGTTACAGGATCCTAAATATTCAGCAGGATGCTATGGAAAATGTATTCCAGATGGCCAGAACAATGATGGAATTACAGCAAAAGGAGGAATCCAGATTAAAATCTCAGAAATGATTTCTGATATCTTTGATTCTCTCCCAGAGCTGTATGAAGCCATAAATGACATAAAAACTTATATTTCTGAAAGAAATTTATCTATTTTCAACAATCTTAAAACAAACAACTTAAGTCTGAGCCAAATAAAGGAAACACTTATGTGTATTGAGAAAGTTCTAAGAAAAATTAAAGCTTCCAATAATGAAAATTCTTTTGGAAATAAGATAAATGAACAATCTGCCATTATTAAAGAATTAACAGAAAAATATTCAAAATTCAATATTGATGAAATAATTGAAACAAGAATTGAACAAGCCATAAATATTATTAAGATAGATAACAAGAAAGTCCTTGATGAGAATTCAAATTCATTTACTGAAGTAAAGACATATACAATTTACTTGAAAAAGTGTTGTGATGCTTCACAAGAAGAGGTATCAAAATTAACAATGAAATTGAATCAAGTCACTTCTGATCATACAAGACAAACAGAATTATGGCAAGAACTGACACATAAAGAAGAAATGTACAAAATTGAAGTAAGAGATTAAATACAAGCCTTCCAACATGAATTCAGAAATACCCAAAGGTGTAAAAACAGTAAAATGAATGAAATTGAACAAACACTGAACACCTTACCAAGAATGTCTACACCTTTGAATCAAAATGAGGGTACAAGAATTCAAAATCCACAAGTATTGGAGGTTGAAGACTCACAGTTAACAAATGAATCTTCCACTTCTTTTCATAACTTGGAACCATCAATGGGCCAAGGCCTTTCAAAGAAGTACCAAAACTTAAAGAATGACCTCACTTAAGTGGTGAAGGAGAATATGACCATATGGAATTAATCAGAGGTATTGACATGATTGAGGAAGACTTTGAATTACCAGACACATTGGTAACAGCAGGATTTAACACCTTGTTGACCAGATCAACCCACAGATGGTATATCAAACTAAGACAAGCACATGGACACCAAAGTTGGACTTGGTGGAAACCCAAACCATCAACAAATGAGAAAATGATGTTTGGAGGTTTAAAATGGAAACAGCCTTTGAATCTTCCAAATTTAATGCTGATAAAGACAAAGCTAAACCATGGTTTTGCCAACAAAAAGACATATTAACAGCATTGTATCCTGACATGTCAGAATTTATGATCCACAGAAGGATTCTGAGACAATGTGGAGGTGACTTAGAGCATGCTGTCAAAAGTAGGACTAATGAACAATATTCAGCAGAAGATATTATTAATATATTGGAAGAAGTAACCACCAGAACCAGAATTTTTTCTAGTAGGGTGAATCTCAAAACAAGGTTCAATACACCTGGGAAGGATTCTGTGGATAAAAATCCCAAAGAAAATTGTAATAATATAAAGTATAAATCTGCAGAAATAATCAGAAAGTGCCATATTTACCAAAGCACCACCCACTTAGCCAGTACATGTCCAAAAAGGGGAAAAATAAATGAAATTGACATTGAAAAAGAACCTGATGTTGAAAAAGATGATAATAGAATTGAAGACAATCCAGATGATAAGTCATCAATATTCTCTGAATCTTCAAAAGATATAGAAAATATCAATGCCACTTTTGACATCATGGAATATTATTCCAACTTGCCACAATTAAGCAATGGTCAACTTGATTTGTCAGAAATTCAAGATGCACAACTTATGAAAACCAAACCAAACAGAGGAAAAGCTTATACAGCTGGTAACTCCTGTATAACAAAAGTGGTAATTGATAACAAACTCACTAAACATTTACTTTACCCAAGAGCCTTCTGCTCTTTTGTTGGAAAATCTTTTCTTAAGCCTTGTGTACCAAGTTTTGAAGACCAATGGTTACCAATTGATGGCATAAAATTCAATAGTGCAAGTAATCCAATGAAATCATTGGGAATCTTTGAGACCAAAATCACATTTCCACATATTAATGGAAATTTAAGAATCACTGTTGAAATGGTTGTTATGGAAAATTGCTCTAGTAACCATTTTATATTGGGAATTGACTATTTAATCATGTATGGAATAGATTGACATAACAAAAAGGACAGATACTTTACTATGGAGACAATAAGCGTTAAAGATTTGCCTTTTTACCATTGAAAAGACAAATTACAGTGAGAAAAGTAGCACCAGTCAACTTAGAGTTAGAAAAATTCAAATCTGAACAGTTAAATGAAGCTGAAATAAGCCTTCATCTGACTGATAAACAGGAAAAGGAAGTTTTTTCCCTGTTATATGACCACAAAGCATTTGCATAAGACAAAGAGCCTTTGGGGGCAATTATTGGTCATGAAGTTGACATCATCCTTAATATTGAGAGAACTTATCCACCACTCTTATGAAGACCTGCTTATCAAGCAAGTCCTAAATCAAGAGAAGCTCTGGAAATTCATATCAAAGAATTTCTAGACCTTGGAGTAATAATAAAGGTTGGCCACAATGAGGAAGTAGAAATAACTACACGAGTCATAATGGCATGGCATAATGGAAAATCTAGAATGGATGGCGACTTTAGAGCTCTGAACACTCACACTGTTCCAGACAGGTACCCAATACCAAAAATCCAAATTGCCCTTACCCAGATATCTCAAGCAGTGTATATAAACACTATGGATGCTCTTAAAGGCTTTCATCAGAATGTAGTGACACCAAGGGCAAGAAAATACTTGAGAATTATTGTTCATTGTGGAGTATATGAATATTTGAGGATTCCCTTTGGTATCAAGAATGCACCTTCACACTTTCAAAGAATGATGAATTAAATATTCCCTGAAGAACTTTCAGAAGGATGTTTAATTATTGACATTGATGACATTATTGTCTGTTCCAAAACTTGTGAAGAAAATATGTACAGAGTATCCAGAGTTTTTACAAAAATACAATCCATGAACATGGAAATTTCTTTGAAGAAATGCCATTTTGGATTTGAAGAACTCAAAGCACTGGGACATATAGTATCTGGGTTTTCCCTTGGAATTTACAAAAACAAGGTTGCAGCAGTATTGCTGAAACCCATGCCTCAGAACAAGAAAGAATTTAAGTCATTTGTGGGGTTTTCATGATATTACAGGCAGCATAGTAAAGATTTTGCATCCATAGCAAGACCTCTTTATAAATTATGTGACAAAGACACAGTATTTGAAATAACTGTTGATAGAGTCAAGGCTTTTTAATCTTTGAGACAAGCCTTGAACACTGCTCCACTTTTACTGATGCCAGACTTCAGGCTGCCTTTTAAGCTTTACATTGATGCATCAGGAGATGGGCTTGGTGCTGCACTTCATCAAGTCCAAATTATCAATGATAAACCTGTGGAAGGACCCATATGCTTCATATCCAGGCAAGTTAAACCAACTGCAGCCAGATATGGAGCCAGTCAAATGGAGTGCTTATGCCTTGTCTGGGCCTTAGAAAAGCTAAATTACTTTTTGTAATGATGTGGATTTGAAGTAATAACAGATTGTACTGCTGTTAAATCACTTTTAAACATGAAGACTTCTAACAGGCATATGCTCAGATGGCAAATAGCCATGCAAGAGTATAGGGGCAATATGACCATTGTTCATAAAGATGGGAATATTCATAAAATTGCGAATGGACTGAGCAGATGGCCATTACCAAATGATATTGATAATCCTGCTTATGTTCCAGAGGAAGCTTCCCCATCAAAGTAATCAGTGTTAAAGACCTAAACACCACTTTTTTTGAGGAGGTAAGAAACAGTTATACGCAGGATATAAAATGTAGCATTTTATGCCAATTACTTACTAAAGACTGTAAAGCCAATTATTTGATACATGCCTCAGATTAGATATGGAGAAAATCATATGATGAGGGAAGATTCCACTTACTGGATGGTATAATCTACCACAAAACTAAGCATACATGTGTTATGACAGTTGTGGACAGGTCCTTAATCAATCTTGTACTTAAAGAATGCCATGACAGCCCTTTCTCAGGACAGGACAAGAGAAAAAGTAAAAACTTGCATATGGTGGCCAATGTGGCAGAAAGATGTTGCAGACAATTTCAAAACCTGTGACAGATGTCAAGAGGCAAATAAATCCACTGGAAAAATACTTGTAAATATGATCAAGATCCAAGAGCCAAGCTGACCTTGGGAAATTGTCTATATGGATTGGGTAACTAGCCTGCCACCAGGGGGTGACAGGGGCTATAATGCTTTCTTGGTGATTGTTGACAGATTTAGTACGACTCCAATCTTTCTACAACGTCAAAAGGATGATACAGACATGGATACAGCTCTTTTGATATGGAATAGAGTAGTATCATGGACTTGAATATTCACAACTATAATTAGTGACAGAGATCCCAAATTCACCTCATCACTATGTAAAAATCTTCACCAATTATTTGCGACAAAATTATCCTTCTCAACAGCCTACCACCCACAAACTAATGGTCTTGCTTAAATGATGATCCAAGCTTTGGAAGACATGGTAAGAAGATTTTGTGCATATGGTCTGAAATTCAAAGATTGTGATGGATTTACCCATGATTTGTGTACTCTTTTGCCAGCACTAGAGTTGGCGTGTAAGACATCCATCCATTCCAGTAACAATCAAACTCCTTCTATTCTAGAAAAAGGATGGAATCCCAAATTACCTCAAGATTCCTTGAGGAAAGATTTAGTTGAAATACATCCTACAGCTTCCAGCTGCAAAGGAATGCTAGACAAAGCTAGAAAGCATGCATTAAGGTGCATGGAAGACTCTTTTGAATATGCTAAGGACAAGTGGGACAAGTCACATGCCACTCCAGATTTCAAAGTAGGGGTTTTAGTACTTTTATGCACCACTAACTTCAATAACATCAAAGGATGTAAAAAGCTCAAAGATTCCTTTGAAGGACCTTTTGTTATTCAGGCCCTCCATAAAGAAAAGGTTGTTGAAGTAGAATTATCTGAAGAACTTAGCAATGAGCATGCCACATTTCCAGTGAGCTTGATAAAGACATATAAATCTAGTGATGCTGAAAAATTTCCTTTGAGGAATAAAGTTCCCCAAGTAATACCTTCTATTGAATCAACTGGTATTAAAAAGATTACCAAAGTTCTCAAAGAAAGGAAGTTGAGAACCAATAAAGTAAGGGAATACCATGTTAGGTACAGTGACCCAACTTGTGAAGATTAATGGTTAGCAGAAAAGGACATACCTGAGGCTACTAAACTTCTCAGAAGTTTCAGAAACACTAGAAGTAACGATATTACAAAGTAATATTCTTTTTTAGGGGGAGGGAATGTGGGCCTTAGAGGTATTTTCATATACCCAAAAGACCACAAATAACAAAATAAGATATAAATATAAATAAAATAAATTTATTTATATTATCAAAATAAAAATAAAGATATAAATAAAATTTATATAAAAAAAATATAATTATAATTATAATTTAAAATAAAAATTACATTAAATTTCAAAATTGCAAAAATTCATTTTTACTTGAAAAAATAAAGTAAAAATGAATTTTTAATAAAATGAATGAAACTAAAATATTTTTGGTAAAACTTTACATAAAATATATTATAACTTTTTATCCAATAAATAAACTTAAGAAAATTACTTCACCATTGGATTCCTCAAAAAAATAAGGTGGGGTCACCACTGGGTAAAATTTCTGTAACTCAACTCTAAATAAGCTTAAATTAAGCTTTTACTATTTTCTGTACATGAGTTGAAAATCCTCAAAACTTTAATTCAATTCACTCCACTTGTGGTGTTAACCAACAATTTTTGTGTGAAAATTGAGGTGTTGTGTGTAGTTTAGAAGCTATGAGGAATTGAAGTATTTTCAATTGAATTGTCAAAATGTGCACGTGTATTACATAAGTGAACTGTAAATTACATATGAGTTATCAATTATTACAGTTGTTTATTGTAAACCTCAATGGAATTGTATGTGTAAATTACAAGTATATTTCATGACAAAGAATTAAACAAAAAAATAAACTGGAAAGATTAATCCAGGTGGGAAGGTACTCTAACTCCAAGGGGGAGCCAGACCCCCAAAGTCCTTTCTGACAGGTGTGGGATGTCAAAATCCACGCAAAGGTTCATCACTTTTTGCCTGGAATTGAGTCACAGGGACTGTGACTCAATTGATGATGAGATTTTGATACCAACCAGGGCAATTTGTACTGTTTCCAAGAGGGTAAAACTACCCTTAAGTTAAACAGATCTTAAAAAAAAAGCTTTAACTGGCTTCTACATCTTTTACACACATTCTGACGTGTTTTGAAAGCTCTAGACCAGGTATTACTATAGTAATGGCTGATTTAAGGTTCTGAAATGGTTAAAACCAGCCGTTTTTTGGTCTAAACCAGGGTTCAATGATGGTATAATTGGAATTTCTATTGTCAGAGCATTTTCCACAACTGAAAGGAGTAAATTTGACTTTTGGAGCAAGAAAATTCATGGCTATAAAAAAATGTCTTCTTTGCCCCACTTTTCTCTTCATGTTAGAATATTTTCCTTTTATAATTAGGTTAAAAACTGTTAAACCAATCAATAAAGGATTCCAACCACCGTTTTTATATCATTTTAAACCTTGCAACCATGTTAAAAAGTCATTATAATCATTTTTGCCCCTGAACCACCCCATAAGTGAATTAAAGCATCTTTTATCACTGTTAGCTTTGTCACGTTGTTTCCAAATTCAATATGGTCACTTTTGGGAGTGTTTTCTCTTTAAATATCTTTTTAAAAGAAATTTTTATTTAATTAATTTCTTACAGTTCTTTGATCAATTAATTCCAATTGAAATTGCTCTTGAAGAAATTTCTTTTGTAGCCTTAAATATCTCTTGTAGAGTATTTTTGGATAAATTCTTATTGTTGGTAAAGCAATAAGTATTTATAATATTATTGTTTTATACTTATAATGTTAAAAAAAATAAAATTGGCGTTTTTACACTTAAAAATACAATTTCTTACTATTTTTAATCATTTTTTACCTTATTCAAATTTGGAGGACAGGAAAAGTACTTGATTTTTAATCAAAGTTTCATATCCACACCTTACAGAGGATATAGTTTCAAGAGGATTCTAAGAAGACTTGTGGATGAGTTTTCTCATAGTTTGATTGCGGAGGCTTGAAAATTACAAAAAAAGATGCTCTGGGAAGTCTATAAAATTATTTTTCACCATAAATTTCCAGAACCCTTGATACTCTCCATGAGAAAATTCTTTATGGAAAGGAAATATCAAGTACCTTTCCTGTTCATATATAGCCTTGGGGGTTTTTGTGGGTTTTTTTTCAATGAACTTGGTGGGAAAAAAATCAACCAGTAGTGAATAATATGAAACCTTATTTTCTATTGTGTAAAAATTTAGTAATGGACTATACAAATCTTGAGAATATCACTATCAATCAAAAGTTTTGTAGCATACAGTTTCTACCATAATAAATCATAAGAAGTTCTAATTTGAAACCTTCTTGTTGAGAAACCATTAATTTGTTTTAATATATACTTTTCTTTTGAAATATTGATTCTTTTTCTTTGCAAAAATACCTTAACAAAAAAACTCACTCATACTCCAAAAAAGGCCTTAAAGACAATTTTCGGAATTTCTTTGATATCATATTATTTCATTCAAAGAACCAAGGGTGAATTCAAGATCAATAATACAGAAAATTTGGTTTAAGGACTATTTTAAATAGAAAGATTCTCTTCTTTGATACATGTCTTTCCTCCGAATTTAAAGACCTAGAAGTATCAAAAAGAAACTCACAACTGATGACAAAGTCATAATCACAATAAATTGATTTGACTAATTGCGACTTTTGAATATTGGGAATAACAGGAACAGGGGAATTCTTTAAATACTAAATAAGCTCACATTGGACTGAATAAGCCTCATTTGCACAAAAAACAGATGATTAATCAATTCAAGTATTTTGCTTTATGAGTATATCAGTTCTTGTCATGTAAAATTATTTTAATTCATTAATTATGTAATCTTACATGTATTACAGCTTATTATTGGTTAGAAAATAATGAATTTACCACTTGAGATCTTGTTTTATCTGAAAATAAAAATATTTTCATTAGATTCCTCTTTTTTGAACTTCAATATAGTTTTTATTTTCTGTGAGTTTTTTAATATTGAGTATTTCAAAGTGAATTATTAAGAATGGATTTCGAATAAAACTGCTAGTTTAGATTGTGAATTCACTATTTTTTCATTTTTAATTTCCCATAACAATTTTCTTCTTTCATTGAGAATTTTGTATAGTGACTCATCAAGAATGGATATTTTAATTATTCTCTGATGTCTTACTTCATTTGGTATATGTTTGAGGCTGATATTAAAAGAAAAGCTTGTTGCCATCAGGTAATTCTCTGGACTCTAGTCCAAAAAAAAGCTGTAATGAATCTTTTATGTCTTATTAATTTTAAGTTATTTATATTTTAGTATTTTTAAAGGGCCATAAGTGCTCGTTACCTAGTTGAGACATCCGTATAGCATCTTATTTCCTATCCTCATTATTCAATTGGTCTTAGCCTTAGCAAAAAGGTTCCCAAAAGGTATTTACTGCTAATTAAATAATCCTCAGCCATTAACAAAAGTCCTATGCCTCAGAAATCGGGGCAATTCAGTGGTATTCAATAACGTTTGTCCCCCTTGGCTACCATTCATGTGAGAATAGTAACTTGTACGTAAAGAAATGTGATTAGAATGGATTTATAAAGTCTATGAGATCTTGACTTAATTAAAAGCGCCAAAATATTTTTTACGCTGATCTTAGTTTATGGGTAACATGAGGTCTTGCAAAATCCCATAATTTTTATGTGAAAACGCAAAGAAATAGACTTTAACAATTCCCCAATATGATATTTATGAATAATTGTAAAATTATTTTCAATTTTAACAGATCATAGACTTACTTTGCATTTCTCAGAATTATTGAGTAAACATATTTGGAAACCTGCATAGAACAGAGATCTGGTCCTCAATCTAACTATTTACTTATAAAAGGTTATTAATCTTTCCCTTTGAAAGAAATCATGAAATTTTAGTACTCACATGAATTGTGGGTTTTTCATATTAAGAAGGTCACATCAACATATCTTTTGCTCATTAGGGTATGTAAATAATTCTCAAGGCTCACTAAATTGGATGGAAAAACTCATTTCCCTTTATGGTGGAAATGATCTCGAATTTATATTTTTGAGAATTTTTGTGTTCATTTGGAATTATTTAAAGTTTCACATTATAGAAATCACCAGATTAGAGTTTGGTAATTCTTATATAGCATAGAGATAGATTACTTAATTGATATTTTGATGATTATGTGTTACATTTATTGTGAAAATTAGCCTGAAGTGGTCTTTCCCCCCTTTTTTGTGTTTCTACAATTCGTTATTATATTGAATCTCAGACATAATGGGTAGAGAGACTTTTGAAAGTAGCTATTCAGTTGAAAATCATAATTAAAAGACTCTTCTTTATAGCAAAATAGTATTCCTGTGTTCATACCAACCTATACTTCTATTTCTGGTTTTTTTTGTTTAAAGTTTTTCCTGTGCTAAATCCAAGCTATCATCATCATAATATGTGAAAGGTCCTTCTACAGCTTTTGAGGCTCAATTGAATAGCTTATGTTAACTATGGGATGTTTCTTTTTCAATGAAAACTTTCCCATAATGATATTTTTCCAAATTTTTCATGTTTTCCTAAATGTTCTGGTGTGTCCAGCTCCAAATATCATGGAAATAGGGTGTGTAACCTTATTCTCTGGTGTGCTATTCCATACCTTAACTACCAGATCCAAGATTACCAATAGTAATACATTATCAAAATCACAAGGGCAAATAATTGAATTATTTTTATAAAGAAGATCTAGTAATTAAACTGTTACTTCAGGAATAAAATTGAATCTTTGAAAAAAATAACTATACTTTTATTTTGGAGAAACTCTGTAGAAGGAATAATACTGGTCTTTTCTTACAAAATGAAAATTAGAGAACATTTAGTGTTATCAATGAAATAATTTCATGGGAGGCATAAATCAAAACTCTATCTATCTTACACTTCCGGAATTTGGTTGGAGTAAACAGTGATATGTCACTCTGGAATATGAAACATTATGTGGCCTGCGGTTTCATCTTACACACGTAACGTGAATTACGGTATAAGCTCCCCTTCTTTAGTAACTCCAAAATAACAAAATTTGGATAATACAAGAAACAATTTTCATGATTGTCAATTAACACACTTCCTCAACTTCTCAAAGACACATGAAAGGACAAGAATATGAATAGTTCGTGAGCCTCATATGTCATACAATGGAAATGAAAATCTTACAACAGTACATAAAAAAGTACTTATACTAAAAAATGAGGGTCCGTGCAAACCTTTTCCCCTTAAAAATAAAAATATTTTCCACCCATTTGTTGAGCTTAACAATCTCTCTCATGTTTAGCTTCAATTCTTTGTTTGAATTTTCTTGAAAATAATAAAAAGTCTCTTAATCCCATCCACTTTCTCTTTTTCACCTTAGTTTCTCATCTCCTGATTTCCTTCTTTACATTCCTTCACTAATTTGATTATTCTTCTTGTATTTCTTTAATACTTTGGCTTGCTCACTTGCAAGGGTTACTCTCACTCCTTTGAAATCCCTCTATTATATTGGCTTCTACATTTATTACTTTTTTTTATTCATATATCACTTATTTTCAGCACAGAAAACAACTGATTTGCTTGTTTTTCAACCTTCTCCACCTCCAGGTTCAATCCATCTTCTTATTAACATCACCTATGAATTTTGGCGACTATAATAGAGCTTTCCCCAATAGGTTTCAAGCATCAAGTGATCACAATTTACTTCAAATAGTAAATCAACAGAGCAACGACATCAAAAAACTTGAAGCAAAAATAGACAGCCGCAAAAAAGAATTTGCAGCCCTACTTACAAAATTTAATCTCCAAAAACAGAATACATCAAAAAAGATATTCTCAAACAACCCCAAAGATAAACGTACAGAACTCAAACCAGTTTCTTCAACAAATAATCTTAATCAACCTGAACAACAGAAAAATAACTCTTTCCATACATCAGTCAAAAATAAGATTATCAAAACAAAATCACCACATACGCATAGCAAAATCTTCAATCAGAAAACTTCTACTCCACCTCGCAAGAGAAGCCCCCACCAGCTTTTAAATACTAAAATACCTGAAGTTTTCCAGCCTACAAAGCTAGGAAGTTTGCATTAGCTAAAAATCAGTTACAATCTTTTACTCAAGAAAATTTTTTATAAATCCGAGAAAGCTTTCTACAAACACTTCCAGAGTCGGTGGGGACTTATCTAGCAAAATTACACACCTATATCGCCAGTTTACGCCATGTTGAAGGAATTCAATTGTTGTTTTTCCTTCTTGATTGATATTGAAGCCCAAACCAAATACCCAAACACACAACCCTTGGTTCCATTATATATAATTATTAAATTACAGGGGACAAAGCCAGGAAAAAGATTTGAAATACCATTTTTCATATCAGTGACTTCTCACTGAAGTACATGATTACTCTGCTTGCTAGACTTTGAATTTTTCAATGTGAACCAGATCCAACAATGCAAGTGATACCCTCTACCATGAAGCTTGTAGAATCAGTGCAATTCAAACCTTTTGTCAAATCACTATCAGTGGAACATACAAATACATGAACATAAACTTTAGCTTTCTAGAAAATATCCAGCTACTTACTAAGGTTTACAACCACTAAGCTAATTGTTACATGGCCCAAAGTGTCTGGAAAGCATCTAAAGGATGGAGAAAAAAAAGCTACTTGACAATATAGACTCAGGTTTATTAAGAAGTTTATTTTCAAAAGCCAAGAGTAGCTTACACAGCTGATTTGTATCATTTCAGCTCAAAACTCTTTCCTACAGGTTTGGTGTTGCTGAAAATTTTCCAAAATGGTATTTGAATATTTTTGGCTAACCCTGATGCTCATAGTGAGGATGAATACAACCCAATTAGAAATGTCTATATCATAAAAAGAATGGAATTTTTGTCCAAGAATGAAGCTTTTTTCTTTGGCAGGGTTGATGAAGGAATCTCCAAAGCTGAAGAGGCTAGTGGTGGGCGCAGCCAAAATTGTGAGAACCATCTCCCAGCACCTGGAGAAGCATGCATCAGAAAAACAATACCTAATAAACTCCCAATAGATTTTTATGATCCCGATTAATTGAATAATTGGGAAGTGTGGTATTCCATACCTTTCTGGACCAGCTTCAAGAACATTGAGGGTCAAAAATTTGAAAATAACAAGATTTTAATGGTTAATTCAGGACCTACCATCTCAAAAGACACTTTCAAAGTCACATAAGTTAAATAGTAACATGGATAGTATTGAATAAAGGAAGAATTTGGCATTCAGTATATAAATAACCTGAAGATTTTCTGATTCAATAAGTAAAAGATTGATTCAGCTTTAAGGAGATATACAAGGTAGCTCACATATAAGCTTCACAAAAACAAAAATTTTAGTTTGATACAGGAAGAACCTCAAAATTACATATACAATGTAGCAATATAGAATTAAATTCACCCTGGAACCACCAAAAGCATTTTATTACTAAGAATTACAGCCACCAAAATGAATTTTATGTAATAATGAAAGCAAAAAAAGTAGGAATACACATCCATTGTATAAAAAGATGAAATTAAATCAAACCTCAATTAACTTCATTCATAGAAAGCCTCATAGAGGCTTGAAGTAATTCCATTAATGGCCAAACATAAGACAAAAAAATGATGCAACAATTGTACTTAATCAACTCATATCAAAATTAACACCAAATGAAGTTTGATAATATTACGTAATCAAAAGAATGAAAAATGGTGAAATAATCAAGTCAAATGACACCATACAACATAATAATCACCAGCACAAACACCTCAGATTATATAACCACTCAGGAAATAATGCAATATCCATACCAAATGACACCAACTCAAAAGTACTCACCAGAAAAATTCTCTCAATTCTGTGCATAATAATATTAAAATTTAATCAATTTAAAATGAAGTTTTAAAATATGGTGCAATATACCAAAACATATGGTGCCATATCTTGATCCAATGACACCATCTCAAAATTACTCACCAGGAAAATTAGCTCAAGGCTGTGCATATACATCAAAAAATGTCATAATGATGCAATATTCAAAACATATGGTGTAATATCTTTATTAAATGAAACAATTTCAAGATTACTCACCAGCCAAAATACCTCAAGTCAAAATTTCTCAAGTCCCCTGTTTTTGATTGCCTCTATGGAGGGCCCAAAGAATATGAATAGAGGGCCTCTATCCCTCATTTCCCCCATGCTTGCTCATGGAATCATTTCCCCAATGAATGAAAATTTAAAACTCAATCCAAAGGATCCATCCATCCCTATTGTAGTTGGATAACTAGAAAAATAACATTATAAATGTCAGAAGCAAATATTGGTAGTCATAAATTATTCATAAAAGAAATTATTTACAGTATTAATGAAAGAGTTTAATATTGAGTAAATATTAGTAGTGAGAAATTATTGAAAAAAGAAAGTGTTTACATTATTAATGAAGGATTTTAATATTGAATAAATAGTATTATCAGAAAAAATATCAATAGTAGTCATAGAGTACTATTCAAAGAAGTTATTATTATCAGTGTTAATATTAATAGCTATCTTATCCGTATCATCATTAAATACTGAATCCATTAAGGGATATATATTCTTATCAAATAGGTATTATTAGCTATATTTGTCATAATATCTCTTATAAGATAAACTTATAGATATAAAAAAACCCCTTCTATTATAAAAGAAAAATATTATGGTATTATCTCCAGTATATTCTATATATTATATTATTAATGAAGCTTATAACTAATATCATTAACCTAAAAAGATAAATCAACACATTAAGCTTAAAATGTCATACATAGACATTATTATATCTTATTAATACTTGAATTTATATCTAAATATTACCTTTAACCTACAAAATAGTGCAATTAAACTAATTATATATATATGGTAATCTTAAAAAATTATTTATTTAATAATTGAGTAGGTCTGATAGAGACTGCTGAGAGTCTTTTCTAGCTGTAAAGCCACAATCTTCAATATTTATTTGTGAGCTATATAGGGAGATTATTTATTATATTGAAAGGGGAAGCTAATAAACCTTAGTACCCTTGGTTACAGGATAATTCAGAAATTCAAAACTGTTTACCTGTGATTTCCCCCTCAAGGATTGCCTTATCCAATCCCACACTAAAAGAAGTTCCACAAAAGAAGGTCAAAAGAGACAGTTTTCTGATGTAAATCAAGTTTCCTTCTTTCCAGATTACTCAAAATTTCTCTTGAGAAAACAACACCCTGATGAGAGGCTGAGAAATAAGCCATTCACACAGAAATACTGGGATCAAATAATTGAAATCTAAAATATTTCACATGAGATAGAAAATGATGATGAGTTGGATGTTGATTGGAATACAAACAACAATAGTTCTGAGATTGAAGATATGGCAGCTGAGGAATTTCAAGATAGAGGGCAACACCCACATGGAACAACCCAATTATTTCTCTGAAGAGATAGAAATGGAAGATTGTGAAGATGACAATATGCCCCAGCGATCTCAAAAAAGCTTCTTAAGCATTCCAAATGAATGAATCTCCTGTTAAAAATTAGCTAGCCTTCAATCAATCATTTTTATAAAAGCTGAAAAAAGCCCAAATGTGGATGAGATAGGTATTGAGGGGGTTATATAGATCCATTTCTTCACTTTTGTATTTTGTTTCTGCTTCATTGAGTTTGAAAAAATGAGTCAAAAAAAATTAGAAAAACTGGCCTTGATTCTTTTTAGTATAATGATCTTTGAAGTTTAGATATCTCTTATTTTACTTTACCTGAGTGTGTTGTGTTTGATTGTGTTCTTGAAAACAGCTTAAAAAATCAACTCTTGGACATTTTTCTTCAATGATACAATTAGATTCAAGTGTGGTTTGACTTGCTGAAGCCTTTTAAAATGACCAAATTTCTTCATCATAGCCTCTTCAGTAGCCCTCAAAAAAACAAAACATCATATGCTATTGCCAATTATAGTGAATATTTTTTCAATGCATACCTTGAAGTGAACTTGTTTTGAATTTTTTGGGGTATTCTAACCAACATTTTGACACCATACTCTGATATCCCATTGAGAGGTCCCCATCTTGATGGCTGATCAGGAATGTGCGTGGCATAATGGTGATTGGGAAGTGCTCAAAACTTTGGAAAAAGGTCCTTGGAGGTTTTCTTATATGTGTTCTAAGCCTTATTGGACAAATGCCCATTGGAATTCAACAATTTTGGTGCACTGAATCAGTGCACCAATGTTGATGAGAACCAAGTGATTCTTTGGCCCAACATCCCAAAAGATATCCAGAACTGTCAATGGTAGGTAAATATTGAATAAGACAGACCATTCATTTCCTTTCAGTTTTCCATTTTGCGCTGTACCTATCCCACCTGGTATATGACAGACTCCTTTTTGAACTACAACTTTTCTCAATTGTTTTTTGAGTGTATTAATTACATCTGGCGGAAGATAACCACTCATTCTCAAGTTATCTTCATTTTTGGATTGAGTGAAGTTCTCCATCAGTTCATCTGATTGATTTTTCTCTTGTTATATTATTGTTTTATCAAAGCTCCATTGATAATAGAAATTATGCTGTAAAATGCCTTTATACCAGTTATGAAGAACACCTGGAATTTTTTTTTGACAGGGTCCCAATACAGTAAGGGATTGATTTCTGACCATCAAATTAGACAGTATTGTGCCAGGTGTTGTTGTGAATTCATGGATCTTGCTTCTTGATATCTCCTATAAGCACTCAAAACTGCACTCCGTTTGTGTGGCTTTCCAAGCTTCAAGTCCATTCTCTTGATGTCCTTCAGTTCACACCAAGAGCAAAAGTATTTAGCAAAATGGGACATAAATCCCCCACCTTTATGAGTTGCTATGATATCGCCAATCATGCCTACCAGCTTTGAAATTACATATTTTCCACATGTATGGTTTGGTGTGATAATCGTTACACCACAATTTAGTTGAATTAGATCATCAATCAGTGGTTTCAAGAAGTTTTTGATGTTGACCATTTCTTGCTGGCTTGGTGAAGGTATCACCGCAGCTAAACAAGAATATTTCTGTCGAAATAGTTCTTGTGGTCAAAGGTTAAGACAATGGAGGATTAAAATTCCCATTGATGTCTGCTTACCTCAAATTTTGTTTCCCTTTGGGTTGAACCAGTCTACAGAAATACTGACCACCCACTCATGAGGATTATTGGCTGATGGCGGCAAAAAAGGTCTTTCCAGACACTACCTTGTGCTGCATCACAAATATCTATGCTTTGATGGGTGAATAGTCCATATTACCAATCTTAAACATCTTGTTCAATTCCTTGAGTATTGAGGAACCATTGAATCCATTCAAGGACTTTTGAGAAAAGAATCTTGCTTGAGTAATACGTTGAGGTTACTGGCCCTTCAATTGAATTTGACCAATTTTTTGACATTGATTTTTCAGAGTAGGTTTTTTTTGGAGAAGGTTGGAGACGTGGAAGGGGATATAGCTTGAATAGATGGAAACGTTCTGCATCACAAGGCTTTCTGGAGGCGTTAGGTTTATATGTACAATATTTGGGTGCAACTTCAATGTCATAAAGTGAGTAGCAGTGTGGACAACACACATATTGTTCAAATGGAAATTCAAGTTGCAATCCTTTGGATATGGTACAAATATCGTGTGGCAAATTGGATAGAAGAGTGCAGTTGGGGAGTCCTTCATGAGTGAAACAATGAATTATATCGATAAGCATCTCTCTTGCTTTGGGGCAGTTTTCTCGGCTAAGTCCGCAAGAAAGATACAGCCACATTAGAAAGTAAAAATTAGAATTAAGATACATTCAAAATCAATCATCTGCTAATATAATATCAAAATAAAACAACAAAAACTTACAAATGATGTTTGAGTTAAGTTTACCATGGGTGTTTTGTTCATGGTATTCACCATTGCTATTTGATTCTTCATTGTCTTGTGAGTAAGGCATGGGAAGTTCTTCAATTTCATTTAAAAAATTCTGAGGGGAAAGCTTGTTCCTGAAATATAGGTCCTGTTTTTCTGATTCCATGGCCCGATGTCTTCTTTGTGTTCTGGGCTGAAGAAAAGGTCCATAGTGAGGTTGACCATAAGCAGTAGTAACAGAATTTTTCCTGAAGTTTGGACATGAAAAAAAGTCCATTATGAGCCTATTAAAAAATTAAAAGTCAAGAAAATGAGTAGGTGAAAATTGAAAATCAAAATAACAAACGTTTTTGTGAATACAATAAATAATTATGTACTGGCAACAATTGATGACTTCAAATAGTTCAGTATTTAGAAAGAAATTCAACAGACTTGATGGTTTAATGACTTCTTGATGATTAAAACCAAATAAAGAAACATTCAATGATTTTTGATGATTTTTTTCGATATTTTGACAATTTATAAATTAACCGATGAAAGTGAGAAATCTGAGAAAATGATAATGTAAGGAAACAACAAAATTCAAATAAAAGACTTAAATTTAATGAGAAGCTGAAATATGAGGCTTAAATTTAAGAAGAAGTTTGATTCGCCAAACTTTTCCAGTTAAATAAAATAAATAAATTTTTGAAATTGATAAAAATTAGGAAAGAAACTAGGAGGATAGGAGATTAAAAAAACAATGCACCATCGACAGCAGGGTGGCAAACTGTGCCGCGCAAACCATAAGGCCCAGTTGGACACATGCATAGGTCTATGCATGCGTCAGCTTGACGTATGCAGGAGTACGTCTGCAAAGTTCCAGGAGTTGCAAAGTGGGTCTCTAGAGCTCAAGACTAGAGATGAAATGGGTTCAAGACACCTTGAATGCAATCCAAAAATTTTGCTTGTAGAAAAATAAAGAAGAACTCAAAACATTTTGGTAAACCACAAAAGAATAAAACAATTTCTTGAAAAACTCAAAAAAGCAGAAGATATTTTTTGGTTAAAGAATTTGTTTAACCTAAATTACAATCTGGCCATCAAAATGCACAGAAATTGAGCAGCAGCTGACTAATTTTTAAATACAAACCACAATTCTTCAAACTTACAATAACAGAATCTTGTTTGCCACAATCCGAATCAATTTCAGGTGCATACCTATAATTACCAATTTACATGAAAACTCAAATTCATTAGGAAGAACCTGGAGCTTATTTAAAATTGCTACATTTTCTTTAATAATCATGGAACAATTCCTAAATCACAGAATCACAACAAGCCCTGAACTAGAAGGATATCTAGAGTAGGATTCATGTGTTGATAATCAAAGTATCAGTAGCATAGTATTATTGAGGATATGTATTATAGCCACAGCTCATATCTTGTTAGAAATTTCTCATTATATTAGTTTCATCAAAAACAATCAGTTAAGACATTAAGTTAGTATTAAGAAATTTACTGAGGAATTACTCTGAGTATTAAATCTCGTCATCTTATTATTAGTATTAATATTAAAAAATTAATTCAAATCAACATTAAAAAATATTTTTTATTAATCTGATTAAATAACTGTGGTCCTTTTCTGAATGTTTTATGAACGTTAGTCAACTTAACTTCCCCAAAAAACTGTAAATTTTACAGTATTTTCACAGGTTATCCTCATGGAAAAAAAAGGTCTTAGTCTTTTTTATATCAACAGTTATAGTGTTAAATTAGATTTTTACTATAGTGTTATTGATGGGTCTTACTTAAAGGCTAGTGATAAGTCTTCTCTGTCTTTCAGGTTCAAATATCTTTTTCTATACTATTACTCTCTGTAGGCTTACTATTAAGTATTATTTTGAGGGGCACCCAGGATTCTGGCACCCATTGTTGGAAATTCTGGCAATTCAAAAAATACTTCCCAATACTTTTATGCTCAAGCTTCTGCCTTATTTTATTCCACACTAGTATGAGAGCTGAATTAAATTAATTGAATTATTTTCTCCAGTATAAAGCTTCCTAATACAACTTTTCCTCATTATTTATCTTTTTCTAATCACATATCATATTTTAACACAGAGATAATCGTTTTTAATGTCTGAAGTAGTTCACCTGTGTTTTCATTAAATGAAAAATGACTATTATAATGAGTGTATATTTCACATCTTGGTTAAAGCCTCCTCAAATTCTGTTTTGGGAAATTTTTATGCTCTTTTTGTCATCCTATGACTCTAAAAGGAGAACAAGCATGAGATCCACATAACATAAATAATCTTATTGAAATTGATACCTGGCTCAAAAAATTACTGAGATAATAGATTTTTTAAAGGTATAGACTTAACAAGGAAAATCCTTCAGTTATCAATATGCAGTTCTTATATCAATTGAATGAGAATTGTACTGGATATAGCACATTCCAGTCTTGATGAGTACCAAATAAGAAAAAAACTTTCTTTAACCTCTCATATAAATCTTTCTTATTCAGAGAGAACCCTATTAAAACGGTATGATTTTGAAAGCTCTCTGTGAGTTCTTTCTATTGGTGTCATATATCTTCAATGAGAAACCTTCCTTCAGTAAACAAAATATTCTTAGCTTTAATTCAAAGAAACACCTCTAAAAATTTAGGAGTACTTGTGGACATCTTTTAAGAAGTATTACCAAATCAAAATCAAAGGACTACTGAAGATCCTTGATTTGAGTTACCTTAAGTCACGATATCACCAAAGCTGCAGAGACCTTGTTTCAAATAATTTGAATAAAAATACAGGTTTTCTTAAAATGGTTATTAAGGCTAACCCTTGTATAACTTTCTAATATTTATAGATCTGTATGAAGTTTTCTATCACATTGTAGCGAGTTTCAAGCAATACCACTATATATTTCTGAAATCCTTGCATCTTCTAAGATGATAGAGACATCTGTCTTGAAAGCTCTTGAAGACATGAAATGATATACACCAATATATAAAAAAGATTCAAACCTTCATAGCCTAAAAAATTGGTAATAATGGTAAGGATGAAGAATATCAATTTTAATATATGAAAAATTGCTTCAATTTGGTATCTTCAAGCTTTTGTTATATCCAATATTTACTTAGATATTTTTATTGGACATTTGTCAACCAATAATAGTCCGTACCAGACAAGTACCATCTGGTATTGGCTTAATACTTCCAATATTGGTAGCTTAAATCTTAATCCCATAAATAATGATACATATAAGTCATCCTAACCCTATGAGCATATCAAAACAGTACTTACATGTCCTTTGAAGAGGCTTTTGGCCCTAAATTGATCCATAATGATAATATTTGAAGCTAAAGACACAATTATTACTATTCTGAAATTGGCTTTGATGGCATGTACCCTAAGCTAAGCCTCCATAGTGAGAAATGGTACTAACCACATGTGTAGAGAGCTCTAAAGACCCTCACAGTCTCTAAAACTCATGGAAGTAGGAATTCTCTCACTGGAACAGGGCATCTTCATCTTCTTTCAGCATTCCTATTTGGGAAAGCTGTGACTGGAAACTATTATCCTTAGAATAAAATTCATAGAATGATATTGACTAATTATTGTAGTAATTTTAACTTTAAGTTTATATTTGGTTGTGTAAACCAAGGTTACAGTAATTTCATCATCATTTTTATCAATAAAGGTAGAGTCTTTGAGCTTAATATTTAATATTCTTACTGATTGGAAGTCATAGTTCTAGCTAGTATTGAATTTTTTAAAGCTGGTAAATAGACTTACCCTGTCCCATTTCCCGTTCTATAGTGTGTTTATTCCAAATTATGATCAACAGGATATGTGAGATTAATTATGAATCTTGAATATTGGGATTGAAATTGAATTTTTGATGACTAAATATTCTGTTTAAAAGCTTAAGTGTGTCTTCCATGCTATTTTGGTCAGTTTTTGAGTTTTTCCAAATTTTTGAGTGTACTATATCCCTGATATGGTCAGTATAAAGTGCCTCAAATATACTTTCAATGTTCAAATGTAATTAATATCCTTTCTGTTGTTTCTTGTATGATGCCTTCAGGGTGAAACCAGCCTTTAATATTACTTTTTACCCTTTTTTGAGCCATATATAATTAGTCTGAAGTTTAAGAGGCCTTTTTCATGTGTGTTAGTTAAATAGATAATATTTCCCTTTGTTCATTATTTCAAGGCTTAGATATGAATCCTTTATTAGAAAATCCAGTATTTTTCCTATCCTAAATATTTTTTTAAGGTCAGTTTAAGCAAGAATAATGATTTTAAAAGTTTCAAAAGAAAAATCCCCAGAATTATTCCTTGAGAAGCTATTGGTATAGAGAAATAATATTATAAAGATTTTTTTACCAACAATAAACATTTATCCAAAAATACTATACAAGAGATCTTTGAGGCTACAAAAGAGACTGCTTGAGAGAGATTTCAATTGGAATTAATTGAGCAAAGAGCATCAGGAAATTGAAATAAGATAACAATATCCAAAAATCTGCAAAGGCTACCAGAGTGAACTTTAAAATAAGGTGACAAAGCTTATAGTGATAAAATGTGCTTTCAATTCACCTTTGGGATGGCTCAAGGATAGAATTACTATAAAGAATAACCAAATATGACTTTGATTATTTCTTGAAATTTTTAAAGGGTTTAAAGGTACTCAAAAGAAACTTTGGAATCTTTTATTTATTCGTTTAACAATTTTTGAACTCATAACAAAAGGAAATATTCTAACATGGAGAGAAAAGAGGGGCAAAGAAGAAAGTATTTCATGGCCATAAATTTTCTTCCTCTAAAATTTAATTTTTCTTCCATTGGTAGTGAAAAACATACTTAAAACACAACAGCCAATTATGGCATCATTGAATTCTGATTTGGACCAAAAAAGGTCTTTTTTAGCCATTTTAGTCCTGTGAACCAGCCATTACTATAGTAATAATGGATTTTAGCTCTCCAAAGCCTGTCATAAATTGTTTGAGGACCCTTTTTAGCAGTTAAAGCTTCTTTAGTGAGATTATTTTCTAACTAAAGGGTTGTTTTCCCTCTTGGAAACAGTTAAAACTTCCCTGGTTGGTGTCAAAACCTCATTATCAATTTCGTAACAGACCCTGTCAGTTGATTCCAGGCCAAAAAAAATGAAAGTTTGCCTAAATTTTGACATCTCATGGCTTTTATAAAGTAATTTGGAGGAGTCTGGAACCCTTGGAGTCAAGATTCCTTTGGCCTAATAATTCAGTCTTTCCAATTTATTTTTTTCTTTTAATTCCACATTGTGTATTGTAATTAAATTTGAAAATTCAAGTCAATTTTTAAAGAAAAGCACACCACTTTAATTCTTAATTACTGACACATAAGTTGATGCTCACTTATGCAAGACATACACAAAGTTTGACATTTCAATTGAAAATATGTTGATTCCTCATACCCTCTAAACTACACACCACACCTAAATTTTGACACAGGAAGTGAAGTTCAACACTGAATATATTTCTCAGTGAATCAAGCCTTTGTAGATCTTCCATTATCATACAGAAAATACTGAAAAACTAATTCAACCTTATTTAGAGTTGAGTTACAGCCATTTTACTCAAAAGTGACCCTGCCTGAGCTTTTATGAGGAATCCAATGGTGAAAGAAGTTTTATAAGTTCATTTTCCAAAGAAAAATTGCTTGTAAATTCCATTAACTTTTTTTTCAAAAAATATTCTGTTTTTGATATTTTCATTGGACAATTTTTTTACTGCATTATTTAAAGTAAGAATATTCCTTTACATTTTTTCTTCAAGTTTTATATTAATATCAATTTAGTGATAAAATTTTATTCTTAATTTTATCTTTACATTTCATCTTCACGTTTATATTAAAACAGAAATGTATTGTTTTTAACTATAAATTATTTTAATTCTTGTGGTTTTTGGGTATATGAAAATACCTCCAAGGAACACAATCATATACTTCCTTCTTGTGCAAAAACACATCCATAGCTGCTATTTGTATACATTAAATATTTGATATAGTGAATCAAAGATTTATATTTATGTCCTTCGGTGTTTTTTTCAAGAGAAGGCTTCATGATATCATGCTTGTAATTTCCTCACTTATATCTCACAGATTTAATCTGTTCTCCTCAAATGAGATCAGTTATTTTTAAGGAGGCTCTACCCTAGTGTAAACAAATCGATCCTTGTTTAAGTTTGGAAAATTAATTTTTTAGGTAAAAAGGACCAATATGTCGAGTATTCATTTTCTGAAAAACAAGCCTTTTTTCATTGAAGGATCTTGTCTTTTTTCACACAGATTCATTTTCATTTCCGCAAGATATTTTTCTTTGTGTCAAAGACACCTCTATACTAAAAAAACAGCTCTCTTTGTAAAAAGAAGCTGTTATTTCTGGAAATAACTGAAAATTTTGGAAAAATTCCAATTTTGGTAAAGTAACTGTCAGGGTTTAGACAAATTTCCTTTTGGAAAATTTATTTTATATCTTGAGGCAGCTTTCCATATAGGAAACGTAAATATTTTCTGTAAGAGACAACTTCATTCATGGCAAACAGATTTTTTCAGAAAGAGTTTCGACTTGGAAAGATAATTGTCCATTACCAGAGTAATTTTGATTTCTCAACATATTTCTCAGAAAAAATAATTTTGAGGAAAGAACTGTTTAATTTTGTCAAAAGGCTAAGTTGTTTTAGTTACAAACATATTGTTATCATGGTAAATAAATGTTATTTTAGAATTACCACAGCTTTTTTTTTCATTTCCCTTTCATTGTCTTTAAGTTTCCACTTCAATCTCCACTTTCGTATCAAAAAAAATTACATCCTTTGAATTTTCATTTTGGGTTTGATTCCTGCATTTTCATTATGAAGAGGTTTGTCAGCCTGTGATTGAAGCACCAGCATGATATCCAAATACCATAGACAATGGCATAGAAGGTACTCAACACATACTGTCAATAGAGGTATAATGATGAAGAGGGGAATTTGAAAACAATATTATAAAAATATGATTAAACTGGGTCAAGAATTAAAAAAGATATAATCACCTAAATATAAGATGAAAATAAGTAAAAAACTTCCTTTCACCTCCCATCCGAATCATGAATATTAATGCAATCACAAAAAAATTGTATTCCTTTAAGGATCTCAATTAGAGTTATCTACTTTTGTCATCTATTCTCCAGTAGCACCTGTATTTTAAGAAATACCACCATAAACCTCTTAAAACCAAAGAAACCCCTTAAAGCTCAAAGAGTGCTTGTACAAAACTCTAGAAGAGTAAACCCAAATGGAAGATATAAATGAAATATTTAAGTTGAGATACACTAAAAGATTTTGTCTCTAAGATTAAATAAGGGATCTTGGCTCAAAGGATTTCCTTACAAAATACAGGATTCGTGAAAATAACAATATAAAGAAACCCCTGCATCTTTGCCATATATGAATAAAGATGTACTGTAAACTACACCAAATTGAAGGACTTTGAAATCCCTGAGGTTTAGTGCAGCTATAATTCTCATATCTTTCATGCTTAAAGAGTTATCTTGAATTTGCAATTTTGAGGCAACATACTGATGTACAAAAATACGTCATAAACGTTCAAACCCTTATAAAATTTGCTATTTTTGGAAGGGTGAGTATGAATAATAAAAAATTGAAGATCTCACTAGGACCTTTAATTCTGTGCTCTTCTTTTGTCGATATCTCACCTATTGGCTAAGATATCTTGTGTGGATTGCGTTTTTCCAATACTGTTCTGTACAAACCATTGTGGGATGAATACTTCTAATAACGCTTGTTAAAGCTTAAGACTTCCAACAATGACTAATATTAGTCATTAAAATACTATTGGTGCATTATAAAAGGTCTTAAGTGTCCTATGAAGAGCTTTTTCAGCCTGGATTGAGCCATAATGATCATATGTGGTCTCAAAACCACAATTCTGACTATACTTATTACAGAATTGATGATGTAGAGCCACAATCCATATTCCAGAGTAAAATCTTTCACTCTGCAGAGATGGGAAGAGCTTCTAAGCTGATAAAAGTCCCCGAAAGGTATAAAATCAGGCCTTTTCCCACTGGAAAAGGAAATCATCATCAATTATTATTAGTCTTCTTAAATGGTAAACCTGTCTTCTACCAGTAGTGATCTTAGAATAATATTGATTTGATTAGGCGTATTAATTACTGTAGAAATGTTTATAGTGGATTGATATTGGATTATTGTAAGAAATTTTCTCATTGGAGTCGTCATCACTGTTATCAAATAACAGTAGAGCCCTTTCATTTATTCAAAACCATTTCTTATTGTGTCACAGTGATAGTGCTAGCTTGTATCTTCTGTTTTCAATATATCACACAGACGCACCCTGACAAAGTTGAAAAAAGTATTTTCTCGAGGAAAGGGAAGATTTTTGTGTAATAAAAGTTGTTTTTGGAAAAACAATGGATCTTTGGGCTCAATGAAAGTGTTTTTTGCATTAAAAAATAGTTTTGATGCCAACTTCACATTTCAAACCAAAGGAAAGCCTTTTGAAAATGTAAAATTTTATAAATTCTTCTTTAAGGTCATTTTTTACCCAAATGATACTGTAAAACCAAAAATATCAGATTCTTTGAAAAAATAGGACTTTTTTGAACAAAAAAAAGAGCTTTTTTTGAAAAAATTCTTCAAAAACATATTTTTGAAAAAATGAAAAACTAATTCCATCGAAAATCTTTCTTTATACAAAACAAAGTTTCTTTCAAAATATTTCCAGTCTCATAGAATTATTAAGAGTACCCATAGCTCAGTAATGAAAGGATTGAGTTGAGCAAATCTTGAGAGTAACAAGAAAAAATTTAACTGAAATCTTTAGATTAGTTTTTATATATGCATGGATATTTTATGAAATTGTTGTGAGGGATTGGTTCAAGGTATTGTAATGTAAGGTTTCTTAAGTGGCCATCATATTTTGGTTTAATTTTTCAATAGTGAATATATTAGGCATTTTAATAACTGTATTTTGCATCTTCCTCTAAGTATTTTCAATTTTATGGCAAAGGAAAATTTCTAATCCTTGTTGTTTCTATGATAATTTCGTAGAGCTTCCTGTTTGGGAATGTGAACAATGTTCTATTAGGTATCTCCTTTCTCGTTTTGGCAGCCAAATGTTGTATTAAAGCCATTTTAAAAATGGTAATAATTCTATCTTCTAGAAACTAGTAGGAAGGTCAATCACCTTTTTCTGATATGCAGGCATGAGCAGAAATTTCGATTGGATTTAGCCAAAAGAGGTTTTCCACAAGTCACATTTCATTTTCCTGAAGAATTTCCAACAGAAGTTAATCCTCTCTTGTACTTTTTCTCTCTCTTATCTTTACCTCAAACAGAAAAAGAAGCTTACTAAGCTAAGACATGGGTTTTTTTGTCCAAATTATATTTTTCCAATCATCAAATCTCAATAATTGGAAAATACTACACATTTCAATCTCCTTTCCCTATGTTGAGGACTCAGGTAGGGGATTTGATTTTACATGTCAAATTGGAGAGCCAACTTTTGAAAAAAGCTGCATATTTCTTTTTTGAAATTCAAATTGTAGAAAGGTCTCACTATTAAGTGCTTTTTGTTACAGTTAGTGTTGAAAAAAAACCAGTTAACACAATTTTTTTAATTTCTTTTTGGCACTTCGAGCCCTATATATTCTTGCCTTCTAAAATGACACATACTGTTAGCTGTGAGGAATATTTGAAATTAGCAAAATTCTCACAAGCTTCCCCACTAAAAGCTATCTTTACTCTAAAAGTAAAATGATTAATATCAAATATAGTTAAATTTATAAAAGGATGTAAATGAACCTATAACCAAATAATTCAAATATTGATTAAATTTCACCATTGGAATATTAATTAAAATTTTACCTAAGGTCATACTGTGGGGTATTTTGCCATAAATTTTAGATTTTGGCCTACACATACTAAAATATCATTTTAGTAAGAATTTGGTAATTTTCAGGAACTTTTTATCTTGATGAAGCTTTACCAAATTTTAATTAAAATATATTTAAACCATTTATAGCTTGACTTAGAAAGAACTGGTAAAGCTTGGGTGCAGTGTGTGGTTTTGAAGTTAGCCTTGGATTTACCATGCAGGTGGTAAATCTTTTTTCTCTTTTTTGAAATTAAGCTAAAAATTTCACAAAACAATTTCACAAAGAGATTCTTGAAAAAAGTACCAGGGTACGCAGCTTTTTGGATATGAACAGAGTTATTTTTGAATTTTTCCTGACTTAATTGAGGTTCTTATTCAAAATATTTCTTCAGATAACGTTCAAACCTCATAGATAGGTTAAAAATAAACTTCCTTCAACCTTATTTGAATTCAAATTAAGATTCAAACTTAAAAAACTCACCAAAGCAAATATTTTTAGTAAAACCCAAGTTTTACCCATAAGAAAAGCATTTTGGTTTGCATATGGGTTTTCAAAGAATTGGAGATATGTAGGCTTATCTGCTTAAGATCACCCTCCTGAATTTCTTGCTAAAAGTAGGTAAAATAAAACGAGTTTTACTTTTAGTCAAAATAACCTCTTTTCTGCTATGTTGAAATGAAGATTGAAGTTATGTCATAAGTAAAGATTTTTCATTAATTTTGAAAATCAGGTAGACTTGAAGCAATTTCTGTTAGTGTGAAAATATGATTATTTTAAATTTGGGAAAATTTGGTATCAAACTATGCAGGTTTTTCCTATTGTAAATGATTGAAAAAGATAATAAAATATACTAAATATTGAAGAACAGTGCTATTTGTCTAAAACCTTACTTTTAATATCTGATACACATATTAATAAGATATTTCAATGCATAAAAAAATATATTTCAACTAATAAATCATAAAAGCTTTGATTCGCGCAATAGTTTTTTGAAATAGGAATTAGACCTTATTTTAAGATTAATTTCAGTGTTATCCAAGTTGAGCGTCCTAGATGAAAGTTATTTAGAGTATTATGGAAACTGGAAAACATACTGGTACTCTTTTTCACTATGAAGGAGTTTTTTGGCAAAAGAAGACCCTCCAAAACCATTAAAAATTCTCATAATTCAACCCAGCTTGATGTAATATGATAAATTACATAAATACTTATAATAATAATTTTAATACATTTTTTTTATTCTAAATTAAGTAAAAAAGGTCTATTGAACTGTTATTTTCAATTCAAATATCTATCCATGAATTAATCAACATATCTATATTGTGGAATCTTTACTTCTCTAAATCTGAAATCCACTATAAATTATATTTTTGAGGTTTTACTTTATAATTCATCTTTTAATACTACTTTTGAAGCTATTTTCATAATAATAGGAGTTTTTAACTGACTAGTAGGTGGGTCTCTATTATCATTCGTTCCTCAATATATAGCTTTATATAGCTGTATAATCACATAGTTATTTATTAATAAATCACTTATTTCCACGTAAAATAACTTCTGGTAGAGTAATTATAACCTTATTATTTCCATATTGTTAATAAAAAAGCATACCTATATCTTATTATAATAAGTAGTGGTAATATTATTATTATTGGATTTAACTTTATCAATTATGAACTTGTTTCTATAAATTATTGGTATTATTCTCTAGTTATTATTAGAGTGTCATTAGCTTCATATTGTAATCTTAAATGAACTTCCCATCCCGATATTATAAGCTATCTTTTCTCAGCTTCCCAACAGATTTTATTGATGGATAGAACTGTTATAAGGACAGAATACTTGAGACTCTCTTATTGAAATCTGTACTACTTCAAGAAATGGTTATCTACAAACCCAAAAATAAACGCTTTCTGAAACTTTCAGTAGAGTGATTGGATTTCACCAAATAGTATTACAACATTCTTAATAATGATATTGAGTACTAATAATACTTTTAATAAAATCCATTAATTCTCAAGGCAGGATCCAAAATCAATATTATCTTGATAGCTCTTCAATATGGTTTCACAAAATAGTGAGAGCATTCAGTTGGATCAAATGACAGTGTTTAAAATGATAATTTATATGTAGCTTCTTTTTTTCTTAAATATGGGATACTCTTTGGATAAGGAACAAAAATAACGTCCAATATAGTAGATTTGGTGGTATTTGTGGGTAATTTCTGTAATAAAAAGATCTATAATTCATATTGGGGTTTTAGGTGATGATATTGCTGGCGATTGGATATCAATGGGATAATAATAAAAGCCAACTGGTAAGCTTTAACTTTATGTTTCCTTATTTTTGCACTTAATTATGAATTATCAGGTATCAACTGATAAATTGAAATCCATTTTCATTCTAAAAGTACTAAAATTACCGCATCCGTGAAGGCTTTTATAACAGGAAATATTACCTTCTTCATTGCAGCTTATGGAAAGATAGTGGTCAAACATACTTGAAACTACTTAAGGTTCATTTCAAAGACTAAAAAATCACCTTTTGATAATCTTTTCCTTTTGAAAATAGCAGATTCACTATCCTTTAGGGTAGTTTTTGACAAATACTGGCTCAAAAATATTTTCAAAAGACTCGGTTTTTATTTTTAACCACCAAAAATTACTTTATTTGGGGTGAGTCTATTTAGTAGCTTAGAAATATTCAATTTAAGCTAGCACTATGAATGGGATTTGGTAAAAGTAGTTTAAAAAATCAAAGGGCCCTATCATTAGGAATAATAGTGGGATTATAGTATTTAGAGTCCTCGTTCCAATGTATCTATATGAAACAGAAGCGGAAAAACTGTCATGAATTATTAGAATTTTATAACATTTATTCTAAGGATATCACTTCCTGGAAACAGTTTTACCATGTACAAATACTAATATACTGTACAATGATTCCATCATCTTACAGTGAGGAAAGGCCTTCTTTTAATCCTTTTGAAGCGATTTGGATGTTTTTAGGATCCTACAATGTCTCAAGAGTCAATTCATTTACTCTGGATGATTATTTATTCATTCATAAAATAAATACTAATGTCACACTAGCCAGAATTTTGTGTATTAAATGACAAATTACATTTCAAGATTAATAAAGGGGGAAACAACTCCTCAAGGGCCAGCGGATACCTTTATGCTGTGTCCGGATTGTCTGAACCACTAATATTGGTCATTAGGTGGAGAAACAATCTGTAAATTACGAGTATCTCAAGCATAAAGCCACCGCCAGATGGCGCAGGTCTGTTAAAGACCAATATTGAGGAGTGAGCTTCCAAAGCATTGAAGCCAAATATCTCTGTTGGTTTCAACAGTATAATAAATTTTATCAAACAGAGTTTTGGGGCTGGATTAGCTCTACAATCTGATATCATTTCATCTAAAGCTATATCTAATTATTCCAAAGATACAGGGGTTTCCCTGAATTACTATTTTTAAAAAAGCTGTCTTTTGTTTTAAGTCCTTTAATCCAAGGTATCTCTTTAGGTTTTCATTACAAAATATTTTTCAGTATTTTCGATTAAATGGATTTATAATACCTTTAGCTTGATGTTACTTTTTCACAGCCTTTGCAAGCCATCCTTGACCCCTGAAGGATATTCTTTGAAGGAAAGGTCAAAATATATTATTTCCTTCCATTTGGGTGCTACTGGAAAATAAATGGCACAATTTTCAAGCTCTCAATTAGAGCTCACTGAATCATAAAATCCTTATGAGTTTTGAATCAAATATGAAAAAGCTGGATGGGAGATGAAGGCAATGATGTTTTTGATCAGGAAAACATCGGAACCTGAAAGGTGTTATAGCTTTAAAAATAGATATTCAATTATCATTGACATAATAGTCTTGTGTAGAATATTTTCATTCTTAAGCCATCACCTAAATGAATGGTATATTTTCATTAGTTGTGTTACTTGAGGTTTTGGCACTCCTTTTGTTGTGGGATAAATAATAGGAAGTACCTTGAGGGGGAAATTATTGGTGAGTCTGTGTTGAATTTCAGAGTGAGCCAAGTGCCATGATTGCTAAGGTGTATTAGCTTCCCTTCTAGATATACTGAAAAAGGTAACCTTTTTTTATGAGATCAAAAATAAATTTCATGGTTTTGTGGCTTTTCAATTAGAGAACTTTATTCCTCAGTCTCTATCAGTCTGTCAATAAACGATCACTACTCTATAATGGTAATAGTTACTATCCCTTTTAATAATGTTGGTTTCTCAAGTTGTTTTTATTGATGGCATACTTCTTTTTGAATTCTTTAACTGAGTATTCCCCCTTTTTAATAATTGAGATATTTAAAGACTAATTTTTTACAATCACTATTAATATTAATAATAATCTCAATAGCTCATTAAGACTATAAAGATGATTTAATGATACTATTAATAGAGATATAATGACTCAAGGGTAAGATAATTTCATACGGGTGGTTATGGTTAATATAAGGCTAAGTTGGAAATGATATAATGCTAATATAATACTCTTGTGATTGATATAGGAATAATAAAATTTATCTATAAGGGTTATGATATAAGCTATAAGCGTAAGATGATATCCCTTCTATAAATAAGGGTTATTGAGAAAGCTGATAACATCACAAATGATAATATCTTCAAAAACTACTTCAACACTAATACTATAATGGAAAGACTATTGTATCATATTAAAATATCTCATGAATATTATAAATATCTTTCTTTAAGTAATCATAAATGATAATATAAGATACTGAGCCTTTCTGCTGATATTTTAAATATAATACTAGATTCTCCTACTGGAGAAGGTATGGATTGATCCTCAAGATTATTTGTGTGAATCAGAAGCATGGGGGGGATTTCAGAGAGAGGACCTACATTTATACCTTTTGGGTCCTCCATAGAGCCTTCCAAAAAAAGGGACTCAGAATTTTTCTAAATTTGAGTCACTTTAGTATGGTGTTTTCTGACCAATCAGATTGATTCATCACATCAATTAATTCTCCTTACCAATCATATTGATCTATCATGTCAATTGGTAATTGTGAATAGGCACTTTGAATTATCTCCAATTCTAACCAATCAAATTCTGACTCAGTGACTATAGACTGATTTTTGGTTCTTAAAAGTCATTGGAAAAGTTGAATATGCACTATGGTTAATATATTTAATTCCTTGATAAATTTTGGTCTTTTGTGTAAAGGTATGAATTTTAAAACTCATAATATTAGCTGTATGTAAGTCCATAATTCTTTCAGATATATTGTACTTATGGAAATATGAATGAGAGGTAAGTATTACTGTAAACGTATATATTGGTGTTAACCTATTCTGTAAATTGTCTTTCAATTTGGGTAAATATGCGATTCTAGTATTCATGTTATAAGCATATTCTTTTGGGAATTTTAGTTAGTATCTTTATGAGGGTATCTTATTAAATCTTCTAAATAAATGAAACTTGCTCCATTTTGGTCCTATGGCTTTTATCCAATATATAATCCTAGGTTAAATTTAATGCAGATTCTGAGGTGAAATTATTTCAGACTTCTAAGCTTAGGTATGATCTGTTAAAATAAGTAATTTCTTAAAAAAGAAATATTTTTTATTTATATAATGTTTTATGCAAACTATAACTATCTATGGATATTGTTATTATACCAAAGTGGACTTTAAACCTGCAGAAAACATATGGAATACCATATACCCCTCTCCATTCAATGCCGTCCCCAGAATTCAAGGTTAAAGTTCACTTTCTCAGTACTTGAAAGTTTTTATTCTGACTATTCTGTTTGATTTTATGCTTCAATTACTTCTTCCTCCAGTTCCTCATCTTCTCCTGAGCTTTACTCTGATGGATCTCTTCTTTCATAAAGCCTTTTTGATTAATGATATGTATTTTACTGAATTATTGATGTAATCCATTTTAAGATGAAATTTGTAATAAGATCCTCTGTTATCATCATTATTATTGATTTTGTTTACCTTTATTTTCACTTTATATATCAATATCTTTTATTGAAAAATTTACTTTAAGGGATTTATTTATTATTTTTTCTTAATAATTGGATATTTAATTTATTTTTGTTTTTATTATATATATATATATATATATAATAGGATTAAAAGCTATACAATCTCAATATTTTGCAACTTTATTTCTTCCATGTAGTGAAATTTGCACTCTTAGGTCATACAGGACGCTACAACTTAGTTTTTCTGACCCTATATATTAGGTATACAAAATCCTGCCTTTTTATGTAATAAAAGGACAATAAGACCCCTTGTCCATTTCTTCACAAGGAAGCAGTTTCCTGTCATTCTAAGGACCTCCTGGCCTTCAATTTACCTTTATCCAAGGCGGTTTTTTGATTTTGAAAAATTTCTTGTATTAATATGAATTTGAGCTATGTTGTGCTTTTTTAATTAATGAAACCCATGGGTTTATAAACATATATTTCTTCTTCTCAGAAATCACAAATCTCAATGCATATTGCAATTATATATTTCTGTTATCCTTTATTCAATGTTTCATTCTTTGAGAAATTTATCACATATATTTCTGGATTTTATTGGAACCATTTCAAATATGACCTCTTCTTTCTTCACATCATTCCTTTAAAACCATTACTCCTCTCATGGGCTATAGTAAAAAATAGATTTTAAGCCCCCAGGTGTTCCGCCCCTGTAAGACTAAGTCATATAAGGACTTAACATTACATTACTCCTTTCATGGATTAATTATATTTCCAGTTTTTGAAATTTTAAGAAATTCTCATAAGTTCAAAGTTGAATATTCCTTCAAAGCTTTCTTGCTTTTTGATAATGAGATTCAAAAGATAATTTTATATTCATTTTCTTCGAATCACTCTTATGAAATTTCATCAAATCCTTATGGAGCCTTCAAGGTTTTATTTGAGTACATCTTCTTATTCTGTTCTTTGTATTTGTAATATTAATCTTACAGTTTGGGATAAGACCCTCTCTCCCCTTAAGTTTCTGTAGTTGGCTCCTTTCTTTTACTTGTATTTCAACTTTTAATCTTGTTATACTTTCTTGATGAATTTGAAATTTTTAACTTTATTATTATTATTTTGAATCTTATTCATACTAAGAAGAGGGTTTAATTTGTGTGGTGTCCTGACACTATATAGCAGAAGTATAAATGCCTATAACTCTAATCAACTCAGATCTACCCCCCCCAATCAGACTAGGTCTGACCTTGGCTGCTCAGTGTATATGTATTTTTTAAGTACATATAGACCAGTTGTCCAAGTGCTAGCTAGAACAGAAAAACCATTAAATTATATCTTTTCTGAATTAGCCTCCTTTTCAATAATTATAATAACAATAAACTTCAGATCTCTAATCTTTGAAGTGATTAATAATTTTTCTTGTTTATTTTTCTCCATATTTATTTTATTGATTTTATATATATATTTCTTTTCAGTTATACTTACTCTCTTTTCTAGTAGTAATACTATAATATTTCCAGTTTGAGGTCATGGTGGACTTATATAATTGAATATTCATTCATTCAAAAATGATCAATGAAGAATTCTAGCTTATAGTATTGGCGTACGTATCATAAAACTCATAATCAGTGCTCTGGTTTTGAGATTTACTATTATTTCATTTATATTTGATAAAATAATAAATTAACAGAATTTCAGTCATATTTTACAGTTGATGTTCATGGAGAACCCATAATTGACTTTAAGGTTCTACTTCAAATATGAAAACTATTTGATAATTAATATACCAATAATGAAAGGCTTATTTATTTAATGTTGAAATATCATCATTTAATATCATGAGGGCCTTATGAGTCTAAATAGTCATATATATTGTCATAAAACTGGAAATGAGTAATTCTAAATCAGCATAGATATCAGTATTTAATTGGAAACAGGTCATTAAAAAAGAACTTTATGGTCTCTCTGAGGACCTTATTAGTCTAAATCAGCATAGATATTAGTATAAAAATGGAAATAAGTCATGAAAAAAGCACTTTATGGGCTTGCAGAGGACCTTATTTTTTTATAATGCTGATATGATATCATTATTTCTGATTAAAGATTGTTTGTGCTGGATTCACTATCCTTTCTTACTCTTAAGCTCCCATTATCCATCTTAATACCCTATCTTAACTCCACCTTAACTTCACCTTAACTTCACCTTGACTTTACCTTGACTTCACCATAAATCCAACCACCCATATTCCAGTATTCTGATCAATTATATCTCAAAATTATGAATCCAAAATCTGGCCAAGGAGACTCCAGAAACATTCAAAATCTGACCAATCATACCATTTCTCCTAGTTTACTTGTTTTTATGGCCAATTTGTGGTTTGTTAAGATTTTTGTTTGAAAGTTGGGTTTGATGAACTAAAAATGAAAGAAGGTCTTCTTCCCATAGCCCAAATTCTTTTCTCAACTACTTGATATTCTCTTGTACATATGGGTCTACATGTATTTTAATTCTATGTGAAGTAAATAGTATTTCAATAATATTTTTAAGGGATCAATTTGGCCAGTTGTACCTTTAAATATATTTTGATATTATGATACTTCTATCATGTTATTATTTTATTATTTTACTATTTCACTATATTAATCTAATATTAATACCTAATAATATTTTTTTATTAGGATATTATGGTATTAGATTATTTTATTATCATATTATTGTAGCTTTATGATTACCTTTTATTAAGATACTATATTATTATTCTACTTTCATATTGTTTTATTATAATACAATGGTATTATAGTATTATGATCTGTTTCTTCTATTTTATTATAATATATCAAAGAATTATCTCAATATTATTTTGTCTTTTTATCTTATTTTTTCTATTATAATCTGCATTATTTTGATTCTCTTTCCATCCTTTCGGGTTGTATTCCATGGATGTTCTATATGTGTATGCTGTGTGTATGTGTGTAGCATGTATGTGTATTGAGTATTTCAGATTTATAATTTCTCTTGGGGCTTCCTGATGAATTTAGCTCTAGAATATCAAGATAAATCTCTTTATAATTCCCCTTTAGTACTGATACTGCACCCAGCTGATAAGTTTATTTTCTTATTTTTCGGAATATCTGGTCTGCTTGTGGTGAGAAAAAATATTTCAGGGTTTTTTTATCAAAAAATTGTTTCTTCTTGATGGTTTTGAGGAATAAAGAATTACTGTGCTACAGATTTGAGAGTTCTGATAGTCATTTAAACTCTGATTTTGTACTGATAGGCTCATTATCGCATAATACTGATCCCATATTCTTTTTCAGATTATCTTTTTGAACTTCATTTTGAAATAATTATTGAAATTGAGACTTGAATTTTTAAACAATAAAAAATCTTCCTTTAAAAAAGTGCAATGATGGAAAATTGTGACCTTATGAAAAGTAATTACTTATTAAACTGAGCATTCAAGAAATCTCTAGGTACTTTTTTATTGAAAATAGGTTCAGATAAATCAGGATTGAATAGTATATCAATTTTGATTTATTCAATTAAAATAATTCAATTTTTTTTCATTTATTAAAGCTATAAACTGATTCTTACTTATTAAAGTCCCACTTTCCCCAAAATCTATAGCCAACTGTGCTTTGGGTGGTATAAGAAATAGTTAAACACCCCTATTTTTCAAATATAAGCAACTACTTATACTTTTACAACAAAGAAACAAAAAAATTCTATATAGCTCAATTTGATAATCAGAGACTTTTTATTGTAACTTTTTTTATTCTTTATTGTTATTTTTATCTTCTGTGATATTAATTCAAAATATCTTTACTGCAAATTTCACTTGCATATTATATACCAATTCTCAATTTCTAATAATTTATTACTTATATATATACATATATTCCATTGATTTATTGATTATCAACAGAATTTATTTCTTCTAATTTTCTATTATAATTTTTTTTAGTGTTTTCTTATACTATTACAGAAGAAATCACAAATTAAATATTAAGTTTAAGTCCATATATGGTATGTATGGAAATATGAATGAGGGGTAAGTATTCCTGAAAACCTATAGATTGGTATCAAATTATTCTGAAAAATTTCTTTCAAGTTGAGTAAAAATGAAATTCTAGGATTATGGTGAGTATAGTGAGTATCTTTATGAGGATATATATATATTTCTCTAAGTCCATGATATCTTGCTCAGTTTCGGTCCTATGGCTTGGAGCCAATATATAATCCTAGGTCAAACTTGACATAGATTCTAAGGTGAATTTATTTCAGACTCTTAAGCCCAGGTATTATATGTTGGAATAAGTAATTGTTTAATATATATCTATATATTATTTATATATTACTTTATACAAATTTCAGCTATCTATTAATATTATTATTTTACCAATGTGGACTTGAACCTTGCAGAAAAGGTATGGAAGACCAAAGCATATCAGTTCTCATACCATCATATATGGTATGTGGAGGTCATTCCAGTTCCCTTTTTATAGCCACAGGATGACACCTTTGGGATATGGTTCCCCTAAACATTTGATTTTTTTATTTTTTGAATTTATAAAAGAAACTACATAGATGTCTTTTTAATAATCTTCAAGCTTCAAGATCCTCATTAATCTAAGAAAAGGGTAAGCCTGTGAGGTATGTATGACGTACTCATAAGGCCACCAATCACCTTTTATACAGTTTATTCAGCCTTAAACAGACTTATAAATGTAATTGGAAATAAAAAATTAAACATAAGTATATCTTTATTTTTTGATACAATAAGTTATAAATATTCTTTATTTCTAGATTCTACACAAAAAGAATCTGAGGTAGACCCTTAGAGTGTTATACCCAAAAATGGCTATTTCTTATGTTATTGGAAAGCTTAAGAGTCTCAAAGTACAAATATAAATTTTTACCACTTTTATTAAAATTTTTAAGTCATTGATTTTAAGCTTAAATTTGAAGTTGCATATGGTTTATACAAACTGACCAAAATTTGGTTAAAATTAAGGTGTGGTGTATATTTACTGGTTTAGCTGAGGATTTTCCAGACAGTCTTTAAATCCTGTTTTAGCTCAATTTAAATTTTCTTAAAGCCATCAAATGGCTTTAAATAAATAAAAGGGAAAAATTCATGCAAAATGGTGGGAAAAAGGAAAAAGGCCAAATAGAGCTGGGGTACCCAACCTTTCGGATCTGCAAGGACTCAATTAAAGATTTTCACCTATATTGGAGAAGTTTAAACCTTATTTAAACTTCAATAATAGACTTTGTTTCCATATTGAAGTTTAAACTGGTTTATCGCCAATTTGGACAGAAATTACAAGCTGCCAAAGGGTAAATCAACCTATTCAGACTTGTAATCAAGTTTTTAAGAACTTTGAAAGCTTAATTAAGGTTAAAATTAAAATTTACAAGCGTTAAGACCTTATAAGAAGCTTATTTTTGGTGTGTATTTCTATTTTATGTGGAAAAATAGCAATAACTTCAAAAGTCCATTAAAAATCCCATTCTTAATGGATCTGCTTGAAGATTTCACACAGCTTAAAATTGAATTATATATATATAAATAGCTTAAATCTTAAGTATCTTTTCTAGACAGGATTCCTTGGTAATTAGCCTTGAAATTAGCTCTTTTAATTCTTCTTAAAAGAAGTTAAGATTTCTTCAAAAAAATAATTAAAAATACATCTTAAGATATTTTAACTTGAATTTTTAGTTTTAATTTGTTCAGGTGATTAAATTTGATATGAATAGGCATATTATATTTTCAATCTTCAACTAATTAACTCAAAATAGTATTAAAGTTACTTGTAGTTAAGAATAGAGCTTGTAGCTTTAAATTGACATTGAAAATGAGCTAACTTATGTTAAGAACCTTATTTTTAAGTATGGTTTTTCAGTTTTTCTCTGATCACTCCCTCTATATTCAATATTAATGATGAGAATTTATCTTAAGGCATAAAAAGAGCCTTTAAATCAATAATATATCTCTACATATGAAATTTTTAACTTAAAATATCTTTTAAGAGAACAAATTTCCTCTAAAAAGTCTTAAATCTTGGCTTTTCAGGAAAAAGCTATTCTATTCCTTTAAAATATTTATCTTTGGGATTTTTCTGACTTATTAACTTTATTTAATACTATGACTGTTGTTTTTTGAATTATTTTACCAAATAAACATTATGAGTAAGTTTTATCTGAATTTCTATATCTTTTTTATCTAGTAATAGTTTTTATATATAGTTATTCTATAAGATTTATCTCGGCTCACTGTGTGTGAGATTTCTTCCATAAAGAATATTTATATTATTTATAAGTGGATAAATATTATTATTTTCCACCTATAGTTGTCTCATCAAGAGCTCTTATATTTCTCATGATTATAGCCTTCAGTAACTATAATAGTGATAGAAGAACTATAATTTCTTATAATTATTACGGTTTTTTATTATTTAATTCCTTAATAATAATTAATTATTTAATTTTTTTATATGTATTTCCAATAATTATATTGATTTGTGGTCATAGTAATTTATTTCTTATATTTTCTCCTGACGAAATTCATAGTAATCTTGATATTTGTTACTAATATAAGGATTTTTATATGAAAAACGTACACGAAATTACTAGCACCCCTTCTACTTAAGACATAATTAGAGTCTTCTCTTAATATTATATCTCCAGAGTTCTTTCCACAAGCTACTGTAATTAAATTAATAATAAATAATATGTAGCATACAATCCTAGAGGAGGGAACAGAAAAACATTATTTAAATTACAATTTCTGGATGGGAAGAAGAATAAAGTTGAGAGAGGACCTTTATTGATAGCCATTGTGGCTCTCAATGGTAATTCAAAGAAATTAGATATTTTAAGCCTCTGACAGCTGTGAAAAGCAGCAGAAACTTCAATTTTCAGCATGGAGGGATAACACTTTGTGACATGACACAACTCTATATTTCAAACCCATTAGGTCAATTCATTTTCATCCAGCTTTCTCATGTAACCTGATGTTGTGCATGTTAGTAAAGATGGTTGACTTGAGGCTATTGGATAAATACAAAGAATTCTTCAAAGCCTGGGTATAGGTCTCAAAGTATTACCAAGTGTTTACACATTTATTTTAAATCAATTATTTATTGTAGCTCTAATTTCTTGGGCGCTGACTTATGGTCTAGGCTTTAAATTTATTCAATCAAAAGATATTCTTAATAAAACCCTACCTTCTGCATTGACCTTCATTCCCTGTACTCCTTATCAAAGCTGAAGGACATTCACTTCCACAAAGATTTGAGTCTTAGGTGCTCCTTCATGGTGGCTTGACTTTTTGATACATGGTTTTGAGCTTGAAGAGGACTACCCACAAGCTTCAACAGTTGGATTTGTTCAATAATTTTAAAATTTCTATGATATTCAATTCTCCTCATTTCCTGTCTATTCTTTGAGAATTGTTTTCCAAGAGTAACCAGGAGCTTGAGGAAACTCATTGACAGTTCATCTCATGCAACGTCCCTTGCCAGCTGAAAATTGAAAATTTTTAGCTCATTCAGAAAATTCTCCACATTCATACCAGGAAGCTGAAGAGTAAACAAACCCTTCTTGGGTAGTTCATAGCAGAATAATTAGCTTACAAAATATTTAAATTGATATTTCAAGAGGAGTTTATTCTACGCTTTGTTTTTTTATTTCCTCTATTATTAATGTACCTCTGCTCTTCAATTAATGGAATACTAATTCTAGATCTGATTATAATAATGATTCATTGTGAACCTATCTTAGCACATTTAAATATATATATGAATAAAGGTATTATTCCCAGAAATATTAAGAGAAATTCTTTGATTTTGGGTCCTATTCTTTCATTTATTTGTTTGATAATTCACTGGAGTGACACTTGGGGAAGAAAGATATGGTAAATATTGCTTCTAAGTATAATTTATTTATTTCATTCTATTTTTATTTTATTTCCCCTTTTTTGGTGATTTCCTACTGCTGGTAACTCCTTTGCTAAGAGTTGTGACCAAATAAAGAAAAGGTTATTCAGCTGAAATGCAATGGCATACTACAGCTTAGTATTTTATTTCAATTATAATCCATTCCATTGAAACCAAACTGCTTTCTTAAATGATCAGATGATGTGGAAATTATTCTGAGTTAATTTGAGAAGTTGAGATATTGCCACATATCCAAAAAAAGACCACAAAACAACATTACAAAACTTATTTTAATAATAAGAATTTACATTATAATGTTAAAATAAGTAAAAATGCCATAAAAAAAGCATACATTTTTGATTAGCTGAGAAGCCCATATGGGAAAATGTAGAAAAATTGCAACATTTAATTTCTCATCAAAAACTATACATATGAAATCTTTATTCCATATCTGGAAAGCCAATAATTACTCAGATAACCTGGATATATGCACTCTTATGATCAGTGCATATATTAATGGATACTAGCTTTTATTTTCTGAAGTAAAAATCATAAATAGTTATTTCAACTATAAATTTACCACAAAATACCTTTAAGAATAAATATATAAGCTTTATTTGGAAAGCTATAAACAAGGTTGAAACTTAAAAGGAGATATTAAGCAACTAGCAACAGGTGTTGACAACTGAAATGAAAATTAGTCAAGTATATTTATACTCTACTGGTTCATACATGAAGAATGACATAATCTTGATCATGATATTTAAGGTACAACCCCATGAAATCATGGTTCCAAGTCTAAAATAGTAAATTTCAACAGAAAAGAGAGTTACAAGAGAAATCATCAAAAATAGACTTTTTATTTTGTAGTAAAGTCCTCTTGGGAGCTTATTAAGGACATGGAAATATATTGAAATTAACTCTCTGAATTTCTTTAGAACAAATAACTCAAATGTTATTAAGGCTTAAAAATGATCATTCATCATCATTAACTCTAATATTATTTTAAGTTTGACAGTTAAATAAGAGATGAAGCTTGTGGGTATTAATTTTATATGATTTAATATATTATAATCTACAAAAATAAATGATTTTTCAAGCGTATCATCTCATCAAATTCCATTTATAGTGATAGCTCTAAAAATTGGAATAATAATGAGATAAAAAGGTTCAATGATGATGTAATCATCACCAAACCTTAAACCACTGATCAATTACAGTGAATCACATCATTAAATGTATACTAGAGGGTTTCTGGTCACTAAAAGGAAGTATATTTACTATAAAATGACCTCTTCTTCCTCTGTTCCCCCATCAGATGCAACAACTACAATACAAACAGTAATTAAAAGGTAAATATCTTTATCCTTTAATATAAAACTCTCAAATTATTCTTTACCAATTATTTATATCATAATAATCACTATTTTATATCTGATTGCATTAATATTCCATGGTCATTTGTTAAATTCTCTTAAAATCTCTAAATTCACGTAAAAATAGTAGAATTTGTAATTATTGCTATTTTTCATTTTAAATTAAATTTAAATGAGTTGTATCTACATTATCAGGAATAACAAAATTCAAAGTGATCATTTTAAGTGCTTAAAGTGGGTTATTTTCTCTTCAATAATATTTTTTAATAATATTAATCCTTATATATAGTATCTATATCAATATCTAACCTTAATATTAGTAATATTCTTATTATTAATTGTTATTTATTATGAAAAATTGATTTTTTTATGTATTAATTAAGTGTTGGTAATGCTGAAAAATTGCCATAAATATATGAGCTTATTATTATCTCTTAATAATATAATCCATTGTATGCCATCATTATAGTATATCTTTACTATTATCATTATTTTAGAATCTCATTATTCATTAAATTAGGACATTCATAGTACAATCAGTAAAATATTGGTAAGATTTTCTTATTGTTTAATAGCCTTACATTTGGGGGCCTGGAAGTAACATTTTCTCAAAAGACCCTATAGAAATATTAAAATTGGGTTTATCAAACAATGAATGCAATTTATAATAATAAAGTTGGATAATAATATTAGATTTGTTTATTTCAAAAGCTATTGAGGAGTTTAGAAAGTGTTTGTCTTTTCTTACACATTTTTAACATCCTTATACATGCAATAACATTCCTTGAGTAACTTTGGTAATTAAAAAAGATATCTATAAAATTAAAATACAAGATTTATCTTCAAGCTTAATTAATAAAGAATTATATTATTTCCTACTATTAATAGATTGAAAAAGAAGAAAGGAAATTTTTATTTTTTTATTTTTCCTTCCTCTTATAAAAAAGATATGAAAGCAATTTTTACATTTAAATTGCCATATTTGTACAAAAACACACTTTTGATAAAAAGACTTATATATATTTTTCTTTTTTAGTGTTTGAAGATAACTCAACAGAGGAAAACCAAACCATTGTTGAAATAGTTGTGGAAGAAGCTTGCCATTTTCCTCCAACACTGATTTTTAAGAAGAAAGGCTGAGAAATTGGTTTTCCAGGACCCACCATTCAGGACTCTGATGGTGAGCACCTCTTCTAAATTACCTCAAACAGATTTTTTTTCTATTATTGTTTCTAATATGTTTTTAACACTTATTTTCTCAAAATAACTACTAGAGGAGGTTCCCAATACTTCATGCAATCAGATGCAGGTGGACTCAAAAGTATAAATTATGCCACAAAAGGGAAAATAAAGGGCAAAATCCCCTGTGTAACAAAATTCACACAAGGAATTGCCATATCAAATCACATTCAGAGTGCTAAGATAGACATCTACATGAGTAAATACAAACAGTATTACACAGTCTACCAAGACAAAAACTGAAAAATGCTTCCAAAAATCCACAAAGGAGTAATGAATTCCTGGCACATCCTGAAAAATCTCTTAAAGGAAGCTCTCAAAGGACAAGGAAATAGTGAAATACTCGAATGGATGTAATCCACTATTATACAAGCCTCAAATGAAAAAGATAAAGGATTTGCACAGAAAAAAGAGGTAGGAAAGCAAAGCAGAAGCCCAAGTAGCTTCTACCATCAAGCCACAAGCCAGCCAAGCTCCCCAAGAGGGGAAGAAGAACAAGAAAAAGAACTGGAGGGAACCATATTCCCAGCTACAGGATTCCAAGAATTCAAAAAGATGGTATGGACAATGTTTTCCACATGGCCAGAACCTTGATGGAGTTCAGGGACAATGAAGAACAAAGAATGAGAGAACCATCTTTTCCAAAGAAATAAATTTGTCCCCTGATGTTTTGAATACTTTAAAAGAACTTAGAAATATCATATTACCTTTAAAAGACATTAAATAAAGTCTATTATAACTAGAAGAAATAAACATTATTATAATATCTTGAAGCCAAATTTCTATACAAAAGAAAAATTTACAATATTGAAATTATGGTTTAAAATAATAAAGCAAAAGGTTTTTATTGAAAAGACTCAGAAATTTCTACAACAACAACAATATTTGTATAAATACTTATAGAATATCAAAGAAAATACTTTGATAATTAATTATTTACAGAGTATTGACAATTTCACAGAAGAATTACACAGAATTTCCATTTCTGTTGAAAAATTCAAATAAAATACTTCATCACACCAAAAACCACTTCTGGACCATTTAGAAAAGGGTGATTAAGCAAGAATTAATATTAAATATCATATCCAAAGTTAAATCAGACTTTTTTACAGAAAATTGATAAAATAAATGAGGCTAACCCAAATATTCCAAAGTTTACAACCCCATTTTCTCACATAAGACTTTCTGTTGAGACAAAGGACAAAATAACAAAATCCTTCCATAGCAGACTTAAGTCATCAAGATAACAATCAAATATTGATTAAAGATTCACCCCAACTTAAATAATAGCCAACATTCACAGGTGAAGGATAATCTGAAAATATGACATTCATTGAGACAATTGAAATGTTTCATGAATACTATGAAATGCCAGATGAAATAATCACTGCAATACTAAATTTATTATTTGAAAGATCTGAAAAAATATGGTATTAGGGCATAATAAAAACAAATGGAAAAAATACCTGGTTTCAGTTGAAATATGAAATAATCACCAAGTGGGAAAATGATTCCTGGAGGTATAAGATATGAAATGCATTTGAAAACTCAATCTTTGACCACAAAAAAGAAAAATCTTACGCTTGGTTTTTAAAGAAAGTTGAAAAATGAAACTCATTATATCCAAAAATTTTATTAAAAATGGTACATATGAAAATCCTCAAGACGTGTGGAGGAGAACTGCAACATGCACTAAGGATCAGATACATAGAATCATGCTCTACAGAAGAATAAATTGTGAAAAACACCAAATTTCAATGTACAAAGTCCCAATAAACCATTTATTAATAAGGAAAAACCAAAAGAACCCTTCAAACCCAATAGCATCAATGAACAAAAAATATTCCATGAATGTGGTGGTATTGGACACTTAGTGGATAATTGTCTTAAAAAGGCAAAGTTAAAGGACATTGTGGAAACAGAGGACCACAATGACAAAGAAAATGAATCTTACTATGAGAAATATGCTGAAGAATCAGAGACCTATTAAAGTGATTAAATCAAGATAATTCATCCCCAAATCAACAATATTTATTTAATCTATGAAGTGCAAGATGTAAATTTTAATTTTCCTCAAGTTGGAACATTTGTAACATGTGGATATGAAACTTTGATAAAAAAATCAAGTACTTTTCCTGTCCTCAAAATTTGTATAAGGTAGAATTAAATTTAAAATGGTAAACTTTAAGAGTTCTTAAGGGAAAACATGCCAAACTTATCATCTTTAACTTTTTTTGTATAAAACAATGATGGTATAAAGATTTATTTTTCTGCCAACAATAAAAATTTATCCAAAAAGACTCTACAAGAGATGTTAATGGCTACAAAAGGAATTTCTTCAAGAGAAATCTCAATTTGAATCAATTGATAAAAGAACTGCAGGAAATTGATATAAGAACAGATTCTGTAAAAATAATATTGAAGAGAAAATACACCTAAAAGTGACCAGAGTGAATTTGGAAACAAAGTGACAAAGTTAACAGTCATGAAAGATGCTTTTATTCACTTCTGTGGTGGCTCAAGGGTAAAAATGATTATAATAATTTTGAATGTGGTTAAAATGTTTAAAATTATTAAAAATGGTGGTAGGAATATTTTATTCATTGGTTCAACAGTGTTGAAACTAATTATAAAAGGAAAAGATTCTAACATGAAGAGAAAAGTGGGGCAAAGAATACATTATTTCATAGCTACCAATTCTTTTATTCCCAAGGTAAGATTTACTCTAATCATTTGTGAGAAGCATTCTGAAAACACAAAACATAATTATGGCATCATTGAACCCTAGTTTAGACCAAAAAAGGGCTAGTTTCAGCCATTTTAGTCCCTTAAATAAGCCATTGCTATGTTAATACTTGGTTTCAAGCCTTCAAAAATTTCAGAATGTGCTTAAGAGACCTTAAAGCCAGTTACAACTTTGTTTTCTAAGATTGTTTTAACTTAAGGGTAGTTTTACCCTCTTGGCAACAGTTAAAACTTCCCTGGTTGGTATCAACACCTCATCATCAATTGAGTCACAGACCCTGTTACTCAATGCCAGGCCAAAATTAATGAGCTTTTGCATGAATTTTTACATCCCATGACTTTCAGCAAGTAATTTGGGGGAGTCTGCCACCCTTGAAACCAAGATTCCTTTTCCCTCCCAAAAATTAACCTTTCCAATTTATTTTTTGTTTGATTCCTCATCATGTACTATACTAGAGCTCTACATATGTAATTCAATTGAAAATGTACAGTACACAACTGTAATTATTGATTCCACATACGTAAATCCAAGTTCACTTATGTAATACACAGGCACATTTTGACATTTCAATTGAAAATACTTCAATTTCTAATAACTTCTAAACTACACACCACATGTCAATTATAACACAAAAATGGATGGTTCAACCCACATGTGGTGTTCATTAAATTATTTTTTTGAGATTTCATATTTTCATACAGAAGATACTAAAAAATTATCTTAAGCTTGTTTAGAGTTGGGTTACAGAATTTTGACTCAGAGGTAACCCCACCTGATATTTTATTAGAAATTAAATGGTGAGATAATTTTTATAAGTTTATTTGTTGGAAAAAAATTTATAATAATTTTCATTAACGTTTTTTGCATAAATGCTTTAGTTTTGATATTTTTGGTGAAAATTTATTTTACTTAATTTTTTCAAGTAAAAGTGTACTTTCATAATTCTGAATTTCAATGTGGTTTTAACTTTAAATTTGAATTGAAATTTTAATTTTGTATATAAATTTTATATTTATATTTTAACTTTTGTTTATATAATACAAATAAATTTATTCATAATTACAACATAATTTTGTTATTTGTGGTCTTTTGTGTATATAAAAATACCTCTAAGGCTCACAACATCTGACACATGCCTTACAAATATACAAGATTTCAAAGTCCATAGAGCTTAATTTCCAAAAAGGAATGGTCTTCATATCTGGAAAATCAAGTATATTTATTGTTATGCTAAACAATAAAGAGGAAAAGGCTAATCTGGACACAGGTGCATACTGCACATGTGTTGGAAAAAGCTATCTATAAACACTTATACAAGATTGGGGGGAGAGACTCATACCAATAAAGCGCGTTGAATTCAGCATTGCAAGTGAAATCATTAAGCCCCTTGGAATAATTGACTTAAAGTTGATTTTTCCACTTCCTTCTCCATTTATAAGAATTAAAGTGGAATTTGTAGTAATAGATAACTGTGCCAGTGATCATGTCATACTTCAAAATGATTACTTATCAATCCATGGCATAGATATCTATAGCCAAAAAGACAGACATTTTACCATAGGGGACAATAAAAGATATAAATTTGGCTTCTTAAATAATAAAGATCAAATTACTGTCATAAAAAAAAGAAACAAGCCCAGAAAAACACTTATTCATAAGTGAAAAACTAATAGAGGCAGAATGTAATCAGTAATTGACAGAAAAATTGAAAGAAAAATTGAGTTAGATCTTATATAAGTACAGAAATTCCTTTGAAACTGGCAAAGAGCTGCTGAGTGCTATTATTTGACATGAAGTAGACATTATTCTAATTGTAGAAAAACCTTATCCACCCCTATTAAGGATACCAGCCTATCCATCTAGCCCAAGAGCTAGAGAAGCTCTAGAATTACACATTAAAAAATTAATGGACTTGGGAGTTTTGAAGAAATTAGGATATAATGAAAAGGTAGAGGTTACTACACCTTTTATGATAACCTGGAATGATGGTTTATCAAATAAGGTAGATGAGTTTAAAGCTTTAAATACCTATACACTCCCTGACAGATACCCAATACCAAGAATCCATGAGACATTGACACAATTGTTACAAGCTCAGTTCATTACAGCCATGGATTCTCCCACAGTTTTCCACCAAAACCTTTTAAAAGATAATTCCAGAAAACTACTAAAAATAATAGCTCATGATGGCATATATGAGTACATAAGAATTCCTTTTTGGTATAAAAAATGTCCCTTCCCATTATCAAAGAATTATAACTACCATATTCCCTGAAAAACTATCAGAAGCATGGCTAATCATCCACATTGATTAAATTATAGTTTGCTCAGAAACCTGGGAGAAAAACCCAAAAATACTTGAAAGAGTTTTATAAAGGATACTCCAAGTAAATATAAATGTTTCCTTGAAGAAATTTCATTTTGCATACCGTGAACTAAAAGCATTAGGACATGTTGTATCTGGACTAATTTTGGGAATAGAAATGGATAAAGTAGCCAAAGTCCTACTAAAACCAATGTCCCAAACCAAAAAAAGAAATGCAATCATTCTTGGTATTTTCTGTATATTAAAGACAACATATAAAAGACTTTGCAAAGATTTCAGAATCTTTGTATAAACTCTGTGACCAAAAAGCAGTCTATGAAATGACTTAATAAAGAGTTACAGTGTATGAGGAACAGAAAAAAGCCCTCACAATTTCCCCATTTCTCTTGATTCCAGATTGAAAATTACTTTTTAACCTGTACATTGATGCTTTTGGAGAAGGATTAGGTTCTGCACTACACCACACACAAATTATCAATGATAAATCTGTTTAAGGTTCAATTTGCTTCATTTCAAGAAAATTCAAGCCAACAGAAGCAAGATATGGAGCAATCCAAATGGAATGCCTTTTCTTATTGTGGGATTTAAAGAAGCTACACTATTACTTAGATGGGACATTATTTGATCATATTATAGACTGTAATGCTGTAAAATCATTATTAAACATGAAGACACCAAATAGGAATATGCTAAGATGTCAGATTTCTAGCCAAGAATATATATGAGATATTACTATAGTCCATAAATCTGGAAATATTCACAAGGATGTGGATAGTCTTAGCAGATGGGCTTTAGCAAATAAACCTGAAAAGTCAGCATGGGTACCACAGGAGGAAGGTCATATAGAAGGAATAGGTGTCACAGACAGGGGCACATAATTCTTTGACAAAGTTGAAGAAAGCTATAAGATGGAAAAAAAATTCCATATTTTATTCCAACTCCTGATGAAAGACTACAAAGACCCATCATTCTCCTCCAAACTAGATGAAATATGGAAGACAGCTTATGATGAAGTAAGATTCCACAGACTTGATGGAGTAATTTATCATAGAACCAAACACACATGTGTTATGACCCTGACAGATAGATTTTTAATAAGCACTATGCTAAATTAATGCCATGACAGTGTTGTTTCTGGAAATCTCTCAAAAGACAGGACATTGGAAAGGGTGAAAACCTTCTCTTGGTGGCCAAAATGGAGAAAAGGTGTTTCAGAATATTGCCAAACTTGTGACAGATTCTAAAAATCAAACAGAGTTTCAGGCAAGAAATTTGGAATGATGATCCAACTCCAGGAACAAAACTCCCCCATGGGAAATAGCTCATAGGAATTTGGTAACAGCTTTATTTCCTGGAGGAGATAGCAGATTCAATTCATGCCTAGTATTAGTCAATTATTACAGCAAGACCCAAATGTTCTTGCCATGGCATAAAGATCACACAGCTATGGACACAGCCATAATGATATTGAATAAAGATATTATCCATACAGGCTTATTACAAAGAATCATAAGTGATCAAGATCCCAAATTCACTTCAGCCTTATGGAAAAATCTGCATAATTGATTTTCTACAAAACTGTCATTCTCAACAGCCTATATTCCTCATACTGATGGACTAGCATGAAGGAGGATTCAAGCTCTAGAAGACATGATCAGAAGACTCTGTGCTTGTGGTCTAGAATTCAAATACTCTGATGGTTTTACTCATATTTGGTGTGCTCTAATACCAGCTCCTGAGCTGGCATATAGGACATAAATTCATTCATAAAAAGGCAAAATGCCTTCAATTTTTTGTAAAGGTTGGAATCCAAGACTACCTTATGAAAGCCCTAAAAAGGACTTGATTGATATACATCCAACAACAAGAGGTTTTAACATAATTCTTGACAAAGCAAGAAATCATGCAGCTAGATGTATGAAAGATTCTTTTAAATAGGAAAAAGAAAGATTGGAAAAAAGTCACAAGCCACCTGTCTTGAAAGTATGAGACTTAGTTTTAGTATCAACTCTGAGCTTTAACAAGATTGAGAGCCCAATGAAACTAATTGCTTCCTTTGCAGGAGTTTTTATAATAAAAGCCCTGCATGGCCCTAATTCTGTATGTAAAACTGGAGTTGAAAAGTGAATTGATGAACTAACACCCAGCTTTTCCTCTAATTCTGATAGAACCTTACAGTTCAAGTGATGAGGCATTTTTCCCCTAAGGAATAGTACACCACTTGAAATTCCACCTCTAGAAGAAGGTGAATAGAAGGAAATTGTGAAAGTCCTTAAAGAAAGAGGGACAAGAAACAGAAAAGAAAGAGAATACCCTGTGAGGTAACAAATCCCAACTCGATAAGATGAAGGGCTACTTGAGAAAGATATGCCTAATTCTGAGAAATTACTAAAAAGGTCCAGACATTAAAGAAGACCTAAATAATAAGGAAATTAATAATTATTGGGTTTCATGGCTAAGAACACCTATTGAAGAGGTAGGAAAGTGGATGATACCATAATTAAATATATAAGATTTTAGTACATTCTTTTTTAGTGGTAGGGAATTCTAGCCTTTAAGATATGACCACATATCCAAAAAGAACACAAAACGCTATTACAACAGTTATTTCAATAATAAGAATTGAAAGTATAATCTTAAAATATGTGAAGATTCCATAAAAAGGAATAAATTCTTGATTATCTCAGAAAACAATAAGTAACATGTAAAAAGAATTACACCATTTAATTCCTCATCAAAAGCTACAGATATAAAATCTTTATTCCATATCTGCAAAACCAATACTTACTGAGACAACCTGGATTTATGCACATTTATGGTCAGTGTATATATTGTTTTTTTTGCTCATATCTTCTGAATTTCACATGATAAAGGGCTGACTTAACAATATATTTACCACAAAATACCTGTAAGAATAAAGAGATAAACCTAATTTGAAAGGTTATAAACAAGGTTTAAACTTACAAGGAGATTTTGGGGAAAATAGCAATAGCTGTTGACCACTTAAAATCAAAAGTGTTCCAAACTTGAAAAAATTTGACATTAATAATCTTCTAGTTCATACAAGAATAATTATCCAATTTTTATCATTATATTCAAGGTAAAATGTCAAGAAATATGTTTTAAAATCTCAAATAGTAATTTTAAGCAGAAAAGTGGAATTACAAGAAAGTTCATGACAAATAGATTTTTGACTATGTAATTAGGTCCTCTTGGAAGCTTACTAAGGACATTACAAGATATGAGAGCTAACTCTATCAATTTCTGTAGTGTGAATAACTCAAAGTTTATTAAGGTTTAAAGTTTAGGCTTGAAAATGATTATTTATTATCATTAACTCTCATATTATTTTAGGTTTAACAGCTAAATAAGAGATAAAAATAGTGGATATTATTAATTTATGATTAAAACTACTATAGCTCACAAAATACTATTTCCCAAGTTTATGATGTCATAAAATTAGAGTTATAGTGATAACTCTAAAAAATGGCATAAAAATGAGATAAAAAGGTTCACTAATAATGTAATCATTACCAAACCATAAGATACTGATCAATTCCATTCAATAGAATCAGTACACGTCTGCTACAAGGAAGGATCTTTGCTATGGAAGAACTTCTTCTTTCTCTTTTTCCCCCTCAGACACAACAAATACAATGCAATCAGTAAATATAAGTTAACTTTTCTTATTCTTCAATATGAAACTCTTATATTATTAAATACCAAAGCTGTATCTTACAGTAATCACTATTTTTCATTTTATTGCATCAATATTCTCTTTTTATTTGTTAAATTCTCTTAAAATCTCTACATCCATGTAAAAATAGTCTAATTTTTAATTCATTCTATTTTTTATTATAAATACAATTTAAATAAGCTTAATTTGAATTCTTGGGTGTAAAAAAATTCAAAATTTTCATCTCCAATGTTAAAAGTACGCTATTTTTTCTTATTATTCTTTTTGATAATTCTAATTTTGAAATTAGTAATATTATTGCTATTATGTGTTATTTATTATTAAATATCAATTTTTATTCATTCATTCACCATGAGAAAAATGGCTACACCTGCCAGAAGGTGTTGCGTTTGGAATTTCAAATAGGATATAAATTGGTTACAAGTGTGAGCTAGGACAGATATTTAATCTCAAAATGGAAGTTTTGCAAGATTTTCAAGCCACGAATATTTAATTCATTTGCCTGAATATTATTGTTTGGTTGGGCTTCTCAAAGATCATTGGCTCAAAAATACATTATAAAGGCTTACTGCGATTCTCTGTGTATTTTTTATTTTTTCTTTATTGATATAATTCAATTAAAAAAGAAATTCAGCCTTTATGGTCTGTCTTATAGAAATTTACATCAATATTGAAGCTTCATCAACTAACTTACAGAAAAACATAGCAAAAGAGTATTAATACTGCAGCCACTGTATTTTGAGATCTTCAATTAATGTTAAAACATCTCAAATACTTGAATATATTACTATAATATAGCTATTTCTAAAGAGAAACACTGAAATTAAATTTCCATCTCTTATAAAATTATATATTGAGTGGAACATAATACACCCATTTCCCTTCTCTTATTATTTTTAAAATACTTATTGCAAATTTAAAAACGAACCTCAATCTTAATGACAAAACACATATTTCAAGGAAGGCTTTGAAAACAATAGTACTCTGTAGAGGAATCTTTTTCACTTATAACCAGAGTGTGTGAAGATTGTGAGCAGAATATCTTTCCCTCATTTTATTATTGTCAAATCTTTTTAGGATTCCATCGCAGGGTGTAAAATGAGGAGAATTATTTCTTTCAGAAACGATTCATGGAATACACATAGCATATTTAGTTTAATTTGCCTTTAAGCATCAGCTTTTATAGATTTATGTACAATAGAATGTTTTTTTCTAATAACAATTTATTCATAAGCTGTCATATCTTTGACTAAAAAATAACTTTTTGGAACTAATAATCTTGATGTGGTTCATATTGCAATATTTCAAAACCAAGTATAATAGCTTTAACAATTGTTTCTTTCCTGGGCTATCATTTTGAAAAACTCAGGGGAGAAGCTATATCAATAGATATGATGTAGCTTCAATAACTAATATTCATATACTTCATGGAAATCAAATTCGATTTTATATGCTATATTAAAGCTAAGTCAAACTCCATTTATTGATATTTTAAGCTTAATTTTAAACATATTTTATTTTACTATATCTCATCAAACTCATTTTCTATTTTGCTTATCATTGAATTATATTTTTTATATTTCATAGGAATTTCTTTTATTTTTTTCTTATTCAGGCTTAATATATTTTGTAATGAGTGGAATTTATTTAGAGCTCTCCATTTGTTGAGAAATAAATATTTTGGTTTATTTAATGGTTTTTTGACCTAATTATTTAAGAGTAATTCTTTAAGTTTTTCAATTTGTAACAGTCAAAAAACTCAAATTAATGAAGACATTGAGGAATCAATTTTCTGTGTTCTCTAAATTAAATTTTTCTAAATTTATGAAGAGAAGGTCTCTAAGTTCTGTTCAAAAGTTATTACAAATACAATATAAATATTGTATTGAAATTGGCAATATTTAAAAAATACTTATTTTTGAATAAGTAAAAAAATGATCTAATTTTTTCAAATAGTTGAGCACCATTTAATCAGAAACCAAATTATTGGGAGAAATATTTTATTTTACCAAATTTATTTCTTGGGTTTTGTTCATCAATAATCTTAGAGCTCTATTACAATGAATTTATGCTGATAAATCTTGGGAACCTAAAATTAATAGTAAAGTTGTACTCATACGTAATCTATGAAGTTTAGTCAGTAGAACTAAATATTAATATCTTTTGCATTTTTCCAAAAAGAATAGTTTTCCTTTATTTTTTTTCTGGTATTTATTTTGATTTATAGCCTATAAAAACCAGTAAATTGATATTTTCAAAGTGTGTGATAAGCTTGAAATTCTTTGGAAGAAATATTGAAGTTATTTAAATATCACTTCAGAGCCATATCCAGCCAGCTGCATAAAATAGTCACAATTACCTTTCAGGTATATCTATGTAATTATTGAGAATTTCGCAAGGTATTCACTCAGATTTTGAGCATTTTTGTATGGTACTTTGTTAAGCTTTCCCCACAACAAAAATTCAAGCTCACAAGGAAAATTATTTTTCATAAAATTAATTTATCACCCATTTATTTGATTAATAATCAGCTTGTGTGAAAGAAAGTACAATCAAAATGTTTAAAAAAAGAAAATAAAATAATAAAATTGGTTTTAATATTTGAAGAATTATAATAAAGCTCTTAATTTGAGGCTTGACTTGATTCAAACAGAATCACAGTGTGATAAAGCTTTCCAAATACTATTTGTCTTTATAATATGGGAAGTATATTCAGATATCTCTCAAAGATGCAACAACTTGGTCCTCGTCTCTTAAAATCTAACATGATATTGAAATTTCAAATTAAGATAATCATTAGGAAATTGAATTTAGATATCCCCTAAATTCCTTCCACCATTTCTTTGTTCTAAATTGGATATTTTCCTTCTTTATTTTTCAAAACACACATTCAAAACAAAAAAACCAAAAAAAAATTGAAAGAGTTTATCTACAAAAATTAATGTCATAAGATAAATTTACCACAAAAAATGAATGATAAAAAAGAATTATAAAAAATGAGCTTTTTTTTCTATGACTAGAATTGAAATTATTTTTAATCTGTTCTCAAACAATATTACTAAAAGAACTCTTATTTTTCTAATTTAAATAGTTTGTTTTATTCATTGTAGTTCACCTTTTTATCTTCATTATCAAATTTTTATGAAGGTTATGTTATTTGCTGATCACATTTATTTATTTTTTAGTATTTTTTTGGGGAGTTTTCTGAGTTCTGTTTAGTTTTTACAAATTTTTGAATTTTGATATTTGTATATATTTTCATTTTATACTTTTATACTGAGGATTAAAGTAGAAGCCCTGTAACACCTGCTACTGAAAAATTCTCTGTAATTCCTTCTATATTCAAAATGATTAATTTTTTTTGTTTTTGCTCTCTTTTATCCTTCAAGTTGAATATTCATAAGAATTCTGAATCCTGCGACTGGAAAAGGATTCACTTTATAGACCCCACTAAATTTTTTTTCCAATAAAAAGCAATTCAAAAGAATAGAATTAAGACATTTCTACTGTTTCAAAAAGAGGGATCCTAGATTTACTCATAGGAAATATTGATGATATTCATTAATTATAACCGCAATTGGAAAATGAAATGAAAGTCAAAATAATAATGATATCAAGAAGGTTTTAAACAATTATTGAGAAATTGAATATTTTTTGTGCTTTTTTTTCTTTGTAAATAATTCCATTCATGAAAGATTTTGGGAGTCTTTCTTTTCTTTCTTTAAAATTTTAAGAAAACTCATCATATAAAAAAAGAAAAAAAATTCTCTTCTTAATATGAGGATTTTATTAAGGAGAGTAATTATTCCAAGACCCCTTTTAAATCAAAAATTCAAATTAATATTACCACAAATCAAAAATAGGTAATTAATTAAATAAAAGAAAGGTTGAGTTCATTTCAGAAACTATATTTTACTTATTAAGGCCTTCAAAAAACAAATAAAAAAATTTGAATTCAAAATATATATGTATTGTAGAATCATTATAGTGTGCAATATCTGCAAGAAGAGGAAAATAGAATGCAAATCCTTTCCCATAAATCAAAATCTCTGAAGATATTTAATACAATGTAATAAATATCTATTGTATAAAATCGAAAAAAAAACCTTGAAAGCTCTTTGATATTCCAGTGGCTTGGAGTAACCTGGAATATCAATGAATATTGGAATCCTCGGTACAGCCCAGTTCAGAGGAAGTATCTAAGCTCATTCTATTCTGGGTCCAAGCTCATTTCAAAATGAAACACCTGCTGTCAGGTGCAGCCAATTTGCTCATGGTGATTAATTGTTGGTAAAATTAATGAATTGCCATAAATATCTTAATTTAATATATTTTTTTCATAATATATTCAAGTTATATTATCATTTCTTAATATTATAATTGATTTGATGACATAATTATAATACATCTTTATTATTAAAATTATTTTTAGAGCTTATTATTCATTAAATTACAACATTAATAGTACAATAAGTAAGATTTTAGTAGTTTTTGCTTATTGTTTTATGTTCAAACCTTACACTTAGCATATGAAAAGAAGTCCAATATAGTGAATGCACAAGAAAACAAGGAGGTTCTTTAAAATTGAGATCTGATAGGTGAGAGGTAAATAGAAATTATTAATTCTAATAAAATAAATAAAATAAACTCAGAAATAATGGACTAAGGTGAGCTTGGGATATGACAAACAAACAAATCAGAGATTTAGGAGTAAAAATAAATAAAAAAGTTCAGGGCACAAAAAATCCTTTATGGATTTCCTTGGGATGTGTCTTAACAGCACTGTCTGTATTCTGTATTTCTTCATTTAAATTGGAAAAATAAGTATAATTTGAAATATGTGCACATTTCTTCTAAAAAAGGTTTAAAACTCAACGAGACATTGTTTTAAATTCACTTTCTTGAGTATTTCTTTGTATAGAGGAACTTGTTATTTTTAAATTCTAAAATCAAATAATAAAAGAATTCAGAAGAAGTATTATTTTAAATTTAATCATCGACAATTATTTTTGAAAAAAATGAAATAAAATTTCCTTTGGAAACTAACAACTTCACTTCATTACTTTTTTGAAAATAACAAATGAAAGAATTTCATTTCTTGAATTTGATTTATTATGATTGTTTTTGGAAAACTAAAGGATAAAAGCCCTTTCATTCAAGAAATAATCCCTTTTTTTCATTTTCCATTGGAAAGAAACATCTATTTTTTTGAATCATGGAAGAATTAAATTACTTCTGAAGAACAAAAAAATTGAAACTATTGTTTTAAAACTAATCACTTAATATTTTTGTATATTTGACTCCGTTTTCTTTTATCATTAAATCACATGAAATTCTTTCTGAAAAGATGAAACTATTATTTCAAAGAGGCTCACTTCACTATTCGAAAGGAAATTTAAGAAACTCATCGGTTTTAAAATGACTTCACATATCATTTCCCCCAGAAAAATCAAAAATCATTATACTATAAATGTGGCTCATTCTTGTTGTTTTGAATAATGAAATATAAAAAATTGAAAAAAGTCTTATTTTGAAAGTTCTAAGCTACTTTCAATGAAATGGTAATAAGTTCTTTTATGTTGAGCTTAATAGCTTAATTTCTTTTCAACAAAAGTTTAAGAATCTAATTCTTCAATTTAATTACTTGATTGTCTCAAAATTGCAAATAAACTTTATTCTAAGCTCACTCGCTTTAATACTTTCAAAAATATTAAGCAAACCTGATAATTCAAACTTACAAAACCCATTATTTTTATTGTTTGTTAGAGCTTCTCAATTAAAGTAAGATATTTTCATCTTCAATTTCAAAAATTTCCCTTTTTTCAAATTGAATATTTGCAATCAGCTGATTAAATTGTACAAGAATTCCATATTTCCTGAAACTAAATATTAAGGATAAACACTTTTTAATTAATTTCTCAATAGTTTTGATAATTGATAGCAATTTTCGAAATAAAAATGTCTTTAATATTATTCTTGCAATTTTTTTGAATATCATTTCCACCTCATTGATCAATTGCAAAGGGCTATTATCTCAAAAATATATTCTGCATTAATAAAACTTTGAATGATTTGGAAACAAATCTCTTTTCCAATTCATATTTAACACAAAATCCTATACTCAAATAAGATTTATTTAGAATTTCTTGAAAATTTCATTTATTATAATGCCTCTATCCTTCATTGGAGGAAAAGGAAAATTTCATTTTTATAATTTAACCCTATTAATATTTGAAAGTCTTTGAACTTCTAAATAATAAGTAATTAATTATTTTATTCTTTAATTAAAAACAAAATCTAGATGGATTGTCTTGAGAAGGAATCAAAACCATGTACATAAAAGGGGTATCCTAAAAAGATAAAGTCAAAAAATATGATGTGAAAACAAAAGAGAAATAAAAGAAAGCCAGACTGAAAACAAACTTTCAAATGTGGGAATTCAGATGAAAGAAGAAGATCAGTAAAATAAATGGTTAGGGCTCGTTGAACAATGAAAACAGAGAGTCAAGATATACTTGAAAACTATCCACAGGTTCATAAACAGGCATTTCTCAGTGGCTAAGTACCAAAACTTCATTATTCCTTTTACAACCAACTCTTATTCACCTTTGAACCAAATAATTTCATGAGAAACAACAGTATTAAAAATATAAAATACTTTCTTGTTTGTCAGAAAAGACAATTCCCCAGAATGAAGAGTAAAATTCTTTTTCAAAAAAATTATTTGAATTTGGAAAAACATCTTTCATAGTAATCCCAATGACAGAATACACTTTCATAATAATCAAAGATATAAACAGAACAACAAGGAATACATCATAATTTAAAATGCATTGAAATATGACCAAGTTGGAACAAATTAAATGGCTAAATAATCGAGAACAAATTAAAATAAATAAATAAATAAATAATATAAGAAAAATAAAATAAAAAAAATAAAAAGAATGAAAAAAATAAATAAATAAAAATAAAAAATAAAAAAATAAAAAAATAAAAAAATAAAAAAATAAAAAAATAAAAAAATAAAAAAATAAAAAAATAAAAAAATAAAAAAATAAAAAAATAAAAAAATAAAAAAATAAAAAAATAAAAAATCAAAAAAATAAAAAAATAAAAAAATAAAAAAATAAAAAATAGGAAAAAGGAAGAAAAAGAAAAAAGGGGAAGAAAAGAGCAAAGCCCAATATTGTAAGCAAGAACATAAACAAGCCTATTGAAAATGAAAGAAATTGGGTAACCTATAGTCAACTCAAGTTCACTAATACAATAAAGCAAGCACAAATCATTCAAAGAACAAAAATATGAAGAGGTGGTGCTACTTCTTAAAATAAATTTTCACCTGCGTAATTTAAAAAGGTTATCAATCATAGATGAAGTAATTGTTGTAAAAGATCACAGATCAAGCTGTTACTCTAGAGAATGAAAGGATATTTTTTATTAAATTAATCAAATTTTCTTCAGAGAGTAAGAAGAAAAAACAATAATTGAACCCAGAAGATAAACCCAGCTCAATGGTTTTTCAACTTGAATTCTGGAAGCAGAACTAAATGGAGAGGATTATGTAGCATTCAATACTATTTTTCCATACTCTCAGGACCACAAACGTTAGAAAAGGAAGGAAATTTAGAAGTAATAAATTAAGATAAAAAGTGAAAAATAGAATCATCTTCAACTTTTCCAATCAAGATCAGCAAATTAATAATTTTTGTGCTTTATAGTGTTTATATTAAAAAAGGAAAGAAGTGAAAGACTCATCAATATTCAAAATTAGTATATTTTACAGTTCTTAACATATAAATAAATTAGCTTCCTCTGAAACTAAAGCTAATGAATATTGATCACATTATCAAAAGTCAAATTTATAATATCATACAGTACTTTTGAGTATTTCAAAGGTATGGCAAATAACGTAAAATAGAAGAAAGCACAGTAAATTACTTATTCAAGCAGTAATTTCACACCAAATACACCCTAACTTTCCCCAAACTATGAATTACCCATAATTATCGTTCACTGAAATAAGTTTCTGTAACCTTTATACGTAAGATACATACGATGCACAGACACATCCTCATGAGCCCAAAATAAACCTGAACGCTTATCAATTTCATGAATGGAAAACACTCTAAAACTCAGATTACTAAGTAAACTGAATTCAAAATTACAAAAATACACAAACAAATGATGCAATTAACATTCTTGTGACAACATCCCAAGACATTCTCACCAGTAAGAATGTCTCAAGCGTGTATTTTAAAAAATTATGTTTTGATCATGGTGCAATACATTATCCCAACCACACTATATTTTACGTGACTCAACAGCGTTTATCGCTAAAGGCTGTGTGAGCTTTTATAAAATTTTACATCATCAAAAATACCTCAGCCTTATTTTTGGTCAAAAACACGTGGCAATATCATAGATTTGTTACGCCCTTTAGAAGGGAAGACCAGAGAAATTACCCCAAATCCAGGAAAAATTTAAATAGAGCGCCCGCAGGTATCTTTCAAAACATAAAACGAGGCCTTTCCCCATGTAATTGATTGTATAACACGGAGAGAAATAAGTCATACCTTTCTATCAGGTCGATATAGTTATTATAATCACATTATATTATACCATTGGTGATTTATAAGTAGCATTATTGTAAAGGCGACCTACTTGTATCATAAACAAGCTTATCAGAAGTGGGATAATTTTTCTTTACAAGATAAGCATAGCATACTATAATTTTCCCATTAGCAGAAATATTTTAATTTATTATTGTTATTACTATAAGAGAATGCGTAGCTAAACAGCTGTTACTATCATTAGCTCTTATCATTTATAACCATCATTAATAATGTGCATTTCTATTACTACAAATATTAATGAATCATCATCCATTACTATCATTTCAATTGATAGGGGTACTATTATCTACATTTATTATTAGTAGTGTTGTTGCTTTTTAGTCCTATTTAAATTCAAAATATTATCATTCTTCAGAAACCTTTATTACTATTAGTTAACATATTTATCCATTAATCCTATCACCATATATAAATAGTCTTTTTATACATTATCAAGCTGAATTATTATCGATTAATCCTGAAATTCAACTAAAGCCATGTGATTCACCACTCCATATTGTTAAATTAAAGAGTATTTTTGTTATTTACTAAGCTATTTGATATAAATTTTGGATAAAAAGGCTGTAATAGTTCGTGTGACACCCATATTGAAGGGGATTGGTTATAGATCTTATTAGAAGATATTTTATATTATAACTATATCTTATTGGTCTGATTTTTGATTATATCTGATAGATACTTCTAAAAATTATCTTCTATCTGTAAAAGTCACAATATTCCTTAATTATTTATTCATAAACTCTGTTGGAAGATCTTTCAGTATATTCAGGGGGAAGCTGATACACCTTAGCACCCTTTGTTTCAGGTTTGTTTAAGAAATTAAAGACTATTTACAGGTGAATTCCCCCTCAAGGACCACCTTATCCAGTCCCACACAAGGAAGCTCTGAATATTATGTATCATCTTCCGCAGAAATGGAGGTTAAAAAGCAAAATATTAATTTTCCCATGTTCTAAAGCTGAATGGAATCGTAGGTCTCTCAAAAGGATTATAGTTAAATGAAAGCTTCGTGCTCTGGTTGATACTAATTCATTATATTCTTGGTGAAATAATTCAATCGATGGCTTCAAAGGGGTTTTTTGATAATGGTTTTATAATTTAAGAAATTCGGCTCTTGACTTTGACTTTCAAGGAGATTTTGGGAAAATATAATATTGAAACTTTAGCTGTGAAGCTCAATATTATTGAAATAAAAACAGATTCTTTATGAAATCAAATATCATCACTTTATTTTAAAAATTAAAATTTAATCTTTCTGATCCTAGGATAACTTCAATGAAGATAATTATAACAAATATTGAGATAATATTTGTTTTTTACCCCAAAACATTTCATGTATCTGAGGAAACTCATATTATCATTTCATAATTAGATGAATTTTTTTTCTTGAAATTATTATTATTTCATGAATAGAGATATTTAGCTTAAGAGAATAGTAATAAAATCACTTTTATTTGAACTGATAGTTTCAAATACTTTATTCAACAATTTATGAGTGTGGTAGAGAAGTGCAGCTCATCAATGGGTTTTTAAGAATTCAAAATTATTTCTTGATCCAGTTGAGACAGAGAAGATATCTAAGAGGTTATTATATTGGAGAAAATTCTGAGACTATTTACTAGATATATATTACTAACTAAATAGAAGATAAATCACTTATTCCCATTGAAAAATGTTTCTCACCCCGGCTTCAGGGCTACGCTGAGCATAATACTTCATAAACATCTGAAAAAAACACAAAACCCATATATACATCATGAAAAGTATTAAGGTAAACCAAAAACTAAAAGGAAAGAAATTCTAATATTGATGAAAATCACTTCAATTTTAACAGCTTATTTGAGCTTTTATATAATTCTTTGTTTTATTTGAAAATGAAAATAATGGAAATTTTAATTTAATTAAAACAATACAAGCAAAAAATGATAACCAAATCATAATTACCTCCCTTTGTAGATTATTTATTTATTAGAAAACATATTTACCAAAGAAAACTCCTTTTTGTAAAATGCAGAATCCCTTCAAAAAAAATATTTTAAATTTCATTCAATTTAAATTATTTCTACATCTTAGTACAATTGAGCCCAAAAATCCATTCTATACGCACTTTATGGCCCGAAGCAAGTGATAAAGAAAGATTTCTAGTTGGATCTTATTCAGTTGAGCTCAACTCATTTTTATCAAAATATGTCGTTATTTGCTTTAAAATTAAACAATAAAATTATTGCAAAACTCCATTTCAATATTTTTACTAGTTTCTCATAAAATTAATGTCGGTTTTGATTCATTTTCCCCTTTCAAAATTTGAGATATCTCCAATATATTTGTATTTAGAGTGATTTTACTGAAGCAAATAGAAGGCATAGCCCCAATAAATAAATCTAGTGAATACAGATTCAAATTCAACATCGGATAAAGCTCAATTGAATTGAAAAAACAATTGATAATGAATTAAACAAAAATTCAAATGTGAAACCCAGCTCAAATGCAAATTTAGATAAAATCTAAATGGGAAGAGGGAGACAGAGTGCATCCTATGCAAAAAAGATTCGAAGCGCTTTTGAAAGACATTTATCAGATGGAAATTTTACAAAATACTCTGGTAAATAACCAACCTGAGAGAGTTCATGCCAAAACGTCTCAGGATAAGTCTTCATTAACATGAATCAAATTTATTACAAATGATATCTTTTGACCTAGAATCCAAGATTATTTCAAACTGATCCCACTGATTTTTAATAATTTCATCATTATGCAGGATTAACACAATAGAATCAAAAAGAATTAACTACTAGGAATTAATAACTATTTTCTTGAAATTGATTGAATAATGTGTGGGAGACTCCTCTTAGTTTGGGATGGAATAGGGCAGTATTTTAAGGGGCAAATTACTGGTATCTCTGTTTTGAATTCCAAAACTACCCAAGGAGCATGGGTACCAAAATCCTGCGCTTCCCCTAGAAATAGTACTGGATAGTCAGCCTAAATATAATTAAAAAAATCATAAGAATTATGGGCTTAGAGAATACAGAGGATTTATTGGCAACATTAAGGTCAGACCTATCAATAGTACTATGGACAAAAAGCTGAGGTAAGACTATATCTCTAAATAGAATGGAGACTGATAAATTCTTTCCATAATAAATATCATTTCAAGATATAGTAAAGCTTAAGACTTTGAAAATTATTAGTTCACTCAGGGTGATAAGCTATTCTTACTAGGATAAAATGGACTTCATAGTACTAATCAATTGGGGTTTCTGATTTTACTTAGATATCTTGGGTTTAATTACTCTTTTTATACTGATTCCATCGATAAGACTGATTGCTTCAATAATAAGAGATTTTTCCAGATTTTTTTGATACTACTTAAATACCAATACTATTTTGTTGAGACATTTTAAGCTACTGAGAAAAAATATTTAGCTTTTCATCATTAAAGTACTAATTTTTTTCCAATTAAGAGATGGTTGTGATCCTGGAATTACAAGACCTTCTCAATGATGACTGAAGAAATGAGTAAAGGAGTAAGTTTATTTTTGATACCTTGTAATACTCCATGTAGCTTTCCACAAACAAGGTACTTGAAATACTTAATGAAGAGAAATTGTACACCAATAAGGATTATCTTTAATTTCCAATTAAAGGTTTGGTTGTTTTCCTGAAACTTCTGTAATTATGACCAATTGGGTAATTTTTTGATGACTTTTTTACATTTTTTCTGAGTCCCATTCTCTAGAAACTATTTCCGAATAAAAAATTATTTAATTGAGATAATTTGGCTTTTGATTACTACTTTTGACATATAGAGTGGGAAAAATACAGTCTCTGTTGGGTACACTGTCTTTTATTCATATGACCTTCCCTTCAATTTGAAAAAATGTGGGGAAGGAATCAGTTTCAATGTCTCAATTTTTCCATTAATAATTACAATCCAATGCACATTCATGAGAAAGGCTTTCTCATGTTTGATTTAAGGTTGTTTTAATTTCATACATGGAGTGCAACATCTTCTTTAACCTTGATGAACTTGCAGCTGATTTTTCATTAGCAATCCAATTTTTTCTCTTTCAAAATTAATTATTATTCTATTCCATAGCTTTGTTTAATTTCTGTGAATTGGATTGATGTGGCTAAAAGATATGGTTCAAATGTGTTCTTTTGTATAAAAGAATTTTCTTTATTTTTATTTAATTGAGCTGTATTTCTGGCTTTCTATTTGCTATTATTGTGAAATATGATAGTTTAAGAGTTAGGTTTTGACATTGAGCTTCTGTATAAGTCACTTATACTCTTCCTATCTTGCAGCTTTAAGTTTCTTATTTCTCTTGTAACCTCATGTGGTAAATTTATGTGCGCAATTCCCATTTTTTAACTGTGACTGCAACACTTTTATCCATATTTTTGATCAATATTTTAACTGAATGATGTTTTTATTATTATTAATTGAAGACTTAATTGAGCTTCTCTGTATACCTCATGCCTTGTAGATGTAAGATTTTTAATAATTTCTTTTATTTTATATCCATGATACCATATGAACTGCTTTCTTAATCATTTCATAATGAAAAGATGTTATAATGGGGTATTGATGGGCTTTATCCTGTTAATAGCTTTATGTAATATCACAGCTTCTCTCAATACTCTAACCCTTACAATTAAATCAATTCAAAAGGTTTTAATTGCATTGGGCTGAAAGATATAACCTTTCAAAAGCTTTTTCTTTGCAGATAAGTCAGAATTTTTAAGAAGTTCTCTTTGATGGTGAGAAAAATATATTTATCCATCTCCTGGAAAGGTATACTTCCACATCAAAATCTATCTCAACATTCATTGAATCTCTACAAACATTACATTTTATACAATAATCCACATGGAATACAGTTCATTGAAAAATTCATCTCGTTTGATAAACTTTTCTTTTAAATCTATTAAACTCAATTTTGATCATTATTTAGCCGATTCTGGAAGGGTGTTAGATAAAAAATTGAGCTTAATGGAGATTTTTTTAGTGTCAAGTTAGAGGTCTTTCACCAATTTATGGAAGGCAGTATTTTTACAAATGCAAATCTAGGATACCCAAAGCCATCACGGAATTGGTTCCATTAGGTTAGGACTCTGTATTTTTATGTCATTAGCAATATATTTACTCTTTTGAAAGATTAATAAATGATATTTTTGCGAAAATTAACTTACTGAATAATAAATATGAACACCAATAAAAACAAAGTAGGAAGGAGAAAGTAAATATTGGAAAGGCTCTAGGAGACTCTTATATATATCTCATTGAGGCCTCATTAGATTATAGCCCAAATGAGCTTATATATCAGCCAGAAGTTTTAATTCTCAATACTCTTCAAGGATTCGCACCTTATTATTGATACCTCAATAAAGCTACAAAAATAATAATTGTTAGAAATGTGACGAAAGAAGATTTATCTTGTACGTGTAAAATACAATTATGAAGAAACTTTAGTTATCAACATTTTCGGGGAAAAAGTATCAGTTAAAACCAAGAGAGGACACACTTTATTAACACTAAAAATATCATCTTTATCTGAAGCGCAGTCCTATCTTCCATTAAAAATAAGCTTCAATCAAATTCAAATGAAAGTTTCATTTTCTTCAACTATAGATGAATCATAAGGTCAAAGATTGGTGAAAAATGGTTATTTATCTTCAAGCTTTATTTTTTTCACATGCTCAGACTTATCTTTCACTCTCATAAAAGGGAAGTAAAGTTTCAAAAACGGTAAGCGTTAAAAAAACGATAATTGCAAATAAGGGATTTCAACAAAATAGTTCATTTTTCAAGATAATTTTATAGTAATATGAATATGAATACTTATATATATGTTAGTATCTATTTATATACTCATTTAAAAGATATGTGTCGAAATCAAAAATTTAAAACTTAAAATGTTTTCCACTTAATCACTGAGTTCAGTATTATATTTCCATAGCTTATGTGAGATCAATTCACCCTAACATGTCATATTTTAAATGAATATTATTATTTTAGTTTATTCAAAAAAAAAAAATCAAGATACACTGCGGAGGTTCTGATGCAATAGGTGTATATATTATCAATCCTACCTTGAATAAAACTTGACCACAGCTTCATTTATAATAAATTCCGTATTTTTTCAATATAAACAATATGTCAATTTGATATCAACAACAGTTTTATTCAATATTAATATTATGGGTGATTTTGTGAGCCTTAGAGGTATTTTCATATACCCAAAGAGACCACAAATAAAAATTTGACTTACAAATATAAATAAAATAAATTTATTTATATTATTAAAATAAAAAATAAAATATAGATATAGATTTATATACAAAATTAAAAATCTAATTATAATTTAAAAATAAAATTACATTAAATTTTAAAATTATAAAATGACATTTATACTTGAATAAATTAAGTAAAAATGGATTTTTAACAAAATTGTCAAAAAATAAATAAATTGGGAAAAACGTTAGATAAAAATTATTATAAATTTTTATCCAATAAATAAACATATAAATTTTATTTCACCATTGTGTTCCTCATAAAAAATCAGGTGGGGTCACCTCCTAGTGAAAATTTTGTAACTCAACTCTAAATAAGCTTAAGTTAAGTTTTTAGTATTTTTCGTACAAAAATTGAAAATTCTCAAAACTTTAATTTAATTCACATCACATGTAGTGTTAATCACCAAAAACTGTGTTAAAATTGAGGTGTTGTGTATATTTTAGAAGTTATGAGGAATTGAAGTATTTTCAATTGAATTCAATTGAAATGTCAAAATGTGCGTGTGTATTACATAAGTGAACTTTGATTTACATATGAGGTATCAATTATTACCATATTGTAGTGTACAACTCAATTGAATTAAATATGTAAATTATAAGTATAATACATGATGAGGTATTAAAGCAAAAATAAATTGGAAAGATTAAATTTGGGGGGGAAAGGAACTCCAGCTCTAAGGGGGAGCTAGACCCCCAAAATCCTTGCTGACAGGCGTGTGGTGTCAAAATTCATGAAAAATTTCATCACCTTTTGGCCTGGAATTGAGTCACAGGGTCTGTGACTCAATTGATGTTGAGGTTTTGATACCAACCAGGGTAGTTTTAACTGTTGCCAAGAGGGTAAAACTACCCTTAAGATAAGACAATCTTACTAAAACAGTTTTAACTGGTTTCTACGTCTCTTACACACATTCTGATGTGTTTTGAAGGCTCTAGGCCAGGTATTACTATAGTAATGGCTGATGTAAGGGTTTAAAATGGCTAAACCAGCCCTTTTTTGGTCTAAACCAGGGTTCAATGATGCCATAATTGATTTTTCTGTTGTCAGAGTGTTTTCCACGACTGAAAAGAGTAAATTTTACTTTTGAGGTAAGAAAATTGATTGCTATAAAAGAATGTCTTCTTTGCCCCACTTTTCTCTTCATGTTAGAATCTTTTCCTTTTATTAATTAGTTTAAACACTGTTAAACCAATCAATAAAAGATTCCAACCACCTTTTTTTAAACATTTCTTAACCTTTGAACCACGTGAAAAAATCATTATAATCATTTTTTGTAACTCTTGTAATCTTTTTTACCCCTGAACCACCCCAAAAGTGAATTAAAGCATCTTTCATCACTGTAAACTTTGTCACTTTGTTTCCAAATTCACTCTGGTCACTTTTGGGCATGTTTTCCCTTTGAATATCTTTTTAAAGACTTTTCTCTTCAATTAATTTCTGGAAGTTCTTTGCTCAATTAATTCCAATTGAACTTGCTCTGGAAGAAATTTCTTTTGTACCCTTAAATATCTCTTGTAGAGTATTTTTGGATAAATTTTTATTGTTGGTAAAACAATAAATCTTTATAATATCATTGTTTTATACTAATAAAGCTATAAACAATGAAATTGGCGTGTTTTCTCTTAAAAATAATATTTCTTACTATTTTTAATTAATTATTACCTTATACAGATTTTGAGGACAGGAAAAGTACTTGATTTTTAATCAAAGTTCCATATCCACACCTTACATTTGGGGGCCCAGCCATGATATTATACCTGTGACATATTTTTTTTACTCTTTTTTTAACTCTTTTTTCTTATATTGAAAAATTTAGAAACATATTAAAAATACTTATAATCAAAAAATCCATAAAAAATATTTTGTTTTCATATTATAAGTGAGGCTTATATTTTTATTTCTTTTTTTTAAATATCTTTTTTTTTCCTTGATTAATTAGTTTGTTTGTTAATTTTAGTGTCTGAAAATGTGGTAAGACAAGAAAACATTGAAACAGCCTCAACAGTAACCAGCATTATTCCTGCCAGTACTGTTAATTCTGATCATAATAGTACTATTATTGTGACTCAGAATAATCAACCTGAGCCAATCTCTTATGAATTAATCAACTTGGAAATAGGTAACACTCTTCAGAAAGCCAAAGATTTGGCCAATAGTAAGTTTTTTGACGTGAAATTACTATTTTAAGCTTTTTTGACCATAAATATGCCTTCAACCAGATCAGGAGCCAGCTATAACCCCTGAAGCAGCTCCCAGAAAGGTAAGAGATGTGATTATGGCAGAGGCCAATCAGGTACAGAAGGAAAAGGGGCAGTTGATGACTTCCAAGCAACTAAAATGGGTCATTCTGAAGCTGATAATACCATCTTACCTTCCAAAAGAGCTGACACCACCACAACAAGCCTCAGTGCACATATACAAAGCCAGCCACAGTGCATACAACAATGCACTTAAGTTCAAGGAGTACCAGATCCTTGCAGACCTGTCGAAGAATTGCATGAATTCTTACCTGACTGTGGTAAAATTCCTGAGCCATCCCAATACTTGCAAATTGCGCAATGGATGGCATCCATTGATGGAGAAGAAAAACATGATGTCTTAGACACTAGAATGGAGGAAAATCAACCCTCCACCACCCAAACCAGTGCCAAAAACAGCCCCAGTGGCCAGCAGCAGCAGCAATTCCAACGTGAAAAAGCAGCCACAAACTCCAAACAAGGGCAAAGGGAAGGCACCAGCTCGAAAACCTTACAGCCAAGGCTACAGAATCCAAAGATTCAACAGGATGCCATGGAAAATGTGTTTCAGATGGCCAGGACCATGATGGAATTACAAAAGAAGCAGGAGGCCAGATTAAAATACCAGCAATGATTTGTGATATTTTTGATTGTATTTCAGAGTTATATAAAGCTATTACTGATGTAAAAAGTCATCTTTCTGATAAAAATACATCATTTTGTGACAATCTTAAAACAGATAACTTAAGTCTGAGCCAAATAAATGATACACTTAAATGCTTTGAAAGAGTTTTAAGAACAATCAAAACTTCCAATAATGATAATTCTTTTGGCATTAAGATAAATGAACAATCTGCCATTATTAAAGAATTAACAGACAAATATTCTAAATTCAATATTGATGACATAATTGAAACAAGAATAAAACAAGCCATAAGTACTATCAAAGAGGATAATAAGAAAGCTCTTGATTATATTTCAAAATCATTTACTGAAGTAAAGACAAATATGGTTGCCTCTAAAAAGCATTTTGATACCTCAAGAGAGGAAATATCAAAATTGACAATAAAGTTAAATGGAGTTATATCTGATAATACTTAACAAACATAATTATGGAATGAGCTTACATATAAAGAGGATAATCATAAGAAGAATGTCATAGACTCTATACAATGCTTACAACATGAATTAAGAAATTCACAAAGGTGCAACAACAGTAAAATGAATGATATTGAACAACTGCTAAACACCTTACCAAGAATGTCTACACCTTTGAATCAAAATGAGGGCGCAAGAATTCCCAATCCACAAGTATTGGATATTGAAACTTCACAGTTAAAAAATGAATTTACTACTTCTTTTCATAACTTGGAACCATCAATGGGCCAAGCACTCTTGAAATAAGTTCCAAAACTTAAGGAATGGCCTCACTTCAGTGGTGAAGGAGAGTATGACCATATGGAATTCATCAGAGGTATTTACATGATCAAAGGAGGTTTTGAATTACCAGACAGATTGGTAGCATCCAGACTTAACACCTTGTTTACCAAATCAGCTCACAGATGGTATATCAAATTAAGACAAGCACGTGGACACCAGAGTTGGACTTGGTGGAAGCCCCAAATCATTAACAAATGGGCAAATGATGCTTGGAGGTTTAAAGTTGAAACAGCCTTTGAATCTGCAAAATTTAATGCTGACAAAGACAAAGCCTTACCATGGTTTTGTCAAAAAAAAGACACATTAACAGCATTATACCCTGACATGTCAGAATTTATGATGTATAGAAAAATTCTAAGACAACGTAGAGGTGACTTAGAGCATGCTGTCAAAAGCAGGACTACTGAAAAATCTTCAGCAGAAGATATTATCAATATATTAGAAGGAGTAACCACCAGAACTAGAATGGGTTCTAGTAGGGTGAATCTTAAAACAAGGTTTAATACACCTTGGAAAGATTCTGGGGACAAAAACCCCAAAGAAAATTCTAATAATTTACAATATAAATCTGCAGATATAATCAGGAAATGCCATATTTGCCAAAGCACTACACATTTGTCTAATACATGTCCAAGAAAGGGGAAAATCAATGAAATTGACATTGAAAAAGAACCTGATGTTGAAAATGATGATGTCACTGAAGATAATTCAGATGATAAATCATCAATATTTTCTGAATCATCAAAAATTATAGAAAATATCAATGTCACCTTTGACATCATGGAATCTTATTCACACTTACCACAATTGAGCAATAGCCAACTTGATTTATCAAAAATTCAAGATGCACAGTTGATGAAAACAAAACCAAACAGAGGAAAGGGTTATACATCTGGTAACTCCTGTATAACAGAAGTGGTAATTGACAACAAACCCACTAAACTATTACTTGACCCAGGAGCATTCTGCTCTTGTGTAGGAAAATCCTTTCTTAAAACTTGTGTACAAAATTTTGAAGATCCACTGTTGCCAATTGATGGCATAAAATTCAATAGTGCAAGTAGCCCAATGAAGGCATTGGGAATATTTCAAACTAGTGTTATATTTCCACATATAAATGGGAATTTAAGAATCACTGTTGAATTTGTTGTTATGGAAAATTGCTCTAGTACCCATTTCATATTGGGAAATGATTATTCAAACATGTATGGCATAGACTTACACAAAACCAAAGACAGATACTTTACTATTGGAGACAATAAGCATCAAAAATTTGCCTTTTTACCATTTATAAGACAAATTACACTGAAAAAAGTGTCACCAGTCAACTTAGAGTTAGAGAAATTCAATTCTGAACAATTAAATGAAGCTGAAATAAGCCTTCATTTAAGTGATAAACAAGAAAATGAACTCTATGCTCTTTTATATGACCACAAAGAAGCACTTGCTTCAGATAAAGAACCCCTAGGGACAATTATTGGTCATTAAATTGATATTATTCTTAACATTGAGAGGCCTTATCCACCACTCTTAAGAAGACCTGCATATCCAGCAAGTCCAAAATCAAGAGAAGCTCTAGAAATTCATATCAAGGAACTTCTAGACCTTGGTGTAATAAGAAAGGTGGGCCACAATGAGGAAGTAGAAATAACTACACCAGTCATAGTGGCATAGCATAATGGAAAATCTAGAATGGTTGGGGACTTTAGAGCTCTGAACACTCACACTGTACCAGACAGGTACCTAATACCAAAAATCCAAATTTCCCTCACCCAAATATCTCAAGCAGTTTATATAAGCACTATGGATGCCCTTAAAGGATTTCATCAGAATGTAGTGACACCAAGAGCAAGGAAATACTTGAGAATTATTGTTCATTGTGGAGTTTATGAATATTTGAGGATGCCTTTTGGAATCAAAAATTCACCTTCACACTTCCAAAGAATGATGAATGAAATTTTCCCTGAAGAGATTTCAGAAGGATGGTTGATCATTTATATTGATGATATCATTGTCTGCTCCAAGACTTGGGAAGAACATATGTACAGATTATCCAGAGTTTTGACCAAAATCAAGTCTTTTAACATGAAGATTTCTTTAAAGAAATGTCATTTTTGGTTTGAAGAACTCAAAGCACTGGGACATGCGGTATCTGGTCTATCCCTTTTAATTGACAAAAATAAAGTTGAAGCAGTCTTACTGAAACCTATGCCTCAAAACAAAAAGGAAATTCAATAATTTTTGGGTTTTGCAGGATATTAAAGGAAACACATCAAAGATTTTTCATCCATAGCAAGACCTCTGTATAAGTTATGTGACAAAGACACAGTATTTGGAATGAATGTTGACAGAGTGAAAGCATTTGAATCTTTAAGACAAGCCTTGACCACTGCACCACTCTTACTGATGCCAGACTTTAAGCTTCCCTTTAAGCTTTACATTGATTCATCAGGAGATGGGCTTGGTGCTTCACTTCATCAAGTTCAAATTTTAAATGATAAACCTGTTGAAGGATACATATTTTTCATATCCAGGCAAATCAAACCAGGTGAAGCCAGATATGGAGCAAGTCAGATGGAGTGTTTATGCCTTGTTTGGGCTTTAGAAAAACTCAATTACTTTCTAGAAGGATGTTTTTTTGAAGTAATAACAGACTGTACCGCTGTTAAATCACTTTTAAACATGAAAACACCCAACAGAAATATGCTCAGATGGCAAATAGCTATACAAGAGTATAGGGGGAGTATGACTTTTGTTCATAAAGATGGGAATATTCATAAAAATGCAGATGTACTAAGCAGATGACCATTACCAAATGATATTGATAATCCTGCTTATGTGCCAGAAGAAGCTTCCCCACAGACTCCAATAGAAGGAATAAGTGCTATAGACTTGAACACCACCTGCTTTGAAGGAGTAAGAAGCAGTTACACTCAAAATAAGAATTGTAGAACCTTATGCCAATTACTTAACAAAGACTGTAAAGACAACTCTCTAATACATGCCTTGGATGAAGTATGGAAGAAATCTTATGATGGGGGAAGATTTCACCTGCTTGATGGTATAATTTACCACTGGACCAAGAACACATGTGTCATGGATGTTGTGGACAGGTCATTAATCAATCTTGTACTGAAATAATGCCATGACAGCCCTTTTTCAGGACATCTGTCTGAAGACAGAACATTAGAGAAAGTGAAGACCTGTATATGGTGGCCAATGTGGCAGAAAGATGTTGCAGATTATTGCAAAACCTGTGACAGATGTCAAAAGGCAAATAAATCCACTGGCAAGAGAATTGGAAGTATGATAAAAATACAAGAACCCAGCAGACCTTGGGAAATTGTCCATATGGATTGGGTGACTGGCCTACCACCAGGAGGTGACAGAAGTTATAATGCTTGCCTAGTAATTCTAGACAGAATCAGTAAAACTCCAATCCTTTTACTATGCCACAAAGATGATACAGCCATGGATACAGCTCTTCTGGTATGGAATAGAGTAGTGTCATGGACTGTCATATTCACAAATATCATTAGTGACAGAGATCCCAAATTCACTTCAGCACTATGGACAAATCTTCACCAACTATTTGGGAAAAAATTATCCTTCTCTACAGCCTACCACCCACAAGCTGATGGTTTGGCTGAAAGAATGATCCAGACCTTAGAAGATATGGTAAGAAGATTTTATGCATATGTCCTTGAATTTAATGAGTGTGATGGATTTATCCATTATTGGTGTACTCTTTTACCAGAACTAGAATTGGCATATAAGACATCAATTCATTCCAGTACCAATCAAACTCCTGCTATTTTAGAAAAAGGATGGAATCGCAAATTACCTCTAGATTCTTTAAGAAAAGATTTGGTTGAAATACATCCTACACCTGCCAGCTTCAAAGGAATGCTAGACAGAGCTAGGAAGCATGCAGTAAGATGAATGGAAGACTCATTTGCATATGCTAAGGATAAATGGGACAAATCACATGCCACTCCAGATTTCAAAGTGGGGGATTCAGTACTAGTATCCACCACCAACCTCAATAACATCAAAAGATGTAAAACGCTCAAAGACTCCTTTGCAGGACCTTTTGTAATTAAGGCCCTTCATGGAGAAAATGCTGTTGAAGTAGAATTATCTGAAGAACTCAGTAATAAGCATCCTACATTTCCAGTAAGCTTGATAAAGACATATAAATCTAGTGATGCTGAAAAATTTGCCTTAAGGAATAAAGTTCCCCAAGTTATACCTCCTATTGAGACATCTGGTACTAAGAAGATTACCAAAGTTCTTAAATAAAGAAAATTAACAACCAAGAAAGTAAGAGAATACCTTGTTAGGTACAGCGACCCAACATGTGAAGATGAATGGTTAGAAGAAAAACATATACCAAAAGCTACCAAAATTCTCAGGCAATTCAGAAACACTAGAAATAGCAATATTACAAAGTAATATTATTTTTTTAGGGGGAGGGAATGTGAGCCTTAGAGGTATTTTCATATACGCAAAAAGACCACAAATAAAAATTTAACTTACAAAAATAAAATAAAGTTATTTATATTATGAAAATATAAATATAAATATAAATATAAATTTCTATAATAAATTAAAAATTTAATTATAATTCAAAAATAAAATTACATTAAATTTTAAAATTATAAAATGACATTTATACTTGAATAAATTAAGTAAAAATGGATTTTTAACAAAATTGTCAAAAAATAAATAAATTTGGGAAAATGTTAGATAAAAACTATTATAACTTTTTATCCAATAAAGAAACACATAAATTTTATTCCACCATTGTGTTCCTCATAAAAAATCAGGTGGGGTCACCTCCGAGTGAAAATTTTGTAACTCAACTCTAAATAAGCTTAAATTAAGTTTTTAGTATTTTTCGTACAAAAATTGAAAATTCTCAAAACTTTAATTTAATTCACATCACATGTAGTGTTAATCAGCAAAAATTGTGTTAAAATTGAGGTGTTGTGTATATTTTAGAGGGTATGAGGAATTGAAGTATTTTCAATTGAATTCAATTGAAATGTCAAAATGTGCGCGTGTATTACATAAGTGAACTTTGATTTACATATGAGGTATCAATTATTACTGTATTGTACTGTACAACTCAATTGAATTACATATGTAAATCATAGGTATAATACATGATGAGGAATTAAAGAAAAAATAAATTGGAAAGATTAAATTTGGGGGGGAAAGGAACTCCAGCTCTAAGGGGGAGCTAGACCCCCAAAATGCTTGCTGACAGGTGTGTGGTGTCAAAATTCATGCAAAATTTCATCACTTTTGGCCTGGAATTGAGTCACAGGGTCTGTGACTCAATTGATGATGAGGTTTTGATACCAACCAGGGTAGTTTTAACTGTTTCCAAGAGGGTAAAACTACCCTTAAGATAAGACAATCTTACTAAAACAGCTTTAACTGGTTTCTACATCTCTTACCCACATTCTGACGTGTTTTGACGGCTCTAGGCCAGGTATTACTATAGTAATGGCTGATGTAAGGGTTTAAAATGGCTAAACCAGCCCTTTTTTGGTCTAAACCAGGGTTCAATGATGCCATAATTGGCTTTTCTGTTGTCATAGTGTTTTCCACGCCCAACAAGAGTAAATTTCACTTTTGAAGTAAGAAAATTGATGGCTATAAAAGAATGTCTTCTTTGCCCCACTTTTCTCTTCATGTTAGAATCTTTTCCTTTTATTAATTAGTTTAAACACTGTGAAACCAATCAATAAAAGATTCCAACCACCTTTTTTTAATCCTTTTGAACCTTTTGACCATGTGAAAAAATCATTATAATCATTTTTTTGCAACTCTTATAATCTTTTTTACCCCTGAACCACCCCAAAAGTGAATTAAAGCATCTTTCATCACTGTAAACTTTGTCAATTTGTTTCCAAATTCACTATGGTAACTTTTGGGCATGTTTTCCCTTTAAATATCTTTTTAAAGAATTTGTTCTTCAATTCATTTCTTGCAGTTCTTTGCTCAATTAATTCCAATTGAAATTGCTCTTGAAGAAATTTCTTTTGTAGCCTTAAATATCTCTTGTCGAGTATTTTTGGATAAATTTTTATTGTTGGTAAAACAATAAATCTTTATAATATCATTTTTTATACCAATAAAGTTATAAACAATGAAATTGGCGTGTGTTCTCTTAAAAATAATATTTCTTACTATTTTCAATTGATTACCTTATACAAATTTTGAGGACAGGCAAAGTATTTGATTTTTAATCAAAGTTTCATATCCACACCTTACAGATTTATTCTGCATCATGATGAATCTGTATAATCAAGTTTAGGAATTACTTCCATCTGAATAGGAATTAGTTCCAAATTGTGGGAAACTGATCACACAGTATTTGGAGTCCATTCCTCATCCTATGTGATTATTTTCTTGTCATGTAGAAGTAATTCCTCATAATTTGGTTTATAAACAAACCTATGTGATACCAAGTAACACTAACCTGGTTTATTATGAATCGAGCTGATTTTTTCTATGAATTTCAATTTTCATAAAAAATTATCAGTAAGAGTTGAAATAAAATAGGTTGATAGAACATCAACCATGGTCCAATTTTATCTCAATCATGAGCTGATTTGATATTCACAATCAGATGATTGGATATTCATCATAGGTTTATTCAATATCATGAGGCTGATTAATTGATTTCAAACGATTGAAATTGATTACCAATTATTGAGAGCCAATTAGACATGATGATTCATTCATTGCAAAATCTTTTCAATAAATCTCACATAATGTGGAATCTATTCCTCATCCTTTTTGATACTTAATCAACCTATGGTATATAATTAAGCGAATTATTGATTCTCTAAAAATATTACCATTATTCATATTAAATCAACCTATTATTAATGCTGAATATTTTAGCTAAACTCATGGTTATTTGCAATAAACATATGCTTGATGTTAAATCAACTTACTGTTGATATCAAATGTCTAATAAGCTCATGGTTATTTTAAATCAAGATATCTTTGATGTCAAATTAACTTATGGCTTATCCTAAATGTTGAATAAACATATTATTCATGTTTAATCAACCTATGGTTTAATTTAAATCAACTTACTCTTTATTTTAAATCGACCAATGATTAATTTTGAAACAACCTATTGTTCAATTTAAATTAAATTATTGTATCAGAATATTTCCTGTATATTCGACATAATCATTCCAATACCTAAAAATAATTATTTCGATCCAAAAAGAAACCAGGTTAGTGTAGCTTGATATCACATAGATGATTTTTTATTGTCATTGATATTTCTTTTTTGAATGTTAATACATTAAATGAAAGACAAAATCTATAAGCTTCATACTACTATTCAGATTACAGGAATTTTTCTCCCATGCTTCAGGACTTGATGGTGGGTAAGAAGCTAGTCCATATTACCAAAAAAACACCTTAAGAATCACTCTATACATCTTTTTATTCTTTTAAATTCACTTCTGTGGTTCTTTTTTCTTGAACCAACATATGAAAGCTTTGTTAAAAGTATGTCTATGGCTTTGAAGGGTCATTTCTGATTTTTCTTTACGGAAATTAAAAGCTTCTTTATTAGGAAAAGGCCCCTATATAGTTCTTAATAAAAAAACAAAAAATATATTTTTCATTTGGCTTTATTTACTTTTTTAATTTTATCATAAGACTCTCTAAAGAAAAAATGTTTCTATGTAAATACAAAATTTTTTTATGTGTGATTAAGATAGAGCACCTTAAATCATCAAATTAATCCCACCTAGAGTGAATAATTGTGGTTAAAATTAATCAAAGTCCATTTCAACTTATTTAAAAAAAGAAAAAAAATTAAAGCTTAGATAAGAATATCTAATTCTAATTAATCTTAAATGAAATAACAAAATACTTGACTTTGGGGAAATAGAAATTTATACTACAATCTAAATACTAATATCTTGACTAGTTAGTGCGGAAATTTAATTTGATTGAAATTTTATCAAATTAATACATTTTCAGTTACTTAGTTTTACAATCTAAATTATTATATTTGGCACTTCAATGGAGGGTTATTTTCATTTTCTTTACATTTGGAATTCAATGAACTCAATAGTCTTATTTCTTATATTTCTCAGTTTGAAGATAAATTTATTACCAAAAGAAATTAACCCAATTTGATAAAAAACAAATTTCGCAGCTAATTGGTTGATTCTTTTTTCATTATTGTTCATTTTTATATTAAAATTTAAGCTTATTGTGAAAATTAAAAAAATTAAGCTATTTTAAATTTAATTTCTTCTTTCATTCATTTAATTTCATTAATAATATTATTCTTCAAAACCTATCTTACCTGGCAATATTCTCTTTTTTTCTGTGAATATATACCTATATGAAGTCCTTTTGCAAAACATATCTACCAATTATATTTGTAAATAATCATTTGAAATGTAAATTTTGATTTCGTTTGAAAAAATGAAGGCCTTGAGAAGATAATAGAATAATATTGGAACTTGTTGGATGATGATCTTCAATATATCAACAAACTCTTTCTATTATTGATCATATTTGTATAGAAATTAATTATTTTTTATGGAAGCTTTATTTTATCTCTCAATATTGATAGTTTTTTTCTTGATAGTAATATTAAGCTAATAATTGCTTGACTTCATCTATTTATTATTGATTTTTGATTTAATCTTAATATTAAAAAATAAAGATAGTTTGTTTTATAAGTAGTTATTTTACAGAACATGATTGATAAATTGACACATAAGTGCGATAATGCAATGAGTGACAGCTTCCAGATGGCCATTTCACACGGAAATTTTATCTGAATATATCTTATAAATGTGGTTTTTATTTATTTTGAATATAAAGAATTGTATTTATTTTGGAAAAATTCATTGAATTATGTTTCTTTAAAAAATATTTTAAGGTTTCTTTTTGAAAAAAACAAATTTCATCTAAATAGTCAATCATTAAGCTATATTCACATTCACTTGATATTATTTTTTGTAATTTTGTTTAAATAGGGATTTCAAACATTGCTTAAGCGTCCTTAAGCCTAAAGGAATATAGCTTTTAGGTGTGATGATGGCTTTATAATTTGAAGAATATTCTTAACATCCATTAATTGTTTGATTTTTTCTTTCAGCCATATAAGAATAAGATACTTGGAATTTTATGTGGTCTATTGTGCAAAATTCTTTTAATTAAAAAGCATTTTGACCAAAATTTTGACAAATATAGATCTGAAATTATTACTGTTCCGGAAAGTTCAATTTTGAAAAAGTGGATTTCTAAATACATATACTCCCCCTTACATTAATTTACCACAGTTTGGTAAGCTCATGTGATAATTGAGTAAATAAACATATGCAGGCCCTTTCCTTCAATTCCAACTTACAAGAGTGAGAATTAGAAACAAGGAATTATAATTTCTCTTGCCCCAAAAAAGGGCAAAACCCCAAAAATTCCAAAAAACCAAAGGCCAAGACTAGAAATTTATTTTAAATCTCAAATTGACCAATTTTTGGGGTACTTGGGACTTTTTCTTTCATTTCATATTACTCCCCATTGTTCATTTCCCTCCTATATAAGTATTACTCCCTTCATAGTCTCTCTTTGAGCCATAAAGATACATTACCCAGTTTTTTTTACTCATTCTCCCCCTAAAATGCCTTTCATTTAAATTAATTTTTCTTTAATCCCCTTCTGAATGAGATCTCAAATCTGTTGAGGTCTTTTGAAAGCACTTTCCCAATGTCTCAAGAGCTCAATGGTCTTCTTTTACCACCTATAGATTCAAAATTACCCAGAATCAGGTTGACGCCTGAGGAGCATATTCTTAGCGTCAAAATGTTTCACTTGAAATGGTTTGGAATACACTTTTGAGGCGATATTCTAGGAAATATCTGAACAAAATTACTTGCAACCTTCAAATAAAAAACCCAGGAAGTTAGAATCATTCAAAGTATGATGTTTCATACCTCATTTATTAATTTTACCCTTTAAGCCAATTCTCAAAAAGAAGAGCTTTTCTCAACACATGTCATCTCCAGGAAAACGCAGTAGAAAACTTGGACTCAAAGAGATCCTGAAAGGCCAGTTCGTAGATAGATTTAAAATGACAGAAAGAAGCTGAGGAAGGAATTATTTCAAGAGGAAGGCTTATTTATTCCCTCATTGACACATTAAATTAATCAATTGACTTGTGGTCCAGTAAAAGTGACTTAAATTCCTATATTGAATACATATTTTCACACATCCAATTTCTGATGCACTCTTCCAAGTCTTCTAAAATTCCATTCTCGTGGGAATTACTTACAAAAAACAAAGGTATAATACCTTCATTTTATATATTTTGTTTCATTTGAGATAGAACAATCTTATGGGCCTTTGTTTTTCTTTAAAATAAAACTAAGGAAGCTAATATTTGGGCTCTGAAAAACTAAATTGATCTCAATGACACAATAAAACATTCAATCTCTATCGGTATTTTTTATTTGTAGAGATCCCACCCAGATGGAAAGTATTGAAATCCTCTACCAAACACCAAAATCATGTTTTCAATTTAGCACATCAATAAGCATTTGTCATAATATTTCATGAATAGTTTTGGATGTGGAGTTTTATTTGATAAACTCAGAATATTATGGGATGAAGTGAGTGACATATCCTCTTATGTTTCTCTGGAATAATAATAATACACCCCACTTCAATTTTTCGAATTATGATTGAAGTTGATTTAGAAAAAATAGACACAAAATGATCAAAAATATTTAAAATAAAGAGCTAGTAGGTTAATAACAAGAGTACCTGGCTTACTTTCAGATAGAATTTTATCCCTGGTTGGACTAATTGAAATCCACATCTCCTGGTTTCCACAACCTCAATAGTGGAGTTTCCTTTCTTAATGATCAATAAATGGGTTAAAAAATTTACTGAAACCCTTTTGAGGTAGTTCAAACTCATCCCATTGCCTTCAATAAATGAATTATTGCAATAATAAACATTATGTCCCATGAGATTATTTTCATCTCAAGGGAATTCCTCCCCATATTTCTTTATTTGATGGGAAATTATCACAACATTCCATTCAAAGAGCACATAATAGTAAGGATTTTTTCCCACAAATGAAGCTTGTACTGATGCATATTACAAATATTCAGGAATATGTCAGTCTTTGAGTTATGTGTGAAATACCCATAAGTTCACAAGTAAAATTATACAAAGTTAATTTAGTCTTGAACATACTTATCAACTGAATTTAGAATAAAAAATAACAAAAAATAAGTACAACTTTTTTTGGATAAAAATAATTATACTTATTATGTTTTTTTGTATTCTACTCAAAAAATAACCTAGGGTAGACCCATAGGGTGTTATAGCCAAAAATGCATATTTCTTAAGCTATTAGAAGATTTGAGAATCTCACAGTACAATTGGAATTCTTTTTAAAATTATTTTAAAATTGTTAAATTTAAGCTTATATAAGCTTAAATTTAAAGCTGCATAAGGTTTATACAAACATACCAAAATTTGAGTTAAAATTGGGTGTTGTGTATATTTACTGAATTGGCTAAGGATTTGCCATACAGAATGTAAATCCTGCATGAGCTCAATTTAAAGGGGTTTGAGGCCATAGTATGTCTTTAAATAAATAAAAGGGCAAAATCCATGCAAAAAAGGTGGGACAAAGGAGGGACCAAACAAAGGTGGGGTACCCAAATCTTTGTAACTTCAATAATTGAGGTCTTCCACTGGTATTGGAGGATTTTCAATGTTATTTGAACTTTAATATTAGACTTTGATCCAGAATTAAGGTTCAAACTGGTTTGATCCCAATTTGGATAGTAATTTTAAGCTGCTAAAGGGTAAATCCCAATATGCAAGCTTGAAATTAAGGTTTTAAGATCCTTAAAAGATCAATTAAGCTTAAAATTTCAAATTTACAAGCATTAAAACCACATCATAAGTTAAGGCTTGGTGTGTAGTGCTATTTTACATGTAAAAATAACAATAAGTTCATAAGTTCATTCAAAATGCAATTCTCAATGGATTTTCTTGAAATTTTCACACAGCTTACAAGTTGATTTTATCTGTGTATTAATTGCATTTTAATCATCTTTTATAAACAGGTTTTGTTGGTAATTAGCATGGAAATTTACTCTTTTAAGTATACTCAAGGAAAACTTAGATTTCTTTGAAAATTAATTAAGAATTGAGCTTAAGAGATTTTTGCTTGAAACTCTATTTTTAAGTTGTTCATATGATAAACTCTAATTTAGATAAGCTTAATTTATATTAAAACTCAAAATAATGAATTCAAAAGAGCATTAAAGCTACTTGGAGTTAAGAATAACACTGGTAATTTTAAATTGGAGTTTAAAATCAATTACCTTAGGCTAGGAACCTTATTTTTAATTATGGTTTTGCAGTTTTGATCTTAGCACACCCTCTATAGCCATTATGAACTATGAGAACTGTTCTGTAGATATAAAAAGGGTCTATCAATCACTGTTTTTGTCAATCAATCATCATCATTCCAATCATATTAGACATTTAAGCAGGTAAAGGTTGATTGAATATAAAATCTTATTATTGAATTAATTCTCAAGTTATTTTATTCTTTATTAACCCTAAAAATTAAATAAGTGAAATAATAGAATTCAGATTATTGTTGTAATCACCAATAATGTATTTTTTTATATAAAATTATTGCCTTAAATATCTTTCAAAATCTACAAATTCCTCTTAAAAACTCTTTAATAATATTTTTTATCAAAAAAAGTTGTTTAATCTTTTGAAATATTGATTTTTGGCGTTTCTTTAAGTTATAATCATTATTTAATATAATAACTGTTGCTGTATTAAATAAATATTACAAGTAATTTTTCTTTAAAGTTCTCTATTTTTTTATCTAGTATTTTTTTTATAGAATTTTTCTATAAGAATTATCTCTACACAGTGTGTGTGATGATCCATTTTATAAATAATACTCTTATATTATTTATAAGTTGATGAATATTAATATTTTCCATGTGTAATTGTCTCATTAAGAGCTTCACACTTCTTATTGTTATAGCTGTCAGTGACTATAGCAATAATAGAATAATTATAATTTATTATAATTATTAATAAATTTTTCATTATTAAATTATTTAATAATAATTAAATTTCTCTTTTTATATATAACTATTTTTAATAATTATATAAATTTGTGGTTATAATATTCAATTATCTTATATTTTCTACTTAGGACAGTCATAGTACTCTTGATATTTGTCACTATTATCAAGATTTTCATAGAAAAACCCTACATTGGTGGGCCTGGCTGTGATTTTAACCAATTTTGGGACATAAATTATATCATAGACCTTATTTTACTGTTTTTTTTGAAATAAAATTGCTATATTTACCTTAATATTGGCTTTTTTGGAACTTATTTCTTATGAATAATCTTTATAATATTAATCAATTTATTTTTTCTCCAGAATATTGTTTGAAACAATATACGATTGAGTTATTTGGAATACGTTTATATCGTCTAACTAGTGGCTTTTTCACATCACAGACCCTAAATTTATTTTTTGAGTTATTCTAGTATAAAGTGAATAATAATAAAATTTTGATTAATAAATGATTAATTTCATAATTATTTCTTCTTTAAAGAAAATAAAAAATCAAACAAAAAACTTTGCTTGAAAATATTTTTCTTTATTCTTTAGACATTTTTCTGTATTTTTGATGTAATTTGCCATAAATTACATTCAAAAAACTTTATTCAATAAGCTGAGTTAATAAGTCATCTTTTTCATTTCTTAACAAAATAACTTAAATTTTGTGTTTTCTCTAGTGTCATCCATTAGAGAAAGCTCATCTGACTCTAGTATCTCAGAGTCAAGTATTGAAATTCAAACCAGCCAGCACCAAGGGGTTTTATTACAAAAGAACCCTTTGAAGGCCCAAAAGGTTATTTCAATCCATTTCTTAATCCAATTTTCTTTAAAATTAATTTGAAATGACTCCTACTAGAAGTGGAAGAAACTACTCCATCCAATTGAATGGATCTGGACCAGGACATTCAGGTCATAAATTCAAAAGAGAAGAATGTCAGTCCAGAGGAGAGACACAAAAGGAGGATTCCAAAGCTTCCACCAGTTCCCAAAGGTTAGCCAGCACCTTTGAAACTCTTATTGAGGGTCCAGAAGCTGACATAACTCCTATTCCCATTGTCAGACCTGAACCATTTCTAACAGTCAACAATAGAGATATACCAGTCTCAGTACAACAACTGGCTTATTGCAGCAAAGTAGCAGGAGTGTGAACTTCTGCCAAGTCTTTGGATATTCACAATGAACTAATATCTTCAAGTGAATAAGTTCATGGTTTCAGAAAAGACAGAGGACCTTCTGAGGGGTTGGACACCAGTGTCCTTCAAAGGAAAAGTCCAACAGATAAAAGCCTGGCTGAAAAATCAAAGCATTTTAACAGAGGACAGGAAGAAGAAGTTGGCCCAAGGAAAGGACAACAGCCTTGTAGAAGCTCCTCAAGCCTCAACAAGTGCCAAAACAGGACAAGAAATCTCCAAAGAGAAATCAGAAGGGAAAGGAAAAGGCAAAGGGAAAGGCAAAATCCAAGTTGAACAGGCCTTAACCACAGAATTATATAATTCCAAAGAAAGGAAATACAGCCATGGACAATATGTTCAATATGGCAAGAACTCTGATGGAACTCAAAAACAAGGAGGAGGAAATAATGAACCAATTCTTTCATAAGAAATAGACCTTTTAAAGCTTGTAACTCATTTTGAAACTTGTAATAAAGAAATTTTTGCAAAGATTAACAATTGTGAGTATATGCAAAAGAAGTTGGGTAGAGATATTTTACAAGTAAAAGAGTCACAAAGGACCATTATTGGTCTAGAAAGTGTGAATAAAGACCATATTTATTCTTTGATGTATATTTGTGAGAGAATTGAGTCCAAAGTCACCTTTCTCAATCAACCAGATGATAATTCTATATCTTTTATTACAAAACAATTAAAATACTTAAGAATATAAGTGCAAAACTTGGAAAATTCAACTGGTCACAATGCAGCTCTTTTCCAAGAACAAATGGAAAAAAGTGATATAGCAAGACTTGAAATGAAATAAAATATTCAATAAAATATTAATAATATATCACTGAAGAATGAATTTCCAAGTCAATCCACACCAATTCTTGATAGAAATGTGTTTAACTTGAAAAATGACTTACATCTTACAATTTCAAGAAATACAGAGGTGGAGGCTACCTGAAATTTTAAGGCTATTCCACAATTAGAAGAATGGCCAACCTTCAGTGGTGAAGGAGAATATAATCCCATGGAATTTATGAAAACATTTGATATTTTTAAAGAAGACTTTAACATACGAGATGAATACATAAGTTCCCAATCACACCAATTATCTACCAAATCAGAAAAGAAATGGTATTATAAAATGAGACAAGACCATGGTAAATACTCTTGGTCTTGTTGGAAACAATAAATTATTTCCAATTTGGCAAGTGATTCCTGGAGATTTAGAATGGAAAAATATTTTGAAGAATCCATTTTTAATATTGAGAGGGACAGGCCCATGTCCTGGTTTCTTAAACAAAAGGACACATTAACTGCCCTTTATCCTGATATGTCTGAAACAATGGTACATAAAAAGATCTTAAGGGAGTGTGGTGGTGACCTTGAGCATTCTATAAGAAGAAGATTTATTGAGACTTTCTCTACAGAAGATTATATCAATGCCATCAAGATATCACTACCAGAACAAAAATTGGTAGAAATTGGTATAAACCTCCAATAGACAATAACCCTAGTGGGAAACCAATTTCAAGACCAAATAAGCCACAATAAAGAGCTCCTTTGAAATTTCATAAGTGTGGAAGTACATCTCATTTGGCCAATATTTGTCCAACAAAGCCAAGAATCAATGAGATAGAAATTGAAAAAGATGATGACACAAAAAAAACCAATGATGTATCTTTACAAAAAAGTGACTCTGATCCTTGTGAAGAAGAACTAACAGATCAACTTAGTATAGAAAACATTAATGTTTCCTTTGAAGTCACAGAAGTGCATACTCACTCACCACAGTACAGTGATGAATGTATGGATCTCATACATGTGCAAGATTCTAAAATTCAAAGAACCAAGCCTTCCAGAGGAAAGTGTTATACAGCTGGATCATCTTTTGTCACTCATATTATGATAAACAACAAAGAAGCCAATATACATCTTGACTCGGGTGCTTTCTCCACTTGTGTTGGCAAAGATTATCTTGACAGAATCTATACTAATTGGAAGGAAGAATTGATTCCAATTGAAGGTATAAAACTCAGAAGTGCTAGTCAAAATATGCACCCTTTGTGCATTCTTGAGACAGCAATAATATTTCCTCACCCTGCAGGAAGTATCAGACTGAAAGGTGAATTTTTTTTATGTATAACTGCATTTCACAACATTTTATACTTAGAAATTCTTATATTGATGTTTATGGTATTGATATTAATAATCATAAAGACAGATATTTCACTATAGTGGAAAATGAATAGCAAAAATTTCTTTTCCTCTAGAAAAGAGAGAAATTAATCTCATCAGACAAATAAAAAAATTAATAACAAAAAATTTGTGTCAGATCAATTAATTGAAGCACAAATTAGCCCTGAATTAACATTAGGAATGAAGGAAGAACTTAGTGAGTTTTTATTTCAATACAGGGAAGCCTTTTCTTCTGATAATAAACCACTTGGAGCTATCCAAGGCCATGAGGTGGACATTATCCTTAATGTGGAGATACCTTACCCACCATTATTAAGAAGACCAGCTTATTCAGCTAGCCCCATGGCTAGAGAAGTATTAGATTCTCATATCAATGAGCTTCTTAAATTGGGAGCTCATAGAAACGTTGGACACAATGAGGAAGTAGAAGTCACAACCCCTGTAATCATTACTTTGCATAATGATAAATCAAGGATGGTGGGCGATTTTAGAGCATTGAATACCTATGCTGTTCTAGATAGATACCCAATTCTAAGAATCCATGTGTGAGCCTTGAGGTATATTTTACATACCCAAATAGGCCACAAATATCTTTCAAAATGTACTTTGAACTATGAAGAACCCATAAGTCAAGCATATATTCAAAATTCATCATTTTTTATTTCAGAAAACATGAATGACTTTTTTGTGAGTAAGTAAATCCATGGATTTAAGGCCAGATTTGGATTCTACACAAAATTTCACCTAGGTAACTTCATAGATTGAATAAGCTTCAATTAACTCTAGGAGGTGTTACTATGTAAAATACTTCAATACCACATGAAAGAATTTTGAAAGTTTTTGTTTTTCTCAATTTCACGCCAAGATTATGGGAATGTGAGATATCCCATGCTACATATACACTAATAATAGTGTTATACATGTTTGTGGCACTTAATATTTTGGTATTCTTACATACACGTTTGGTACACCCATAGTGTATACCAGTCTTTATGCCTAAATTTCTATTTTGAATGTGAAAATAGCTAAGGGGGACAAAAGACATCAAAGAGAGCCAGGGAACCCAACTTCTGAGGCCTCTGAGGTGTAAGCAGCTCTAAAGCTTGGATCCATGGCTGATCTTGGCCCAATTAGTATACTAAAACCTTTTGGGAACTTGGTTACCAAGTTAAGATCTCATTGAATCATAAGAAAATTTCAAATAAGCTGCTATTTTGATGTGCCAAGGAGGTAAAGAGCAACTTAGACTCCTGTAACCATGTAAATTCTTGATTATTTTCCATGGATAAGCCCTAAAAGAGTAATTAAAAACATTTTTGGACTATTTTCAATTGATTTACCTCATTGCAACCAGTAATATAGTGCTACTTGCATTTCTATGTAGAAATGAGGTAAAACCTTCAAAAATTCATCAAAAATACAATTATTAATGAATATTTCTGAAGCTTTCAGGACCAATGGAGAACAGTATGATCCATAAAGAAACCAAAAAGAATTACAGTTTCCTAAGTAAGATTAAATGTTTTACTTCCAGTCCATTTTTGATAATCCCGTGTAAAATACTGAATCTTCAAAAATTCACAGAAAATACAACCTACAATGAAATTTCCAATAAAGTTGATACATTTGAGAAATTCATGTTTTTTTTAAATAAAAGAATATTTACAGTTGTTGCTCCTTTTATTCCTAACCATATTTGGGTTGGTAGTCACATAAAAGCATCAATTAAGTAATTATGATAATCTTACATGATAATAGATGATGTAATCCTTAATCCAAAAAGTATTATTGTATTCTCACTCACTGGCTTTTCCGTTCTGTCCATGGCACACCTCTGTGAGATGTCTTAGACTTAAGAGAGGCCTCCTCTTGCTGTTTTTTCCAAATCATCACATTAATTCAAATATTCCATTATTATCAACAAGTAAGTATTACTTAAATCTTTTCTTAAGTGCTTTATTCTTTCAGAATCAATCAGAAAGACATGAAATAATAGAACTCAACTATATATTGCTGTAATCTTGTCATAAATCGATTTCAATCCTTTTAAATACACAATTGCCTGTCAAATTTCTCTACTATTATCTTTCAATAAGTTCTTTGGAGTATTAGTGATTGATTTATCTTAATTCTAAAGTTTTTTTCAAGAGTTATATTTATACCTATTCGTGTAAAAGATAATTATATATTAAAATAATTTTATTATTAAACTCTTCTTGTAATTGATTCTTGCAGAAAATTACTGCTTACTGTTATAATAACTAGTAGTGTGTAACAATTAAAAGAAATGATTAAGTAATGAATTATTTAATTGTGACTATAATAACTCTATTTTTATATTTCATAAGAACAGTCATAGTACTGTTGATTAATCGTAATATTATCAACAGTTTCATAGACAAATCTTACATTTGGGGACTGGCTGTGTTTTTCTTGAACCTTGTACCCTTAATGAATATATTTTTAAGTTCTAAAATCTATTAATTTAATTATTTTTTTCTTTCAATTTGAAGTTAAAATAATTTTTTATTTTTGAAATTGTCTTTAAAATCTTTTTCATTGAGTAATTTGGTTTAATTTTATATTGTTTCACACATGGTTTTTTCACATCCAAAAACTTATAAAATTATTCTTTGAGTTAATCTGAATTAATTTTAAATCAAAATCTCAAATTTTAATTTCTTTTCTTTAAAAAGAATAATTTTTTTAATATTAAAAAAATAAAAATAATAAAAACTTATAAAAAATCTTTGAAAAATCTTTTAAGTATAAAATTAATTTTTCTTTTATAATTTTTTCTCTAGTATCTTTAATCAGACACTATGCAGCTGATAACATACTCATTAAAAGATGTATTACCATTTTAAAATCTTCAGAAGCAGAATCTGAAGACAGTATTGAAGTTGAAATTGCTAAAAGAGGCTCTTTATTTCAAACAGAAAAAGCAAAACAACCACCAAAAGGTGTGTACTTTTGACTTTAATTCTTGATTTTTTCTCTTAAAATTCACGTAAATTGGTGCATACCAGAAATGGAAGAAACAATTCAGTCCAACCAGATGGTTGTGGAAAAAGAAGAGGCAAGTCTTTCTCAAGAAATACACATCTGGAGGATTCCAGATTTTCCCCCCCTTCCCCAAGATCTGCATCCACAAACGTGGATGTGAACTCTGAGTCTGAACTAATTCAAGATAATATTTCAAGGACTGCTTTATTTTCAGGTGGAAGAAACAGAAATTTATCAATGCCAATTCAAGAATTGGTACAGAGCAGCCAAAGAGGAGGAGTGGGAAATATGCCCAAGCCTTTGGCAGGGGGCCATGAACTCCTAATTACACATCAAGAGCTTTCTGGGTCAGGAGAAGACCGTAGAGCCCTTAGGAGGATGGAGCTCATTGTCTTCCAAATAAAAGTTCAAAAAGATGAAGAACTGGTTGAAAAATCAAAGTCTTTTATCCATAGACCAGATGAAGGAGTTGAAAATGACCCAACTTTGGAGAAAGAAGGCCCAGTGGCATCTACCAGCTGCAGAAGTCTCCAAGGACAACCCCAAAAGACCTAAGAAGAATCAGAAAGGTCCCAAGAAACATCAGGGCAAAGGCAAAGGCAAAGAGAATTGCTGTCAGGATGATACTATGATAAAGGTATAACTAGGCTAATTACAACTTTAACTGTGTATGTGACACGACAGAAAATGATTTAAAAAAAGATTTATAAAGGTTTATAATAAGATAAAAGGGTTCTACTATTGAGAAATAGTGGTGGTGAGTGCTGTTGAGAACCCTGGGTGCAGGCTTTATCTGTTGGATTACAATAATAAAGTCTACAATAATTAAAGATTATACTTATACCTGATTATTTAACCAAGAGTAAAACTGTTTTTGACAGTTTACTATGTAGGTTATTTAAGAGCAGGATGAGGAGAGGATTTTGGCTGTGAAAAGCCCTCCTTTTATCCTGAAATTGGGGTGGAAAGGCTGCTAGACCTTTCCACGTAGAGGAAGTGAAGATTTTTCACTCTCTATGACAGACTTGTGGTTTGCAAACAGCCTGTATACCCTGTATTGGGCTCAGATGTGGTTTTGAAACCACATCTGGGCGGTTTTCACCAATACAGGGTGAAAATTTTCATCTGGGGACCTCACAGCCTGATTCTGACGTGTATGACACGTAGAATGCTGTACAGAAACTGTATGGGACCCCAGTATTGACTGACATATGAGGTATTGAAGTAAAAACATGCTTCTTTGTCTATTTGACACCTCATATTCATGGTTATGGGATATTATCCCATGGTAAGGCTGTATCTGACAGCAGGTGGGAGTTTGACCTTAAAATGGTCATAACTCTGTCAGTTTTTGAGATATCAAGCTCAAAGTTGGTCCATTGAATAGCTCTGTATGAGCTCTACACAGTGGTACCCAACTTGACATGGTTATCATTAAATATGGCAAAGTTATCCCATGTACAAGTATTTTTGTACATTGGCGTGGTCTGGGCAAAAGCTGTATTAAGCTTGTTTGGCCAATACCTTCTGTTGTAGTTGAGTTATGAGGAAATGGATGGCACCATCAGATAGCCCTGATTGTGCTCTTTCCAAAAAGACCCCACTTTAGGTATCTCACACTAAAACTGTGAAAGTTAGATGAGAGGTGAATGTTTTGTTCACCCTTATTTGGTCTGAATTTGACCATAACTCAAGTAATACTGGTGCTAGCTCAGTTTGGTTAGTACCATTAGATAGCCCTGGCTTAGGGCTTCATTTTGAATACCCATTTGATGGGTTTAAGCCTCTCCTTCTAGATTTTAGATGAGAGGTGAAAATTAAGGTTTATGCTCAGCAATAACTTTGAGCAGGAATAACTTTGTTATTTCTTGTCCTATGGTGATGGGACTTATATTTTCAGAAAGAGGTGAGTTTCCTCTTTCGTTTGATACCTTTTGAGCTAATTTGGCTGAGCTCCATGTTTTGGTGGTATTTTGGCTATACCATTGGTGTATGGTATTTTGGTTGTCATGCTTGTGCTCTGGTTTTGAGTCACAGGCTGACATACCCTCCCTCTAAAAAAGGCTAATCATAGATGAGACTTTTCAGTCCTCCTAGAGGCTCTGAATCTCCACAAATGAAGGTTCCCATCTGGTATGGCATCCTCTGCCAACCATTTGTCTTTGTCAGCTGTCTGGTTCTTGAATCTGACTAGATATTGTCTCTGATCCTTCCCATTAAGTCTGATTTTTCTGGCCCTGATGATTTTACTCACAGGTCCAGGAGAGTCTTCTACTTCCACTATTTCTGGTGGAGTGATGTTTTTCTTCCTGGAGGGGAATTTATCCTCCTCTGTTTGGAAGTATGGTTTGACCAGGCTCACTGGAAAGACTGGGTGTTTCCTAGAAAACTCCTCAGTGAGCTTGACCTCTACTGCATTCTTCCCTATCAACTTAATGATAGTGAAGGGCCCTACAAATGAGTCTCTCATTTTCTTTGGTCCTTTGAGATTGTTAAAGTTCAGTGTAGACACTAACACCTGGTCCCCTTCCTTGAGGTCAGGTTCCATATGTGATTTGTCCCACCTTTGCTTGTTATACTCTTTGGCCTCAGCTATGCATTTGGCAGCAGTATCACAGGCTTTCTTCCACATATCATGGAAGTCTTTGGCTGTGGGGTGGATGGTCAGAAGATTTTTCTTCAAGTGATCCACAGGTAACAGGGGTTTCCACCCTTTCTCTACCAGTGCAGGTGTTTTTCCTGTGGTAGAGTGCTGGCTTGTATTATAAGCCAGTTGGACTGCTGGTAAGAGGGTGACCAAATCATGGGTGTATCCCCCATGGTCCTTGTATTCCATGCCATAGGCACAGAACCTCCTGAGGATGTCCTCCATTGTTTGGATCATCCTCTCAGCTAGGCCATCTGTTTGTGGATGGTAAGCTGTGGAAAAAGCAAGCTTGGTGCCAAGCATGTCATATAAATTGGCCCAAAATTCAGATGTGAATTTTGGGTCCCTGTCACTAATTATGATCTTAGGGACTCCACAGGTGGATATGATGTTATTCCAAAATAACAGAGCAGTGTCCATGGCTGTGTCCTCTTTATGGCATGGTAGACATCTCATGCTCTTGCTTAACCTATCAACTATGATTAGGCAGGCATTGTAGTTTTCTTTTCCTCCTGGGACAAGTCCTGTGACCCAGTCCATGTTGATGGTTTCCCATGGGTGTTTGGGTTCTTCTATGTGTTGAAGCAACCCATATTTCTTCCCATGTTTTCTATTTGCATTTTGGCATCTTTCACAACTGTTGATGTATTCACTCAACTCTTGCTCCCACTTGGGCCACCAAGCTGTGCTTGCTACCCTCTCTTTAGTCCTGTCCTCACTCATGTGTCCCATATAGGGGCAGTCATGGCATTCCGGCAGGATTAAAGAGATGTGATCTCTGTCTATCACTGTGAGTGCACTGGTGTGCTTTTCTCTGTGATAAATCAGGCCATCTATAAGGAAGAATTTATTGTCCTTATAGGCCCTCAACCAGGGTTCCTCCAGCTGGGTTTCCAGTTCTGGGCTCCTGTATTTTTGTTGAAGGAGTTGGAGTAGTATTCTACACTGTTGGTGTTTAGCATAAGATTTCAGTACTGCATTGAAAAATTCATTGTGCAATTCTGAGGAACTTATTCCCAGTATGGGTGTTTCTGTCCCTTCTGAATCAGTGTTTCCACTGTCAAGGGTACCACTACCTGGTGCCCATTCAGAGAATCTGAAGTTTTTCTTCCTATTTATTTCCATAAAATGGATAGGAATTTTTGCAGCAACTTCAGGGTCATAAGCTGGATTGCTTTTGACATTGTCCAGTGGCCATCTGCTAAGGCCATCTGCATTGGTATGGCTTTTACCTTCCTTGTATATGATGGTCATGTTCCCTCTATACTCCTGGATGGCTATTTGCCATCTCAGCATGTGTCTATTAGTAGTATTCATGTTTAGTAAAGACTTCAAGGCTGTACAGTCTGTGTAGACTTCAAAGACTGCACCCTCCAAATAATAATGGAGTTTTTCTAGAGCCCAGACTAGACATAGACATTCTGTCTGGGTGGCCCCATACCTGGCTTCTGAATCTTTCAGCTGCCTGGAGATGTAACATATTACACCTTCTCTTGGTTCACCATCCACAATTTGTCTTTGGTGAAGGGCTGCTCCCAAGCCTTGGCTGCATGCTGCATCTATATATAACCTGAATGGTAGTTCAAAGTCAGGCAAGATAAGCACAGGTGCATTTGTGAGTTCATATTTGATCCTCTCATATGCATCCCTCCTTTCCTTGGTTATTTCAAAAACTACGTCCTTTGAGCATAACTTGTATAAACTACTAGTTATGTGGGCAAAGTTTTTGATGTGGTTTCTATAGTAGCTAGCAAATCCAAGGAAAGATTGCATCTCTTTGATGTTCTTTGGTACTGGCTTTTGCAGTACTGCTCCTACTTTGTTCTGGTCAATTGCCAGACTAAGGCCTGAGACTTTGTGTCCTAGAGCTAGTAGCTCTTGTTGGCCAAAATTACACTTTTTAAGTGAAATTTTCAGATTGATGGGTGTACATTTACTTAGCACTCTGTCTATGTATTGTACATGGTCTTCCCATGTCTCTGAGTATATAATGATATCATCAATATACACTACCATCCAGCCTTCCATTATTTCTTCTTGAAATATGGTGTTCATCATCCTTTGGAAGTGTGCTGGTGCATTCTTGATGCCAAACGGCATCCTGGTGTACTCATATATGCCCATATGGCATATAATTCTGAGTAATTTCATGGAGTTTGGTTTAACTCCATTTTGGTGGAAGCCCTTCATACAATCCATCTTGGTTATGTATTTGGCTTTGGCCAATTTATCCAAGGCATGAGGTATCCTTGGTATAGAATACCTGTCTGCTTTTGTGTAGTTGTTCAGGGCTCTGAAGTCTCCACACAATCTAGACTTGCCATCATGCCAGGTGATTAGGACAGGAGTGGTGATTTCCACTATTTCATTATGTCCAATCTTCCTAATGACATCCATGTCCAGGAGTTAATTGATATGTTTCTCAATCTCTTTCCTGGTCTCCAGACTTGCTGGGTAAGGAGGTCTCCTTAACATGGGTGGATAAGGCCTTTCTACATCCAGATATAGTTCTATATCATGGCCGTTGATCTTGCCTAATGGTTCTCCACCAATGGCAAATGCTGGTCTATTCTTCCTCAGCATCTTCAGTAAACTTAGCTTTTGTTTACTGGTGAGGGTAGTGCTAAACTGTCCCTCTCTGAATTCTTTCAGAAGTTCTTCCAGTGGTTCCTGAGAAGATATCTGGTATATATCAAGAGAAAATCTCTTTTCCTTGTTAGTACCAATGGTAATATGCCTATTTTTACTATTGTAAATATCTATGCCATACATCCTCTGGTAATCTGTTCCCAGTAAAAACCCTTGGATGTGGGCATCTTCAAGCACTACAAACTCTGGGTTGAGTCTGATATTACCTTTTCTGTGGGGTATAATTATCTCTTTGATAATTGTCCCAATAGAGGTCATCTTTCCAGATGCACTCTTAAAGTTCTTTGCCCTGGTGGGCAAGAGTTCTTTTTCCCAGTTTGGGAAGTGGTTATCCAGATAATTTCTGGCCACTATGGAGCAGTGTGCTCCACTGTCAATGATCAGTGGGTGCTGAGCATTGTCAATACATACAGTCATTTTTGTGGCTGTTCCATGTATATATGCCATTCCTTTGGTTGGTGTAACCAGGAATGTTTGTGCATCTTGTGTATGTTTACACAAGTTCTTGTTGGCAGTGTCTTGTGGCATGCCTGCTTCCAACTGTATATCCTGGATTTCTAGTGGGGTTTCCTCTTGGTATTCCACTAGAAATTCCTCTCTTGGGTCTTGATCCTCATCAGATGGTTCTCTAATGGCATCACCCATAGAGTCTGATTCAGAATCCTCTGTTGGAGGTTCTTCTTCAGGGACCTTTTCTATAGCATAGGCTTTCTTCTTTGCTTTTGGACAGTTGTTGGCATAGTGGTCTGTTGAACCACAATTGTGACAAGAATTCTTCTTCTTTGCCACTTCTGCCACTCTTTCTCTGGGTTTTTCTTTAAACTCTACCCTGAAAGGTTGTTTCTCTTTGAAACTATTGCTTCTATATGGGGTGAATTTCCCTATATTAGTCCTTTTCCTTATGTCTTGTAAGGTATTGGCTATATCATCTAGAGTGCAATTTTGGTTGCATCTGCACTTTACTGCATGCTCTAGTTCTCCTGGCAGTTGTGTCAGAAGTTTATGATTCCTCATTTGAATGTTCATTTGAGGATCAATGGCTTTAATTCTTTTAGACTGTCTAAGACACCACTCATATGGATCTTTGTCCACAGAGTATTTGTCATTTTCAAATGACATGATCTTTTGCCATATCCAAGTTCCATTACTGTACTTTTGGATTATTTGACTCTTCCACCATGGCCAATTTCTTCTGCCATGGATTTCTTTCATTTCAGTGTACCATATACTTGCATGACCTTTAAATTCAGTATTCAGTCTAGCAGTAATCCAGTAATCTGGTATGCTTGGTACATCAATGAAGAGTCCATCAATATAATCTATGAGTTCCATATGATCATATTCCCCTGATCCAGAGAATTTGGGCCAGCTTGAGGCCTCAGGAAGCTGTTTCAAGGCTTCCTTCTCTGAATACGACATGCCATCTCCATCCTGGTATTGTGATGGAGATCTTGCCTTATTCAACAATATGGCATCTGGTTTGATGTCATCTGGTTGATATGGATTCTCCATAGCTTGGCCTTGTGGTTGGGGCTTTAAGCTATGGTAGGCATCAAACAATTTGTTTATGTCTTGGTTCAGACACTCCCTGTCCCTGCTGCTATGGTGTTGTTCTTCAGAGACTTGATTCAGTCTCTTGTTGGTTTCTTCAGAGGCTTTGCTCAGTTGAGCATATCCTTCCTGAAGGTTTTTAACTATCTGCTCCAATGAGGCTTGAGTTTTTCTCATCCTCTCTTGGGCAGCTGCAAATTCTGCAGCCTGCTTTGCAGATTGCTCAGCATATTGGGACATTTGCAACCACAGTGTGTCACTGTTTATGTTGCTCTCAGATGTGATAATGTTATTTTCAGTCTGAGTGGCGGTAATGTTTCTATTACTAGGACTACTGATTCTAGAGTGGTTTACAACTACTTCTGGTTCTTGTGTACTTCCTTTACCAAATACAACAGCTTCTGGATCATGGGGTCTGACTCTTTCCTCCTCTGGTTGAAGGAGGTTTTGTTCTTGCCCTTGTTTCCTTGTCTTCTCCTGGAAACTTCCTGTAATTGTGAAGAATGGTGACTCTTGGCCACTGATCTGCTGGTGTCTGAATGGTGTGAAGTCACTGGAGAGTTGATTTGGCCTGCTCCTTGTGAACCTGAAGGAATCTGAGTAGGCCCTGTCTGGGTCAACTGTTCTTCTATAGCTATGATAGTGGCTTGATTCTCCGTTATCCTCTGTTCCCTTGCCTTCAGGAGTCTGTGCTGCCTGGTAGGATTCCAACCTTTGCTGATTACCATAAGGTCTTTGAAGTCTATCTCTTTGAGACAGATCTTCTGGCAACTTGATCCCAGTTCTGCCCAGTGAGTTGCTAGGTTGAACCTCTTGTTGTCCATGCTCCATTGAAATAAATCTTTGAGGAGTTGGTGGATTTGAAGAACTTGATCCATATCCTTCCAGTCCTCTGGTTTGAGGTTTCTGTTGAATTGGGGTGTGAATGGCAAGGTTGATATTATCTCCCTCATTGTTTTGCCATCCACCACTGTGTCCAGTGTGTCTTCTTTCAGGTCTTCTGGTTCTAGACATTCCTGCTCTATCCTCTGGCTGGTTCCTTTGGTAGCCAAGGTCTCTGAGGTATGCAGGGGACATATCAGTGTTTGCAAGCAGTCAAAAACTTTATGTTCTTAGGGTATTTACCTTTGACTGTGCCTTGTACAAATTTTTTATCTGCTGAATTGGGCAGTTTGCCTTTGGAGTTTACAACTGGGTTAATAATTGTAATCTTCCCTGTACAAGTGGTTAAGGTTGGTTTACCTTGTATTGAAGCAGAGTTTCATGGTTTTCTACTCCTCTGAGTGGCTATTGGTGTCCACTTCTTGGCTGTAATGAGGCCTTCACTAAGCCTTTTTCCTTTACCCTTGCTGCCCTCTGGTTCTGAGGGTGTCACTGGTGTGTTGGCCTGTGACTGGGTTTCAAGTGGGATGTAGTTTTCTTCCACTGAATCAAAACAGGAAAAAGAGGGCTTATGTCAGTTAAGACTTCTTAAAAGGCTGGTTTTGCACGTCTAAGAATGGCCTCTGGGCTTGTATATTATTACAGTATGCCCTTGTATAATGACAGTGTAATTGAATTAACAATTTCACGTCAAAAATACAGCTTATGGTGTCCTGTCACACTGTTTGTGTGTCAGTATCCCTCAGATACACTTGTGGTTTGCAAGTGTATTCTGTAAAAGTGGTTTGTATACAAGTGTTATTGAATTAACAATACACTTGACCACGCCTCAACTGATGGTTTTTCAGTCAGAGGTGTCCTTATTCAGTCAAGAATACAGGACTTTATTAGTGGCTTATGTGTTTTTATATGCAAAACACGCCAAAAATAATAAATTACTGTGGGTGTTAACCACGTAAAAAATACTCTTATAATATGAGTATATATAGAAAAAAGGTAAAAATATATAAAATATATATATTTAAATAGAAATTACGCCTAAAAAGGATAAAACAATGTGTTAATAAGTCATAAAAAAGAGAAAAGACTTACTTTTAAGGTCCAAAAAAAGTCAAAAACACGGCCAGGCCCCCAAAATGTCAGGATGATACTATGATAAAGGTATAACTAGGCTAATTACAACTTTAACTGTGTATGTGACACGACAGAAAATGATTTAAAAAAAGATTTAGAAAGGTTTATAATAAGATAAAAGGGTTCTACTATTGAGAAATAGTGGTGGTGAGCGCTGTTGAGAACCCTGGGTGCAGGCTTTATCTGTTGGATTACAATAATAAAGTCTACAATAATTAAAGATTATAATTATACCTGATTATTTAACCAAGAGTAAAACTGTTTTTGACAGTTTACTACGTAGATTATTTAAGAGCAGGATGAGGAGAGGATTTTGGCTGTGAAAAGCCCTCCTTTTATCCTGAAATTGGGGTGGAAAGGCTGCTAGAGCTTCCCACGTAGAGGAAGTGAAGATTTTTCACTCTCTATGACAGACTTGTGGTTTGCAAACAGCCTGTATACCCTGTATTGGGCTCAGATGTGGTTTTGAAACCACATCTGGGCGGTTTTCACCAATACAGGGTGAAAATTTTCATCTGGGGACCTCACAGCCTGATTCTGATGTGTATGACGCGTAGAATGCTGTACAGAAACTGTATGGGACCCCAGTATTGACTGACATATGAGGTATTGAAGTAAAAACATGCTTCTTTGTCTATTTGACACCTCATATTCATGGTTATGGGATATTATCCCATGGTAAGGCTGTATCTGACAGCAGGTGGGAGTTTGACCTTAAAATGGTCATAACTCTGTCAGTTTTTGAGATATCAAGCTCAAAGTTGGTCCATTGAATAGCTCTGTATGAGCTCTACACAGTGGTACCCAACTTGACATGGTTATCATTAAATATGGCAAAGTTATCCCATGTACAAGTATTTTTGTACATTGGCGTGGTCTGGGCAAAAGCTGTATTAAGCTTGTTTGGCCAATACCTTCTCTTGTAGTTGAGTTATGAGGAAATGGATGGCACCATCAGATAGCCCTGATTGTGCTCTTTCCAAAAAGACCCCACTTTAGGTATCTCACACTAAAACTGTAAAAGTTAGATGAGAGGTGAATGTTTTGTTCACCCTTATTTGGTCTGAATTTGACCATAACTCAAGTAATACTGGTGCTAGCTCAGTTTGGTTAGTACCATTAGATAGCCCTGGCTTAGAGCTTCATTTTGAATACCCATTTGATGGGGTTAAGCCTCTCCTTTTACATTTCAGATGAGAGGTGAAAATTAAGGTTTATGCTCAGCAATAACTTTGAGCAGGAATAACTTTGTTATTTCTTGTCCTATGGTGATGGGACTTATATTTTCAGAAAGAGGTGAGTTTCCTCTTTCTTTTGATACCTTTTGAGCTAATTTGGCTCAGTTCCATGTTTTGGTGGTATTTTGGCTATACCATTGGTTTATGGTATTTTGGTTGTCATGCTTGTGCTCTGGTTTTGAGTCACAGGCTGACAATTGCCACAGGCCTTACCCACAAGGGTACAGGATCCCCAAATTGGAGCCTTCAGCCATGGACAGTGTCTTCAATATGGCCAGAACTCTCATGGAATTTTTCAGGCTGAGTCTATGATAAAGGTGTAAGATAGTATTTACAAGCTTTAACTATGACTGTGACACTGTAAAAATAGATTAAAAGAATTTGATTTAAGATAATAAGGGGTTGTAATGATGATAAAAGGGCTTTACTATTCTATAATAGTGGTGGTGAGTGCTGCTGTAAGCCCTGGGTGCAGTCTTACCAGTTGGGTTACTATAATAAGAGCTACAATACTTAAATTTAAAGTATAGCATGCAAATTTTCCAAGAGTATAGCTGTTTTTGACAGTTTTACTATGTACGAACTCAAGAGCAGGATGGGGATGCCTTTTCTGGAAGTAAAAAGGCCTCCTTTTATCCTGAAATGGGGTGAAAAGGCTGCTAGACCTTTCCACATAGAGGAAGTGAAGAATTTCACTCTCAAGGACAGTCTTGTGGTTTACAAAGGCCTGTATAACCTGTATTGGGCTCAGATGTGGTTTTGAAAGCACATCTGGGCAGCTTTCACCAATACAGGGTGAAAATTTTCATCTGGGGATCACACAGCTTAATTCTGACATGTATGACGTGTAGAATGCTGTACAGAACCTGTATGGGACCCCAGTATTGAATGAACTATGAGTTATTGAAGTAAAAACAAGCTTCTTTGTCAGTTTGACACCTCATAATCATGGTTATGGATATAATCCCATGGTGAGGCTGTATTGGCCAAACTGTGAGAGTTTGACCTTAAAACAGCCATAACTTGGTCGGTTCTTGAGATATCAACCTCAACATTGGTACAGCTTGCAGCCCTGTGTGTTTCCTACACAATGATACCTTATTTGATATGGTTATCATTACATATGGAAACGTTATCCCATGTACAAGATTTTTGTACATATGCATGTTTTAGGCAAAAACTGTATTGGGCTTATTTGACTTATAGCTTTTGTTCTCAATGAGATCTGGGGAAATGAATAGTACAATCAGATAGCCCTGATTGTTCTATTTCCAAAAAGACTCCACTTTATGTATCTCACACTAAAACTGTAGAAGTTTGATGAGAGGTGAATGTTTTATTCACCCTTATTTGGCTTGAATTTGGCCATAACTTCTGTAATACTGGTTCTAGCTCAGTTTGGCTGGTACCATTGGATAGCCCTGACTTAGAGCTTCATTTTGAATACCCATTCGATGGGGTTAAGCCTCTTACTCTGTATTTCAGATGAGAGGTGAAAATTAAGGTTTATGCTCAGCAACAACTTTGAGCAGGAATAACTTTGTTATTCTTTGTCCTATGGTAATGGGACTTGTATATTTGGAAAGGGGTGATTTCCCTTCTTTGCTTGATACCTTTTGAGCTAATCTGACTCAGATTCATTTTTTGGTGGTATCTTGGCTATACCATTGATTTATGGCCTTTGGCTGTCATGCATGTGCTCTAGGTTTGAGTCACAGGCTGACAGAATTCACAGCCAAAGAGCAGGAAAGTATGAACAGGACCTTTCCATGCAAATTGTGAGCCTTTGAGATATGACCACATACCCAATAAGGTCACAAAAAAGACTCAGAATAATTATACCTTTAATATAATTATATTAAAATTACTTAGAATAATTATACATTAAAAATAATTACTTAAACAAAAAATACCATAAATTGGTACAAAAATTGGTTTAACTTAAAAACCAATGAATCAACATGTAAAATAAATTATACCATTGGATTCCCCATGGAAAAATACACATATACCATTTTTATGGCATATCTGTAAAGTCAATATTTAAGGAATTATAAGGTATAATACCTTATAAAAACCATAAAACCTTATTTATCTCAAGAACTAATGAAAAAACATGTGAAATAAGTTGTACCAGTGGATTCCCCATGAACATCCACACATAAAACAATTAATAAGCCAATTTCCAAAGTTAGTACTTAAGGAATTAACCTGAATATATGTGTAAGGTGTGGATATGAAACTTTGATTAAAAATCAAGTACTTTTCCTGTCCTCAAAATTTGTATAAGGTAAAATTCAGTTAAAAATAGTATGAAATATTATTTTTAAGAGAAAACACGCCAATTTTATTGTTTATAACTTTATTAGTATAAAACAATAATATAAAAATTTATTGTTTTACCAACAATAAAGATTTATCCAAAAAATACTCTACAAGAGATATTTTAAGGCTACAAAAAAAATTTCTTCAAGAGCAATTTCAATTGGAATTAATTGAGCAAAGAACTGCAAGCAATTAATTAAAGAAAAAAGTCTTTAAAAAGAATATTAAAGAGAAAACACGCCCAAAAGTGACCAGAGTGAATTTGGAAACAAAGTGACAAAGTTTACAGTGATGAAAGATGCTTTAATTCACTTTTGGGGTGGTTCAGGGGTAAAAATGATTATAAGAGTTACAAACAATGATTATAATGATTTTTCACGTGGTTAAAAGGATTAAAATGATTTAAAAGTGGTGGTTGGAATCTTTGATTGATTGGTTTAACAGTTTTAAACTAATTAATAAAAGGAAAAGATTCTAACATGAAGAGAAAGGTGGGGCAAAGAAGACATTCTTTTATAGCCATCAATTCTTTTACTCCAAAAGTAAAATTTACTCTTGTCAGTCGTGAAAAACAGTCTGACAACAGAAAAGCCAATTATGGCATCATTGAACCCTGGTTTAGACCAAAAGGGCTGGTTTAAGCCATTTTTAGCCATTTTTAGCCATTTTAGACCCTTAAATCAGCCATTACTATAGCAATACCAGGCCTAGAGCCCTCAAAACACGTCAGAATGTGTGTAAGAGGCGTAGAAACCAGTTAAAACTGTTTTTACTATGGTTGTTTTATCTTAAGGGTAGTTTTACCCTCTTGGCAACAGCTAAAACTACCCCAGTTGGTATCAAAACCTCATCATCAATTGAGTCCACAGACCCTGTAACTCAATTCCAGGCCAAAAATGATGAACTTTTGCGTGAATTTTGACATCCCACGCCTGTCAGCAAGGATTTTGGGGGTCTATCTCCCCCTTAGAGCTGGAGTTCCTTTTCCCCCTCAAATTTAATCTTTCCGATTTATTTTTCCTTTAATTCCTCATCATGTATTATACTTATAATTTACATATGTAATTCAATTCAATTGTACAGTACAATACAGTAATAATTGACACCTCATATGTAAATCAAAGTTCACTTATGTAATACACGCGCACATTTTGACATTTCAATTGAATTCAATTGAAAATACTTCAATTCCTCATAACTTCTAAACTAAACACAACACCTCAATTTTAACACAAAAATTGATGGTTAACACCACATGTGGTGTGACTTAAATTAAGGTTTTGAGGATTTTCACCTTTTGTATTGAAAATACTAAAAACTTAATTCAAGCTTATTTAGAGTTGAGTTACAAGAATTTCACTCAGAGGTGACCCCACCTGATTTTTTATGAGGAATCCAATGGTGAAATAAATTTTATATGTTTATTTATTGGATAAAAAGTTATAATAAATTTTATTTAACTTTTTTCCAAATTTATTTATTTTTTCACAATTTTGTTAAAATTTTATTTTTACTTAATTTTTTCAAGTATAAATGTAATTTTATATTTACAAAATTTAATGTATTTTTATTTTTAAATTATAATTAGTTTTTTATTTTTAATATAATTTTATATTTATATTTTGATTTTTATTTTAATAATATAAATAAATTTATTTTATTTATATTGATATGTTATTTTTTATATTTGTGGGCTTTTGGGTATATGAAATTACCTCTAAGGCTCACAATATGCACTTTTTTGGTCAACGCATATATTCAAGGATCATAGCTAATATCTTCTAAACTATACATGATAGAATGATGAACCAAAAATAAAGTTACCACGTAATTACTGTAAGAACACAGATATGAACGTTATTTTACAAATTATAAACAAGGTTAAAACCTATGATGAAATATTGATAAAAATCAATAGAGCTGTTGACCACTTTGTTGTGAAAGTGTTCTAAACTTAAAAAAAAGTATACAGTTGGATTCTACTAGTTCATTCGTGAAGAATGATGTAATTTTTATTATTAAATTCAGGGTATAACCCCCTGAAATCAAGGTTTGAAGTTTAAAATATTGAATTTCGACAGAAAAGATGAGTTACAAGAAAAATCATCAAAATTACAGTTTTGATGATGTAATGAAAAGCTCTTTGCAGCATGATAAGGTTATGCCAGGCTATCAGAATTCACTCTCTGAATTTCTGTAGCGTGTAAATCTTAAAAGTTATTGAGGATCAAAGCTTGAGCTTAATTTGAGCAGTTATGATCACTCACAGTAACCTTAATTTAAGTTTAACAGTCTTAAGAGTGATACAATTGGTGAATACTATTAGTTTATGATTAAAACTAATAAAATCCACGAAATTTGGGGTTCTGCCAAGCCTCTGATGTCATCAACTTTAGAGTTATAGTGATAACTCTAAATAATGGTGTAATAATGATGTAATATGGTTTGATAATGATGTAATCATCTCCAAACCTTAAAATATTGATCAATTCCAGTGGATATGATCAGTACATGTCTACTAGAAGCCTGTTGGACTCTAAGAGGGAGGTATTTACTATAAATAGAGCTCTTTTTACTCTATATTCCCCTCAGACGCATCAAAAACATTAAATCAATTAAATCAAAGGTAATTTCTTTATTCTTTATATATAAAACTATTATATTATTAAAGACCAAAGACCACCTTGCTATAATCATCTATTTTGACGTGATTAAATCATTTATTTAATTCTTTTTGTTAAAAAATCTCTCTAAAACTCTTTTCCACATAAAAATCCAGAATAATTTGTAATTTTCTTTATTTTTATTGTAAATACAATTTGAAAAAGTTGTATTTATATATTTTGGCATAAAATATTTCAAAATTATTATATTAAGTGTTGAAAGTAGGTTATTTTCTCTTATTATAATAATTTCTCTATTATTACTCTCTTAATAATTCTTTAATTAATATAAATAGTATTTATATTAATTCATAACTTTAATATTAGTAATATTATTGTTATTAATTGTTTTTTATTAATAAAAAGCAATTTTTTACGCCTCTATTATTTGTTGGTAACAATAATAAAGAGCTTTTTAAATATATGTATTTATTATATTATATTTTCATAATATAAATTATATTATTATATTTATTTAATAATATAATTACTTTACGCCATAATAATAATAATTCTTTATTATTATTATAATTTTAATCTTCTTTATTCAATTCATAAGGACATTCAGAGTACAATAAGTAATAAATTAGTAATTTTTACTTATTGTTTCATAGTCAAACCTTACACAAATAATACAAGAAATAAAAAAATTTAAAACTAGTATTGATGTAGAACTGTATAAATTTGATGCAAAGTTACATAGAATAACATCCAATATAAGTGAATTAAAGAGAAATGACAAAACTTCTACTGAGTGGTAGAAGTTGACAAATGTCAAACTTGATTCAATTACCAATAAATGTGACAGAATTGAAAGTAAATGTCAAGTTCAAGAGGATGCGATAGGAGATGTTTCCATTTCACACATCAATGAACCACTTGCAATTCTGAGAGATCAGGTTTTGGAAATAATTAATAATAACAATCAGTTTTCCACACATTTGGCAAAAAGTGACAGTGAGAGGCAGAAATTAAAAAATGAAATCATTGCAAATGTGGAGCAAATCTATAATAATTATGCACCACATATTCTGAGATACTCTACACCTTTGACTGAAGAGACATTTTCTGTAAAAGGAAGTTTGACCCCCCTTTTTAGGAGAAAATTCTATCTGCGCCAAAGATATTCCCAAACTGGAAGAATGGCCAACATTCTCTGGTGAAGGAGAATACAATCATGTGGAGTTCATCAGAGCAATTGATATGTTTCAAGAGGACTTTCACATACCTGATGAAATTATAGTGGGCAAGCTAAACTCCTTGTTTACCAGAACTGCAAAGAAACTGTATTACAAAATGAGACAAGATCATGGTAAACATGATTTTCCTTCATGGAAATCTGAAATAATCACCAAATGGGCTAACAATCTTTGGAGATTTAAAATGAAAAATGCTTTTCAAAGTGCCATTTTTAACTCAGAAAAGGATAAACCACTTACTTGGTTCCTCAAACAGAAAGACAGATTAACTGCCTTACACCCAGATATGCCTGACTCTATGATTAATATGAAAATATTATGAAAATGTAGAGGAGAACTAGAACACGCTATCAAATGCAGATGTGTAGAGCCCTGTTCAACAGAAAACTACAACAATGCCATGGAATATATCATTACTAGGACCAGAATTGGTAAAACCTGGAGTAGAATCCCTATGGAATACAAGTTGGTCTCAAAAACCTCTAGAGAAGATAAGAGGCCTGAAAGGCCTGTCTTGAAGTGTCATAAATGTGGAAGCACCTCAAATTTAGCCAACACTTGCACCAAGAAGACAAAAATTAATGAAGTTCAAGTCATTGAATAAGTTCAGTTTACTGAAGAGAAATAGTAATATGACCTAGATTCTGAAGTCTCTGAGGATACAACAGTAGAAGACTATCCCATTGAAAACATCACAGATTTTTTTGAGGTCACAGAAGTCCATACTCACTTTCCACAGTACAGTGAGGATTGTCATAACCTGATCAACATCCAGGATGCCAGAATGTGTGAAACCAAACCTGCAAGAGGTAAAGGATACACTGCTGGAGCCTCTTGTATCACATCAATACTGATTATTAATATTGAAGCCAGAGTAAATTTTGATACAGGGGAATTTTGTACTTGTGTAGGCAAATATTATCTTCAAGCCATACTCCCTGGATGGAAGAACCATCTATTACTAATAGAGGGTGTACAATTTATTAGTTCCAGTAATAATATGTACCCTTTGGGCATATTGGACACTATTGTTGTATTTTGAAATCCAGAAGGATGTTTAAGAATTAAAACAGAGATAGTAGTAATGGACAATTGCACATCTCAGCACATCATTCTTGGAAATGATTACTTAAATATTTATGGTATTGACATCAATAACCATAAAGACAGATATTTCACAATTGGAGAAAATAAAAGACATGAATTTGCTTTTTCCAAGATTCTAAATAAAATATCTACAATATCTTTTGTTAAAGATACTTATAAGGAAGAATTTGTGGCTAATCAGCTTGTTGAAGCACAAATCAATCCATCATGATCACCCAAAATGAAGCGTGATCTTATTGATGTATTATACACATATAAGAATTCCTTTGCTTCTGATAATGAACCACTAGGCGCTATTAAAGGGGATGAAGTTGATAGTACTATTAATATTGACAGACAATACCCTCCAGTGCTTAGAAGACCAGCTTATCCAGCCAGTCCCAGAGCTAGAGAAGCCTTGTAAAAACATTTTCAAGAGTTGATCCAACATGGTGTAATAAGAAAAGGAGGCCATAATGAGGAAGTTGAAGTGACAACACCTGTTACTATTGCTTGGCATAATGATAAATAAGGAATGGTTGAAGATTTTGGAGCATTGAATACCTACACAGTTTCAGATAGGTATCCAATTCCCAGAATTCCAGAGACCTTGACTGAATTTTCTAAAGCCAAGTATATAACATCCATGGATGCATTGAAAGGTTTTGATCAAACATTTTTGATGCCCAAAACTAATAAATTACTTAAAAATATCACTCACTGTGGTATTTCTGAGTATCTTAGAATGCCATTTGGTATTAGAAATGCACCATCTCATTATCAAAGAACGATGAATACTATCTTCCCCACAGAATTTTCTGAAGGATAGCTTATCATTTATATTGATGATATAATCATATCTTCTGAATCATGGTCTTTGCACCTTGAAATACTTGCAAGAGTACTTGACAAAGCTACAGGGGTGAATATGAAGATTTCACTCAAGAAATGTAACTTTGGCTTTGAAGAACTTAAAGCTTTAGGACATATTGTTTCTGGTTTAAGCTTGGTTATTGACAAAAATAAAGTGGCAGCAGTGTTACTTAAGCCAATACCCCAGAATAAGAAAGAAATGATGTATTTTCTTGGATTTTCCAGTTATTGAAGGCAACACCTGAAAGACTTTGCAATTCTAGCCAAATCACTCTATATAATCTGTGATCAACAGACAGTATTTGAGATGACACAGGAAGGGATTAAACCTTATGAGAAGATGAGGAAATCTCTTAAAGAAGCATTTTTACTCCCCATGCCTAACTGGAATATACCTTTTAAATTTTACATTGATGCATGTGGAGATGGATTAGGGGCAGCCCTACATCAAGTACAAATTATTGATTACAAACCTACAGAGGGACCAGTTTGTTACATCTCAAGACAAATCAAACTAACAGAGGCCAGATATGGTGCAAGCCATATGGAGTGCTTATGTTTTGTATGGGAACTTGAGGGATTGCACTATTATCTTGATGGCAGTGGTTTTGAAGTGATAACTGACTGTAATACCGTTAAATCACTTCTTCACATGAAAACTCCCAACAGACATATGTTGAGATGGCAAATATTCATTCAAGAATATGGAGGTAACATTAATATAGTTCATAAGGTAGGAAACATTCACAAGAATTCTTATGGACTCAGCAGGTGGTCATTATCCAATACTCCTGATAACCCAGCTTATGTACCTTTGGAAGAAGAACTACAGATTCCAATTGAAGTAATTAACATAACTGATATTGGGACTGAATTCTTTGAAGAAGTCAGAGAATCTTATAAGCAGGACAAGAATAGCCATATCTTGACTTTATTTTTAAATAAATATTGAAAAAATACATCTCTAGTCAATTCACTGGATAAGGTTTGGAAGAATTCCTATTCTGAAGGAAGATTTCACTTGTTTGATGGAATAATTTACCACAGAAACACACATTCTTGTGTGATGACATTGTGTAGCAGATTTCTTATCAATACCATTCTTCATGAATGTCATGATAGCATCTACTCTGGACACCTGCCAGAAGACAGAACACTTGAAAAAGTAAAAAACTATGCATGGTGGCTATGTTGGAGAAAAGAAACCATTGAATATTGCCATACATGTGACAGATGTCAAAAAGCAAACAGGAGTACAGGAAAGAAATTTAGACTAAGGATTCATATTCAAGAACCAAAATTCCCTTGGGAAGTTGTTCATATGGATTGGGTCACAGTACTTCCTCCAAGTGGTGACAAAGGTTATAACGCTTTTTTAGTCATTGTAGACAGATATAGAAAGACTCCCATATTTTTACCATGTCATAAAGATGACACTGCTATGGATACAGCTCTTCTTCTATTGAGTAGAGCTATTTATAATACAGGATTGTTTAAGAATATCATAAGTGACAGAGATCCCAATTTCACATCTGAGCTTTGGACCAATCTTCACAGATTGTTTGAGACTGAGCTATCATTCTAAACTGCATATCACCCCCAAACAGATGGACTAACGTAGAGAATAACTGAAACTTTAGAAGAAATTATCAGGAGATTCTGTGCTTATGGGTTAGAATTCAAAGACTCAGATGGCTTTACCCATTACTGGTGCACTCTCATACCTGCATTGGAATTGGCATATACTACATCAGTCCATTCTTCTACAGGTCAAACTCCTGCTATGTTAGAAAAAGTATGGAATCCAAGACTCCCAACAGACACACTGTGGAAATATTTCATTGACATCACTCCTACAGCTTCCAGCTTCAAGATCATTCTTGATAAAGTGAAACATCATGAAAAACAGAGGATTGATGATGCTTTTGACTATACAAAACAGAAGTGGGACAAGAATCACAAGGTACCAGACTTCAAAGTAGGAGACCTAGTTCTAGTTTCAACCTTTAATTTTAATAATATCAAAGGTCCAAAGAAACTTAATAATTCCTACATAGGACCTTTTGTTATTGTTGCCTTACACAGAATCAATGAAGTCCAAGTGGAATTGAGTAGTGAATTAGAAAATAAATACCCTACCTTTCCAGTCAGCTTGATAAAACCTTATCAACCAGCTGACAAAGAATTTTTTCCTTTAGGGAGCCCAGCTCCTTTGACTGTACCACCAGTGGAACAGAGATGAATGGATGGAAGAATCAGGAATACCTCACTCAGATAAGCTCTTAAGAAGATTTGGACATGAAAGAAAGCCATAAGCCTGAATATGTCCATAAATGTGCTTTAAATTACTTGATCTGAGTAATGTAACGAGGTTGGACAGTGGACATTAACCCCCCTTTGGGGCCTTTTTCTTTTTGATATCATTAATAAAATTGTAGTACAATTTTATTTTTTGGTGGGAGGGAATGCAAGCCTTGAGGTATATTTGACATACCCAAATTGGCCACAACTATCTTTAAAAATAAATTTTGAACTATGCATAACCTATAAGTCATTCATACATTCAAAATTCATCATTTTTTATTTCAGAAAAGATGAATGACTTTTTTGTGAGTAAGTATATCCATGGATTTAAGGCCAGATTTGGATTATACACAAAAGTTTACCTAGGGTACCTCCATAGAGTGAATAAGCTTAAATTAACTCTAGGAGGTGGTGATATGGAAAATACTTTAATACCACATAAAGGAAATGTGAAAATGTTTGTTTTTCTCAAATTCACGCTAAAATAATGGGAATGTGAGAAATCCCATGCTACATATACACTAAGAATAGTGTTGTAAATGTTTGTGGCACTTGATATTATGGTATTCTTACATACATGTTTGGTACACCCATAGTGGATATCAGTCTTTAAGCCTGAATTTCTATTTTGGACATGAAAATAGCTAAGGGGGACAAAAGAAATCAAAGAGAGCCAGGGTACCCAGCCTCTGAGGCCTCTGAGGCATGGACAGGTCTAAAGCTTGGATCCATGGCTGATCTTGGCCCAATTAGTATACTAAAACCTTTGGGGAACTTGGTTACCAAGTTGAAATCTCATTAAATCAGAACAAAATTGCAGATAAGCTGCTATTTTGACATGCCAAGGAGGTAAACACAAACTTAGAGTCCTATAACCATGTCAATTCTTAATTATTTTCCATTGATAAACCCTAAAAGAGTAATTGAAGACCTTTTTGGACCAGTATCCATTGATTTACCTCATAGCAACCAGTAATATAGACAACAAAGAGAGCCAGGGTACCCAACTTCTGATGCCTCTGAGGCCTGAACAGCTCTAAAGCTTGTATACATGGCTGATCTTGGCCAAAATAGTATACTAAAACGTTTTGGGAACTTAGTTACCAAGTTAAAATCTCATTAAATCATAAGAAAATTGCAAATAAGCTGCTATTTTGATGTGCCAAGGAGGTAAAGAGCAACTGAGAATCCTGTAACCATGTAAATTCTTGATTATTTTCCATGGATAACCCCTAAAAGAGTAATTAAAAACTGTTTTGGACTATTATCCATTGATTTACCTCATAGCAACCAGTAATATAGTGCTACTTGCAATTCTACATTGAAATGAGGTAAAACCTTCAGAAATTCATTAACAATACAATTCTCAATAAATCTTTCTTAACCTTCCAAGACCAATGGAGAACAGTATTATCCATAAATTAACTAAAGAGAATCACAGTTTCATAAGCAAGATTAAAAGCTTTACTTACAGTCCATTTTTGATAATTCCACATAAAATACTGACTCTTCAAAAATTCACAGAAAATACAACCTGTGATTAGATTTCCAATAAAATTGATAACTTTGAGAAATTAATGTTTGCTTTGAAATAAAAGAATATTTAAATTTGTTACTCCTTTTATTCTTAACCATATTTGGGTTGGTAGTCACGTCAAAGCATCAATTAACCAATTATGATAATCTTACATGACAACAGATGATGCAATCATTAATCCAAAAAGTATTATTGTTTTATCACTCACTGACTTTTTCAGTTTTCTCCATGTCACGCCTCTGTCAGCTTTCTTATACTCGAAGGAGGATTCCTCTTGCTGTTTTTTACAAATTATCACATTTATTCAATTATACCATTATTACCAACAAGTAAGTATTAGTTAGATCTTTTATTAAGTGTTTTATTCTTTCAGAATCAATAGGAAAGACGTGAGATCATATAAATTAACTATATATTGTTGTAATCTTGTTATCAATCAATTTTTCTCTTTTTAACTCCACAATTACCTGTCAAATCTCTCTACTATTATTTTTCAATAAGGTCTCTGGATTATTAGTGAGTTATTTATCTTGATTCTCAAAGTTTTTTTCAGGAGCTCTATTTATAATTATTCTTGTAAAAGATAACTATCTATTAAAATAGTTTTATCACTAAACTCTTCTTGTAATTGATTCTTGTAGACAATTACTGCTTACTGTTCTAATCACTAGTAGTGTATAACAAGTAAAAGAAATAATTAATTAATTAATTAATTATTTAATTTTGGTTAAGATAATCTTATTATTATATTCTATAAGTACAGTCATAGTACTGTTGATTAATAGTAATATTATCAACAGTTTCATAGACAAATCTTACCACATGATACTTCAACTCAATTATCCCAAGCAAGATTCATAACTTCTATGCATTCCCTTAAAGGATTTCACCAAAATGGTTTGGCACCTCATTCTAGTAAATTATTGCTCATTGTGGAATTTATGAAGACTTTAGGATGCCCTTTGGGATTAAAGATGCACCCGCTTATTATCAAAGAATGATGAATATTTCTTTCCCACATGAATTATCAGAGGGGTAGTTCATCATTTATATTTATGAAATTATTATTTGTTCAGAAACATGGAAATTTAACTTAGAGAAACTTTCATCAGTACTTAGGAATATCATTCAAGTGAAAAGGAAAATACCACTCAAAAAATGCAATTTTAGATTTCATGAGTTAAAATCTCTGGGACCTTCAGTTTCAGGACTAAGCCTGGGTGTTGATAAAAACAAATTGGCTGCAGTCTTACTAAAACCATTACCCAGAGAGAGAAAGAAATGATTCCTCTGTTAGGGTTTGCCAGTCATTATAGACAACACCTCAAAGATTTTGCTACCATGCTACATCATTGTACAGAATTTATGACCAATAAACTGTCTTTGAAATTAAACAAGAAAGGATTAAAGAATATGATAAAACAAGTATTCCTTAACCAAAGAACCATTGTTATTGATTCCAGACTGGAAACTTCCTTTGAAGCTGTATATTGATGCATGTGGTTAATGCTTAGGTTCACCTCTTCATCAAGTTCAAATTGTCAATGACAAGCCTTATGAAGGTCCAGTTTGTTTTATTTCAAGACAAATTAAACCTACAGAGACCAGGTATGAAGCAAGCCAAATGGAGTTCCTTTGCCTTTCTTGGGCTTTGGAAAAACTACATTATTTTATTGACGGTAGTGTGTTTGAATTCATTACTGATTGTAATGCCATTAAATCACTTCTTAACATGAAAACACCTAAAAGACACATGTTAACCTGGCATATTGCTATACAGGAGTATACAGGCAATATGATCATAGTACATAAATCTGGAAATATTCACAATAATGCTTATGGCTTGAGTAGATGGGCATTACCCAATACACCTGATAATCCTGCATATGTTCCTGCAAATGCAGAACCTCAAATTCCAATTCAAGGAATTAACATCACAGGTGTGGGAACAGAATTCTTTTAAGAGGTTAGAGAAAGCTGTAAGCAATATATAAATTTCTGTATTCTCAATTCTCTACTTGACAAAGATTGCAAAGATTTAGCTTCAGCTAATTCTTTTGATGATATGTGGAAATCATCATATGACAATGGAAGATTTCATTTGTGTGATGGTATCTTATATCATAGGTTTAAACACACATGTGTGATGGTCTTACTTTATAGAATGTTAATCAACACAATATTAATAGAGTGCCATGAAAACCTCTATTTTGGACATCTCTCTGAAGACAGAACAATGGAAAGAATTAAGACAAGTGCTTGGTGGCCATCTTGGACAAAAGATGTCATTGAGTACTGTCACAGTTGTGACAGATGTCAGAAGGCCAGTAAGGCTACTGATAAAAGATTTTACTTAATGATTCATGTCCAAGAATCAAGTACCCCATGGGAAGTGGTTGATATGAATTTGGTGACTGCCTTACCACCTGGTGGTGAGAAATGTTACAATGCATTTCTTGTTATTGTAGAAAGGTACAGAAAGACTCCATTCTTTCTACCATGTCATAAAGATGACACAGCTATTTTAATTTGGAATAGAGTAATATCTCATACTATTCTCTTTAAAAAGATCATTAGTGATAGAGATCCAAAACTTACATAAGCCTTTGGGCACAAAAAAAATCTTTCTCAACACCTTACCATCCACAGAATGATGGATTAGAAGAAAGAATGATTCAGACCCTTGAGGACATTATCAGAAGATTTTGTGCTTATGGCCTGGAGTTTAAATATTCTGATGGCTTTACTCATGGCTAGCATACACTTATACCAGCATTGAAATTAGCCTACAAGACTTCTATCCATGCTTCAACAGGCAAGACTCCTGCAATTTTGGAAAAAGGATGGAACCCTAAACTTCCAGTTGATACGTTGAAGAAAGATTTAGTTGATATTCATCTAACTACTTCAATATTGAAGTTATTTCCTGATAAAGTGAGGTATCATTCAAATCAAAGCATGAATGATACCTTCAAATATTCTAAACAAAAGTGGGATAAAATTCATACAACCCCAGAATTCAGAGTAGGGGATTCAATACTAGTTTCAACCTTGAACTTTAATAATTTTAAAGGCCCAAAGAAGTTGGAAGATTTCTTTGCAGAACCACTCATTATTAAACCCCTTTATGGGACAAATGCAGTACAAGTATAGCTTTAAGGAGATTTCAAAACAAACATCCAACTTTCCCTTTCAGTCTTGTAAAGCATTACACTTTAAGGGATAAGGAATGATTTCCTTTGAGAAATGAAACACCCTTAGAGGTACCACCACTTGATCAAAGTCAAGAGAAAAAGGTACTAGAAGTCTTGAAAGAAACGAGACTTGGGGGGGAAATGAAAGAGAATACTTAGTCAGGTACAAAAACACACAACATGAAGATGAGTGGCTTTCAGAAAGTAAAATACCTGATTCTCAAATGTTTCTCAGAAGGTTCAGACATGTGAAAAGACAAATTCCTCAATAGCAAGTTTAAATTGTGTGCTTTACATACTTGAAAAGGTAAAAGTAGAGAAGTTGGACAGTGGATTATACCCCCCCCACATAAATTGAAGGTAAACTACTAAGTGAAAATTGTAGTACAATTCTTGTTGGTGGTAGAGAAATTGAGCCTGTGAGGTATGTGTGACATACCCATAAGGCCACAAATAACATTATACACAGTTTATTTAGTCTTAAATGGACTTATCAACTGAACTTTACATAAAGGATAAAAAAATAAGTATAACTTTTTTTGGATAAACAAAGCTATAGTTATTAGGTCATTTTTGGATTCTACTCCAAAAATAACCTAGGGTAGAGTGTTATACCTAAAAATGAATATTTCTTCCATTATAGGAATATTTAAGAATCTGACAGTACAATTCCAATTTGTTTTAACATTTTTTTGAAATTGTTAAATTTAAGCTTAAATAAACTGTCAGGTGAGTCTATGATAAGAGTATTAAAATGTATTTACAACTCTTAACTATGACTGTGACAAGGTAAATAAGGATTAAAAAAGATTTATAAGAGTTAAAGATGGTTTAATTTAAGAATAAAAGGGCTTTACTATATGAAATATAGTGGGGGTGAGTGCTGTTGAAAGCCCTGGGTGCAGCTTTACCTGTTGGGTTACAATAATTAAGATTATAATTATACCTGTTTATTACCCAAGAGTAAAACTGTTTTTGACATTTTATTACGTAGGGTATTCAAGAGCAGGATGAGTAAACAATTCTGGCTGTGAAAAGCCTCCTTTTTATCCTGAAAATGGGTGGAAAGGGTGCTAGACCTTTCCACGTAGAGGAAGTGAAGATTTTTCACCTTCCAAGACAGGATTGTGGTTTACAAATGACCTGTATAGCCTGTATTGGGTTTTGAAACCACATCTGGGCAGTTTTCACCAATACAGGGTGAAAACTTTCATCTGGGGACCGCATAGCCTGATTCTGACGTGTATGACACGTAGAATGCTGTACAGAAACTGTATGGGACCCCAGTATTGACTTACTTATGAGGTATTGAAGTATAAACATGCTTCTTCATCTGTTTGACACCTCATAATCATGGTTATGGGATATTATCCCATGGTAAGGCTGTATTGGCCAAAATGTGGGATTTTGACCTTAAAATAGCTATAGCTTTGTCAATTCTTTAAATATCATCCCCAAAATTGATTCAGTGGATAGCCCTGTGTGTACTCTACACAAGGGTACCTCATTTGGTATTTCTAAAATTCAATATGACAAAGTTATCCCATACACAACATGTTTTGTACATGGGCGTTTTTTAGGCAAAAGCTGTATTGGGCTTGTTTGCCCCATAACTTCTGTTATAGTTGAGATATGCGGAAATGGATGACACCATCAGATATCCCTGATTGTTCTCTTTCCAAAAAGACCCCACTTTAGGTATCTCATGCTAAAACTGTGGAAGTTAGATGAGAGGTGAATGTTTTGTTCAACCTTATTTGGCCTGAATTTGACCATAACTCAAGTAATATTGGTGCTAGCTCAGTTTGGCTGGTACCATTGGATAGCCCTGACTTAAAGCTTTATTTTTAATACCCATTTGATGGGGTTATGTCTCTCCTTCTGTATTTCAGATGAGAGGTGAAAATAAAGGTTTATGCTCAGCAACAACTTTCATCAGGAATAACTTTTTTATTCTTTGTCCTATGGTGATGGGACTTGCATTTTCAGAAATAGGTGAGCTTCCTCTTCCTTTTGATACCTTTTTAGCTAATTTGGCTCAGCTCCATGTTTTGGTGGTATCTTGCCTATACCATTGATTTATGGTATTTTGGCTGTCATGCTTGTGCTCTGGTTTTGAGTCACAGGCTGACATAAACTGAAATTTGAAGTTGCATAAGGTATATGCAAACATACCAAAATTTTAGTTAAAATTGGGTGTTTTGTATATTTACTGAATTGGCCAAGGATTTGCCATGCAGAATTTAAATCCTGAATGAGCTCAATTTAAAGGGGTTTAAGGCCATAGTATGGCTTTAAATAAATAAAAGGGCAAAATCCATGCAAAAGGGTGGAACAAATGAAGAAGACCAAACAGAGCTGGGGTACCCAGCGTTTTGGATCTGCAAGAATTCAATTATGGTTTTCCACCCGTATTGGAGGCTTTGAAACCTTAATTAAACTTGAAGATTAGACTTTGATCCAACAATAAAGTCTAAACTGGTTTTATCCCAATTTGGACAGGAATTTCAAGCTTTGAAAGTGTAAATCCCAATATGCAAGCTTGATATTAAGGTTTTAAGAACTGTAAAAGCTTACTTAATCTTAAAAATCTTAAATAAGCTTTCAATTTTAAAGTTAAAAGCACTAAAACCTTATCAAAAGTTAAGTTTTGGTGTGTATTGCTATTTCACGTGGAGAAATAGAAATAACTTCATAAATTCATTCAAAATCCAATTCTTAATGGATTTTCTTGAACCTCTCACACAGCTTACAAACTAATGTTATCTGTGTATAAGTTGGATTTGAAATATCTTTTATAAACATGTTTTATTGGTAATTAGCCTGGAAATTTACTCTTTTAATTGTACTCAAATAAATTAAGATTCCTTTAAAAATCAATTAAAAATTGAGTTTAAGAGATTTTTGCTTGAAACTCTATTTTTAAGTTGTTCATGTGATGAACTATAATTTAAATAAGCTTAATTTATATTAAAGGTTAAAGTAATTAATCCAAAAGAAGATTAGATTTACTTGGAGGTAAGAATAACACTGGTAACTTTAAATTGGAATTACAAATAAGTTACCTTAAGTCAAGAACCTTATTTTTAGGTATGATTTTGCAGTTTTGATCTGAGAACCCCCTCTATATCCATAATAAATTATGAGAGCTGCTCTGTAGAAATAAAATGAGTCTAACAATCACTGTTTGTGTCCATCACTCATCATCATTCCAATCATATTAGACATTTAAACTGGTAGAGGTTCATTAAATATAAAATCTTATAATTAAATTAATTCTCAAGTTATTTTATTCTTTATTAATTCTAAAAATTAAAGAATTTGAATCATACAATTCAGATTATTGTTTTAATCACCAATGATATATTTTATTATATAAAATTATTGTCTTAAATATCTTTTAAACTCCACAAATTCCTCTTAAAAACTCTTTAATCATATTTTTCCCATAGAAAGCTGTTTTATCTTTTGAAATATTGATTTTTGGCGTGTTTTTAAGTTATAATCATTATTTAATATAAAACTGTTGTTGTTTGACTTGTTGTATTAAATAAATATTATAATTAAGTTTTCTTTAAAGTTCTATTTTTTTTCTGTAGCCTTTTGTTTTTTTATAGAAGTTTTCCATAAGAATTATCTATAAACAGTGTGTGTGATAATTTCTTTTATGAGTAATATTCTTATATTATTTATAAGTGGATAAATATTAATATTTTCTATGTGTAATTGTCTCATTGAGAGATTTACACTTCTTATTTTTATAACTGTCAATGACTATAACAATAACAGAATATCTATAATTCATTGTAATTATTCCTGATTTTTTTATTAATAAATTATTTAATAATAATTAAATCTCTCTTTTTTATATATAATTATTCTCAATAAGTATGTACGTTTGTGGTTATGATTCTTAATTTTCTTATATTTTCTACTGATGAAAGTCATAGTACTCTTGATATTTGTCACTATTATCAAGAGTTTCATAGACAAACCTTACAGAATACCATTCAAAAATTCCACCAGAAGGTTCTTTTTGATTAGGAAAAAACTAAAAAAGAAATTTTTTATAATTAATAGCATTTGAAACTACCTGTAAGATTATTGCTAAAAAATATTGAACTCTTATACATTTTATTACCTATTTACTCATTTCTGATCTGAATGAGCTTTGAATATTTCAGCCAAGTTGTAAATCTGAAAATAATAGTATGAAGTTTTAAATGGAACAAGAAACCAATCAAATATTTGACACCACTAGAGAAGACTTTGTCCAAAGACTCATGGTGAAAATTTCCTCAATAATTAAAAAATTTCAAGATTTTTTCACTGGTAAAACCAAATTCCAAGACTTGAGAAAATCCTCCTCCTTAGACAATAAATACAAAGAGTCCATCAAATCAATTAAAATCAGAGGAAGACCCTGTTGATCCAAAAATAAAACCAAAAGGGAACCATTTAAATTTGAAGCTATTTAGGAATAACTCAAGGTAAGAGAATAAACACCTTCAAAACAGGGAAGCAACTCATTATCAAGTGCTCCATGAGATTTCTCTAAGGCTCCTTGAAGGCTGAGGTTCAGATTATACAACCAATCTTATTATATTTATCCCCTTACTAGTGACTCAAAATCTTTACCATGAAGCCTGTTCCAAAAGATCCAACCAAATCCAATGAAGATGGACCAAAAAAATCTAAAATAGCAACCAAATCCATTTCTAAGTTCAAAAAAACAACTGAAAGAATTATGGAAGGATACAACAAATTGGATTTTTATTCTAAAAATTTCCAGAGAAATTATCATACCAGTGTCAATTTCTCCAAACTTTTCTTAGCATTTATTTTTTTTATTCAATATTAATATTCTCTGAGCTTATAGATTTTGGAAAGTCTCCTTGATTCAAAAAATGAGAAAGATTTTTTTCTGAAATACATCTTCAAAATTCTCAATGTCCAAGGTGATTGTAATTGGGGCTTGAGAATTGTAGCCCATTTTATTTGTTACAGCTCTGAAGACAAATGGAAAGAGGTTAGAGGAGACCTGATGGAAGAAATTAAATCTAATGAAAACCTTTATCATTCCAGTCAAACTCAGGCCCATCAATTGAGAAATATCTGGAAAGACATTGGATCAGATTCTTATGGGAATTGCATGAGCATGAGAAATCCAATAGCAAATAGATATCAGTTTTTTTTCTTTTGCCCAATTTGGTCTACTTTTTACCTACTTCTTTCCTGAAAACAATTATTATCAAATACCTTTCCAGTTCCTTCAATAACTTCCAATTAGAAACCTCATTCTGCGCCTGAGAATTTGGTATGTGCTTACAAATACAAGGAAAATAGGCTTCTTTATTGTTCTGAGCTTTTTCCATGCTCAGAAAAAGGTCCCACTTTCTTGGAAATTGACTCTGACTAACTATTTTCTTTTTTTTTCTTTTCATTACCCTAGCTAAACCAGTTTCAAGAATCCTTACTGTAGCTTAATTTTTGTAATTTTGGGAGAAACCTTATTAATGAAAGTAATTAAGTATTATTTAACAACTTAATTTTCTGCCTTGAAACCCATCCCAATTGCACAAAGCTCTCAAAACATTGAGGGAGCTTCACTACCAATTAAGCTCTCTCAATTTTTCAATATACCTTAATATTGTGTGACACTTTACTGAACTACCAATACTTACCTTTTTTTTGGTATAATTTCTATCATTTCATCTCTTATAGATCAAACTTTTGACTTGAAAACCCTGATTTTCATTAAAAAGATGGGTTTTGGCTTGTTTTGGCCTTGAAAACTCCACTCAGGTTTACTATAAGGCCAATTACAATTGTAATTAAGAGAATTACAACTACTCTAAGATTCTTTTCTCATATTGATACCCTTTTGGAAAAATCAAAATCTCCAAGTGGATTAATTTTTCATAACTTTTTTTCTCAAAAAATTTAAATTGGCTAATTTAGTCAATTTATTTTGAAGAAATTTCATGACTTGAGGCTATGATTGTTTTTTCAAAGAATGGGTCTTTCTTATTTGAATTTACCAAATCTTATGTGAATTTTACCCTTTTATGTAAATTAATATAAGTATACCAATACCCCCAAAAAAATTCTCTTTTTTCCATTAAATTCTCTTTTTTTCAAAATAAAACTGCAAAGAATTCATATATTTATATATTTATTTTTAAGAAAAATTTTTCAACAAATAAAAAAACATAATCTTTTCCTTTACATTGTAAAATTAGTTTGCTCTAATAGTAGTCAAAATATATAAAGGCCCAGCTTATGTTCAGGTCTTGAAGGGAATTTTGAAATTATTTTGAATTTAATTTCAAACAAAAATATGATCATTTTTAATCAAAAATAGAGTTAAAAAAGTTCAAAAAAAATTCAAAATCATTTGATGTTTATGATCTCCTGAGAAAAATTAATGTTCAGTTGTTTTCTACTAAAAATGAAAAAAAATTATTGAATTTCACAATTTTTAATTTTACAATGAGTTCAATTTTTGAAATATTAACCATGGAAAATCAACATCTGATTTATATAATAGCAAGCTTAGCATTGGCCTTGTGTTTTCATTTAACATGGTATGAAGAAAGTGGACACCAACATCATCAATCTATAAGACATTGATGGTGTTTCAATCCATGGTATGAGGTTGATTTATACAATGAAAACCACTTCATTGGCCTTTTTTGGATGGGATGACTATAATTTTTTTCTTAATTTGTGCTTTATTAAGTCATATCCCAAACTCATTTCAACATGATTTTCAAGTGTTAACTATTGAAGAAAAGGTATGAATTATGTTATATAGGATGGTTAATGGGAGATCCTATGAGGCAGTAGGAAATTTGTTCAATGTGGGAAAAAAATCATATCAAGCATCACAAGAAGTAGCTCAAGCAATATTAGTTGCACTGAATGACTCAACCATCACACAAGGAAATAATTTAATTATTTCAAAAAACAAGATGAAAGTGACAATTGTTTAAATATCTACTTTTCCTTCTGCAGAAGATGTAGAAAGATTGGAAGAAATCAAGGAGACATTCTAAAAAAGGCAAGGAATTAACAATATTATTGGTGCAATTGACGGCACTCACATCCCAATAGTCCCACCCTCAAATGATCAATGGAATGAATATGTAAATTTCAAGGGATGGCATTCCATTTTGTTTCAACTCATAACGGATGGACATGTGAGCCTTTTCAATTTTATTGATAGTAACTACATTTCATCAAAGTGAAATAACTATCTCACAAAGGAACTTAGGTTTATGGTGGACTCCCTGGCTCAGTTCATGATCGTTGTGTATTTAGGAAGTCTAAAATTGGGCAAAATCCCATCAATGGAGTGGCAAGATTATCACCAGATTGCTGACTCATTGGCGATTCAGGATATTCTTCAAGGCTCCCAGTTCTAATCCCAATGAGGAATGATCAAAATGAAGAAGAGGTGCAATTTAATAATATTCATTCTTAAAGAAGGTAAGAGATTTATAAAATACAATAAAAATAAACAAGAACTAAAATATATACATTTTAGAACTTCAGTTCAGCAGGCTTTTGGGTGATTGAAGAATAGGTTCTGTTGTCTTCTATTCCCACAAGCAATAGTTCCTTTACATACAGGTAAAGTGACCATCGCATGCATGATATTTTAAAATCTGTTGAATAGGAATCATGTTATTTTTTGAAATCAATGGAAGTGCTGCACAGTAAAAGAAGAGAAATTAGGATAGGTTTTTAAAATTACTCACTCACCTATTTAAGAATTTTTATTGTGTAAATGGATGCTCATTTACAGGAAGAAATGCATTTAGTGGTTTTTTTTGAAAAATTGCAATTTGTAAATACATTTTAGAATAACAAGTTAACTCTTAGCAAAAAATAATTCAATTGATTGTGCTTACATTCAAATCATTGAGCCATTTAAGGTCATAAAGAAAGTAAACAAGCTTCCAATTGATTCAACTTGTGTAAGTCACATGCTTGCAAATGTTCAATTTGCATATCTTGGATGTGAAGCTTTTCAATTTAAATTTATATCTCATTATTTTGTGCTTCATCTTGTGCCTTCAATCTTTGATTTCTTTTAGTAATTGATTCTTTTTGTGCTTCAGCCTTTCTATGCAATGCATGCAAAGATTGTAAGAATCATTGTCATATAGTAGGGCTTCACCTTCCTGGTTTCCTAATGAGTGTGAAGAGTCAGATTTCATCATTTTATGCTGTTAATTCCAAAATTTGTAATTAAATGGAAGATGTTCAAATTCATGTCTGTACTGCAGACTGAAATTTAATATTTATAAATAAACTCAGTTCAAGCAGTGAATGTGACCAAGGGTGCCAAAAAGAATAGTGAGGATTGAGGAGCAAAGGTCTCAAACACTGTTTGGGTGATCATGTATCCTTTTTGAAGTATTGATTAGGCACATCCAAAGGTACTCCTGTCATTTTTGACAGCATGGCCATCATATATATATTCATCTTGTAATTTCTCCTTTGCTCCTCTTCCCAAATTTATTTTTTGAATAGACATTGTTCTTCTTTCCTCTCATTGTCTTGAGACCTTTGCATTTGATCTCTTTCTTTGGCACAATCTTGGCTCTGCTGGAGCATGAGCATTAAGGGTAACAGAATTTTTTTCATGTTTGTATTCATGTTATTCATGAAATTTCAATCTCTGAATGTGGTTCTTATGCTCATGCTGAAGAATTGTTCTACTGAGTGGTGTTGCAAAATTGGTACTGATCTGAGGACCTTCTTGGTTGGTAATTGTTTCATGCATCTTCATTAAGGTTGTCTGTTGGGTATCTCCATAATTAATCTCCACAGTCACTGGAAAAACACCAATTTTGTTGCCAATATCTTCTGTTTGACTTCAATCATCATCATTACTTTTTATTGTTTGTGGAAAATCCCTGTATTCCATTCCAACCTCATTGGCCCCACAATAGTTCATTTTTATTTCCTTCAGTAGCTCATACACCTGTAATATTATCTATGTTAGTAATATTTCTCCATTATTAGCAGATATGACTTACCTCCACAGTCATATGATTATGTTGCAGGGGCTCTTGGGGAACGCAAGAGTGGCCTGGCACTCAGTAATCAGGTAGCTCACTTGGAAGACTCCAAATATTGAATAAGATAAAATAAACAAATAATAAATTTCTTTAAGAAATATGCAAGTACAAGATGAGATGCAATAAGAGAAAGGGACGCAAAATGGCCAAAGAGCCAACCAAGTAGGTCCTTAATCACTGTTTCAACCTGCCAGAATTAGCAATGGAATTTGTAAAGGATATTACCACTAATATACACTTACAGGCAAAGAAGAAAAGGAGAAGTTCTAAATGACTGACTTGATAATATCAGTATTCACTTAACCAAAATTAAAAGATAATAAATATGAAATAAAGTAAAAATATATTAATTAACTAGGAGAGAAACCCCCCAGGGTCAAGGGAGGCTGGTATATGTGAAAGGTTGTGAGCTTGACTCCTTCAGGCTGACAGCTGATCTGTATTGAATCCTGGAAGGTGTATTGATTGTCTGATGCAATTTATACCTTGCCAAAATGAGAATTGAACTAGGTTGAATGATCTTCCCATGGTGTATGATCAAAAATACAGGTCTTGATGAATCCAGACTGAAATGAATGAATGTGGTGGCCAAGGTGGATTGATGGAGCATTGACACTCGTAAAATTGTTTTTGAACTGCTTCTTGAGTATCCCTTGTGAATGAACTTCCAGTATTCCTTTGGAGGAATACTGTGAAGGAGAATACCCAATCACTTCTTGATGGTTTCATTGGTATTTTAGAGTAACACTTGTCCTTGAGCCTTGATGAATCCTCTGGATGACATGATGCCTTGATGACTTATGGAATGTTGGAATAACCATCTGATATGTGCACCATTGGATTTCTGGTGAAAAAAGATGCACAATGGTGTATAACACAATTTATGGCACTTTTGATTATTGAAGGATGAAAGTGGCCAAAGGTCTTTGAAAGGATGCCAGGAGGATCATACATGAAAGTTGGGTTTTGGGTGGCTTCAGAGGTTTTAAAGTGTTCTGGGGTGTTTTTGTCCTTTTTGGGTCTTTGGCCAAATACAGCTTATACAGTCTTAAAACTGTATTTGCGCAAAGTGCGCAAAAAATGCACATATCTTGCATTTAAGCCCAAAATGGCCTGATATGGCCATTTGAGCATATTTGCCATAATACAATAGGAAAATGGCATAAATGGGCTATATGCTCAAATTGCACAAATCTGTATTTAAAGCTTAAAAATACAAATACAGGCTTCTGGGCTGTATTTTCCTTGTTGACTGGAAAATACCAAAAGGTTCCCAAAAGCAGAATAATGGCCAGGAAGGGCCTGATGATAATAAAGGGGCCAAGTTGGCCCCAGATGGTCAAATGGCCATAAAAGGCCAAGAAAGATAAAATGGCCAATTTGGCCAAGTATGATGGATGTGGAATTGATATGCCATATGAAATTCCAAGAGGGTGATTGCCATGGTTGTGACAGATGATGCTTGAGTTGCATGTATAGCCCACCACTGCCAGTTAACTCACAAGAGTCCTTAATATTCTACAATTTGTACCACATCAACACCAGATTTTCTGTCATAAGTTAAAATGCTTACCTTTTATATAGTAATTAACACCTTATAATGCCTCTCTAGTGTTTCAAAAGCAGATTTCTCACAAGTGAGAAATTTGTCTTATGATTTTCATGAGTCTTGAAAAATCTTTCCCATGGAATAAAACTGGCCATAGTCCCATCCATGTTGATGAAATCCATCTGCAATTCCATCATCATCTCCAATAACTGCCAAGTACTTTCATTGTTCCAAAAAAAACTGTGTTTTGTGATTGCATTCTTGTTTTTCTTCAGCTAGATATCTTTCTATTTGTTTGAGTCACTGTGCTTCAGAATTCACTTGATCATTTTCTCTTTGTTGCCTTTTAAGTACCCATTCATGCTCCAATTGCTGTCGATGCAATTGGGCTTCTTCTGATGTTCTTCTTTGGCATTTTTGAGTTGAGCCTTGACTGGGAGAATCCTCAAAGAAAGGTGGAATTGAATTCACACCATTCAGCAATGCATTTGTCCCTTGGATTCCAATATTGCAGCTTGTTTGACATGATGTATTGCCTTCTTCTTCTGCCTGATTTGCCATTGGAAACATTCATATGCAGACAATTGGGAATCAGGTGTTACATTGGCCATGATTCCACATATTTTAAGTTTTTTTTTAAAAAAAAAATGAAATTGGAAATAAGAAAAACAATTACTCAAACATCTGGCATTAGTTTTGAAATTAATTTGAGTTGAATTCCAAATAAAACTGAATTTAAAACAAATTGATTTTGTTTGAAATTAAATTCAAAATAATTTCAAAATTTTCTTCAAAACCCGAGCATAAACCAGGCCTAAGTTATCATCGCAACACATTTTCAATATATTTGATACTAGAGTTGATTTTACTCACTCCAATATGATGATAATTCTAGATTAATGGCGCAGCAAATGTCAAACCATTGTTCTTCAAGTGACTTAGCAATACAATTATTCAAGCCGCTTTGGCCATAGTGCTGCACTTCTTTCGGGAGATCTTACTTTGTTTTTTTGTGAATCTTCCACTATTGCAACGCTTTGTGACTATGTTTTGAGGTTGAGTTTTTCGTTTATTTGAAAAAAATGTGTAAACTAACCAAGCATAAGAAATAGTTCACTAAGCATTTGTATTAACTTTAAAAGTGTATATATATAAATTTGTTTGAGGCTCAAAGAACCCATGATCTACATAATGTTTATTTTTTTTTGCTGCTAAAAAGAAGTCACATTGGGAAAATGTGTATTATTATTTAGTTTAGATTAAAAAATTATTCAATTACAATTCCATTCTCATTGATGCTACTACCTTCCTCCTCTATACAATTAATTTCACTAGCATTAATCCAACAAGAAGTATAATCCACTAAAGAACGAAGCACAAAAATCAAACATGTTGATTACCAAAAGTTTAATCAATTTTAACAATGCGAAAAAACTCACTTTTCCAAATCCTCACTTTCCCATCTGACCCACTCGTGCTTAAAACATTGCCGGTTACATTCCAGTCACACTTCTCAACACCAGCATTTCCTATCCCCGACTGATTTTGCTGATCAGTAGCTAGAACCTTGGGAACATGATCATCAAGTTCTGCATCAAGTCCAATCAACCAGTTGACTTGAGGATTGTCCGATATGCCAATTGCGGGTGGGACAAGCTTCCAAATCCTAGCATGGCCATCTGTGTGACCTGCGGCAAGCAAATGATAATCTCGGCCACACGGAGGTGACCAGGCAAGACTTAAGATTGGCGCAACATGAGTTGACGTTGATGCCGCATGAGACTGCGTGCTTGATGCACCAAACTGAGGAGAAAGACGAGGATGTCCTTTCTTATTTGATTGTAATTTAGAAATCTTCAATGGATCCAAGACAGCAAAATTTTCCCATTGTGAGTGAGAAGAAAATTTGATAAGTCGAATTAAACCGCAAGAGCCAGACGAAACAGATAAAATATCACCCCAATATGTTTCGGGACACCAGCTCAAAGCCCAACCACCAGAAGAGTCTAACTGGTTAGATTTTAGCCCTGAGGGGCTCGGCGTGGGAAGAAAAGTTGACACAGTGGAGTTGGTAGATGCTTTGGGACCAGTAAGGGGGCTCATGAGATTGCTGTGGGCAAAGGAGTTTTTCTTTGGATGATTGAGGCTTGTAGCCGAATCAAAACCACGAGTGGAATTCAAAGCGGTGGGTTGTTTAATCCCGACGCCATCGATTCCAACACCGGAAAAAGCAGCTAAAGATGAGTTAGCATTGAGATGACTTAGAGACATACAGCTATGCATTGGGAGTGTAGATAGGTCGATATCGACAATCATATTCCAGTTATCTATAGAAAGTGAGTTTGTTTCAAGACACTCGTACAGACGCAGATGATGATCGATTGAGATAGAGGCAAGCTTAAAGCTCATCTCTGACGGACTAAAGGCAAGATCCCGAATCATGACGTTCGACTCTGCTAGAACGGCTTGCTGACGCCACCGACTGGGTGATGGAGGATGAATTAAGGTACTTGATTGAGGGACTACGTGATTGGCTGATTGCTTTTGAGGGGGACGAAGGGTAGAAGGATCCAACTGCTTGGTATCTAGAGCACAAAAATGAAGCAGATTACGGGACCAGGTTAAAACAAGTTGATTTCGCAAGAAAATAAAACAAGGTGAAATGATTTTTTCGAACCTTCCTCCCAAATTCGAACTGTTCCATCAGTTCCAGCCGAGGCGATTAATTCTCCATGAATGGGGTCTGACCAAATAACCTTGACGACGGGGCCTTGATGAGCAGACCATATTTGAATGTTGGAAGTTGCTGGCTGAGTAGACTGATGGTCCTCATTGGATTGCGTAGATGGTAATTGGGTTTCTGGTGGATCTTGAGGCCATTTTCCTGAGTCGGGATTCGATTCAATGAGGTAGATGTGATGATCTAGGGAGGCAACTGCCAGCCGAGTGCCATAATAATTAAACGCGATGGATGATATCAAGTCTTTATTTGGCAAGGGTAAAAAATGTGTCTGCGCCATTTCAGGATCTATCACGATGATTTTGAAATTTAATTTTTAAATGAATGCTACGAAAATTCCTGAAAGCGCGCCAGACAGCAAACCATCAGCCCCGATCCAATCCTTCCATCATCAAATGAATCTGAAGTACTCACAATGAAAGACGCGTTCACGAGCTCATCCAACCTGCGCTTGCTGATTGGATCGATACAAATTTGGAAGGCGGTGGAATGGATGGATTAATTATCTTGAGAAATGATGCGAAGGGTCGTCGACGCTTTTTGCATGGCTTAGACGCTCTTTGTTTCTATTGGATGAGATTGGTCAAGAAGTTCTAGAACACAACTCAATGAACAACTTGAGCGGGGTTAATCACCAGCGCGACTTGCAACCCAAGTAGCTTCTCATGCATTTGAGATCAGCTTATCCTTCAAAATCAACTTTTTCAATGGAGTTCTGGTGAAAAATTAAACCAAAATGGGAAACTTCCAGCTTCATTTTATTTTTTTCCTTTAAAATGAGTTTATACATGAGAATTTCTGGAAAAACAAGTCCTCTCAAATCAATTTTTTCAGGAACCTCCTTGTAGGCCATTTATCCTCAATGGTTCAAAGCTATTTTATAATAATTATGGGCCACTTGCTTAAACTTATTTGAAGCTTGATGATTTCCTTTTATTCAAAATTATTCATAAGCTAAATATATCAAGTTTATCTATTTTCAAAAACAGCTTTTTTATAGTCAAATTGATGTTTTTTGGAATGTGGATGGATTCATTAAATTGCAGGGAAAATTAAGGTAGAATGGATTTTTGAAATTGTCATTAACACAGTACTCTATAAAATGAGAAAATAGCTCATTCATTTACTCCTTAAAAAAACCCTTGAGATCTAAAATAAAATTTAAAACATTTTTACTCTTCATATATGTACAGTTGTATTACTAGTTAAGATTTTTTTGATTATTATTTAAAAGAAAATTGTGCTTTTTTTCAAATTTAATTGATAATTGAAAAATAATTATCCTTATTCATATTTAAAAGTTCCCATGTTAGTAAGTTTGACTTTTCTGAATATCAAATATATCTTTAATCATAGGAAGTTTTAAACCTGCCAAATCTCAGATTACCAATCCAATTTCTGTGAGCCTTTGAGATATCATCACATATCCAAAAAGGTCACAAAATAACTTCACAATAATTATTCTAATAATAAGAACTAAAAATATTATCTTGAAATAAGTAAAAATGCCATAGATAGGAAGAAATTCATTATTAACTCAGAATCTAATTAATAAACATGTGAAATAAATTGCACCATTAGATTCCCCATGGTAAAATACACATATAACATTTTTACGTCATATCTGTATAGATAATACTTACTGTGTAATAAGTAAAAATGCCAATAAAAGGCATAAATTATTGTTTATCTCAGAAACAAATTAAACAACATTTAAAAAAAATTTCACCATTGCATTTCCCATGAAAGAATACACATATAAATTTTTTATTTCATACCTGTAAAGTAAATACTTGAGGAAATGACCTGAATATATGCACTTTTATGATCAACACATATTCATGGTTTTTAGCTCATATCTCTTAAAATATACATGATAGAGAGTTTAACCAAAAATAAAGTTACCATGTAATTAGTTTAAAAATACAGATACAAGGTTTATTTGACAAATTAAAAGCAAGTTTATAGCTTGTAAGGGTTTATTGGATAAAATTGTTATAGCTGTTGACCACTTTGTTGTGAAAGTGGTCCAAACTTAAAAAAAGGGGATATTCAGATTCTACTAGCTCATAGGTGAATAATGATGTCACTTTTATCATTCTATTGGAGGTATAACCCCTTGGAATCATGGTTTGAAGTTTAAAATAGTAAATCTCAACAGAAAAGATGAGTTACAAGAAAAATCATCAAAAATAGAGTTTTGATAATGTAATGAAATTCTCTTGGAATTTGATTAATTACATGCCAAGCTATCAAAGCTCACTATCTGAATGGCTGTAGGATTTTTAACTCAAAATCTATTAATGATCAAAGTTTAAGCTTAAAATTGATCATTTATGATCACTCACTGTAATCTCAATTGGAGTGATAAAAGTGGTAAATACTAGTTTTTTATGATTAAACCTAATAAAATCCACTAATTTTAGTCTTCTACAAAGCCTATGATGTCACAAGACTTAGAGTTACAGTGATAAATCTAAATAATGGCATAATAATGAGATATGATGATTTAATTATGATGTAATCATCACTAAACCTTAAAATACTGATCAATTCCAGTGGATCACATCATTAAAGGTCTACTAAAAACCTTCTTAAATCTAGGAGGGAGGCTTTTACTATATATAAAGCTCTTTTTACCTTTATTTCCCCCTCAGACACTTCAAAACAATAAAAAAATTCAATCAAAGTTAATATCTTTAATCTTTATATGTAAATCTATTATATCATTGAAGATAAAAGATCATCTTTATTATAGCCACAGGATTTGATGTGATTCATTAAATATTTTGTTGTTTTGGTTGAATTTTCCTTAAAATCTTTAATTCCATCTAAAAATAAGAAGAATTGTAATTTCTTCTATTTTTTATTGTAAATACAATTTAAATAAGTTGTATTTACATTTTTAGGCATAGGTTTATCCAAAATTATTATATTAAGTTTCAAAAGCAGGTTATTGTCATCTTTTTATAATAATTTTCTCTTTATTATTACTTTCATAATTCATTAATCAATATATAACGTTAATATTGGTAATATTATTGTTATAAATTGTTTTTTTATTAAAAAACAATTTTTTACACCTTTATTATTTGTTTTTAACAATAATAAAGCAGCATAAATATATTAAATATTAAATATTAATATATTTATTCTTAGCATATTATTTTTTTATAATATAATTTATATTATTTTATTTACTTAATAATATAAATATCTTATGCCATAATTATAATAATTACTTTTATCTTATTCTTCAATTTCATAAGGAAATTCATAGTACAATAAGTAAAATATTGGTAATATTTACTTATTGTTTCATGTTAAAAAGTTACAATTTCCTTTCTTCAATCCTCCTGCTAACCTTTAAATATTTTAAAATACCAAATCTCTTTAGGTGTGAAATTTTAAGGTAGCACATATTCATATTTTTGATTGCAATAATTTGTTTCAATAATTCAAATATCAGGTTTATTGATCTTGATAGCATAATCATTTCAAACACACCTCACAAAGTGTATTTCTAGTGAGTTTTTTTAGTTTGATAATCCACAAAATTGAAAGAAAGCAGAAAAATTTAGCTCTAATTATATCTACATCCTATTACTCAACCACCAAAATCTTCAAGTAAGATATTTCTCATAGAATTTATAATCCGTCTTTACTGAAACTAAGCTCTCCAGAGCTCTTAAACAAGCTATTTGATTTATGGATCAGATTTATTGGAGTATTTAAAATAAATATAATTTAATGCTTACTAAAAGCTTAGAGATGAGCTCTCAATGTTAAATATTATCTTTATTAAAGAATATGTTAGGTACTAAAAGGAAACTCTTTCAAGTTGTGTAGATAAAGCATGGGATTAAATAATATTTTTAAGAATCATTAGCACAAGTAGCATTGATATACAACTTATTAGGCATTGAAAAAAGGGTTATTATGATTCCAAAAGAGGTAATTGTTCATACTTAATAAAGACACAACCAAAAGTATCAAGAAATAGAACAGGATGTTCCATTATAAAAATGCAGTGGGTCATTTCTCCCTTGTATCATATAAGCCAAGGATGGCTTTTCAGCAATTATGGAATTCATGTAACAGCTCATTATAGGAAAAATACTAATACCAAATAAACACATACCCTCCTAAATAGTTTTTTTTTGGTATATATCTCAATAGACTAGATTAATCTTAAGTAGTCTCCTGATATGCTTAAGCTGAGGGTATTTTATCCAATTACCAGATAACCCCCATTTTAACCACAATACAAGCTCTTTTCTTATGTCGTAACTTCCTAGAAGAGATTGTCCCACCTTTCTATATTTGAAACTAAATAGTCTGTCTTAATCTACCAGAAATTTTCAAATAGATCAATATTTAGATCTTATAATCCTCATTGACCAAAGTAATGCAATATTGATTATTTCTCTGCAGTTTATATCCTATTATCCCATTAATATTTAGCTAAAATCCTTCTTAAACGTTTCTCCTATAATCTCAAGCTCAACCAAAACTTATTGAAAGCTATATATATAATTCAGCTTAACGAGAATTAGAGTTTATAAGTGTCTCGAAATATCAAGTACATATAACTTCATTAATCAATTAATATGTAAGTGCCGTATCCTTTGCAATTTAGTGAATCATTTCAAATGTATTTGACTTGAATGCATAAAAAATGCGACAAAAGATTGATATAAAATGATTTAGAAAGATTTTGAGAGCTGCAGAGCACTCAGTGCTGATTAGGATTACAATAATGAAGTCATTGGCGGTGGCTTTGATCTTTATACAAAACTTGTAACCCATGCCAGGATAAAAAAGGAAACACATTAATTAAGTTTTATCTAAATATTTTGAGCTACGATAACATTATCTTATTCTTAGAAAAGATCAAGGTCTAAAAAGCAGTATTATAATTTATAAGATAGTTTCGAATAGGTATTTTATCAAGGATAAGAGCTTTTATTGGGATACATAAAAATTCATAGATTTCAGGTAAGTAAGATACTTATTTGACTGAATAGTAGTTATTTTTAAATACATGATCGTAGTTTTTCATGAGTGTTTCCATTTCAGTGATTGGACTTATGAAAGAAATCTAAATAAGAAACAATGGAAGAACTTTGGAGTGTTAAAAGCATTAGAAACCAAATTTCTAGATTAAATTGATCACAATGTTGGGCATATAATCATGTCCAAAAAGAAGGGTGCTCTTCAGAAATTTGTGGTCATTGGATTATCTTTCGAAATTTTTGAAACTTTTAGCATTTTATAGGATTTATCAAGGCTATCCTCTAGAATTCTTTTGCCCAAGAAACAGAAAACTTCATCCTTGGAAAATAAGTTTCATTTCTAATGAAAACAAATAAGAATAGAAGAAATCACCAATCTTCTTGAAGGAAATTAAACAATCTCTGCCTTCATTTTCTGGACTATTAAGAATTTCTATTAAAGATATATAGAGACTGTGGAGAAATGAATAAAGTAATTAAATCACATATTTTACAAAAAACTCCTGTATTTTGAGATAAGATTTAATCCCTAAGCTATCTTGCTTTTATGAGGATTCGAGTTACTACTATAATAGCATATGATCAGTAGCTCCCACTTAGATATTTCCTTGGCTTCTACTATGTTGGAATCACTATCGGAGTGCTTCTTCATTAATGTGATTTATAGCACTACTTGTGGTAACATGAAAAATAATTTCATAAATCATCATTGATCTCGAAAAATAAATTCAAGGGTATCAATGTACCTTGACCGTAAGAAGCCTGCCTCCATTGATGTGGCTTCCATTTCTTAAGTTTCATCTCAAGTTAATTACTATTGCAGATTTGGTATCAGCTGATGAAGAACCTTGTTTTTAAACTTATTTCGATTTGACTCGTTAAACTATTGAGGACAGAAAGGATGAGAAACTTCCCTCAAAAGAAGAGGTTAAATTTAAGTAACTACTTATGCATATTTGAGATATGACTCTTGTTTTTTCATTCCATTTTTAGTTTAATCACCCTAAAAAGTGTAATGCAAAATAAAGGGGTTTTAAGATTCAAAAATAAACTATATTTATTGAATCTGAGTCACTTAGAAACGAGGAATGACCTAATAACAAATTAAAAATTTATCCCCCCACTGGTATTATGAAATCTCATATGCGTACAACTTCATACTATCTGATTTGAGTTCTGATGTTTTAAATATGACAAAGCCACTGTATGAGTCTTGAGGGAATTTTTTTGTTTCAAGTTTTTAGTTTGGACAAAAACTTTCTGTTTATTAAATTGTAATCAACCTTCCAATTACTAGTTTGAATTGTTTAATAAAAAATATTCAAAGAGCCCATTTTTGAAGATATCTATTCAGATATAAAGGGATAAAACTGATTGAATCAGATATAATCGTACTAAATGAAGGTGCAATGGAGCTTGATGAGAATGGGCAGAGTGTAGCGAAGCTCGCTTGTCAGTCAAATATCCTTCCATCGCCTCCAATTGAAAAGAAGTGAGGCAAGGGTTTGGGGTTGAGGTGGCAAACAGCTTATAAAATACATTTCCCTCCAGAAAAGATCCAAAAAGTTTTTTTTCTTTTTCTTGTTTCTCATGGTTGGCCGGTTGTAACACTTTTTATGGGGGGGAACTCATATATATTTTTTTGGTTTGTCATTATTGTAGCTGTTCTCACACTGTCATAGCTGGCTCAAAAATCAAGATGAAATTTTGTGTATAATTATTTATGAGTTTGTTATCAGGAGAATTTAACGATTAAATAAGAGATAATTTTTTATTTACCATTGCACTGGTACACCATTTGCGTTAAACACAGCTTGCATCCGGTGAGGCAGAGACACAAGCACATTGTCCAAGTACTTGAATGGAATTTCCTCCCATGCAGCATTGACGTTTGCCTTCAATTCTTCCATTTTCATTGGATTGAAAAGGTGGGTAACCATGTATTTAATTTTGAACCATACATTTTTAATAGGATTCAAGCTGGGTGAATTTGAAGACCATTGAGGTTTGTGGATGTTGTGTGATTGTCCTTCATCATTGCTTACTTGAGTCATATGTATGGGGGATCTGTCTTCCATGAGCATAAGCTGGTCATGATTATCAGCCAAGCCAGTGTCAATAAGTTTGTTGTAAAAAGGAAGCAGGCCAGGTTTGTAGAAATTCAAAATTAAATTCACTGCCGAACCCTGGCCAGGAGGTAAGAAAACAAGTTCTTATTGAATGGCCCCACAGAGAGCCCCCATACCATAAACAAATTTTGGCCAGCTCTGTGGTTAACAGTAATTGACTGCAGTTCATATTTCTCCTGAGGTGTGCACCATACTTGAGTCCTTGTAAAATGTTTTCCAAGCTCAAAGGATGACTAATCAGTCCAAATAACTCTGGGTCATTGCTCAATGGTCTAGTTAAGGTGTTGCCGTGCAAATTTTAATTGTTGTTGCATATGCACAGGTGAGAGATAAGGCTTGTTGAAAGAAATACAAGATTTCTTACCAAGGTCCTTGTGAATGGAAGTTTGAAGGATGTTTATGGAGAAATCAATGTTAATAAGGTTTTTGATTTTTTCTAGATTCTTGTGTTGATTCTGTTGAACCACACAGGCTAAATGGAAAAGATCCCAGTTGTTGAGCTTTCTGTGTCTGCCTGGTATTGGTAGAAAGTTAAGATGGCCAAGCTCACAATGATTGCAAATTTTATCACAAACCATCATTGGGGGGACTCCTCAATGTTTGCTGATGGTTTGTATTGAGGCTCCACAGGCACTCATTCCTACCATTTGACCATGAGCTCCTTAATAAAGGGATCACCGCATCATAAAATAAACTAAAAATAAAACACTTTAATCAATTATTGGAGAGTCTTACCTGAAAATGGTATATTAGATCTATCTTCAAATAGTGGAATCATTGCAGAGAACACAAAAGCCAATTTGATTTAGTTTTTTATAATGATTGCTAATGATTTGTTGGAGAAAAGATGGTGTTAAGCATAGATCTGATAGCTACTTGAAAGTAAGGAAAAGTCAGAAATGAACCAAGAAACTGATTTAAAGATAATTAAAAAAAATAAAAAAACAAACTGAAAATGGGTTTATTTTTTTAAAAAAATAACAGAAATAGAAGTTGTTGAAGAAAAAATGAGGAACAATAGGAGACAGAAAAACATTTTTTACAAAAATGGGCTCAGAAATGAAAAATAAAAAGATAATTTGTAAAAACAAAAAAAATAAAATTAAGAAAATGGGATTAGGGGAAACAATGGAGAAACCAAAAAAGAAATTTCCTTCCCCCCAAAAAAACTTGTCAGATCTGTTGTGGAGGGAACTGTAAAGTGGGGTGACAAAGCTGTGCATCCACTTTTTCAACCCATGCACACCCCCAGTCCCCAACCAAAATGCAATTTCTTTATTTACCCATTTTCCAAAATCATTATTTTGTTTATTTTTACTCAATTTATTGTTTTTTTCCATTTGAATCTTTTTTTATTGCTTCAAATTTTCTTTACCGATTTTCTTATTATTATTGCAATTATTCAAACTACTGCTTTTCTTTTGGTGAGTTTTTTGTTTTATTTTTGGAATTCAATTTATTTTGTTTGAATTCTTTATTATTATTGATTTTTTTTCAACTAACACCTTTTTCTTAAAAAAATGGATTTTTGTGTTCTTACTATGTCAACCCAGAGGCATCAATGCCTCACCAATACAACAACAAAACCAAAGCAAGGATAGTTGGGATGCACAAAGCTGGATTATCACTTTCTAAGATAAGTAAACTAACCAGAACTTCCAAGATGTTGATTCAAGACATCTTAACTTGTTAAAACAATTGTGGGAAAGTTCAAAACCTACCTAGGCCAGGAGGGAATCCTATATTGAAATATCATGATACTCAACAACTCAATTATGTCAAAATGCAAGCTTAAACAAAATAACCAATTAAATTATAAAATATATTTCCTACCAAATGAGCTTCCTTCTTAAAGAAGGAATATTCTCACACATTTTGGTTTTCAAGTGGAATTTTCACCCTCATCATTTTGATGAGTGGTTAGCTTTTGCAAGGGACCAAATCAATTAGTCAATTGAAGACTGGAAGAAATTCATATGTACCAAAAAGAGCAGCTTTGAGCTTGAAAAAAACCCTATGATAACTCATGTTTGGATATTTCAGGGTGAGAAATATTCCTTTGAATGTCAAGTAGCTCAACACAATAGGGGACAGCAGTCAATTATGGTGTGGGGAGGCTTTTGAAATGTTGAACAATCACCACTTTTTATCATGGGCCTGAACACCTTTCAAAAAAAAGAATTAATTGACAATTTATATTTACTGGGGTTAATTCCCTTTTATTATTACTTGCAAAAACAGCAACAATTTCCAAATAGTCAAGTGTTTACCCTTTGCAAAGATGTGAGCCTTAGAGGTATTTTCATATACCCAAAAGAACACAAATAACAAAATAAGATATAAATATAAATAAAAGAAATTTATTTATATTATCAAAAGAAAATTGAAATATAAATACAAATTTATATATAAAAATGAAAATTTAATTATAATTTCAAATAAAAATTACATTAAATTTTAAAATTTTGAAAATGCATTTCTACTTGAAAAAATTAAGTAAAAATGAAATTAGATTATTTTTGATAAAAAGCTACATATAATAGACTATAGCTTTTTATCCAATAAATAAACTTAAGAAAATTACTTCACCATTGCATTCCTCATGAAAAATAAGGTGGGGTCACCTCTGGGTAAAATATCTGTAACTCAACTCTAAATAAGCTTAAATTAAGTCTTTAGTATTCTCTGTACAAAAGTAGAAAATCCTCAAAACCTTCATTCAATTCACACCACATTTGGTGTTAACCATCAATTTTTGTGTTAAAGTTGAGGTGTTGTGTGTAGTTTAGAAGTTATGAGGAACTGAAGTATTCTCAATTGAAATGTCAAAATGTGCATGTATATTACATAAGTGAACTGTCATCTACATATGAGGTATCAATTATTACATTTGTGTACTGTAAAAACTCAATTGAATTGTATGTGTAAATTACAAGTGTATTACATGATGAGGAATTAAAGAAAAAATAAATTGGAAAGATTAATTCTGGGGGGGGGAAGGAACTCTAGCTCCAAGGGGGAGCCAGACCCCCAAAATACTTTCTGAAAGGTGTGGGATGTCAAAATAAATGCAAAGGTTCATCACTTTAGGCCTGGAATTGAGTCACAGACCCTGTGACTCAATTGATGATGAGGTTTTGATACCAACCAGGGCAGTTTTAACTGTTTCCAAGAGGGTAAAATTACCCTTAAGCTAAAAAAATCTTAGTAAAAACAGTTTTAACTGGTTTCTAGGACTCTTAAACACGTTCTGACGTGTTTTGAAGGCTCTAGACTAGGTATTACTATATTAATGGCTGATTTAAGGGTCTAAAATGACTAAAACCAGCCCTTTTTTGGTCTAAACCAGGGTTCAATGATGCCATAATTAGATTTTCTGTTGTAAGAGTGTTTTCCACGACTGAAAAGAGTAAATTTAACTTTTGGAGTGAGAAAATTGATGGCTATAAAAGAATATCTTCTTTGCCCTACTTTTCTCTTCATGTTAGAATCTTTTCCTTTTATAATTAGTTTAAACATTGTTAAACCAATCAATGAAAGTTTCCAACCACCCTTTTAATATCATTCTAAACCTTTCAACCACGTGAAAAAATCATTATAATTATTCTTTGTAACTCTTATAATCATTTTTACCCCTTGAACCACCCTAAAAGTGAATTCAAGCATCTTTCATCACTGTTAACTTTGTCACTTTGTTTCCAAATTCACTCTGGTCACTTTTGGGTGTGTTTTCTCTTTAAATATATTTTTAAAGACTTTGTTCTTAAATCAATTTCTTGCAGTTCTTTCCTCAATTAATTCCAATTGAAATTGCTCTTGAAGAAATTTCTTCTGTAGCCTTAAATATCTCTTGTAGAGTATTTTTGGATAAATGTTTATTGTTGGTAAAACAATAAATCTTTATAATATTATTGTTTTATACTTATAAAGTTGAAAACAATAAAATTGGTGTCTTTTTTCTTAAAAATACTATTTCTTACTACTTTTAATTATATTTCACCTTATACAAATTTTGAGGACAGGAAAAGTACTTGATTTTTAATCAAAATTTCATATTGACACCTTACATTTGGGGGCCCAGCCATGATATTTTACCTGTGAAATAGTTTTTTTACTCTTTTTAAATCTTTTTTCTTATATTGAAAAATTTAAAAACATATAAAAAGATACTTATAGTTCAAAAAATCCACAAAAAATAATTTTTTTCATATTATAAGTGAGGATTTATTTTTCATTTCTCTTTTCGAAAAAATCTTCTTTTTACTTAATAAATTGGCTTTTTCATTAATTTTAGTGTCTAACAACATGGTAAGACAAGAAAATATTGAAACATCCTCAACAGTAACAAGCATTATTCCTGCAAGTACTGTGAATTCTGACCACAATAGTACAGTTATTATAACTCAGAATAATCACCCAGAACCAATTTCTTCTGAATTAATTAACTTGAATATAAGTAATACCATTCAGAAGGCTAAGAATTTGGCAAATAGTAAGTTTTTTGACATATAATTACTATTTTTAAGCTTTTTAATCATAAAATATGCCTTCAACAAGATCAGGAGCCAGCTATAACCCCTCAAGAAGCTCCCAAAAAGTTCATAGACATGATTATGGCAGAAGCCAATCAGTTGCAGAAGGACGAGGGTCAGTTGATGACCTCCAAATTAATAAATTATGTAATTATGAAGCTGATAATACTATTTTACCTTCAAACAGAGCTGAAACTGGCACAAGAAGCCTCAGTGGACATCTACAAAGACAGCCAGAAAGCTTACAACAATGCATTGCAGCACAAAGAGTACCAGATCCTTGCAGATCTGTGGAAAAACTGCATAAATTCTTACCTGACTGTGAGAAAATTCCTGTGCCATCCCAACACTTGCAAGTTACTCAATGGATGGTATCAATTGATCGAAAAGAAGAACATGATGCTTTTAACAGCAGAATGGAGGAAAAACAACCCTCTACCACCCAAGCAAGTGCCAAAAAAAGCCCCGATAGCCAGCAGCAGAAATTCCAACATGAAAAAGCAGACACAAGCTCAAAACAAGGGCAAAGGCAAGGCACCAGACACAAAAACCTACAGCCAGGGGTACAGGATCCCAAAGATTCAGCAGGATGCCATGGAAAATGTATTTCAGATGGCCAGAACAATGATGGAGTTACAGAAAAAGGAGGAAGCCAGATTGAAATATAAGAAATGATTTCTGATATCTTTTATTCTTCCCCAGAACTGTATGAATCTATAAATGAGGTAAAAACTCATGTTTCTGATAAACATTTATCCATTTGTAACAATCTTAAAACAAACAACTTAAGTCTGAGCCAAATAAATGAGACACTTGTGTGTTTTGAAAAAGGTTTAAGAGCAATTAAAACTTCCAATAATGACAATTAATTTGGAAATAAATTAAATGAACAATCTACCATTATTAAAGAATTGACAGACAAATATTCTAAATTCAATATTGATGACATGATTGAAACAAGAATAAAACAAGCCATAAGTACTATCAAAGAGGAGAATATTTCAAAATCATTTACTTAAGTAAAGACATATACAATTGCCTTGAAAAAGTGTTTTGACACCTCACAAGGGGAAATATCAAAATTAACAATGAAGTTGAATCAGATCACTTCTGATAATACTAGAAAAACAGAACTATGTCAAGAGTTAACACAAACAGAAGATAATAATAAAACTAATGTAATGAATTTAATACAGAGTTTACAACATGAATTCAGAAATTCCCAAAGGTGTAACAATAGTAAAATGAATGATATTGAACAATTACTTCACACCTTACCAACAATGTCTACACCTTTGAATCGGAATGAGGGAGCAAGAATTCCAAATCCACAAGTATTGTACGTTGAAAACTCACAGTTGAAAAATGAATTTTCCACTTCTTTTCATAACTTGGAACAATCAATGGGCCAAGCACTCCTGAAAGAAGGACCAAAACTTAAAGAATGGCCTCACTTCAGTGGTGAAGGAGAATATTACCATATGGAATTAATCAGAGGTATTGACATGTACCAGACATATTGGTAACAGCAAGATTTAACACCTTGTTTACCAAATCAGCTCACAGATGGTATATCAAATTAAGACAAGCACATGGAAGCCAAAGTTGGACTCGGTGGAAAACCCAAATTATCAAAAAATGGGCCACTGATTCTTGGAGGTTTAAAGTGGAAACAGCCTTTGAATCTGTCAAATTTAATTCTGATAAAGACAAAGCTTTACCATGGTTCTGCCAACAAAAAGACAGATTAACAGCATTGTATCCTGACATGTCAGAATTTATGATCTACAGAAAGATTCTGTGACAATTTGGAGGTGACTTAGAGCATTCTGTCAAAAGCAGGACTACCGAACAATCTTCAGCAGAAGATATTATTAATATGTTAGAAGAAGTAACCACCAGAACCAGAATTGGTTCTAGTAGGGTGAATCTCAAAACAAGGTTTAATACACCTTGGAAAGATTCTGTGGACAAAAATTCCAGAGAAAATTCTAATAATGTTAAGTATAAATCTGCAGATATAATCAGAAAGTTCCATATTTTCCAAAGCACCACCCACTTAGCCAATAAATGTCCAAAGAGGGTGAAAATCAATGAAATTGACATTGAAAAAGAACCTGATGTTGAAAAAGAGGATAGTATTGAAGAAAATTCAGATGATAAGTCATCAATATTTTCTGAATATTAAAAAGATATAGAAACTATCAATGCCACTTTTGACATCATGGAGTCTTATTCCCACTTGCCACAATTAAGCAATGCTCAACTTGATTTGTCAAAAATTCAAGATGCACAACTTATGAAAACCAAATCAAACAAGGGAAAAGGCTATACAGCTGCTAACTCCTGTATAACAGAAGTGGTAATTGACAACAAACCCACTAAACCTTTACTTGACCCAGGAGCCTTCTGCTCTTGTGTTGGAAAATCTTTTCTTGAGACTTGTGTACCAAATTTTGAAGATCAATTGTTACCAATTGATGGCATAAAATTCAATAGTGCAAGTAATCCAATGGAAGCATTTGGAATCTTTGAGACCAATGTCATATTTCCACATATTAATGGAAATTTAAGAATAAATGTTGAATTTGTTGTTATGGAAAATTTCTCTAGTACCCATTTTATATTGGGAAATGACTATTTGATCATGTATGGGATACACTTACATAACAAAAAATACAGATACTTTACTATTGGAGACAATAAGCATCAAAAAGTTTCCTTTTTACCATTGAAAGACAAATTACAGTAAGTAAAGTAGCACCAGTCAACTTAGAGCTGGAAAGATTCAAATCTGAACAGTTAAAAGAAGCTGAAATAAGCCTTTATTTGACTGATAGCCAGGAAAATAAACTTTCTGCCCTTTTATATGACCACAAAGAATCATTTGCATCAGACAAAAAACCTTTGGGGGCAATTATTGGTCATGAAGTTGACATGATCCTTAATATTGAGAGACCTTATCCGCCATTCTTAAGAAGACCTGCATATACAGCAAGTCCCAAATAAAGAAAAGCTCTAGAAATTCATATTAAAGAACTTCTAGACCTTGGTGTAATAAGAAAGGTTGGCCATAATGAGGAAGTAGAAATAACTACACCAGTCATAGTGGCATGCCATAATGGAAAATCTAGAATGGTTGGGGACTTTAGAGCTCTGAACACTTACACTGTTCCAGACAGGTACCCAATACCAAAAATACAAATTGCCCTTACCCAGATATCTCAAGAAGTGTATATAACCACTATGGATGCCCTTAAGTGGTTTCACCAAAATGAAGTGACACCAAGGGCAAGAAAATACTTGAGAAGTATTGTTCATTGTGGAGTATATGAATATTAGAGGATGCCTTTTGGTATCAAAAATTCACCTTCACACTTCCAAAGAATGATGAATGGAATCTTCCCTGAAGATCTTTTAGAAGGATGGTTAATCATTTACATTGATGCCATTATTGTCTGTTTCAAAACTTGGGAAAAACATACAAACAGATTATCCAGAGTTTTGAAAAAAATCCAATCTGTGAACATGAAAATTTCTTTAAAAAAATTCCATTTTGGATTTAAAGAACTTAAAGCAGTGGGAAATGTAGTATCTGGTTTATCCCTTGAAATTCACAAAAGCAAGGTTGCAGAAGTATTGCTGAAACCCATTCCTCAAAACAGGAAAGAAATCCAGTCATTTCTGGGGTTTGCAGGATATTACAGGCAGCATATTAAAGATTTTGCATCCATAGCAAGACCTCTTTATAAATTATGTGACAAAGACACAGTATTTGAAATGACTGTTGACAGAGTCAAAGCCTTTGAATCTTTGAGACAAGCCTTGACCACTGCTCCACTCTTATTGATGCCAGACTTTAAGCTTCCTTTTAAGCTTTATATTGATGCATCAGGAGATGGGCTTGGTGCTGCACTTCATCAAGTCCAGAATATCAATGATGAACCTGTGGAAGGACCCATATGCTTCATATCCAGCCAAATAAAACCAGCTGAAGCCAGATATGGAGCAAGTCAAATGGAGTGCTTATGCCTTTTCTGGGAATTGGAAAAGCTAAACTGCTTTCTGGAGGGATGTGTTTTTGAAGTAATAACAGATTTTACCTCTGTTAAGTCACTTTTAAACATGAAGACTCCTAAAAGGCATATGCTCAGATGGCAGATAGCCATACAAGAGTATAGGGGCAATATGACCATTGTTCATGAAGATGGGAATATTCCTAAAAATGCAGATGGACTGAGCAGATGGCCATTACCAAATAATATTGATAATCCTGCTTTTGTTCCAGAGGAAGATTCTCCACAAATCCCCATAGAACAAATCAGTGTTACAGACCTGAACACCACTTTCTTTGAGGAGGTAAGAAACAGTTATACTCAGGATAAGAATTGTAGCATTTTATGCCAATTACCTACTAAGGACTGTAAATACAGTTCTTTAATACATGCCTTAGATGAGATATGGAGAAAGTCATATGATGAAGGAAGATTCCACTTACTGGATGCTATAATTTACCACAGAACTAAACATACATGTGTCATGACAGTTGCGGACAGGTCCTTAATCAATCTTGTACTTAAAGAGCGCCATGACAGCCCTTTTTCAGGACACCTGTCTGAGGACAGAACAAGAGAAAAAGTGAAAACCTGAATATGGTGGCCAATGTGGCAGAGTATTGCAAAACCTGTGACAGATGTCAAAAGGCAAATAAATTCACTGGCAAAAGACTTGTAAATATGATCAAGATCCAAGAACCCAGAAGACCTTGGGAAATTGTCCATATGTATTGAGTCATTGGCCTTCCACCAGGGGTGACAGAAGCTATAATGCTTTCCTAGTGATTGTTGAAATATTTAGTAAGACTCCAATTTTTCAACCATATCACAAGGATGATACAGCCATGGATACAGCTCTTCTGATATGGAATAGAGTAGTATCATGGACTGGAATATTCACAAACATAATTAGTGATAGAGATCTCAAATTCACCTCAGCACTATGGAAAAATCTTCACCAACTATTTGGGACAAAATTATCCTTCTCTACAGCCTACCACCCAAAAACTGATGGTTTGGCTGAAAGAATGATCCAGACCTTAGAAGATATGGTAAGAAGATTTTATGCATATGGCTTTGAATTTGAAGATTTTGATGGATTTACCCATGATTGGTGTACTCTTTTACCAGAAATAGAATTGGCATATAAGACATCTATTCATGCCAGTACCAATTAAACTCCTTCTATTCTAGAAAAAGGATGGAATCTCAAATTACCTCAAGATTCCTTGAGGAAAGAATTGGTTGAAATACAACCTACAGCTGCTAGCTTCAGAGAAATGCTAGAAAAAGCGGGAAAGCATGCAGTAAGGCTCATGGAAGACTCTTTTGCATATGCTAAAGACAAATGGGACAAATCAAATGCCACTCCAGATTTCAAAGTGGGAGATTTAGTACTTGTATCCACCACGTACTTCAATAACATCAAAGGATGTAAAAAGCTCAAAGATTCCTTTGCAGGACCTTTTTTAATTAAGGCCCTCCAGGGAGAAAATGCTGTTCAATTAGAACCATCTGAAGAACTTAGCAATAAGCATCCTACATTTCCAGTGAGCTTGATAAAGCAATATAAATCTACTGACGCTGAAAAATTTCCTTTGAGGAATAAAGTTCCCCAAGCTATACCTCCTATTGAATTGTCTAGTATTACGAATATTAACAAAGTGCTCAAAGAAAGAAAGCTGAGAACCAATAAAGTAAGGGAATACCTTGTTAGGTACAGTGACCCAACTTGTGAAGATGAATGGTTAGCAGAAAAAGACATAACTGAAGCTACTAAACTTCTCGGAAGGTTCAGAAACACTAGAAATAAAAATATTAAAAAGTAATATTCCTTTTTAGGGGGAGGGAATGTGAGCCTTAGAGGTATTTTCATATACCCAAAAGACCACAAATAACAAAATAAGATATAAATATAAATAAAAGAAATTTATTTATATTATCAACATAAAAATTAAAATATAAATACAAATTTATATATAAAACTAAAAATTTAATTATAATTTAAAATAAAAATTACATTAAATTTTAAAATTGTGAAAATGCATTTTTACTTGAAAAAATTAAGTAAAAATGAGTTTTTAATAAAATTAATGAAATGGAAATATTTTTGGTAAAATGTTACATAAAATATACTATAAATTTTTATCCAGTAAATAAACTTAAGAAAATTACTTCACCATTGGATTCCTCATAAAAAATAAGGTGGGGTCACCTCTGGGTAAAATTTCTGTAACTCAACTCTAAATAAGCTTAAAATAAGTTTTTAGTATTTTCTGTACAAAAGTAGAAAATCCTCAAAACCTGAGTTTCACTCACACCACATGTGGTGTTAACCATCAATTTTTGTGTTAAAATTGAGGTGTTGTGTGTATTTTAGAAGCTATGAGGAATTGAAGTATTCTCAATTGAAATGTCAAAATGTGCGCGTATATTACATAAGTGAGCTTTCATTTACATATGAGATATCAATTATTACAGCTGTGTACTGTAAAACCTCAATTGAATTGTATGTGTAAATTACAAGTGTATTACATGATGAGGAATTAAAGAAAAAAAATTGGAAAGATTAATTCTGGGGGGGGGGGGAAAGGAACTCTAGCTCCAAGGGGGAGCCAGACCCCCAAAATTCTTGCTGAAAGGTGTGGGATGTCAAAATCCATGCAAAGGTTCATCACTTTAGGCCTGGAATTGAGTCACAGGATCTGTGACTCAATTGATGATGAGGTTTTGATACCAACCAGGGCAGTTTTAACTGTTGCCAAGAGGGTAAAACTACCCTTAAGTTGAATGAATCTTGAGAAAAGAAGTTTTAACTTGTTTCTAGGACTCTTACACACATTCTGACATGTTTTGAAGGATCTAGACCAGGTATTACTATAGTAATGGCTGATTTAAGGGTCTAAAATGGCTAAAACCACCTTTTTTTGGTCTAAACAAGGGTTAAATGATGCCATAATTAGCTTTTCTGTTGTCAGAGTTTTTACCACGACTGAAAAGAGTAAATTTTACTTTCGAAGTAAGAAAATTGATGGCTATAAAAGAATGTCTTCTTTGCCCCACTTTTCTCTTCATGTTAGAATCTTTTCCTTTTATAACTAGTTTAAAAATTGTTAAGCCAACCAATAAAAGATTCCAACCACCCTTTTCATATCATTTTAAACCTTTTAAACACGTTCAAAAATCATTATAATCATTGTTTGTAACTCTTATAATAATTTTTACCCCTTGAACCACCCCAAAAGTGAATTAAAGCATCTTTCATCACTGTTAACTTTGTCACTTTGTTTCCAAATTCACTCTGGTCACTTTTGGGTGTGTTTTCTCTTGAAATATCTTTTTGAAGACTTTGTTTTTTAATTAATTGCTTGCAGTTCTTTGCTAAATTAATATCAATTGAAATTGCTCTTGAAGAAATTTCTTTTGTAGCCTTAAATATCTCTTGTAGAGTATTTTTGGATAATTTTTTATTGTTGGTAAAACAATAAGTTTTTATGATATCATTTTTTTATAATTATAGAGTTAAAAACAATAAAATTGGCGTGTTTTTTCTTAAAGATACTATTTCTTACTATTTCTAATTATATTTCACCCTATACAAATTTTGAGGACTGGAAAAGTACCTGATTTTCAATCAAAGTTTCATATCCACACCTTAAAAAAGATAACATTCCAGTTTGTACTTCTCTCTTATCTTGTAAATGGAAGGAATGTCAAGGCATTGTAAAACTTCAATGGCCTTTCAATTTTCCCAATTTGAATCCAATTGAGAACACTTGGAAGAGCATGGAGGTGGTGGTCCACAAGAAATTAAATCCAAAAACTATACCTGAGCTAAAAACAGTGGTTCAGGCTTCCTGGAACAACACGCCAAAAAATTAATTCAAGTCTTTGATCCAGTCAACTCCCAATAAAATTCATTCTTTTATCTAATGAAATGAGGATCCAACCAGATGTTAAGAGACTTTGGGGCTGTTTTCAATGATCACACATAAAAAATTCCTTTTTGTTTACAATTTTTATCTTTTTGGATTTTGATAAATAACAAACATAATTATCATTATTCTTTAACATAATAAATGTGAGCCAGTGAGAGTGTGATGAGAGACTTTGACTAAAAGTTAAATGGTGAGAAGAATTGAGATTAGGTTTTCTTAAAAAAATAAAAAATAAATAGAAAGACTTTTTTCAAAAACTGGTTGGACAGCTTTGTCACCCTGCTATATAACTAGACAACTGTGGTGCATCATAAGCATGCAGTGTGGATAAATATCTACAGGTAATGTTTTGCTATACACACATCTTGGAATTGCTCCAAAATGGTGTCTTGATCCCAAAAGAGCTAATGAAACTGATATTGTAAATTTACTAAAAGTATTGTGATTTCTTTAAGTAAAAATCTATGAGAGGTTTTTTATTTCATTATTATCAGGTAGTTATGAAAGTATTAACACCTTATGAAATTGTAAGACCCCAGGTCCCACACTATAAATACTAAGCTTTTGAGGAAAACCTGCATACATAATAGAAAATAAAAATGTGTAGCAACTGCCCAATGACTGAGAGAATTATGTAATCTCAAGCATTTTGAAAAAATATTCAAGATATTAACCATGAGAAAAATGGCTACACCTGACCACAGTCATCCCATTTAGAATGTAAAATGGGAGCTAGATTATACTCAGATAGAAAATAGGACAAAAGTTGAGTTTAGAAAAATTCAAGTCACACATGCAAGCCAAAAAGGTTTAGTTAACTTGGCTTAATATCAGTGTTTGGAAATGATTTTCAGATCTCAATAATCCAACAATAAATTATAAAATTGATTATTTTCATTACAAATGTATTTTAGTTTTGTTTCTTACTTCAGATCCTTTCATAAAAAAAGACTCAAAATTTGGTTTCTTTTTTGTGTATATCTCCACTTATATTTGATTTAATATATGAATATTTCCTAAATTATTTAATGTAGATTTATTGATAAATGATATTTACATTGAGGCCCTTTTACATTGTAATTAACCTTATATTTATTAGAAAAGGTCTCAAAAACTTGATGATTTTATGCACATACATATACTACAAAAGAGATACCCTGCTATCAAATTGTTATTTTTAAGAAGATCCAAATTGAGTGAGACATTATATTAATTATTTTTTCTCTTATCCAATTACGCTTTTTATTTAACATTTAAAAAAGGCATTAATCTGAATGAAAAAAATCCTCTTGAGAAGAGGCCCACCAAGATTTAGTATATAATGAGTGTGAATAAGTAGTATTTTAGACCATAAACTGCTGTAGAGGAGGTATTTTCACTTATTTCCAGAATATATGAATCTTTAAATTATAATTTTTGATTTTTTTATTTCAGGAATTTGTTATTATAAAATAACAAATTGTCAATTTTTCATAGCTTTAATATTTATGGAGAAAAAACACCTTAATAATTGGATAGTTGACACTAATAAACAAATCAAGTTGAAGTTTTTTGGATTTTTTTGCACAGATAATATTTATATTTCTTAATACCAATTCATATATTTCTCTATATATTTCCATTCAAAAAATTATTAATCCTTAATCCACCTTTTTGATTTAGTGGTGATTTTAACATTGGAAAAACTATAATGATATTTTTAACAATTTTTACTCTTGTGAGTTCTTATGCCACATAATCTAGGGGAAAGCTTTATCAATAAGTGAAATATAACTTAAATGCCTAATATTTAAATGGTTTATATTGAGGAAATCCAAATATATGTTTGAATTTTAAGAGAAATCAAAATTTAATTTTTTTGATAAATTATTTGTTTATCTAAAATCATCCAATTGAGCTCATATGATATTCATTTTCTTTTTGAGTTATGTTTCTTCTGTTTTCTAGCCATTTTACTTTTGTTTTGAGTTACCTGAATTTTGATCACTTCTTTAATTATTATGATATATGACTAGGCCTGCATATTTTGAAGAATTGCAAATTGAATCTGCATTGTATACTTTGATAACTAAAAAAACTCAGAATAATTTGTTGATTTTATGAATTATAAACAATTGAGAAACTTAAACTATTAAGACTCTTTGAGCAGATTATTTTGAGATTAATGTAAATTGAATTTTTCTAATAAGGTATTGAGGACACCTTTGTGTATTATTATCAATTATTAAATTCCAACTAATACATATTTCAACTAACTATTTCAAGTTGTGAGCCTTGAGGTATATTTTACATACCCAAATAGGCCACAATTATCTTAAAAAGAAATTTTGAATTATGCAAAACTCATAAGTCATGCATATATCCAAAATTCATCATTTTCAATTTCAGAAAAGATGAATAACTTTTTATTGAGTAAGTAAATCCATGGATTTAAGACCAGATTTGGATTCTACACAAAAATTCACCTAGGGTAGCTCCATAGAGTGAATAAGCTCAATTTAAGTATTTGAGGTGGTAAAATGGAAAATACTTCAATACCACATCATTAATACCACATA